>OX243824.1:26709902-26849902 GCA_945859605.1 Lumbricus rubellus | reverse complement strand
ACACAAAGCGTACACTGAAACAGATGAACATATGGACATACAGATAAATGAACTGTGAACAGTCTTGAACAGCCATTTCTACTACATAACAAGGAGAGAAGACAGACAGAGACAGAGACAGACAGACAGATAGAGATAGGCTCACGCACGCACACACATTTGCAGTAACCAAGATTGAAACAGAAAGACGTACCTCTTAGTTGTCCCGTTCATCGCACTAACCGTCTGACCGTCGCCAGAGTTTTCCCTAGAGGAACCATCGCATGCCTGCCCTTCTAATATCGCACCATCCGTTTACCCATCCATCCACACTCCCACGTATCTACTGGTGTCCCGTCAAAAACGCGCAGGACAAAATAAAGCGCGCTCGAGTCAAATGCGCGCCGATATAAGCGCGCGGCGTGCACCAAAAGGCTTTTACTTTCACTTCGCCTAGCATAAATTAAAGCAAAACCCATCTACACTTCTCGCCTACATGTGGCCAATATTAGAAGCTTTTTATCGAGGCAATGATTGAACCACCTATTTTGATGAAAGTTGTTTTTGTCCACAAAATAAGAAATTAACTGAACCACTGTCTTGTAATTTTAAATTTTTAATTGCCGATTGATGAGACTTCTAAAATTCGCACTTTGGACCAAGATATTGGCAAACTTCAGGAAGGTATTTTTTGTTCCAATAATACTGGTGCACAATTTATATATACACAAGTATATAGCCATAATCACTATTGCATAATAGGCCTAAATATATACACAATAACATCAACTTATATAATAATATAAAAATGATAGTCGATGTTGTTGTCGATGTTCTTTGACTGGTCGTGAGTGGATTCCAACTTAACGGATACTAATTCTCATCCACTTCGATTGCCTTCATTCGCTTTCAACCACGAAAATTCCATCGATTTTCTTATATTGACATGACGGCCCACTTAAGATATGAAGCTGGCGCTACATGAAGCACAGCGACATCTCGCGCGATGTGACGTCGAACGAGATTTCAGACGTCATTCGACATTGATGCATCGGTCCACGTGTAAGCCGAACCGAAACGAACTCTGCCGGACTTTGCCGGAAAACTAAATGGCCGTTTGCATTTGCCGGCAGCGTCTTCTCTGATTGGCTGCGTTCAGATGGGAATTTGCTTTCATAGGATATCCGATTAGAGACTGAATGCAGGTTTTTATATAGAATGCTGATGAGAGGCTTCTCTATTATAGTGGCGCTATATAAAGACTCGATTAGACAATTTAGGCTATGCAGTTAGGCTATGTAAGCTTATACAGCAGATTGCACGTGATAGATTGTTTTCGTTTTAAATTGATTTGATTAGCCTTTCTCATTGTAAGGATCTTTTGTAAGGATCGACGGTTTTTTTTAATGCAATCCAATTGTAGAAGCACAATGGCTTTTGTCTTGTATAGGAATTATTGTTCTCTTGGTCTCTACACGTCTTTCTGTAAGTCTGTCTCTTGTTATGTGTTTACGTATGGCTTCCTTTGTCTCAAACCGTTTTGTTCAATAAATTCTCATGTCACTTCAGCGTACATGACATTGTATACTACGAGTTTCGTTCGGCTTTATCCTACAATCTTTAAAATAGATGCAATCCGATTTCGATTCGATTTGAAAAAGAAAACAAACCCCAATGACCTTTGATCTCTTCAGCATCCATCCTAGATATATATTTTCAAACTATCCTATCATGCCCCTATCACCTCAATTCCTTTCCATTTCTCCGACTGCGATCGACGACAAGTTGGACCAAAATAATGTCTTACTTTGCCCCACAAAATGTTGGTGAACATTCCCGTTCTCCATCAATTTCCTATCCTTCCCTCTTTCTCTCCAAATTTTTCCAATCTACCTCGACTCCTCATTATCCCTTCATCTTCTCCCCCATAATATAGGCCTACGAATTTACTTTTATTCTTTCCAATTTAAGATCACTTGCAGATAACAAATATCCAGTTTAATATTTTGACGACACTTATAGTAAGCTTATACGATAAAACTTAACAACAGTCTCTTGTAAAAAGTATGGTCATCCAATTGAACTTCAGAACTTCCAAACCGGACAAGCCAGAGAGTGTTGGTGAATGTCTGTTTGTATGTGCACTTGTTATGTCGCCCCTTCAAGCTCATTCTACTCAGAGGCGCTCCCGAATGCAGAGCGGACACTGCACCGGAGTTTCACGCCGAAACGCCGAGCAATTGCGAGTGAAAGACTTGGCCAAGGTTCTTACGCGGCGAGGTGGATTTGAACCTCGAACCTTCCGGCTCCAAGGCAATGACGCCACCTCTACATCACTGCGCCCCAATGTCACTACCTAAGCTTACTTTAAAGTAGTGATGGCCTGACAGGCCCGTCACAATAAACAGCCCTGTGACTATAGGTCATGGGACGGGAAGTGCATGTGTTGACAGCCAGATATATTATGATCCATTGGAGTCCATGCCATAGTAAACACATAGATCGCTCCGGCTAATAGCGATTATTTCAGCAATTGTCATCCGTGGAAGACTGATAATTCCCGTAGGAAACTTTCCGACTAAATATAGCGCCTAATAAAACAGTGAATACAGCAAATGTTTTGGTTAGAATACGCAAAACCACATCCGCCATTGAATCCAACGTTATATAGTTCGTATGCTGTGCTGTGTTGTCTGGTCTGCAGTGCACGTCCCTTCGCCACGCACTCAACCTCCGCTGACCAAGTCTGATTTGTCTGTCATTGCCATCATGCCATGATGATGCTGAGTATCTCATGAAGAGGAGCTATATAAATACGCGACTATAATCATCAATCAATGAGAATTTATATAGCGCCATTCAACGCTTCTATACTGAGAGACGATCTATCATACTCCGTCAATTACAAGCATGCTAACTCATCTGAAGTAGGCCTATGACTATTTTTATGTTACTGGATACATTCCCTTTCTCTTTAGTTACTTTCGAAAAGTAACCATTAAAGACTGAATGCATAATAGGGATAAACATCTGCAACTAAAATCACTGCAGCTTTGGTTTGGTTCATGGCCCCTTATTACACCAGCGCTACAGAAATTCTGAACATTCGTAATTAGCAAATACGACGAGACATGTATACTATAGAGAGTTAGAGACCCTAACTAATATAGACATTAGAGATGTAAGAAATACAGTTTGGCTCACATTTCATTGAATCTAACCGAAAATTGTTTGTAAACTGAAATTTCGGCATATGAAGTTGAAAGATTCATATCTTTTTATTCGTTCAACTTTATCTGTTGAAATTTTGGAATCATATTCTTGGTCCAATTCGCTAAATATTTGGAAACGTTTATCGTGACATGTTTTCAGGCATTGGATATATTTGAAAAACAGTTCGGCTGACTTTTTTGAACCACGGTGTATATATTTCCTAAATGTAGGCCTACCTTTAAATATAGATGTACATGTAGGATAAAATTTAATGTGTGTGGAAGTGTATTTTGTGTACATATTATGATATCACGTATTGCATATGTATAATATGCTTTTATAGCGCATGCCGAAGCGGCATTAATAAGATAAAGAAGATGAATGTTGCTGATTAAAAATTGAACAGCTGGTAAAATGGCTGAACGTGTATGTATACATGCATGCGGTGGAATCAACATTGAGAGAGAGAGAGAGAGAGAGAGAGAGAGAGAGAGAGAGAGAGAGAGAGAGAGAGAGAGAGAGAGAGAGAGAGAGACTGCAGGAGACAACGCCTTCCTGAGCGACGCGTGTCTCTTTCGATTGACGTATAAAGGGATGGAGATGCAGGAAAGGACGGAGGGAAGAATGGAGGGACGGAGGGAGGGAGGGAGGGAGGGAGGAAATGACGGAGGGAGGGAAGGACGGAGGAAGGGAGGGAAGGATGGAAGGACATGTGGATGGATGGAAGGACAGGTGGATGGATGGAAGGAGAGTGGGGGATGTAGGGACAATTGGAGATGTGCGCGGGGGAAGGTGGGAGGGCTGGGAGGACAGCGAAGTGGATGGAAGAAGAGTGGATAGTGGGGATGTAGGGACAATTGGAGAGATGTGGGGGAAGGTGAAATGAATGCCAGGACAGTTGGATGGATGGAAAGAGAGTTAGAGGGATGAAAAAAGAGTGGAGGGGGCTGGAAATTACAGATGGATGGACGGATAGTGGGAAGAATGGAAAGACAGTTCGATGGATGGAAGGAGAGTGGGGGATGTAGGGACAATTGGTGAGATGTGGGGGAAGGTGAGATGAATGACAGGACAGTTGGAAGGATGGAAAGAGAGTGGAATGGATGGAATGAGAGTGTGTGGGATAGAAATTACATATGGATGGATGAACGGATAGTGGAAAGGATGGAAAGACAGTCCTATGGATGGAAGGCGAGTGGGAGGTATGTAGGAAAAATTGAAAAGGTGTGGAGGAGATGGAGGGCTGAAAAGGCACTTGGATGGACATAAGGACAGTTGAAGAATGGAAGGACAGAGGGAGAAATGGAAGGATAGTGCTAGAGATGCAGGGACAGTTAAAGAGATGTGGGAAAAGGTAGGGGGATGGACGGGCACTTGACTGATGGAAAGCAGTTAGAGGGATGGACGGATGGTCGGAAGGATGGACAGCAAACAATTGGACTGATAGACGGACGGATATAGAATGACGAATGGGGTAAACAAGGGAGTGCATTAGGAAGTGAGGGATGCAAATGGATGGACGCTGACAAAAGCTGCGACGATGATCATCATGAGGAAGAGGAGGAGCTGGTCGTGGATATGTTTGCAGAATGTCTTCATGATTACCGATTGTTGTTGATGGCGACTTTTAGAGAAAAGAAATCATTCGTCGATTGATTATTGAATTATTGGCAATTCGCAACTATTGTTGGCATACGTGTTTGTGTGTGTGTGTGTGTGCCTTTAATGAAGACACACTTCGTTAAAGACACGAACACACGCACGCACGCACACGTACACACGCACACACGCACACACATACACACGCGCACAAACACACACATATACACACATTATGTATACACATGCACATTAAATCATAGAATTACAATATTTACACGTATATAGGCCTATAAAAAAGAGAAAAATGCAGAGAGAAAGAAGTAAAGAGACGAGTGAAAGAAAGTGTCACAGAGATAGCCAGAGTGACAGACGGAGATAGACATAGCCAGACATAGACAGACATACAGATAGAGCAGCAAGCATTAACAGAGACAGTGAGAAACAGGGAAAAGCAGTACGACAAGACAAAGCCCAAAAAGGAACAGACAGAGATATAATGCTGAGACAGACCGGCAGATTGGCAGACATGCAGGAAAAAACAAACACACACATGCGGACAGAGCCAAACACAAACCGCCAAAGAGCAATATAGACTGAGATCAACAAAGAGGCATATACAGAGAGATACACAGAGATACATAGGGACAGAGAGACAGAGAGATGCAGAGAGTCAGAAAGAAACAGAGAGACTGAGTGAGGCAGATAAATAGAGAGACAAAGAGAAATAGAGAGAGAGACAGACAGAGAGAGAGAAAGAGACAGAGAGAGAGAGAGACAGACAGACAGAGACAGACAGAGACAGAGAGAAGCGTCTCCTACCGTGCGTATGTCGTCGAGTGCTGTCGCTCTGCTGTACAGATCGTAAATCGTTTGTCCAAATGTTTCCGACCATTTCCCGATTCTGCACAAACACACAGAGAGTGACAGAGACAGACAAGAAGCAGGACAAACGAACTCCATATCATACGCACACACACAGAATTATACACTGGCATTACACACATATCTACCGTTGCAATGCATTGCTGTGTATGTATAATTGTATATACAAGCATAATATTATATGTTACAGACGGCAGATCAGAGTGATGAAAGAATAGAGATAGATAGAAAGATAGACAGATAGAAAGACAGATAGATAAATAGGTACTATTAGGTAGGTAGATGGATGGATGGATGAATGGATGGATGGATGGATAGATCTGTAAATTAAAGACAGAAAGACAGACGGACAGAGAGACTAAGACAATGCAGAAATCAACGGAGACAGAGAGTGACAGAGAGAAAGAGACAGACAGAGAGTCATTGACAGGCACATAGACAGAAAGAGAAAGCGACACGTGCCGGCGTTTGGATAGTGAGAGACAGACAGACAATGCAGAAAATTAATAAGCAGAGACAAACAGAGACAGTTATAAAGACAAACTCAGAAAGTGCTACATACCGGCGTTCAGGTAGTTCCGCCATTGCATCTGGTATGGCAGACAACATTGAGCATAGAAGAAAGAATCCAAAGAGACCGTCAAAATTCTTCTGCCAGATCCACAAGGAAGCCGCCATTTGCTACTATAATAAGAAGACTTCTCTTCTTATCAAAGCGAACCAATGCAGTTGACGTTTTGTTCAAATAAGTTTTATTTGACGGTCGTCCTTATCTCAGCAAAACAAGTCTAGTCTTCGGCTTTGATTCGGTCGAATATTGAACCGCTATAATCTCACGACAACAACAATGCTTGATGGTTCCGCGTTTGAGAAGCCGACTCTACCATCAAGCGACTCTTGGGACCCATAATATCGTCCATCAAAGATCTACAGAGAACAAAGCTCTGGCTAAGTGGAATCTAAGGCAGTGCTGCAGTAGCAACGCACTTATTTCTGTCTGACGCATGCGAAAACGATATCAACATTTTCAATAGTGTCGCAAAGCCTAAAGTAATCTAAGCTGGTCGAGGTGATGCTCTAGGAACCACATGGTTGTGATTCGGCAGCTTTTTGTGCTAAAGCAAAATGACTGGATCGGTGAACGATGCATACAATTGAACGGCCTGGATATTATCATGAAAAAAAATCCGAAACGATTGTAAACAAGATCCGCTTTGTCGAAGGACCGTATTTACTCAGAATCGCAGCAGCTCTTGGGATCGAGAGGCTACAGAGGCTGGGAACGATACATTTCCAAGATGCAGCAAGTTTATTTATCATCTCTCGAAAAAGATCTGCTACACACGTTGCATGGTATCTCTCACAGACGAGATGCAACCAGTTGCTTATTAACTCTAAAGAAACATGCAACCGTTTTGGTCGATGCAACAGAGAGATGTCCCTGAATGCAGACATTCTGCAAACATATCCACGACCAGCTCCTCCTCCTCCTCCTCCTCCTCCTCCTCCTCCTCCTCCTGCTCCTCCTGCGCCTCCTACTATGATCGTTTATGCTTCATATCTCCTCTCTCCTCTTCCTCCTCCCATTCATCTCCTCCTTAAACAACGTGGACACGCATTTCCGCTCTTATTCCCCAGCTACCGCCCCACGCACACGCACACCAACCAACCACCCATCCGAAGTCAGTGAACTCACGGCAGCAGCAGCAGCAGCAGCAGCAGCAGCAGCAGCAGCAGCAGCAGCTGACTTCTGGCGGATACTGCACGTTGACCACGAGAGATGGCAGCAGCAGTGCTTGTGCGGGCAGTGCGAGCGCGCCAAGTGGCCGATGCCAACAATAAACAATAATATTCCATTGTGCGCTCTGGCCGTCGCTCTGACTCTCGCGGTGGTGGACACACGCAGCAGCAGCAGCAGCAGCAGCAGCAGCAGCAGCAGCAGCCACGTCGTCGTCATTGCCGGCAAGTGCGCGCCGTCCTTTGGCGCCAGACTATAATATTCCGGCGCTTGCGTATTATGGGGAGAGGAGGAGAAGGTTTGGTTTGGCGGGTGGCGGGAGTTCGATGTCTCTGTCCCTGTGTCTCTCTATATGGTTTTATGTCTCTGTATCTGTGTGTCTGTCTCTGTCTGTCTGTCTCTCTGTCGCTCTGTCTCTTTCTCTCTTCATTTCGGGAGGAGTAGAGAAGGAATCAAGCAGTTGGCTAAGTTAACTATCTCTGCAAGCCTGTCTGTCTGCCCGTCCGTCTGCATGTCTGTCTGTTTGAATGCATGTATATCTCTTTCGCTGTATCGTTCTCTCTTTCACTCTTGCTCGCTCTCATTTCATCTCTGACAGGGTGACGTAGAGTTATTGTCTATTTGCCTGTCTGTGTGTCTCATAGTCTCGTGCTTCCTTTTTATAAACTAGTGTATCGTATATGTCTGTCTGTATGTCTGTCTGTCTGTCTCCATGTGTTTGTCTCCGTCTCTGTGCTTCGTAATTATTATGGAAGATGTTGAGGGCGGATACGGCGCTTAACGGAAGTTCGCTGTCCATATCTCTGTGTCTGTCATTCGACTTTATATATCCCTCCCTCCCTCCCTCCCTCCCTCCCTCCCTCCCTCCCTCCCTCCCTCCCTCCCTCCCTCCCTCCCTCTCTTTATCTTTATCTTTCTCTCTCTCACTCACTCTGTCTCTCTCTTACATTGTATCTCTGCCATTGTATCTCTGCCATTGTATCCCTGCCTCTTTGTCTATGTCACTCTGTCTCTGCCCCTATCTGTGCTTCCTTTTTATAATCTAGTGCATAGTTCGAGGGTACGTATGGTACGTATTATATTCTTTGAAAGGTACGTACGTATTTTAACGTACCTTATTGAAGGGTACGTAAAAGGTACGGTGCAACACTTAACCGTGGTACATGCTATAAGTCATGGATTATTGATTAGTCATGCCATGTCATGGTGTAACATACTCATTTACAAGTATTAAACTTAATTAAAGCCTTAAAATGTTATATAATCACAAAAATCTCCTCAGGCCGTTCACAAGTCACAAACTTACAAAGTGAGTAATTTAATATCGATGAAGCGTCAAAACACTGACATATAATGATACTCAGAAATAAAATACGCGTATGGTACGCGTATTTTATTATTTGAAAGGTACGCACGTATTATACGCGTACCTTATATAAGGTACGCGTACGCATCGAACTATGATCTAGTGTATCGTATAAATTATAGGCAGCAGCTATAGCTGTTTGATGTCTTTGCGTGTTTTAAAGCCCTCTTTCCATCGCTCTGTCTGCATCTTTCTCCGTCTCTTTGCATCTCCGTCTCTCTATATCTCTGTCTCTGTCCTAGTCCTTTTTTGTGATCTCCAACGGTGGACATTTCACACGCCGCTCTCCTTCTATCTTCATGGGGTAGTTCGGTGTCAGTTATATTTTTATGCGCTCTCTTAACTCTTGTCTCTGACTCTGTTTTTGTCCCTGTATCTGTCTGTCTGCCTGCCTGTCTGTTCTTGTCTGAGTACAAAAATGTAACGGTGGATTTCCGCCTGCAGTGTGTTACTATGAGTGTCTTTATGTTATCCGACGCATCTCTCTATGTATAATTGCATATATATATATATATATTATATATATACTAGATTTTGGGACCCGGCGTTGCACGGGAAATTTAGGGGTTTCGCCCCTCTCCAAGTCCGAAGGTGTACATTTCATAGATTAAAAATCTCGGCCTAGCACTGTCCGTCCACGGGTACCTAAACGGTCCGTCCACGGGGACCATTCAAACGGGAGAGCGGTGGAGAATCTCACCCATTCAAATTAATTGAAAAATGAACGGTCGAGGCCATAGACGCCCGCTGTATAAAATCCGATTTACATTTGCATTTCTTATCTTCCGATATTCAGCTCATATTGGACAATGCCAATGGACATCCTGATTTCATAAATATAATTGCATATCAGTTTGCTACATCATAATATTATGTTATTATCGCCATAGATCACGTGACGTCGCTACGGTTAGAAATGACGTCAGCATGACTTCGCCAAAAGAAATTAAATTTCGGCAAGAATAATTCAGCCTACGGCAGACCTGACGTTTCAGAAATAAACCCGGGGTTCCTTATAAAAAATACAGAAAACCCATATTATTTGTATATAAGCGATTCTAAAATAAACCAAGATTTCGCCTAGAAAAACCCAGAAACCCAGACGAAGGCCGAAAAACCAGATCGAGTTGAAAAAATCCAGCTGTGGCATCACTGCTACTCACAAATAAATTTCAAATATTAAATATTTCCCCATATCTCTTTTTCTTAGGATTTCTACCACATATTCTTTAGCCTATTTCAAAACTTTTCGTGCAAAAATTTGCTTGTCATAGTAGGCCTAAATGAGCGGGTTTAAGACTCAATTGACCGGACTTGCAGCGTTGGCCTAGAACCGCTAAAAATGGCTGGTTATTGGCGTCTGAATTTTGCTTAAGTTTTCACAATCCACATCGAAACTTAAAATGTCGGTAACTCGGGTTTTAAAGTGAATTGAAAGATGAAAATACAAAATAGTGGCGATGACTGAAATTCGCATAAGAAAATTAAAAATATATTTCGTGATTGAAATCCATTCATCTTCAAAGCCTTTGACCGGGACACGCAAACTTTCTATTGGAGATTAGTGTCTCGGGGTGAGGGGATTCCCTATATAGGCCTACTGGGGGATTGGCACGCCAAAGGGGACAAGTCCAGCTGAGTAGGGGCCTAATTACCATTGAGAAGTGTAATAAGTAGCCTAACTAGCAAAAGCTACATATATAAATATGCACATTCATACATATTAAATTATTCTATGTAATACATATAGGTGCTATATACAGTATATTCATTCAGGACCATATATTTACATATGCATACAATACAAGCTGGATGAAATTGGTCGTCGAGGCTGGACACGATGGCTGTAGACTGGAGATTGTCGATCTAAATGTCTGATAGCAGACGGTTCCAACCTCAGTCACTGAACCGATCAGATATTGCTGGGTCTCGCATGGCATGTCTAGAGATAAGGACATTGGTCGGGCAGATGGCCTAGCTATAAACAAGGATGCAGACAGGAAGAGAGGCAGGCATGTAGGTAGGCAGACAGGCAAATAAACAGGCAGACAGGCAGACAGATAGTTGCCTCTGGGTTGTATGTCTTGCAGATCTGCATGAGACTTGCAATGACTGAACGAAAATGGAGACTGTGAAGAGTGCATGAGGGAATCCTCCTCACCTCCGATACAGAAAATAATCTGCAATAGAAAGTTTGCGTGGAATGTCAAAAGAAAATCAGAAGAAATGATTCCAGAAAACACGCTATATTTTATAGATACAATTATAGGACAGGGTTACTGACTGTCTGTCACTCCGTTCTATCAGTGTATCTGTGCGTGTCTACCTGTCTGTATAATTATCCTCCCTCGCTCCCTCCCTCCCTCCCTAGGGTCACTTCTTGCTAATTATTTTTTTTGATGTGCTGATTCAGTCATTGTGTCGATTACGTTCAAGTCTATAGATATCTGCACTGCCTTGCATCTAATGTTGTTCCTGCGGTTCATGTGAAAAACCTGGTTAAGCCTTGGTTGTCTGGATATCGTCAAACTGTAAGTGATTCAATCCATCCAATACTCAATTCATCTATTAGACAGCAGAACACTTTCTTTGTTGTTGGGGCCTAAGGTCTGGAATGAATTTAGTCACAATAAGTATGCGCTCGTTTACTTGGTTATTCACTAATAACCTCCATATATATGTATGCGCTTTATCTCTACTCCCCTTTCAGCGTGTGTTTGATAGGGAGAGTCTCTGGGTAGTTACCCTGAAGAGCGTTAGACTGGAGACTACTCAGTGATTTAACGAACTTGTACAATGCAAATGAATGTCGTCAGGCAAGATCTTTAAGCCTCTCGATCACGGACGCGATTTTACATTGAAGTGGTATTTCAGCTTGGTCCATTAATTAACGAAACACAAATATTCACGAGTCAGCGTCTGATTTTGGTATACTTGAACAAAGTGAATAATTATTATGGTCTAAAGAAGCCATAAATCAATGATAAAGCTGTCATTTCACATGGCTTTAAATTTACTTGACCTTTAGTATAGCAGACATTTGCGTAGCAACCAGTTCTATGATACGGTGTACTGGTGTAGGCATAACGTTACTGGGTAGTTGTAAAGATCCTAAAGCGTTCTGCCAATAATATTAGTCGAAGGGCTTTGTAGAAACTGGATTGGCGTGTGTGTTAAGGACAAACGACACGCTTTTATCGTGCTTTTATTGTAAGTCACCGTTCTAGTCTATATCAATTTTAACAATAGGAAAATTGGTTCATTATTCCTAGTAAATTTATAAATTTCCCACCTGCTGTTACTGTATCGTCTATAATAGATCCATTATAGAATTGATTGAAATAAAATAAGAGTTCCTTTTTTATTATGCAGCTCATGACCCGTCTGCTTTGCACTGGGCGAATTACACACTGTGTCCACGTTAAAGTAGAACCCACAATAAAGTGTCATACCTCGGTCAAAATGTTTAGGATTTGCTTGAAATTTTACACACAACACCAGTGGCCATAGTTACACGAGATCCTAAAGCCGATTAGAAATATTCGTGAGTTTGTTAAATTTATGAGCGTTTGAGATGCAGCACCGAAAAATGCAACTTTCCAACATGGAAAAGCTGAAAGGAAGCAAAATTCAGCTCTAAATGGTGGTCAAAATGTTCGTTTTGTTCACGAACACACAGCCGTAGACATAGACGCTACTGTTTGATGGTCATGTCGATGATCACCTGGTCAAACAGCTGTCACTCTTCAATCAGACGCACCCTACGCTTATCGATGTCATGAATACGGGAACGAAAACGCGCTACTCCGGTACATGTACCCGGATCGAGGTCTGGACTGCTAGGTGGCCACAGCTACGGATATGAAGCCCAGTGTCTTCCGGGACAGCTACTACACTACTCCGTCTATGGTCGTGTGTTCGTGAACAAAAATGACATTTTGAGCATCATATTCAGAGGCGGATCCAGGATTTCTGGTTAGGGGGGGCGTAAATACTACCAATCCAATCCCGTAAATATATAATTATATATACAGTGGCGACGCCAGGATTTCAGGTTTGGGGGAGCTGAAGCCCTAAGCCCAACTAGAACATTTTTTATTTTTTTATGAAGCGCCGAAGGCGCGAAGCTGCGAGTGCCGAAGGCACGAAGCCCGTATACCAACTATAAAGGGGTCTGGGGGAGCGTCGCAAGCTCCCCCAGCGGGGTCTGGGGCGGAGCCCCAGCCGCCAGCGCATTTTTAGCTCTGTTGACCTCAACTTGAGCCCTTTTAAGGTTCTTTTTTGCCAGCTATTTAGGAACGATAAAATCATGAAAACTTAAATAAGAAGTCGTTTTGCAGAGTCGCACACTAGCTACCAGTATAAGAATGTCAACATTTTATTGTAAAAGAAATGGGCTTAGTCTTTAATATAATCACCAAAGTTAAAAGTTTAGGCCTATATAGCCTAACAAGTTTTTAAGTATAAGTACTGTCATATGGGTAGGCCTACTTTATTAGGGTGTGTCAATTTGAGGGGTCAAATCAAAAAATTTGAAATTCAAAAACGGCTAGTGATGAAAGTGTGCAGTTTTGCATGCTGAATCCAAATATAGCCTCAGAAACAGTTTTTATGGAGAGCTAGCTACTTCAATTTACAGTTGAAATGAGCTATAATTGAATACAATTGATTTGAACATTACAATAGAGCTGGGGGGAAAACATTTGGCCACACAATGTCATATCAAATGCCATTTGTCATCAAGTCAACGAAATTGTGAAAATCAACCAAAGACATCATGTCCTGCTTGCTTCTATTTCGGCCCATAAGCTCTCTGCTGACCATTTGACCTTTGATGTAAGCTTAGTGGGTCCTCCTCTCATGACTGTACACATGACTAACAGCCTCGGTTGTCATTTTGACGCACCTTTCCACAGACTGTGTGTGCGACGGCCAGTTGGGTTGCCTACAAGATTAGTGTCTTGATCTCTGCTGTTGTTAAGATGCAGGTGATAGGGGGTTCAGAGACTCCAGAGATCCAGTCAATCAGTTGCGAGATTGTAGTCGCTTCATGGTTGATGTTTGGCGTTCTCCTAGGTCTCACTCAGTTATCTCCAAGCTGTGTCCTCTCATCTCTTTCACCTCTGATCTTCATTATCTTCTCCACTTCATCGCTTCTTTCCTCTTCCTTGTCACTACACAACATTGCTTGCAGCGCACACTCACTAAAACTGTACCAAGCAGACCTCTTCACTGTAGGCATGACAATCTTTTTCACCTCTTTCTTCACTTTTGTTCCTTGATCAGATGCAGCTGGAAACAAGACGCCTGGGTCCTTGTGTCCAGTTGCTTTTTATCTTTATGTTGAACCAGTTAACAATGTATACACCAACACAGAACTCCACAATCATCCTCAAGTTGTTCAGATTCTTTCCTTGTAGATTGTGCTTAGATATCCAAATTCTCATGAACCTCAAAGCTGTTGTGAGCCACCTGCTGTGGGAGACGGGTCCTATCTCCAACAGAGCCAGATCCTTCGGCAAATGTCCTGTTCTAATTGTGGTAGCAATCCTGTAGCCATAACTCTGATCTGTGCTTAAGTCTTTCACTACTTCATCGCTGAGCTGAGAGAGACCAGGACCAACAGAGACTTTTGTGAAAGCAGGATTGATGCCCAGGTCAGTAGCAGAATCCAGCATTTTTCCTAAGGGTCCTGACCACTTGTTGTTGCTTAGTGTCTTGTCATCTAGAGCAGTAATTAGGTGTCTCAGTGGCAACTCTCCAGTGTGTAGATCACAAACAATCCACACAAGCTTCCTGTGTAGCTTCTCCTCGACATTATGCATTCCTCCTTCCCAACCAGTGTTTACATTACAAGAATCACCTCCAATAGCTTGAAGAGTTTTGTCTGCTCCTCTTTCTTTCAACCACTCAACCAAATTGTCGGGAATTATTTCAGCATGTGATTTCTGTTTAGTTGCTTTTGCAGGGACAAAATGCCATAGATATCTGCTTCCTGATTCCATGCAAACTGTAATGTGCTCTTCTTTCACTAGACCTGGATACATTTTGCCATTTTCTTCTGCTTTCAACATGATCTTGGTTTCATCATGACGCCCATCAAAGAAAATACAACTTATGCCCTTCTGCTGAATTTCGTCTTCAAACTTTGCTTATCACTCTCCACTATCTTTTTTCAATTGCTTTCTAGTCTCTGGGAGGTCAACTGGTCCTATCTGATGAGGTCCAATACTTCCAACCTTTTCTCTTTGACCTCTGATGAAAGCTAACTCAATCACGGGAATCTTTTTCTCTCTACTGCAGTCAGAAAATATGTGCACTCCACCAGCACAGGAAGAACTGCAACCCACATCAGTGCAACTCTTTATGTCACACTTACAGGTTAGAATGTCCACGAGCCTGTCAAGCCTTTCCATAAACCTATCCTTCTCCTCCAACTTCGCTCTGCCGGAAGACACATTGTCTCCTTGCCCCCACGTGGATTTCAACTTTGCTTTGATTCTTGTATGACCGTTTATTACTGGCTTAGTGAATTTGCACCACTGAGCGAGAACTCAAGTCATTAAGTCAGTGACAAGTTGGTCAATGGTCATTGCTGTAATTTCGTACGTCTTGGTCACTCATATCTCTCAGGTACAACCCATATCTAATGACATCCCTGACAGTTGGTAATTCAGCTGTAGGAAGCTGTCTGCCTGAACCGACTAAGTGATGTAGGCCTAAGTGAGTCCAAACTAGCAATCTTGTTTTTATATTGGACATTCTGACTATCTCAAGGAAATACACAAACCGTGACTGCATTCTAACAATCTAACATGCAATAGTTGAAATACTACAATAATGTTGCACACATTGTGCAACAGATTGATAATTAATTGATGGTACAAGTCACTAATAAACAATGTTAAACATAAAACAATATGCATAAAATTATAATAGGCAAACATTTAAATTCTAGAGCATTTTAAAATATTTCTGCAAACTCCATATTAAAACAGGTTATTTTCGTATTTTCACGATAATTCAACTGCAAATTGAAGTAGCTAAATCTCATTGCAGACAAATTTTATACTTATATTTTGACTTTTCACATGACCATGCACTATTTTATCCCTAGCCGTTTTTAAAATTTTGACTTTTAAAAAATTGACACACCCTACTACTATATAGAAAAACCCTATAGGGGCATGTCACATGTAGGGGGTTTTACGGGTACATCACGGTCTGCGGTGCATTCTATTAGCATAAGAAAATATTAAGCATCGACGTGCTATTGTAGCAGAATTCAAAATTGCTGTCCTTGTGAATCTCAGCCCCTTCCTCCGCCAATCCGGACTCAACACCCTTCTCCCGCCAGCCCGGACTCACACCGGGCTAAACCTCAGCCCCCTTTCTCCGCCAGCCCGAACTCACATCGGGCCGAACCTCGGCCTCCTTCCACCGCCATCCCGGATTCACACCGGTCCGGACCTCAGTCCCCTTACCCCCCGCGCAGAGTATCTTTCGGCGGCTATAATGAGCACGGCGAATTTCAAAATTATAATGATCATCATATGCCATCTTTTAAGATTTAGGCCTAAGATAGGCTTATATCTTACCAACGGCAGTCGGCTTATTCGCGAATGTTAAAACTTCTTGTTTAAGCCGTTTTGACGGCGGACCACTCGACATATTTTTTAATTGACCAATTTCTATTTACGTAAATTTTGTCTGTGCATGAACTTTGTGAATGACGTCATGGCAAAAGTCATTGGTCACGTGGGCAACGTCTGCTAGCAACTCAGGTAAGTAGGTAAGAGAGCTCCGGTAAGAGAGCTCCATTCTGCCGGTCCAGCTACTTCAAACATCCTATTTCCAAATTGCAATTATATTAGTTTTAGGTCAGTTTAGTTTGAGAACATTTGCTCAGGTTTAGGGGGGGCGTACGCCGGCTCCGCCCCCCTCTGAATCCGCGCCTGATATTTAGCTGAATTTTACTTCTTTTCGGCTTTTCCATGTTGGAAAGTTGCATTTTTCGGTGCTGCATCTCAAACGCTCATAAATTTGACAAACTCACGAATATTTCTAATCGGCTTTAGGATCTCGTGTAACTATGGCCACTGTTGTTGTGTGTAAAATTTCAGGCAAATCCTAAACATTTTGACCAAGTTATGACACTTTATTGTGGGTTCTACTTTATCGTGGACACAGTGTATATAGTCCTCCACAGTTCCGAAGTTTGGGATCATCTGTTATGGGTCTCCTGGTTGAGACTCGAACAAGCGTATCTCAAGTTATTCAGTAATCTTCCTGCTATCCTTATTCCCTTGGAATGGAATCGACTGCAAAAGCATATCCGTTGTCCAACCTCCTTTTCATCGTTCAGCAAGCGCCTCAAAGCACAACGTTGTATTGCTAATTGCACTTCGTATGTCGGCTTACCAACCTGACCTCCGTTAGCATTTCTGTGTGACTTTGACCGCGTTAAAATGCTTGATAATGCTGTGGCCTTTGGAGGCACTTTCGCCGACCAGAAAATAGGCCCTTGACAGACTTTGTGATCCTTACTGGATAATACACACGTCCTTGATGGATCTTGTCTACCTCTGGGCACTGGAAAAATTAAAATTGTGATAATGATAATAATACACCCGAGTTTGAGCCTACTTATGTTAACCTTTCTTTCAATCTTATTGAAAATTGGCATTAATCAATGTTTTCTGTGCGGATTTACCATCAGGTTATATCCAACGTAGCCTATAAAGTTCTAAAATTTGGCCCTAAATAACTCTTTCTGAAAATTGTTAATAATTTAAAATTATAACGGGCATCTACAGGGTTGGTCAAAAGAGTAATCCCTTAACCCTGAATTGCACACTGTTAACCCTAGGCAACATAACTTTGCGAATTATTCCACAGCTTTCCATTGACTCAACACGTGTCCAGAGGAGAGAGAGAAAGTTTCACGCCGTGAGCCAAGATTCCAGCGTATGAAGGACTGCAAGGTGTAGGTACATTGCAAGAAGACCCTTTGTAGTCTAATACCTTTGTAATTTTTTCAGCCTTGTTGATTCCCCTTCTTGTGTAGACTTCTGGGGACGATTGTCGATTTTTCCAGTCTTCTGGTATGTTGCCCTCTTGTTCTTGCATGATTGGAATGGTTTCAAAATCGTGATTCAGTTAGTTTTCCTGTAGGCCCTATACAAAATTTATGTACGAGAACATGATTGTCTCGGCCTGTTTTTGTGCAAGTGTTTCAAAAAAATTAGTGGTTCGGCTATTTTCATAAAATTCTCGCAAGATAAATTATGCACAATATTTCGGAAGATGATGCGGAGCTAAAATGAAGATCCTAAATCCATTGTCAGAACTAGCACGGAATGTTTCGATAAGTGCCGCTTCTGCAGCTTTAGTCCGCTATCAATGAATGCACGATCGCATCATAAACTAAAATCAGAGTAGGCTAGGCTATCACATAACAGGTGATATACTTCGCTTTTTTGAGTCCTCGTGTATAGGATGTTTGATGGCTGGCGTTCATTTGTAGTCTGATTTTTACATAGGCCTACAATACATGTTATCCATTATTCGAACCATTATTCAAATGCTCTCGAGTTTATCTATACAAGATCGGCAAGACGAGCAGTGTCGAGCACGTTCTAGTCTCCTCATTAAGATTCAACACGACAAACGATTTGTTCAAAGTTCTAAAGTAATTGATTGAGGTAAATGTTTTTGGAATGAGAAATCTGATTTTGAGATAGGCTAATGTATGGCCCTTGCAGACCCTGCTGTTCTTTTATACCAATATTTTCCTCTCTGCTTTTATGTACCCGTGTGCGGTGTGTGACACTTGGTTTTGTCATTAAACGAATATATACGGTATATACAGGGTGGGCCAAAAAAAGTAATCCCTTACGGTTTTTGTCAATATCTTGGCTAAAAATAGGAATTTTTCAAATCCAATTCTACGGGCTTGAAGGTAATTCATATATACGTACAATAGCCAAATTTCATCGCCACATGTGAAACAGAACAAAAGCTATATCACTTTTAGGGAGGCCACCCACCGTTTTTTGACGATTCAAAAACGAAACGTAAAAAATTAGGTATTTTGCCAATATCTTGACCAAAAGTAAGAATTTCGAAATGAAATTTGACTGGCTTAAAGGCAATTCATATTTACACATTAAGGCCGGATTTCATCAAAATATTTCAAACACAGCACAAGTTATGCCACTTTTAGCGAGACCACCCACCGTTTTTGATGATTCAAAAACGAAACGCAACAAAAAGTAACAAAAACACGATTTTATTAAGTCTCGTCTCAAATAACTGTTGTCAAATGAACTTGGTAGTACTTTACAACTTGTGTTCAATGTGCTCACCACCAGTGCCAAAACTTCTTTTGAGTCTTTTTGCAAAGTTCATGATGGACCTGTTGATTAATCTGACAGATTCCTTATTTACCAATTTGATTGTCATCTTGCTAATTGACTTCTCAGTGACGTGCAGCTACGCTGGTAGCCTGTTTATTTTTTAAATAGTATTAATAATGATCATCTGGCAATATCAAGGCTATTTGATAACAAATATTTGAGATGAGACTTAATAAAATTGTGTTTTTGCTACTTTTTGTTGCGTCACCGTTCAGAAGCGTCAAAAAACGGTGGGGGTCTCACTGAATGTGGTATAACTTTTGTTCTATTTGAGATATTTGGATGAAATCTGGCCATCATGTGTACATATGAATTGTCTTTAAGCCTCTAAAATTTCATTTCGAAATTCTTACTTTTGACCAAGATGTTGACCAGAATAATTCAATTGTTTTTTGCAACTTTTGTAGCATCGCCTTTTTGAAGCGTCAAAAAACGGTGGGTGGCCTCACTAAAAGTGATATAACTTTTGTTCCGTTTCAAATATTTTGTTGAAATTTCAACACTGTACGTAAATATGAATTGCCTTTAAGACTGTGAAGTTTCATTTTAAAATTCTTATGTTTGGCCAAGATATAGGCAAAAAACCGTAGGAGATACCTTTTATGGCCCACCCTGTACATTACTCAAACAAAGAAGCGCTTTTAACGTCTTATTTTTCGAAAATTTATGAATGGTACATGCATTTTTTTAGAGACAGAAAGACACTTTTTGGAGCGAGAATGACAAGTTACCGATATCTAAAACTGCTTCTGAAGTCTTACACCTGTGCAACTACGGTCGGGATTATAATGATATTTGTCTTGGCCATATGGCAAAAAGACGTCAGCAGACAATTGCCAGGTTTTTGGTTGGAAGTGATCTACAGACAAGTCAAAGACCATGATCATGCATCCAAATCGACTTCAAAGCCGCTTCTTGTAAGTCCGTCACCCGTTGAACCAAAAGATTTGGCGTCCATTCAGCGATATCATTCCGAAGAACGTCGTTTGTGTGAGCAGAAGATGGTTAACATGACTAAAAACGTCACTGAAGTCAACTAGTGTCCTTGTATTCCACCCGATCTCCAAGGAAGAGTTTTCGTAAACATGATCGATGATTCAGATTGGGATCATATCGTCGAGACCGTTGGAAGCGATGTTCTCGTAGGTGGAGAGTGGAAACCTGAGGATTGTGTTTCACACACCCGTCTAGCGATTGTGATACCATGCCGTGAACGTGAGCACCACTTACGAATCCTACTTCGCCACCTGATTCTCATTCTCAAACGACAGCTTCTTCACTTCCGAGTGTTTGTCGTCGACCAACGCAACCCAGCGATCTTCAACAAAGCCGCCACCATGAACATCGGATTCCTCGAGGCTGCCAAGAGGTTCTCTTTTGACTGTGTCATCTTCCATGACGTCGACATGATCCTTGAAGATGATCGGTGTCTGATGACCTGTGGCCCACAGCCACGCCATTTCGCTCGAGCCGTCGACAGATTCAACTACCGTTTGTACCCAACCTTCGGAGGCGTTACATCGATTCAACCGGAAATGTTTCGGAGGATCAATGGATTTCCCCTGAGGTATTTCGGATGGGGAGGAGAGGATGAGGACATGTGGTCTCGCGTGGTTCAGGTTTCGAGCATATACAAGCCACCGTCTGCAATTGCTCGCTACAGACAATTCCTCATGGAAAAGACACCAGAAATCAGAAAAACACCAAACGGCATGCTCTAAATAAAATCGGATTTGCAAAGAATAAGAATGGTTCATATGAGGGTCTCTCGGATTTGAATTACGAAGTTAATGATGTTCAGCTGACGTCTCTATTCACTCGCATCGAGGCTGACATTAACATAACAAATCTACCATCATATCCGTCTCATCCCATTTCGCATTATAAACGATCAGCCGGAATATGCCTTGATGATGATGTCATCACAAGGTCTGATGGCATGTCCTGGAGCTCATGTCGATTTATGTGTGACACCTTTCCTGATAAACCATGCTTTGGATTTTCGTATCTACACGAAATCTGCACTATCATTCGAACAGCCTGCAGACTGACGTTTACGAGAAATGCATGGACTTTTGTAAAAGTAACCCAATTAAAATCCCGTAGAAGACAACTTTAGGAAATGTTATAAACTTGTAAATATTGACAAGTCAACCATTGGTAACAATGTTTGACTATTTCAGACAGTTTTCAATCTATAGAGAGCAGCACTGTTACTTGTATAGGCTATGTAGGCTGGTTCCCGGACAATTCGGCGCCGGACAATTCGGACCGGACAATTCGGACCGGACAATTCGGACTGAACAATTCTTTGCAGCCCAAATTCGTGATGGGACTTCTCCATCACCCAAAATGTATATTGTCGAAACTAATATTAATCCGACACCTCACTATATATCGGGCATAAAAAACCATGGACCTATAGGTATGAAACTTACATTGATCTAAATGAGATGCCTATAAGTTGATAATTTACTGCATTTAGCTACTAATTTCAGTGTATTATTTCTGTTATTGGATAAATTTTAGAAGATCAGACAATATTTGCTTGGTTCCATATAATTATATTTCATACCATTGATAAACAAAAGTTTCATAACCGTACGAACAATATTTTTACATGCACTCCGAATTGTCCGGGTCCGAATTGTCCGGTCCGAATTGTCCGGTCCGAATTGTCCGGCGCCGAATTGTCCGGACACCATGTAGGCTACAATGAAGTTCTATTATTTTAATAATAATTATTAACATTGTTCAATCCAAAAGAAACTTAATTTCAGAGTTAATAATTATTATTAACTCTGAAAGTTTCTTTTGAATTGAACACTGTTCTTGCTGGTTGATTATTTTTGCCAAAATGTTCTGATTGATGACTCACCTGGTTATTATATACTGCAAACCAAAGCGCCTCACTATTTATTGTAGGCCTATATATAATAGCATAGTCTACGTGACTAAAACTTGCATTGGAATTTGAACTCTATAGTCTAATTTTTAGGCCTACATGTATAAATCTAGAAGTCTTCACCCATATATCAAGCAAAATCAGTATGAGAATTGGACAATACTTATTGAGAGGTCAGACGTTGGTTTATGTTGCGTTAGGGTGTGCAATGACGACTTTAGGCTAGTAGCTGTGGGTCCTTAATTGTGTACAAGGTTGGACCTACATGTACTAGTCTCACTCCTTGCTGATCATGATGTGCTAATTCAGTCATATGCTGATTACGTCCAAGTCTATCTGCACTGCCTTGCATCTAATGTTGTTCCTGCGGTTCTTGTCACAAACCTGGTTTAGCCTTGGTGGTCTGGATGTCGTCAAACGACAAGTTATTAAATCAGTCCACTAATCAATTCATCTATTAGACAGCAGTGTAGGCTCTACCTTCATTTGGTTCTTTTGTCCTAAGGCCTTTAATGAATTTAGTCACAATCTGCGCCCATTGACTACATGTAGGTTCTGTACTAATAAAAGTTACTCAAGGACTACTATAATGCAGCGAGCTCTTTCCCAGTGCCTGGTCCTAGCACCTGGAATATTCCATTCCTGTTGCGCATCACCCTGTGCCTAAAGATCACAATGCTATGTTTCTTTCTCGTTTAAAAACTGTCTTATTTACCCGTTGTTGAACTGGGGGCGCTTCTGAGTAACTTACCTTGATGATGATGGTTCTCTGCCCGAAGGCAGGTTCATTGGTTTTACGCCCCAACTGGAGATGAGATGAGTGAGGTGGTTTCCGGTTGCCTTCCCCACAGACAATGATGGGTAAACAACTTACCCAACGTCGCTCCGCAGCAGCTTGCGCCACCGCGTCCCACACGTGCTAGCCCGAGATATTTAAATCTCTGAATGTCAACTCCCAGCCCGGGGCTTGAACCGCAGTCCGTTGCAACCAACATATGTATGCCGCTCTCGCTTACCGGTGTAGCTAACTAAGCTTATACCTTGAAGGTGCGCTAAATAAAAAGTCAATAGCATTAATAGTAATAATACATGTAGTAATAATAATAACAATCTTCACAGCCATCCATACATGTGCAGTCTCGTATATCCATCTGTCACCAACGACACCCGGAGGAGCTGCGGAACATGCGGCGGATCGGAAATGCAACAAATATTCCACGCTTCCTGTCTCCCACGAGTTTGTGCCCATCGCTATTGAAACGTTGGGCCCCATCAATCGCGTTGGTCTGGAATTTTTGCTGGAGTTGGGCCGCCGTGTTGCCGCTGTTTCACGCGATCCAAGGGAGATTGCCTTCCTTTTCCAGAGGATTTCAATTTGCACACAGCGTTTCAACGCCGCTGCTTTCAGAAGAACCTTTGCATCACACCCCGGGGACAAGAACAATGCGCTCTATGCTTTAACACAATCATTTCTGTTTTTAGTTTTGTTTTCGGCTTGAGTGTTTAAAAAAAATAAATGTTGAAGTTATAATAATAATAATAATAATAATAATAATAATAGTAATAATAATAATAATAATAATAATAATAATAATAATAATAATAATAATAATAATAATAATAATAATAATAATAATAATAATAATAATAATAATGGGGCCACATTGATCCCCTGGGCAGCAGGCAAACATCTGGCCTGGGATGCTACGGTGGTCCACACCTGCGCGGCATCCTACATCGCTCACACAGCGAATGCGGCGGGTGCTGCTGCGGAACAAGCCGCCGTACGTAAAACCGAAAAGTACGCGGGGCTACCATCATCACACATCTTTGTTCCCATTGCCCTGGAAACACTGGGTCCCATCAACTCTGCCGGACTCAGTTTCAACGTCTCTCGGTCGTTTCTGGAGAGCCGCGAGAAGCAACTTTTCTCTTCCAGCGCATTTCCATCTGTCTGCAGCGCTATAATGCCATCGCTTTCCGTGGTACTTTTAACACTGTTGCGGAGGACGAGGCCTGATTTTCTAGACAATGAATAACAGCTCCAATCATAATTTTTTGAAATCCCGATGGATCCTAGGTAGGCCTACCTCGGGTGGAAAAAAATAAAATAAAATAATAATAATAATAATAACAGAGAACATGTAACAATAGCTAATATTGCTTTTTCTAGTTTATTGTACTTCCTGCTACTGATATTTTTTGAAGATATTAAAATAATAATAATAATAATAATAATTATTATTATTATTTTTATTATGTTTTTTATTAATATGTTTTTATTCTGTTCTTAATTAATATTTAAGTCCCTGAGGGATCCTAAATACCTCGGGGCGCAAAAAAATAATAATAATAATAACAACAACAAAAACAACAACAACACAATAATAATAATAATAATAATAATAATAATAATAATAATAATAATAATAATAATAATATCATTTTTGTTGTTATTATTATTAGTATCATCATCATCATCATCATCATCATCATCATTATTATTATTATATATATTAATATTATTATTATTATTATTATTATTAGGCCTATATTATATCAATATCAACATCAAACAATAACCGGAGATATAAATAATGTTGATCTGGAACGGCTCACTCGGTAATAATAATAATAATAATAATAATAATAATAATAATAATAATAATAATAATAATGACGGAGTTACCATAATTATAATACCCTGGTCCAGAGGTCGTTGCATGGCTTGGGACGTCACTGTGCCGGATACGTTTGCAGCTTCGTACGTACATCTAACAGCGGAAAACGCAGGTGCAGCAGCGGAGAAAGCCGCTCGAAATAAGACCAGTAAATATGCTGTCATCTCGCAGTCGCATCACTTCGTTTCTGTGGCCATCGAAACCGGAGGAAGCTGGCACTCCGAGTCCCTGGAATTCGTTCAAGAGTTGGGAAGCAGAATTTCGATGTCGACCGGTGACCAGAGAGAGTCCAACCATCTGCTCCAGCGCATTTCAGTCGCGCTCCAAGTAGGAAATTCGTTGTCTGTGTTGGGCACGACAGAACTTATCGGCCAAGACACTGAGAGGCCAAGGACCTAATGTTTGAAACGATTATTTACTCGTCTGTACGTGATTGTGTCAGTTTTTGAAGAAATAAATGTGTTATAATAATAATAATAATAATAATAATAATAATAATAATAATAATAATAATAATAATAATAATAATGATAATAAACAATACACATTTTTAGTCGGCTCCCCTTTTCAGCCTCTGCTGGATTGAGAGAGCCTCCGAGTAGGCTACTGTGAATGGCGCTATATAATTCCATCCAACGAATGATTTAATGAATTTCGTCATTCAAATCCTTAAGCCCTTCAACCACGGACACGATTTTACATTGAAGTGGTTTTCAGCTTGATCCATTGACGAAACATTCGTGACAGCGAGACGCTGTCTGTTCTCGAGACATAAGCATGGTCATTACTGGTCTAAAGAAGCCGTAAAGCAGTGATAAAATGTTTTATTTCACGTGGATTTGAATTTACTTGACCTCTATAATATTATAGCAAACATTTACATAGCAGCCAGTTCTATGATAGCCTTTTAGGTCTACGGTGTATGCATACTCCTGAAGGCATAACGTTACTGGGCAGTTGTAAAGATCCTAGAGCGGTCGGAAAAATTAGACGACATTCTTTGTAGAAAGTGCACTGGCGCGGGTGCTGACGGCAAAACGACAAAGGCAGACTTGCACTTTTATTTTTCTTCATTGTAAGTCAAAGTTCTGTATAAATAATTTATTTATAAGAGCATTTAAAATAATTTTGCTATTCTTCTTAAAAATTTTAAATTTTGAAACCCGTTGTTACTCTATGCTTGTATAGTATAATAACACAGAATTTATTTAAATGAAAATAAGAGTTTCTTGTTCTTTATCCAGCTTATTCGCTCGTCTGCCTTACACTAGCCGTGTTGTTCTGCGCCTATGATACAGCCTCGGATCTTCTGTAATGGGTTTTCTGGTTGAGCCTCGATTAAGCACGGTCATTGGAACCCGTGCATTCCGTGTTTCTGCCCCCTTGTAATGGAATCGACTGCCAATGCATATCCGTTGCTCAACCTCATTTCATCTTTCAACAACTGCCTCAAAGCACTACTTTTCATTGCTAATTCACTTTTAATGGCGGCCTACCAACCGCGCTTCCGCCCGCATTTCTATGAGACGTAACAATGCTATTGCTTTTGGAGGCACTTTCGCCAACCAGGAAATAGATGCTACCACACTTTTGATTTTTACTAGATAATACTGATGTTCCTGATGGTTCCTGCTTACCTCGGGGTACTATATAAGAATAAAAATAATGATAATTGACAATGATACACCGGGTACACCCAAGTTTAGGCCCTTCTTTCATTCTTATTGAAAATTGGCATTAATAATTATTAATGTTATCTGTGCGGACTTTCCATCAACTTGCATGTAGGCTACATGTAATGTGTAAAATGCTCGAACTCTCTGAAATATAAATAACTCTTTCTGAAAATTGTGATAGGCTACGCTTTTAAATAGTACCGGGCATCTACAGGGCGGGAGGCCATAAAGGAACTCGCAAGTTAACGGTTCCACAACAATTGGTCTACCGACAACTCGTCTACCGACAACTCGTCTACGGACAACAGTTACTGGTCTAACGACAACTGGTCTACAGACAACTCGTATTGATGAAATAGAAGCTGGATTTATGAAAATGTTTTTTAGCTTAAATGGAAGCTGGATTGATGATTGTCATTCATGTATTTCAACATGCATCCAGCTTCTACTTGAGAGGTAAAAATACCCTCATCCAGTTTCCATTAGGGCCTAGTTAAGCGTTTTTCATCAATTCAGCTTCTATTTCGGATTTAGAAATACCTTCATCCCGCTTTTTTTCCTCATGCGATATTATCGTCAATCCAGCTTCCATTTCACCTGTAAATTGTAACAGAACCATAATCTAGATTCCATTTCTCTTGCGTTTTTTTTCATCAATACAACCTCCATTTCACCTGTAAAAACCTTCATCCATCTTCCATTTCTCAAGCGCTGGATCAATAATATTGTCTGTATACCAGTAACTGTTGTCGGTAGACGAATTGTCCGGAGACCACTTGTCGGTAGACGAGTTGTCTGTAGACCAGTTGTCGTGACACTCAAGTTAGCAGGTCATAAGGGCAATGAAATATTGGAGGAATAAACTTCGCTGGACATGTGAATCATTGACTACGGCTGCAGTTGTCCCTCCATCCTCTCAATCATTTGTCTCAAGATCCCTGGCTATGGCATAGTCCCATTGTATACCATGGTAGCTAAATTCTTTCTAGCAATATATGAATCACTGGTTTTAAATAGGCTATAAACTTTCGGTTCAGAACGATTTTCTGTGTATAATTCCATTTAAACCGAGTCGGTCGGAAAGCGATTTGGCTTTTCCGGATTGGTGATGTTTGAGTTTGGTAGCGCATTTTCTTCGTTTATTTTAATTTTTACTCAAAAAAGTTGAAACCGCATTATTTTCATGTAATAGGCTACTTAATAATAATTTCAAGATAATTTTGAACCACATATTTGCAAAAGTGCTATGCCTATTATGGCTATCTGCTGCCGTAAGCTGCCATTTTGGGTGCTCTCTGTCACAAGCATTTATATTTCAGGTTCTGAGACATAAATTTAAAAAAGAATAGGCCTATAAAATGTCATTGCAACTAGGGAAATGATCAGTGATATAAATATCCATAAGTTACTATGATACAAAAAAATCTAGCTTCAAATCCGAATATAGTTTTAAATGTGCAAAGGTGCCATTGTCTGTCATTTTGGTCACTGTGCGTCACAAACTTTTTATTTCAGGTGCGACGACATAAAAATAAAATTAATATCATACCAACTAAGGATGTATTATGTTATCCAAATGTCCATTAACCGCAATGATACAACAATAATTGAATTTTTGGCAACCATCGAAAGTTTAGATTTGCTCTCCTGAACAATTGCAATAAGTGGCGATGTACGGGTAGCCAAACTGTTGCACTCAAAACAAGCGACGTGTTTCAAAGAAGTGTTTCAATAAAGTGGTTAGGCTATTTCCTTAAAATTTCTCTCGGGGGCCCCGGTAGAGTAATGGTTAACACGCTGGCCAAGAGTGCGAGAGGTAGCAGCAGGTTCGAGCCCCCTTTGGGCGGATTTGATTTGTAGGCTGCTGTTAGCGCCATTGTAGGCCTAATTGCAAAGCGGTCTGCTCAGTTGGTAGTTAAGTTTAATTAAGATTACTGCATAACTTGTAAATGTAAAGCGCAGTGCGTCTTGCAGGCGTTTCAATAAAGAAAAGACTATTTATAAATAAAGTGCAAATATTAGGAAAGATTATACAATCTTAAGAGAAGATTCTAAAACCGATTGTCAGGACTAACATTGAATGTTTCGATAAGTACCATTCCTGCAGCTGTAGTTTGTTAGCGGTGTAGTATGATCGCCTCAGAAACTAGTATATTTATAAAGCATAGCCTAATCTTGCAGTGCGTAGGCCCAGTGGCGTAGCTAGCTTTTTGTGGGCCCATGTGCAGGGGCCCCGCGTGGGCCCTGTTAGACCCTGTAAGGCTGGCATATAGTTTCTTTTCGTTCTTGCAATCAAGATCACAAAACTTATCTACGGCAGTTGCTATTAGGCCCAGCACATATAATACAACCCACTCAGAGAAAAAAACATGAATGCTGCAGCTGCACGAATGAGACAGATAAATTAAAGTGTCATAGGCCTAACTGCATTGATCTCCCAGTAGAATTTAAAATCTATTACATTGCAGACGTTTCCACTTATTATTAGCTACCTAATTAAAACAATGAAGTGGCATCATAGAGTTTCTTTGTAGCTTTTTTTCAGCAAAAACATTTCAACCATCTATCAATTCCGGTCCATGATTTGCAATTTGCACACCAAAAACCACACAATCATCAACTTTTACAGTAGGCTTTATCTAAAAATAAGTTAGCAATCTATATAAATAAAAATGAAACTTTCCAATAGTGCGGTCACAATCACGCCCAAAGTTACGCACCGATTGTTTTGAAAATTTACCAAAACCTTCCATTCCAATAGCACAGTGTCAGAACATTTTTTTCTCTGAAAAAAACCCCCAATCGTTTCCACAAAAAGTGAACTTTGCAATCCGTTCGACCGCCATTTGCAAATTCAACAAAACAGCAGGGCTGCCAGATTTCAGACACAGCAAACGAAACATGAATGAGGTCGCGTGCTGTGACGTCATAAGCGAGTCGCAAATTAATTTTCGAAAGCGGCCTTTCATCCGATGTCAGGAATGGACGGTGTGACAGAGGAAAGGAGCGGAGGAAGCTGGACGAAGAGGTAGAGGGAGGGGGAGGGGGAGGGGGAGGAGGAGGAGGAGGGGGAGGGGAGTTTTCTGCCACAGCAACGCGTGGCTGGGTACAGCTAGTTTTCTTTATATAAGTGCAAAAATTGGGGCGATTTACACTTACTCAATTTGATGTATCCCTGATGTGGGGGTGAGAGCTGAGAAGATTTGAGAGCAGTGTTGAAAAATAACTGGGGAATCAGGCTATGATGATGATCCAAGTGGAGTTGGGTTGTGGAAAGGTGAAAATACTTAACTATATGACCCTGCGAAAGACTAGCGAACTCAAACTCCTGGGAAATTCTCACTCTGGTTGAGGGATATGTCAGTTTACTACCGTTACCATATCCAGCATATGACCGGAATTATACACGAGCATGCCTGTGATAAGTATGAAGTTTCTTGCAATTGCAATACAGGAACGTGACAGATAGACAGACTTATTCATATCTATTCTAAACGATAGCATAGGCTCGCCTCTGATCTTTGCATAGGAAAGCGTGTGAACGAAAACACTGGACAACAAATTTTAACTTTTTTTTTGCTTCCGAAAAATCTTTGACGGTTTTCTATAGAATTTGACGTGCTGAACACGATGGTGTGCTCAAAATTGTTGTATCACGTAAGGTTTTTGAGAAAAACAGTATGCAAGATTTTAACTTAAATGCTCATATATTGCATAATTTACTATATACTATAATTTAATTTTTTTTACTTCCAAAAGATCTTTGATGGTTTTCTATAGAATTTGACGTGCTGAACACGATGGTATGCTCAGAATTGTTGTATCACGTAAGGTTTTTGAGAAAAACAGTATGCAAGATTCTAACTTAAATGCTTGTTTATTGCATATAATTTACAATATGCTATAATTTAATTTTTTTTATTTCCAAAAGATCTTTGATGGTTTTCTATAGAATTTGACGTTCTGAACACGATGGTATGCTCAGAATTGTTGTATCACGTAAGGTTTTTGAGAAAAACAGTATGCAAGATTCTAACTTAAATGCTCGTTTATTCACTTTATTGCATATAATTTGCAATATGCTATAACCTTTTTTTTTCCAAAAGATCTGTGATGGTTTTCTATAGAATTTGACGTGCTGAACACGATGGTATGCTCAGAATTGTTGTATCACGTAAGATTTTTGAGAAAAACAGTATGCAAGATTCTAACTTAAATGCTCGTTTATTCACTTTATTGCATATAATTTACAATATGCTATAACTTAATTTTTTTTATTTCCGGAAAATCTTTCACTGTTTTCTATAGAATTTGACGTGCTGAACACGATGGTATGCTCAGAATTATTGTATCACGTAAGGTTTTTGAGAAAACAGCATGCAACATTTTAACTTACACGCTCACATTATATTGTACACATTTACAATATAGGCCTACTATAATTTAGTTTCATTGGAAAACAAATCTTTATAACAGTTCTTCCTCATAATATTGATGCTGATGATGACTGTATCACTTAGAAAAGTTGGAAACATGAAATTAATGTTTTACAGTTATTTCTTGTTTAGTTGCACATGTACAATGTACGGGATGAGCAAAAAAAGGGGGGACCCTTAGGATTTTGGCCAATATCTTGGCCAAAAGTAAGAATGTCAACATGAAATTTTACAAGCTTAAAGACAATTCATATTTACACCAGATGGCCAAATTTCATCAAAATATTTCAAACAGAACAAAAGTTATACCACTTTTATGGATGCCTAATGCCTAAAACAACTGTTTTTTTTACGATTCCAAAACGTAACGAAAATTTGACGATTTCTCAAAAACCTTACGTGATGGGACAATTTCAAGGTGATTTTCGTGATCAGCAGCAGAAACTGCATAAGAAACACATGAAAGTGTCCAGGAAGCAAAATCACTGTTGTCCAGTGAAATCAGATGCGAGCATGATTCGTTAACTGTTCTCAACATAAAATTAGACCAATTATTTATGTTTGTTCACACACATTAGTGTAATAGCGGAATAAAAAATTAGTATAGGCCTGCCTGCCTGTCTGCCTGTCTGCCTGTCTGCCTGTCTGCCTGCCTGCCTGCCTGCCTGCACGGCGGTTGACAGGTGTTAGTAAAGTAGCGAAGTAGCCTAATGCAAGCATGTTCACAAAACTACATTAATTTGCCACAAAATAATGTGAATTATTAATTAGGTTAGATTATAGGCTAATCATTCAACAATCTCTGTGGGCCCCTGGAGGTCGTGGGCCCGTGTGCTTTGCACACACTGCACACATGGTAGCTACGCCACTGCGTAGGCCTACCGATCAGAAGCGCTCTCAGTGAGTCAGAGAGAAGGACGTATGGAATATTAAGCGATTTGAGGCAGAGGAAAGAGGTACTTGGAATACCAGTAAGCAGCGAATATTCTTATTATTGTCGAGGGAGGTCGCTGATTATGTAAATAGGCCTACATGCATGAATGCATCATGCACAAACATTATAATTATAATGCAACTCTAGTCTCTACACTTTATAGAGTGCCGTTTTAAAGGTTGTTCGAGTGTCGGCGAAAAGAGTTAGCTTACCACAGAGGCCTGTGCCTGTTGAGCGGCCTTTGGTTTGCCAATAACATGTTCGGCGTGCATTAGGCCTATATGCATTATCAAGAAATTATATCTAAGGCTGATCTAGTATCTACTGTTGGCTATCTGCATGACTTGATCACCGAGTCGAGAGGTTTTCTAACACCCCATTTACCCCTCATAAATTCTTCGGTTTATAGGCCTTCTCACAATAGCAGGTGGCGGTCACGGTCTGAGAGTAGGCTGACTCTAGAGTCAAGACTTGCTATAGGGCCTAATATAAATTTTATAGGACACTCCAACATAGGGAGTTTCGTGGAACCCGGTGACTTTTAGAGGCACGGATGCGAAGTTGTGTGAATATTTATGATTCATGCCTTTCCAAAATAAATTTAAAAATTTAACAATCTGAATGAAATCATGGTTTTGCATATAGACCCATAGATGTGATATCGTACAGTAGCACGATCCATACCTGCACTTTAAATAAAAAAAATTAAAATATCTTTTTGCACATGCTAATCTTTAAAACATTTGAAGTGAAACAGAGATTTGCATCCGACTTTCTAGCATGTAGACTATAGCAACAAAGTTCGGCTCAGGGCACTCGGCGCGCTGCAGCGTCTGCATTTGTGGTAAAAACGGCCTTGACTTCATATTTATTAAGCTTATGTAAAACTTTCTTGAGTGCCACAGTTAAGAAATAAATAGCATAATTACCAACTGCTTCACGAAGTACCGTAGCCTAGTCATAACAATTAAATGGCAAGCATTATTCGAACGCGCGAGTTCATCTATAGGCCTACAACATCAGCATGAGTAGCTCGTTCTAAATTCCTCATTGAGATCCAAAACGAGAAACGATTTGTTCCAAGAAAAAAATAGATTGATGTAATCGACCAATGTTCCGAAAGTAACTAAGAGAGAGAGAATTGTTTTTGGGAAAGGCAGATCTGATTCTGAGATATGTAGGCCCTATATGGTGTCGTTTTTATTTCGAAATTATCGACACAATGAAGCGCTTTTAACGTGGTTTATTTTTGCGGTAATTTATGAATGGTACATGCTGTTTTTTACAGACAGAAAAAAGAGTTTCTTAAGATAGAATGGGTCATCACAAGCTTTCAAACCGCGTCTTGAAGTCATGCGTTTGTGGAACTCTTGTAATAGCGATGATATTTTTCTTGACCTTCTGGCCAAAAGATGTAGACAGACAATTGGCAGTTCTTGTGTTGGAAGTGAACTACAGGCAAGTCAAAGTCCATCAGCATGGAACGAAGTCGACTTCTAAACCACTTCTTGTAAGTCCGCCACCCGTTGAAGAAAAAGACTTGGCGTCCATTCAGCGATATCATTCCGAAGAACGTCGCTTGTGTGAGCAGAAGATGGTTAACAGGACTGAAGTCAACTGGTGTCCTTGCATTCCACCCGATCTCCAAGGAAGAGTTTTCGTAAACATGATCGATGATTCAGACTGGGATCATATCGTCGAGACCGTTGGAAACGATGTTCTTGTAGGTGGAGAGTGGAAACCTGAGAATTGTGTTTCACACACCCGTCTAGCGATTGTGATACCATGCCGTGACCGCGGGCACCACTTACGAATCCTACTTCGTCACCTGATTCCCATTCTCAAACGACAGCTTCTTCACTTCCGAGTGTTTGTCGTCGACCAACGCAACCCAGCGGTCTTCAACAAAGCCGCCACCATGAACATCGGATTCCTCGAGGCTGCCAAGAGGTTCTCCTTTGACTGTGTCATCTTCCATGACGTCGACATGATCCTTGAAGATGATCGGTGTCTGATGACCTGTGGCCCACAGCCACGCCACTATGCTAGAGCGGTCGATAGATTCAAATACCGTTTGTACCCAACCTTCGGAGGAGTTACGTCGATTCAATCAGATCTGTTTCGAAAGATTAATGGATATCCGTTGAGATACTTTGGATGGGGAGGAGAGGATGACGATATGTGGTCACGTGCAAGCAAAATTTCGAGGATCTATAATCCGCCGTCTGCAATTGCTCGCTACAGTACAATTCCTCACGGAAGAGACGCCACAAATAAGAAAAACACCAAAAGACATGGACTCAATGCAATAGGATTTGCAAAGAACGCGAATGGTTCATATGAAGGTCTCTCGGATTTGAATTACAAAGTTAACGATGTCCAGGTGACGTCTCTATTCACTCGCATCGAGGCTGACATTAACATCACAAACCTACCATCATATCCGTCTCATCCCGTTTCACAATATAAACGATCTGCCGGAATATGCCTTGATGATGACGTTATCACAAGGTCTGAAGGCATGTCTTGGAGCTCATGTCGATTTCTGTGCGACACCTTTCCTGATAAACCATGCTTTGGATTTTCGTATCTACACGAAATCTGCACTATCATTCGAGCAGCCTGCAGACTGACGTTGAAGAAAAATGCATGGACTTTTGTAAAAGACACGCAATTCAAACGAGAAACAGGACAACAACAGGAAAAAGTAAAAACCCTATAATTTTTAACTAATCTGATGTTGGTTTGTTTAGCATTTCTCGGAGTAGGCCTATGCTTTGCCAAAGAAAAAGACGCGAAGACTAGTTTCGATTGCCATGTTTTGACATGTCGTTTCAGGAATCAACATACATTATACTATTCGATCAACCTCTATCCGAATTAAGAAGCTTCTTTTAAAGCGTTGTCGTCGTATAGGCTAAACTATTATTTCCAAAGCGTTACTCTGCAGTTAGGCCTTAGGGCACGGACCTTTTTTTCACCCAAGCGAGCTACTGTAGTTTGGCCATAGGGGGATCATTGTTTAGATCTATTATTGATTTCAGTTGCAAGAAAACTTACAGATAATGTTTTGCATAATTTTTTAAAACAATTTATTGGATTAAACTAATTAATTTGATCGGCAATGAAGGTAACACATCGCAAAGTTGTCACTGAGTTTAGTTTTTGAAGTAGGCTAACAACAAAATTTAATGAGCATCCAGAAACTTATCCAGTATCAACTGCCTCCTTTTTAACATTCTTCTGTCGGCATTTGTAACATCTTGACTACATGATAAGACAAGATAATGTTATCTCAATAATATTGTTTACTATCACGCCTTATGATGTGATGATTTAACACCAGAAATATACCAATAGTTGTCTTTATGATAATTGGCACTCAGTTGACCTCATTGACCTTTTGACACCCCCTTGTGATACAGACTGCTGTTTTGGCTATCAGATGATTCATCAACTCTAATACAGTTTGCAGCTATGTCTATCAGGTTCAAAGACCGTTCCATAGCACTTCTAGGACTTGCTTAGGATTTAGCCTCTAGCCATAGGAACTGACCACAGACAGCCTAAATTGTTACTATTGCAATGTGGAAATTCAAAACATTTTCACGACTTTGTTGTTCATAAATAGCTAGCAAACAAGAGATCGAAACGTGCTCTAGTCGTTGTACCAGCTTAAGTGCGTTGGTTTTGCGGGCTCCACCCAAACCCCGCTGGGCGAGTTTACCACGCTCCCTCAGACCACCTTGTTGGTATGCGCTTCAATCAGGGAGCGAGAAGCCGATAGCTCTGTACATCAGGGAACTCTGCACGTCAAGTTTAAAGCACAATCATTCGTTGGACACCACTTCTTGGGCTGTATGTATGTGGTGCATTTTGAGTGGATACCGCTTCTTGGGTTGCATAATTTAGCCGCATTGACAGTGGTCGGACTGTTCGGCATGGAGGTCAGTACATGTTGCAGTTCCAAGACACTTCCCACGCCGGCGGCCTGGGTTCGATTCCCGGTCGGTCGGTTTATCAGAGATTAATTTCTCAGATCTTTACTGCGGGTGGCTCGGTCGCAATATAAACGTGGAGTGAGAGGTTGTACTCTGCCTCCAACACTAATCATCTTCGATATGAAAAAGTGTCGTTAAGCCCGAAGTAGCCTACACACACAGACACTTCCCAGCATACCGCTACCGGGGATGCATTTTCGGGGCAGCCATTCCGGGGCATCATTTCCGGTAACCGGTACTTAATTATATTGAACCCGTGACCTAATTACCTTAACTAATTATGGGTTTTGACTGTGTTATAATAACTAATTTCCAGCTAACCCTTGACCTGGGCTCAGGTCCTTGACCCTATCACATGGGCCGGTGAACTAGTTCTCTAAATTTATTATTATAAATAGCCAATTAATTACCAATTAATGGCTAGTTAGTAAAAATACTTAACTGGCTCAGAAGAGGATGTTTATGCCCTACTCACACGTGCACATAGCGACAAAAAGCAAGAATATTAAAATGTCATTACTGTTTTCTTGAATAAAATGCATCAAGGACTAGCCTTGACTAATTCAACGGAGACAGCAGGCCGTTTAATTCTGATGGTTTTATGGCAAGTTAAGCGAGATAGGATGTCAATAACTTCGACCGAATTTCATCCACCTATTATAGTTGGGCCGTATCCGCTCTTTTTCACATTTCATCGCGTGTCGTTGTCTACAGCTGTTTTACGCTGTTACAACCTGCGCCGTTACTTCTAGCCCCGATTTCCCCTATATATTATAAGCTTAAATACAATTACCACACTTTACCGGTATATGGACATGTAAATACAATAGGTGGACGAAACTTGTTCGAAGACATATCCATCTTTCACAGCCGTTTGAAGCTAGACATTTTTCGCTTTTGCTTTGCTGGGCTGAGTCATATTTAGGGGGGCTCAACCCCCTAGCCCTGTGGCGCCATCACTGCTACAAAGTAATGATTTAGGTTTTGAAGATCACAAAGATTATCAGAAAATACAAATGGGGCGACAAGGGGGTACTTTGCCCCAGGTGAGGAACAAAACGCCCCTTTGAGGTCCCTTGTATTTAATTATTTTTAATACAATCCGTTTTGGAATTTTATCGAACAAAATGGTATTTTAGTTGGGACATTCAGCACTAGGTATAACCGTATAACCATAATAATTAATGGAAAATCGGAAAAACCACTAAAGGGACGTTTTGCCTATCTACCCTACATGGTTGATCGCTCTGATCTAGGCTATAAACTACATAAAATGATGGATCCGCAAGAGCTGCAAAGTTGCTGCGCGTCAGTATGTGACCTGCATTGGGTGGGTCGTGCATGGTAAGCCACCCTTTTCTTAAAATACTGAACGGGCGAGACGCGTAGGGTTCCGCGGGAAAATAGTGCTTTGAGAAAGGTTCCGCCACTAGAAAACAGGTTGAAAACCACTGCCCTATAGTACTTGCTATTGATAGACATCACTTCTATAAGCGTAGATCGATATTCTGTGCAATTTGCCAATCGAGTTATGCATAAACGCTAAGACTAGTCGTGTGAATCAAACGAAAAGCAGCATGTGCATTCGCCCGTGTACGCCTTTGTCTAGTGTTTGACTCTAGGCCTGCGTGGTTTGTTTAATAGTCTGAGCGGCTGCTGAGGCTATTAAACTCCGGTTGCTTGAAAGGTTAATGTTTTAGATGAAGAGGATTTCCGTGGATACTTGGGCTTTCGGATTTTGTCGAGCGAGTCCAGATAGGCAGGCCTTCATGCGAAATTGCTACAGCTAGTTTGCACGAGAGCGCTGCCTGAGGTAAGACGATGATGGTCTTATGTTTCTTATTTTCTTGCTGTAAGCTTTTTCGTCTCTTCGTGTCACCTTTATCAGGTTTTTTCCCCGCTGAAATTGTCAGCTCCTATACAATGCAAACACTATGTTTTTCACGAGCAGACCAATTAATTAGACATCTGACTAGAGAGACTCGAATCTGTGCTCAACCCATTACAGGGCAAGTGCTCTTAAATGTTTGATAGTCCCCGATTTCTAACTTGCACAAATGATGACTTAAACAATTACATAGTGGCACTATAGTTAGTTTGAATCCTTGAGAGTAAGGTGAAAACTTATGGAATATCAGACAAAAATTAAACTAAGGACAATAATTATAGAGGGCAACTAAATAAATAAAATTACATGAAAAATTCAAAAAACCATAAAAACCATGGGATAAAACCACCAAAAACGACGTTTTTTGGGAGATAATAAAAAGCGGGAAAAAGTTTTTTTACAACTATGGTTGTTGCACCATTGGTGTGTTTTTGGATATAAAAAAGCCACTGGCAGTGCTTCCATCGACCGACACGATGAGTGCCTTTTCCTGCCTACTCCTAGACTTCTCCTAGTGCCTCGACGATCAACCGGACGTGCGTCATCTTCTACCAGTGAGATACTACTCGTCGTCACCGTTATCATGTCTGCCAACGCTTTCGCCTGTTGTCACTCTACCTTGTGACGCCATGGCACTTAGTCCAGAGACTCTGAACATCCATCCCCGCCATCTATCAGCTGTTGACGAAATCCGTTGGTTAGCTGCACCTGTGTGTGTGTGTGTGTGTGTGTGTGTGTGTGTGTGTGTGTGTGTGTGTGTGTGTGTGTGTGTGTGTGTGTGTGTGTGTCTGCCAATGGTGAATCTTCCAGCTTACTGTGCATTGTTTGCTAACTGATGTAATATGTTTGCTTTTAATGACACTTAACATCAAATAGGCCAGCGCAGACAGCGTCTATGAGTAGATTTCTCGAAGAAGCGCTATATAAATTTTCGGAATCAATCAATCAATATAATGATGCTTGCTCTCACAATTCTTCATTGAAATACTTGTATTGTTATTATGTTTCCACACATTTTAGAAACATGAAGCGTCCTACAGTGATTTGCGTAACTTCAGTAGGCCTGCTTCTACTCTTCATAATTATCTCTTGGACAACCTATCATCACAACGCCACATCGTTGCTGTCGGAAGGGAAGCTAAGCGCCTTTTTCAATATCCTGGCTGGTACATCGTCATCACTGCAGCTTCAGGATCCTAACAACTTTGCAAATGAAAACGATTTCAAATGTGTCAAAGTTAAATTAGATCAGATGGAATTTCCTCTTTGTACCTACAACGATGAAGACGACATCTATATTTCCAGAGTTGTTCTAAAAGGAGAATATTTTGAACGTGAACACGTTTTAAGGACTGTAAATTTCATGAAAAGACATCAAGATATTACATTTCTAGATATCGGAGCTAACTTGGGATCATACGCTCTTCCTGTGGCTCACATAGGCAGACACGTTGTGGCTGTGGAGCCAAACTGGAATACGTTGAGACGTCTGTCTAAATCAGTTTATCTTGGCAAAGTTAACAACAACATTGACCTGTTACCACATGCCATTTCTGATAAACGGTCTACAACGTTTATGAAATACAACCCGGTCAACCGAGGTAGAGCAGAGATGTCGGACGAAGCATCTTGTGAGAAAGACTGCGTCAATGTTTCAGTGTCTGTTATAACACTTAACGATCTTTTGCCACTGATGAGAAATAAGAAGGTGATCATAAAAGTCGATGTAGAAGGATGGGAGCGAAATGTCTTTACGTCGTCAAGTGCAGACGAGTTCTTTCGAAAAGTTGACGTTCTTATAATACAGATGGAATGGACTTTTTACCCGATGTATTTTAGTCAGACTCTCGAAAAACGTCTTTTGGTTGACAAATTTCTCAACTTCTTTTACGAAAAAGATTATGTCATATACAATGCACAGACACAGCAGAGGTTGCATTCAAACTGGACAAAATGGCCATACGATATATGTATTACAAAATCTAAAAATGCGGGACATCTTTATGACATGTGATGCAGTGCGTGGATTAATTTTCTTTATGTTTCGCGAGTACATGCAAGATATTTGACCTGTTTCTCAGTAGTTCGCAAGTACACATAGGGCATACACATATAAATTTCGTTTTATCGTAGATTGAACATTTGCCTGTAACATTATAGTAAGCTTACAGTATATTATTACGCTGTATAATTATGGTTGGTGAAAAAATACAAATGTAACTGCGTTTGCACAAAATCAAGGATCTCGGAAAGTCTTGACCGATTGCTTTGAAATTTTCACACAACGTTGCATTTGAATACGAGCGTGTTTTTATAGCGCCACATTATGTTGGACATGCGCTTTCATTTTTTACGCCTTGACTTGCGCTTTCTGTTTTTCTTTCTTTTAACGCCACAGCAAACAACGTTTCGCCGGGAACAGCGCCATCTGTTGAACGTGACGTGCGCTTTCACTTTCCGGACGGACGGACGGACGGAGGAGAGGAAGAGAGGAAGAGGAAAGGGAGGAAGAGGGATGGGGAAAGAATGGAGGGAAGTAGGGAAGGAAGGAGGGAGCGAGAAAGGGAAGGGTAGGAGAATGGAGGTAAAGAGGGAGAGAGGGAGAGAGGCAGGGAGGCAGAGGAAGGGAGGAAGAGAGGAGAGGGAGGGAGGGAAGGGAGGGGAGGTAGGGGAGGGAGGGAAAGGAGGGTGAGAAGGGAGGGAGGGACTCCGAGGGAGAGGGAGGGAGGCAGGGAAACGGAGGTAGGGGAATGGAGGTAGGGAGGGAGGGAAGGTGGGAGGGTCTTTTCAGCCACAGCAACGCGTGGCCGAATACAGCTAGTATAGGCTAGATACATAATATAAAACACTGCCATAAATCTACGATATCTCTTTCTTGTTGTCTAGAGGCAAACAATAGGCTACTAGGCTATATGTTGCTGTCTTCCGCATAACATTTTTCAGCTAGAAGCGGAGGTATGAGGCCTAGTAGGCCTGTACTTACCATTGAGCAGCACGCATGTCAGAGCGTGCTGATTTCTACTCGGGCCCACTAAAGCCAATACCGAGTAAGTTAACGTTTCAGTATACAGGCGATGTAACAGTGTATGATGAACTGTGACATTGTTATAAGATTATTGCGCTTTTGAACGTGTTTCGGTTAGTTTTCATACAGTCTTTTTTGATTACGTGGTTCCACAAACTGCTGCACGAGTGCTCCGAGAACGCCTTTCGGAAAGCTTTTGCGTGGATTCTTGAGTAGCGTTGATTGGCCAGTTTTCGTGCAAGTGTTTCAAGAACCTGGTTTGGTCAGTTTACATACTGGTACGTGGTCACCGCTATGGAATTGTGTTAGTTGGGCTCTGAACTTCGTCATAAACGGACGTTTAATTAGCCTACGAATAGTTGTGGAGCTTAGGTAAGATTAACCTAAATGTGGTGCTAACTATATCCATGGGCGCCGACTGTGCGAGGCCCGTGAGTGCTCAGCACCACCAGAAATTGGCCATGCGAGGCCCGCCTATGCATGGGCACCACCTGAAATCAGCCGGCAAGATGTGCTTTTAAGATATTTTTTCTCTGTTGGGATTGCTTATCTATAAAAATCATTCCATCTTTAGTATACTTTTTAAAATCTCAGTTAGTTTACCCTACAATCAGGGCCTACTCCAGTTTTATCCCATCTGGTAGTCTGAACTCCATTGGTCCTAAGCCGATCAGCGAATACGAGGAAACCCCGAAATCCTGCTTATTCGATCCGCTTCCATCATTTTTTTTATTTGGCCTACGGACGAAGGCGACGATTTGAATGACATTGTTTCTGTAGGCCTATATTGTATACATGCTCATTGCTCAATAGTGTTCTTCAGTGCTCGAGAGTCACCTCCCAGCATCATAAAAGTGGAATATTGTTTTGTCTTTAAAAACTAGGCCTAGCCTACTTGAAATACTATTTGAAAAACTATTCCACAGTGTTAATATTGGCTCACTAAACAGTGGTTAATTGTCTGATTTCTTGTGCAAAATTCGAGTAGGCTATGTTGACCTAATTGAGGAAGCGTGCTCCAAGACGCCCATGAAAACGAAGATTGGGTTTTTCTTCTGTGTGGATTCCAAGAGCAATAGGCTACATCAAACACAAAGAATGATCAAAAAAACTTAAATTGGGAAGAACATTATTTTATTGAAGTTTTAAATCATGTCTTTAAGTCATGAGATAATAGGAAATTTTGACAAGGATGTCATGACGTTAAAATGACAGCCTACCATCGCAGTGTGACAATAAAAAAGTCGAAAATGGGGAGGAGCACATCCCGTTCCCAAACCCCTTCCCTGCTCGGCGCTGTGCTTCTCAGCGATCATATTTTGGCAGCGAGTTCGTCCCTTCAAACCAGGGCCAAGTCTCCGCCTATATGAACAGTGATGTCAGATTTCAATAGGCCTAAGTCTCCTATAAAAAAGGGTAAAAAAAAATTTCGCGCGCTCACGCGCGCATATTTTCACATTCATGGGCACCCCCACTCTTCGGGTCAACTCGGCGCCTATGACTATATCCATAGCCTATAGGACCATAGGCGCAACCACGTCCTAAAAGTTGGCGCCTAATGGGAATTCTTAGTAGGAGAAATAACAGCGAGCACGAAGACGCGATTGTCGAAGGCAAGGAGTCCCTAACGATTGTGGGGCATCGGGGAGCGTCGTAAGCTCCCCAGAAACCGACGCAATTTTGAGCATTTTTTATGCCAAATTGAGTTTATTTTGGGTTATAGTTTACCTGAAAATTTGCAACGATGTTAGCGAAATAGAAGTTGGCCTGCCTAAACCAACTCGATCTGTGAAAGTCTAAATCCAAATTAGTCAATCAATCACCTAATGAGTCATGGGAGTCGAAAAATAAAATGGTAGGCTACAGCTTCTAGGGATGCAAAGATTACCGTAAATGGAAAAAATGCAACGAATATCTGTTGATTTTAAAGTGGAGCTATCTAGCAGGAATATACACTGTGTCCGGAAAAGGGACCCATTATGTATATGAAAATAAATAGTAAATATTCATCGATTTTTAAACCACGACTATCAACACTGAAATTATTTGCAAGCTGTCATCTCAAATAACTTCTCATAATTTCATTGCTGGAAGACATGCTTTGGAACTTCAATAAATGTCTTTTACCTTTTGTTAATTTATTTTACTTTTAAAACTGTAGGTCTAATGGTAGATTTTAGGCGGCCACTTGTACTAAATTGCTCAATCATTTCAGTGTTGATAGTTGTGATTTAAGACTTCAAAATCGTCCCCTCTCATTGTTTGAAATTTTCTCCAGCCGTCATCTCAAAATAATTTCTCATAATTTCATTACGCAAAGAGGACTACATGGTTTAAGACTTTCATAAATGTCTCTTCCCATTGTTTGTTTTATTAAATTTTCACACTGTTAAGGTATAATTTTAAGCTGTCATCTTAGCAAAATTTGCCTACTCATTATTGACAAATAGGGGATAACACTGCAGAAATTTATGATGATATATAATTTTATTAAATATTTCTGAAATATTTGGCGAGGGATAAAAGTATCTCTGTCCACTCCCACCACAAACTTTGGATGGACCTCCCCCGCTGTCCCCATAAGTCTACGCCCATATTGTAGACATAGAACACAGTGAAAATAAAAGAAAAATTGAGCAAAACCTAACTAAATGAATCCCATAGGCCTATTACACGTACACATATTGATCATTTCGGACACATTTGAGTGCAAATGACCTGGTATTTTGCATTTGCAAAGACAAAAACATTCAACTCAGACACGAAAATAGGCCTACTGAACGAAAGTCAAGTCTCAAGTGTCACCTAATATCAGCGAAGATAAGTCACAGTGATTCACATAAATTCACGTGCAGTCCAAGATCAACCTTGCGTGCAGTCTGTGAGACGCCAACGCTGTCGTGATAAGATTAGGCCTTCATGCATGACCGCTAGATGATTAAAACGCTCTTGACTCAGCCTTAATGCTGAGGAGCTACGTTCTTAGTACTAATATGCTAATCTATATTGAAACGGCTATTACTTAACAGCAGTCTGAGGTATAAGTTGGAAGGGAACGTCTCAGACCTCTCAGAAGTTGGGAGGAACTACATCCAGGGCCTACTATCCCACTGTAAGCTGGAAGCAACCCCCGTTGCGGAATACCTTTGCCGATAGCTATAAAACTGGAGTGTCAACACAATGGATAATCAAGTGCCAGCAGTATTATTCAGATGAGGGCCAACCTGAGCGATAATTAAAACCAGCGGCGCCTCCGGACGTACGCACCTACGCATTACGCAAGTGCGCACGGCGCTGAAATGCAAAGAAAAAAAGTGAAAAATTAATTATGAAACTTTAGTTAATAAATAATTCATTCAAAGAATGCAGCAAAATGGCAACAGGGACCGTTTATGTCTCGTCCTCTGGAGTCGTGAGGGCCTTTTTTTAGCGTGCAGCTGTGCACAAAATGTGCAGTTCTAAATGGATTTGTGCAGTTGTAGAAGCACCTCTGTGCCGTTAAAACTAGTTTTAACAGTTAATAATATTCCTCCATTTTGGAGCAATTTACCACGGAGGATGGGAAAGAAAGAATGGGTTGTGCAACTTGTGCAGTTCTAACAGTTCCTTAAAAACAGCCCTGCCTGCCAGTGTCTGGAGTATGATCTATAGCCTGTAGGCCTATGTGACGGGTGCTTCAAGATTATGATACTCGGAGCAACAGACTCATGCAGCCCATATCAAGTGTGGTGTTAGTTTATCGGTCTAGGCCACCTGCAGATTGTCGAACGACCGCTTAGTTGAACATGCTGCTTGCACGTGAAGATACGGTTCATTTGGATGCATATCAATCTACAGTCAAACTCAGCCAGACTGCCGAACCTTTAACCCTTCAATTCGGGCGTAGAAAACTCGGATCTAATTGTTTTGTGTCTTATGTCGCATCCCGCCATCTGTAGCCTACCTCCGTCTTTAAGAATTCCGGCTGGTGTCACGATTTAAAGTCCCCCCAATGCAAAACCTCCCCCGAAACTCTCTCCCCTGGCTGAAACTCTGTATTGGAAGAAATTTTCTGATGTAAAAGTACATTTTATGTTCGTGTTAAATAATGTAGCAACACAAACTAACGGTTTAATCAGCTCATCTACAAATTTTATGCGACAGTAGCCAATTTTACGCTAAACGGGGGGGGGGGGGCCTTTATCTCGTAGGCGGAGGAAATATTCTCACGCCGGATACTTTATTTCAGAATAAAATTGCAGTCTCCGGGGGCGAATCCGTTCTGGAAAAGATCCGACAGGGAGAATCTGTTTCGAAATAAAGTCTCCGGGGAGACTTTTAGAGGAGGAGACTCTGTCACGCGACATCGGAAGTCTGTTCCTCCCTCCTTCCGCCCTCTCTACACTCCTCCCTTCCTTCCTCTGGAAAAAATGAGGAGTGAGATAGGCCTCTATAATGTAAGTGCTAATAAATTGGAATGTCCTGGTGCCATGATGTCATCTGTTTTTTAAAATCAAAATCAGCTCTTCCGTGGGGTTGTGTCTAGACAGTTTAGTACCGAAACTTATCACGATGCAGTTTTTTGCGCGGGAGAGGTGGCGTAGTGGTGTAGCCAGAGTTCCTGGTTCGAATCCACTTAAAGCCGTCCTTCACTCGCAGTTGCTCGTGCATGCGCTTCGGCGTGAAACTTCGATGCAGTATTCGTGTTGTAACCGGGAGTGCCTCTGAGTAGCGAGCTTGAAGGGCCGCTTTATAGGCTAGCAAATGCGATGAACAATAAGCTGATGTTTTTTTGGTTATATCCAATTTCTCGCAGTTTAAGGTTAATGCATGGTGATCACTGATCGGTTCATTTTTGTTGGATCGCCCTATTTTATTTATTTACAGGACGTCTATTTATATACAATGTTTTAGGTCAGTAGCTGCAAAACTGTGCGCGTGCATTCTGGACAAACATACACACATAGCCACATCCATTCCTATACATGTAGATATACACCGCGATTTTAAAAAAAGTAAGCCAAATTTTGTGTACTAGTCTGCTGCACGTTAAAAAGCCCTGAATTGTGGAATGGTAATTTTCTCCAATAAAGCAAAAGGAGAAGAAACGTACAGGTGGGCTTTCGTTTATGTACGGTTTCTTTTTGTGTTGTAAAACAATCTATGACGAAGATCGGCATTCACTTGAACTTAGACCCGCAAGGCATTTATTTGCTTGCAGGCTACATCAGATCTGTTAAGAGGTTTTTGTGACTTCTAAGCATCCGGGACCAATGACCGTTGCACATTGTTTACATTGCAGCTACTTGCTAACACGTAGGCTGTCGTGGATGTATTAAATAAAAACCTGAGATGAGGACCTGATATGCATCGAACATTCAACAAGACCATCAAGAACTTTGCAACGAGATCCATAACAAGTTTTGGCACTGGTGGTGAACACATTGAACACATATTGTGAAAGTAAAGTAAAGTCCTATCCCGTTCCATGAGGAACATAGGGAGGCGCTCATCTCCTTTTCCGTCACTCTGAGCCAGCAATGGATGAATCCCAAGGTCCTGGACACGGGGCCAGTGTATCGCAGGACTTGCTGTTTACTTACCAGCTTACGCCGGTACCAAATTTATAGGCCTACTGCTTGGTGACAGAGGCACGTGTGCGTGAACAACTTGCCCAAGGTCGTTACCCGGAGTCGAACCCGCAACCTCCCGGCGTTACTGGTCTGCCACCAGGTCAAATATTGTGAAAAAATAGTTATAAAGTCTAAGCTTATTTGAAAACAATTATTTGTCGTGTGACTGCTATAATTATGAATGCAATCACATTCAAAACGTCATATTCTATAATAAATATTATTATAAGAATTATATATAGGCTAATGTGGGGCGCGGTGGTGTAGTGGTGGGTTTGGTGCCTTCCTTCGGTGATTGCAGGTTCGAATCCACTTCAATCCGCAGCGTAGGGATCTTCAGCAAGTCCTTCACTGGCAATAGTTGCTCGTGCGCTTCGGCGTGAAACTCCGATGCAGTGTACAAGCTGTGTTGGGTGCGCCTCTGAGTTTGAAGGGCCGCTATAGCAAATGCAAGAAATAAATAACTAGACACGATGGGAGCTTGTCTTACTTAGAGACATAGGCTACAGTAGGCCTAACACGCACAAACACGCAAGCGCACAGGCAAACAGACGTAGACACAGATAAGCATTCAAAATTAATACGAAAAACTATGATCGATGAACAGGACACACCTATTTCGCTCTTTCCTTATATGCTACTATGTTGCCCATTTATAGCCTACAGGGTGAGCCAAAAAGGTAATCCCTACGAAGTTTGCCTAATTCTTGGGCAGAAGTAAGAATTTTTAAATCACGTTTTACATGTTTAAATGTAATTCATGTTTACGTGCAACAGCCAAATTTCATAGAACTTTAAACATAACAAAAGCTATATCACTTTTAACGAGTCCAAACGCTGTTTTTTGAAGACCCAAAAACGTAACGCATCAAAAAGTTTTAAAAAACTTCAATTTTATTAAGTCACACCACAAATAATTGTTTCAAAAATAGACTTCATATTGTTTCACGACTTGTGGTCAATGTTTACACCATTGCCCAAACTTGAGATGGGTATCTTTACAAAGTTTTGATGGCCTTGCTTATGTGTTCCAGAGCTAGACTAAATCTTCCCATTACCTATTCCAATACGATTATCAATTCTCTAATCGCTCTTGGTTTTCTGCCGCACATTGTAGGGTAGTAGCCTATTGCTCTGGCATAGCACTTCACACTTGATAATCTATCGAATAAAAATTCGAGTATTTCGGGCTATTGGTTGTTCTCAATAATAACAGTACAATGATAATTTTACTGACACTAAGCTGATTTCCTTTCATCAACGGCATATTTCACAACTCTCAGTTAAGTCTATAAAGTGCTTATTGGAAATTCTTTCTGCTGCAAATTGAAATAATTTTGCAGAAAATTTCAATCTGCTTCGAAGATATTCCATTTTATCCAGTGGACATTCTTTTATTCAGCCACCCTGTAGATATGAATAAATGACCAAACATCGACTAGGTTTGAGACATGAAAGAGTTGCCACACGTCAAAAGCTATTTATAAATTAAACTAATTAATAAACAAATATTAAATGATAGGACACATGTAAGCTTAGAGTGGGCCTAGAAAGTGGACTTATTCAAAAAGAACAAGAGAAAATAAAGTTCCTGCAGCTGATTTCTGCCCGGTCACTCATTACAGCCTGCAAATAAGGGTATTCTGACCATACCGGTACTGCGCGGATTATGGCCGTCATTCACAACTGTCATGAACATCACGCACGGTAGCCTATAATAAGCTACCGTGCGCGATGTTTTTGACTGTTAAATAGGCCTATCTACTCACAATCTTTCTGTTTAAATTGAATAAAGTCATTCACATTATTAAAATAGCATTTTTTTTGACATTTAAGTTCATACTATGACGTTGCATGGTTCTCTTATAATATTAAATATCTAATAAGATTAATCTATTGTATAAACTGTGTGAATAATATAAAATTGCAATGATGTTTATAATATTTTATCTGATGTATCAGTAAGGCAGGGGTAATGTCCGGGGGTATTTAGCATGGGGGTTATTCCCGGGGTCTATTGTTTTGGGTGTAATTGTCTTGGAACCCGGTTCCCAGACAGTTCGGAGTCGGACAATTCGGACCGGACAATTCGGACCGAACAATTTTTAGCAGCCCAAATTCGTTATGGTACTTTCACGTTTAGGTCAGATTTTCCTAGCCTACTCATCTCCATCACCCAAAATACTGTCCAGACTAATATTAATCTGACACCTGACTATATATCGGGCATAAAAACCATGGGCCTATATAGGTATGAAGCTTACATTGATCTAAATGAGATGCCTATAAGTTGATAATTTGATGCATTTAACTACTAATTTCAGTTTCTAATTTCTGCTATTGGATCAATTTTAGAAGATCAGACGATATTTGCTTGGTGCCATATAATTTTATTCCGTACAATTGAAAAACAAAAGTTTCATAGCCGTAAGAGCAATATTTTTACAAGCACTCCGAATTGTCCGGGTCCGAATTGTCCGGTCCGAATTAGCCGGGTCCGAATTGTCCGGACACCTGGAACCCTCCATGACCTACAGTCCTGACGCTTGTGCGAGCGTTTTTAAAGAGACTCTCTTTGCTAAGTTGTAAATGATTCCAACCCTTTTTCAGGGACAGAAAGAAAGCAAGAGTTTCTGGAGCGAGAATGGCGAAATGCAGGCAGTCAAAATACATTATGAAGGTATACATCTGTGTTATGTTATTCGGGATTACGATGATATTTTGCTTAAACAATTGGTACACAGATGCAAAGAAACAGCCGCCTGTTCGTTGGCTGGTTTTGAGCGACAACCACGTCAAGGTCTATCATCAAACGACCATTTCCAAGATCTATCATAAAACAACCATTCCTACTTCAAAGCCACTTCTTGTAAGTCCGTCACCCGTTGAACAGAAAGATTTGGCGTCCATTCAGCGATATCATTCCGAAGAACGTCGTTTGTGTGAGCAGAAGATGGTTAACAAGACTGATGTCAATTGGTGTCCTTGCATTCCACCCGATCTCCAAGGAAGAGTTTTCGTAAACATGATCGATGATTCAGATTGGGATCATATCGTCGAGACCGTTGGAAACGATGTTCTCGTAGGTGGAGAGTGGAAACCTGAGGATTGTGTTTCACACACCCGTCTAGCGATTGTGATACCATGCCGTGATCGCGAGCACCACTTACGAATCCTACTTCGTCACCTGATTCCCATTCTCAAACGACAGCTTCTTCACTTCCGAGTGTTTGTCGTCGACCAACGCAACCCAGCGATCTTCAACAAAGCCGCCACTATGAACATCGGATTCCTCGAGGCTGCCAAGAGGTTCTCCTTTGACTGTGTCATCCTCCATGACGTCGACATGATCCTTGAAGATGATCGGTGTCTGATGACCTGTGGCCCACAGCCACGCCACTATATTTTTATACGCTCGAGCCGTCGACAGATTCAACTACCGATTGTACCCAACCTTCGGAGGAGTTACATCGATTCAATCAGAAATGTTTCGAAAGATCAATGGATATCCGTTGAGATATTTTGGATGGGGAGGAGAGGACGACGATATGTGGTCACGTGCAAGCAAAATTTCGAGGATCTATAATCCGCCGTCTGCAATATCTCGCTACAGTACAATTCCTCATGGAAAAGACACCACAAATAAGAAAAACATCAAAAGACATGGACTAAATGCAATAGGATTTGCGAAAAATAAGAACGGTTCATATGAAGGTCTCTCGGATTTGAATTACGAAGTTAATGATATCCAGCTGAATGCTCTATTCACTCGCATCGAGGCTGACATTAACATAACAAAACTACCATCATATCCGTCTCATCCCATTTCGCAATATAAACGATCAGCCGGAATATGCCTTGATGATGATGTCATCACAAGGTCTGATGGCCTGTCTTGGAGTTCATGTCGATTTCTGTGTGACACCTTTCCTGATAAACCATGCTTTGGATTTTCGTATCTACACGAAATCTGCACTATCATTCGAGCAGCCTGCAGACTGACGTTGAAGAAAAATGCATGGACTTTTGTAAAAGACACCCAATTCAAACGAGAAACAGGACAACGACAGGAAAAAGTAAAAACCCTATAATTTTTATGGAATCTGATGTTGGTTTGTTTAGCATTTCTCGGAGTAGGCCAGTGGCGGCGCCAGGGGGGCTAGGGGGGGCTAAGCCCCCCCCCCTATCGGCGGCTCAGCCCCCTCAAAACAAAACGAGGAAAATCTCTACAACCGCTAACTTCGAATAAGAAAGCTAGACAGTGACCAACGGCAATGAAAACAACTATGTAGATGGCTTATCCTAATAGAATCCACCGCATATAATATTTTGCCAAATATCGACCCCCCGACCCATCATGAGGTTATGTATACCATAATATAGTATGTAGACCGCCGGCCGGCTGAGGGGCTACACCTGTAGTCTTACATGTACATGTATACAATCACATGCGAAATTGGGTTTTCAGCACTCATGGTAAGACTTTGGGGGCTTGGGGACGGTCCCCAAGTTTGTGGTCAAACCCGGCCCTAGGGTGTGCGGGGCCCAAGGCAGCAAGAGATTCTCTGAAAATGGTTCTGAAGCATAACATTTACGAAGTTGATTTCCTGCCAATATGGTAAGGAGGCCTACTGTATATCATAGGCTTTGATATTCTAGAAAACCTGAATTCTACAGGTAGGCCTAGCCCAGGGCTGAAAAGTAGGTTTGGAAAGTTGCCTGGTCTGACTTTGACGGACGAGCCGAAGCCTTTGAGCCGAAAATTTTCAGAAATCTTGTTTCGGTCATTCGCCCAGAATTGTAAAAATTTCTTCCATTTTTGGTACCTGACGACCTTTTTTAGTAATTTGCCCATAAAATTTTTAAATCATACCATTTTTACTTATTTCTTTTGTTTGACGACCTGTTGTTTTTAGCTGTTTGCCCACAAATTGTTAAGACTTGCTTCTCGGCTGATACCCGGCACCAGCAGGTCACAAAAATCAATGCCGGGTCGAAGACCCTGACAGACCCGACTCACTTTCAGCTCTAGCCTACAGCCTGCTTGTACACTGTAGTTGTGACTCGCTTTATTTGCAGACTCATGGGCGGAGTTTGGTCTCAGCTCTGGAGGAGGGGGCTAAATCAATGTTCCGCGGATCTCCATTATAATAATAGTCAAGTCAACTTCAAAACAGCAGGTCGTTGATATCACCAGAATCAAAATTATGACCTTACCCACCGGAGAATCGTTGGGAACACCAAATCAAAATAATATCCTTAGACACCCGAAAATTGTTGATAACACTTGAATCAAAATGATGTTCTTAGACACTCGAAAATCGATAATAACACTAGAATCAAAATAAAGTCCTTAGACACCCGACAATCGTTTGCAACACTGGAATCAAAATGATGTCCTTAAACACCCGAAAATCGTTGGTAGCACTGGAATCAAATTGATATCCTAAGACACCAGAAAATCGTTGATAACACTGGAATCAAAATGATGTATTTAAACAGCCGAAAATCGTTGATAACACTATATTCAAAGTGATATTCTTAGACACTCGAAAATCGTTGATAACAATTATAATCAAAATGATGTCCTTAGACATCCGAAAAGCGTTGGTTACACTGAAGTTAAAATGATTTCCAAAGACACCCGAAAATCATTGATAACACTGGAATAAAAATGATGTTCTTAGACACCCGAAACTCGTTGGTAATACTGGAATCAATTTGATATCCTTAGACACCCGAAAATCGTTTATGACATTGGATTAAAAAATGTCCGTAGACACCCGAAAATCGTTGATAACACTATAATCAAAGTGATGTTCTTAGACACTGGAAAATCGTTGATAACAATAATATTATAATCAAAATGATGTCCTTAGACACCCGAAAATTGTTGGTAACACTGAAGTTAAAATGATAACCTTAGACACCCGAAAATCGTTCATAACACTGGAATCAAAATGATGTTCTTAGACAGCCAAAACTCGTTGGTAATACAGGAATCAAAAGGATATTCTTGGACACCTGAAAATTGTTGATAACACTGAAATCAAAACGATGTTTTTAGACACCCGAAAATTGTTGATAACAGAATAATGAAAATGATGTTCTTAGAAACCCGAAAATCGTTGGTAATACTGGAATCAAAATGATATCCTTAGACACCCAAAAATCGTTGATAACATTGGAATCAATAATTATAGTGTCCTTAAACGCCCGAAAAGGTGTTTTAAACTTAATTGGAATTTTTGCATCTAAAAAATGTGTCTGCATAAATTTTGACAACTAAAAAAATTGTCTTCAAATATTTTCAAAACTAAAGTAAGGTGCCATCAAAAATTTTGACAAGTAAAAAATATTTCTTCAGAAATTTTGACACCTAATCAAAGGTGTCGTCAGACATTTTTACGACTAAAAAAGGTGTTTTCAGACATTTTGACTACTAAAAAGTCGTCAGAAATTCTCCGCCGAAGAAACCCTACCGAAATCAAATCCTGGCTACGGCCTTGGAGGCTTGGGGAAGTTGTGCAGTTCAAAAAATTTCTTTAAAAAGCCGTGCATTCTAATACTAGTAGTCGGCGACTCTGCAAAACGACTTCTTATTTTAAGTTTTCATGATTTTTATCGTTCATAAATAGCTGACAAAAAGAGCCTAAAAGGGGCTCAAGTTGAGGTCAACAGAGCTAAAAATGCGTTGGCGGCTGGGGCTCCGCCCCAGACCCCGCTGGGGGAGCTCACGACGCTCCCCCAGGCCCCCTAGTCGGTATGGGCTTCGTGCCTTCGGCACTCGCAGTTTCTCGCCTTCGGCGCTTCGTAAAAAAATTATAGTTGGGATTAGGGCTTCAGCCCCCCCAAACTTGAATTCCTGGCGCCGCCACTGGAGTAGGCCTATGCTTTGCCAAAGAAAAGGACGCGAATGACACGTTTCGATTGCAATGTTTTGACATGTCGTTTCAGGAATCGACATACATTATACTATTCGATCAGCCTCTATCCGAATTAAGAAGCGTCTTTTAAAGCGTTGTCGTGGTATAGGCTAAACTATTATTTCCAAAGCGTTACTCTGCAGTTAGGCCTAAGGGCACGGACCTTTTTTCATCCGAGCGAGCTACTGTAGTTTGGCCATAGCGGGATCATTGTTTAGATCTATTATTGATTTCAGTTGCAAGAAAACTTACAGATAATGTTTGCATAATTTTTTTTAATTATTTACTTGAATTAAACTAATTTCTTAATTTGATGGTAACACATCGCAAAGTTGTCACTGACTTTAGTTTTTGAAGTAATAACGAATGAGCATGAAGAAGCTTATCCAGTATCCACTGCCTTCTTCTTAACATTCTTCTGTCGGCATTTCTAACATCTTGACTACAAGATAAGACAAGATAATGTTACCTGAATAATATTGTTTACTATCACGCATTATGATGTGATGATTGAACACCAGAACTATACCAATAGTTGTCTTTATATTAATTAACGCTCAGTTGACCTCATTGACCTTATGACACACCCCTTCTGATATAGACTGCTGTTTTGGCGATCAGATGATTCATCACACCTAATACAGACTGCTGTTTGGATATCAGCTCATCAACTCTAATACAGTCTTCAGGTATGGCTATCAGGTTCAAAGACCGTTCCATGGCTAACCATAGGACTTGCTAGGATTTAGCCTAGGCCCTATTAGCCATAGGAACTGACCATGCACCGACAATCTACATTGCTACTACATGTATTGCAATGTGGAAATTCAAAACATTTTCACGACTTTGTCGTTCATAAACAGCTAGCAAACAAGAGATTGAAACGTGCTGTAGTCGCTGTACCAGTTTAAGTGCGTTGGTTTTGGGGGCTTCACGCAGACCCCGCTGGGCGAGTTTACCACGCTCACCCAGACCGCCTAGTTGGTATGCGCTTCAATCAAGGAGCGAGAAGCCCATAGCTCTGTACATCAGGGAGCTCTGCACGTCGAGTTTAAAGCACAATGTTTCGTTGGTCACCGTTTCTTGGGCTGTATGCATTTGGTGCATTTTGAGTGGATACCGCTTCTTGGACGGCATAATTTAGCCGCTGTAACAGTGGTCGGACTATTCGGCATGGAGGTCAGTACATATTGCAGTTCCAAGACACTTCCCACGCCGGCGGCCTGGGTTCGATTCCCGGTCGGTCGGTTTATCAGAGATTAATTTCTCAGATCTTTACTGCGGGTGGCTCGGTCGCAATATAAACGTGGAGTGAGAGGTTGTACTCTGCCTCCGACACTAATCATCTTCGATATGAAAAAGTGTCGTTAAGCCCGAAGTAGCCTACACACACAGACACTTCCCAGCATACCGCTACCGGGGATGCATTTTCGGGGCAGCCATTCCGGGGCATCATTTCCGGTAACCGGTACTTAATTATATTGAACCCGTGACCTAATTACCTTAACTAATTATGGGTTTTGACTGTGTTATAATAACTAATTTCCAGCTAACCCTTGACCTGGGCTCAGGTCCTTGACCCTATCACATGGGCCGGTGAACTAGTTCTCTAAATTTATTATTATAACTAGCCAATTAATTACCAATTAATGGCTAGTTAGTAAAAATACTTAACTGGCTCAGAAGAGGATGTTTATGCCCTACTCACACGTGCACATAGCGACAAAAAGCAAGAATATTAAAATGTCATTACTGTTTTCTTGAATAAAATGCATCAAGGACTAGCCTTGACTAATGCAACGGAGACAGCAGGCCGTTTAATTCCGAAGGTTTTATGGCAAGTTAAGCGAGATAGGCTGTCAATAACTTCGACCGAATTTCATCCACCTATTAGATCTATAGTTGGCCCGTATCCGCTCTTTTTCACATTTCATCGCGTATCGTTGTCTACAGCTGTTTTACGCTGTTACAACCTGCGCCGTTACTTCTAGCCCCGATTTCCCCTATATATTATAAGCTTAAATACAATTACCACACTTTACCGGTATATGGACATGTAAATACAATAGGTGGACGAAACTTGTTCGAAGACATATCCATCTTTTACAGCCGTTTGAGGCTAGACATTTTTCGCTTTTGCTTTGCTGGGCCGAGTCATATTTAGGGGGGCTCAACCCCCTAGCCCTGTGGCGCCATCACTGCTACAAAGTAATGATTTAGGTTTTGAAGATAACAAAGATTATCAGAAAATACAAATGGGGCGACAAGGGGGTACTTTGCCCCAGGTGAGGAACAAAACGCCCCTTTGAGGTCCCTTGTATTTAATTATTTTTAATACAATCCGTTTTGGAATTTTATCGAACAAAATGGTATTTTAGTTGGGACATTCAGCACTAGGTTTAACCATAATAATTAATGGGAAATCGACAAAAATCGCTAAAGGGCGTTTTGCCTATCTACCCTACATGACTGGTCGCTCAGATCTACAGACTATGTAAAATGACGGATCCGCATGAGCTGCAAAGTTGCTGCGCGTCAGTATGTGACCTGCATTGGGTGGGTCGTGCATGGTAGGCCTCCCTTTTCTTGAAATACTGGACGGGCGAGACGCGCAGGGTTCCGCGGGAAAATAGTGCTTTGAGAAAAGTTCCGCCACTAGAAAACAGGTTGAAAACCACTGCCCTATAGTACTTGCTATTGATAGACATCACTTCTATAAGCGGAGATCGATATTCTGTGCAATTTGCAAATCGAGTTATGCATAAACGCTAAGACTAGCCGTGCGAATCAAACGAAAAGCAGCATGTGCATTCGCCCGTGCAGGCCTTTGTCTAGTGTTTGACTCTAGGCCTGCGTGGTTTGTTTAATAGCCTGAGCGGCAGCTGAGGCAATAAACTCCGGTTGTTTGAAAAGTTAATGTTTTAGATGAAGAGGATTTCCGTGGATACTTGGATTTTTGGATTTTGTCGAGTGAGCCCAGATAGGCAGTCCTTAATGCGAAATTGCTACAGCTAGTTTGCACGATAGCGCTGTCTGAGGTAAGACGATGATGGTCTTATGTTTCTTATTTTCTTGCTGTAAGCTTTTTGGTCTCTTCTTGTCCCCTTTATCAGGTTTCTCTCGCTGAAATTGTCAGCTCCTATAGCCTACAATGCAAACACTGTGTTTTGATGAGCAGACCAATTAATTAGACATCCGGCATCAGAATCTGTGCTCAACCCATTACAGGGCAAGTGCTCTTAAACGTTTGATAGTCCCCGATTTCTAACTTGCACAAATGATGACTTAAACAATTACATATAGTGGCAATATAGTTAGTTTGAATCCTTGAGAGTAAGGTGAAAACTTATGGAATATCAGACAAAAATTAAACTAAGGACAATAATTATAGAGGGCAACTAAATAAATAAAATTACATGAAAAATTCAAAAAACCATAAAAACCATGGGAAAAAACCACCAAAAACGACGTTTTTTGGGAGATAATAAAAAGCGGGAAAAAGTTTTTACAACTATGGATTGTTGGACCATTGGTATGTTTTTGGATATAAAAAAGTCACTGGCAGTGCTTCCATCGACCGACACGATGAGTGCCTTTCCCTGCCTACTCCTATTGCCTCGACGATTAGCCGGACGTGCGTCATCTTCCACCAGTGAGATACTCGTCGTCACCGTTATCGTGTATGCGAACGCCTTCGCCTGTTGTCACTCTACCTTATGACGCCATGGCACTTAGTCCAGAGACTCTGAACATCCATTGGTTAGCTCCACCTGTGTGTGTGTGTGTGTCTGCCAATGGTGAATCTTCCAGCTTACTGTGCATTGTTTACTAACTGATGTAATAATTAGGCTATGTTTGCTTTTAATGAAACTTAACATCAAGTAGGCCAGCGCAGAGAGCGTCTATGAGTAGATTTCCTGAAAAAGCGCTATATAAATTTTCGGAATCAATCAGCCAATATAATGATTCTTGCTTTCACAATTTTTCAATGAAATACATGTACTGTTTTGATGTTTCCACACATTTTAGAAACATGAAGCGTCCTACAGTGATTTGCGTAGCTTCAGGAGGCCTACTTCTACTCTTCTTGGATAACCTATCAGCACAACGACACATCATCGCTGCTATCGATACTCAAGTCAAACGCCTTTTTCAATATCCAGGCTATAGTACATCGTCATCACTGCAGCTTCAGGATCCTAACAACTTTGCAAATGAAAACGATTTCAAATGTGTCAAAGTTAAATTAGATCAGATGGAATTTCCTTTCTGTACCTACAACAATGAAGATGACATCTACATTTCCAGAGTTGTTCTAAAAGGAGAATATTTTGAACGTGAACACGTTTTAAGGACTGTAAATTTCATGAAAAGACATCAAGATATTACATTTCTAGATATCGGAGCTAACTTGGGATCATACGCTCTTCCTGTGGCTCACATAGGAAGACACGTTGTGGCTGTGGAGCCAAACTGGAATACGTTGAGACGTCTGTCTAAATCAGTGTACCTTGGCAACGTAGGCAACAACATTGACCTGCTACCACACGCCATATCCGATAAACGGTCTACTACGTTTATGAAATACAACCCGGTCAACCGAGGTAGAGCAGAGATGTCAGACGAAGCTTCTTGTGAGAAAGACTGCGTCAATGTTTCAGTGTCTGTTATAACACTTAACGATCTTTTGCCACTGATGAAAAATAAGAAGGTGATCATAAAAGTCGATGTAGAAGGATGGGAGCGAAATGTCTTTACGTCGTCAAGTGCAGACGAGTTCTTTAGAAATGTTGACGTTCTTATAATACAGATGGAATGGACTTTTTACCCGATGTATTTTAGTCAGACTCTCGAAAAACGTCTTTTGGTTGACAAATTTCTCAACTTCTTTTACGAAAAAGATTATGTCATATACGATGCACAGACGGAGCAGAGGCTGTATTCAAACTGGACAAAATGGCCATACGATATATGTATTACAAAATCTAAAAATGCGGGACATCTTTATGACATGTGATGCAGTGCGTGGATTTATTTTCTTTATTTTTTGCGAGTACATGCAAGATATTTGACCTGTTTCTCAGTAGTTCGCAAGTACACATAGGGTATACACATATAAATTTCGTTTTATCGTAGATTGAACATTTGCCTGTAATATTATAGTACAGTATATTATTATAATTTATCACGCTGTATAATTATGGTTGGTGAAAAAATACAAATGTAACCGAGTTTGCACAAAACGAAGGATCTCGGAAAGTTTGTGACCGATTGCTTTCAAATTTTCACACAACGTTCCATTCGAATGCGAGCGTGTTTTTAAAGCGCCACATTATGTTGGACATGCGCTTTCTTTTTTTGCGCCTTGACTTGCGCTTTCTGGTTTTTTTTCTTTTAACGCCACAGAAAACAACGTTTCGCCGGGAACAGCGCCATCTGTTGAACGTGACATGCGCTTTCACTTTCCGGACGGACGGACGGACGGAGAAGAGGAAGGGAGGAAGAGGAAAGGGAGGAGGAGGATGGGGAAAGGAAGGAGGGGAGGGAAGGAGGGAAGGAAGGAGGGAGCGAGAAATGGAAGGGAGGGAGAATGGAGGTAAAGATGGAGAGAGGAAGAGATGCAGGGAGGCAGAGGAAGGGAGGAAGAGAGGAGGGGATGGAGGGAGGGAAGGGAGGGGAGGAAGGAAAAGGAGGGTGAGAAGGGAGGGAGGCAGATAAACGGAGGTAGGGGAATGGAGGTGGGGAGGGAGGGAAGGTGGGAGGGTCTTTTCAGCCACAGCTAGTATAGGCTAGATACATAATATACAACACTGCCCTACAATCTACAATCTCTCTTCCGTGTTGTCTAGAGGCAAACAATACTAGGCTATTATATTGCTGTCTTCCGCATAACATTTGCAGCTAGAAGAGGAGGCCTGAGGCCTAGTAGGCCTGTACTTACCATTGAGCAGCGCGCATGTCAGAGCGTGCTGATTTCTACTCGGCCCACTAAGTCTTGTCTAAACTTTCAGATGCACCGAGTAAGTTAACGTTTCAGTACAGGCGATGTAACAGTGTAAGATGAGCTCTGGTAATTTTATAAGATTATTGCGCTTTGAACGTGTTTCGGTTAGTTTTCATACAGGCTTTTTGATTACGTGCCTTCACAAACTGTTGTACGAGTGCTCCGAGAACGCATTTTGGCAAGTTTTTGACATGGATTTTTGAGTAACGTTGATTGACCAGTTTTCGTACAAGTGTTTCAAGAACTTGGTTTGGTCAGTTTACATACGTGGTCACCGCTATGTTAAAACGGCAATGAACGAGTGCTAGTTGTGCTCTGAACTTCATTATAAACGGACGTTTAATTAGCCTACGAATAGTTGTGGAGCTTAGGTAAGATTAACCTAAATGTGGTATATAGGCGCAACCACGTCCTAAAAGTTGGGGGACCTAATGGGAATTCTTAGTAGGAGAAATAAAAGCGAGCACGAGGCCGCGATTGCCGAAGGCAAGAAGTCCCTAACGATTAGGTGGCATCGGGGAGCGTCGTATAACTTATAAGCTCCCCAGAAACTGACGCAATTTTGAGGATTTTATGCCAAATCGAGTTTATTTTGGGTTCTAGTTTAGACCTACCTGAAAATTTGTAAAGATGTTGGCGAAATAGAAGTGGGCCTGCCTAAACCACCTCGATCTGTGAAAATCTAAATCCAAATTAGTCAATCAATCACTTAATGAGTCATAGGAATTGACAAATAAAATGGCACAGCTTCTGGGGGATGCAAAGATTATCCTAAAGGGACAGAATGCAACAAATGTTCGTTGATTTTAATGTGGAGCCAAAGAATGAGAATCAAAAGTGTTCATTTCTATCTAGCAGGAATTTGGAACATAATTATTGGAGAAACCTATCTATCTTAGAAACGGTAAAATGGAACCAAAACTATAGCCTAGTCATGCAACAAAATATCCAAATTTATATTATCCACTCACTCAGATGCACATATAAATCACCAAACAGTGGAATTAAAGAATTGAGAAACATATGTGTCCATTCCCAACTCCTGACAGTGTGGACCACAGGCGAAGAGTTGTATACTGGCTTTGGAGGAGGGCGGAACGAACGAGCAGCAGTAGTCAAATACTACCGGACCTGAATCGGTTAAGTATTTTTACTAACTAGTAATTAATTAGTAATTAGTTAATTATTATTAATAATTAGTTAAGGTAACTAATTAAGGTAATTAGGTCAAATTAATTAGGGTAATTAGCCTATTATAATAATTAGGTCATATTAATTAGTAGTTATATTAATTAGTATATTAATTAGGTAATATTAATTAGGTAATTATGTTAATTAGTGTAATTAGTTAACCCTAATTAGCAGCGCTACAGGGCCGCCCCTCCCCGCCCCCTCCCCGCCGCGGGGTCCGGAAGCGCGGGGTCCGGAAGCGCGGGGTCCGAAAGCGCGGGAACCGGAAGTGCGGAACCGGAAGTGCGGAACCGGAAGTGTGGGAACCGGAAATGCGGAACCGGAAGTGCGGAACCGGAAGTGCGGAAACCGGAAATCCGGAACCGGAAGCGGCGCTGGGAAAGCGGCGACCAATCAGCGAGCGAGATTCGTGCTAGCCCAGGAGGCTGTGACCAGGAAGCGGCGACCAATCAGAGAGCGAGAACCTTGCTAGCCCAGGAAGCTGCGACCAATCAGAGAGCGAGAACCTTGCAAGACCAGGAACCTATGACCAATAGGAAAGCGGCAGTGCTGGTAGGAAATTTAAATAAGTATGAAAGAACAAACACAGTAGGTTGACATTTTTTTTCAAACACAATTTTTTCTTCAATAATTTCACAACACTTCACAAAATTATGCAATAACTTTTGTAATGTTCGACGACTTTTCGAGAATTCCGAATGTTCAATGTCTTTTCGAGAATTCAGAATGTTCGTTACAAAGTATTTACAGGAATATTTACATGTCCATACGACAAAGATTCAGAGGAATTTAGCAAGTATCTCTTATCATCGTATGGCGAAAGTGCTGCCTTTCGAATTTCAACAGTGTGTAGTTCGTGCTTTGTGCTTCGTATAGCACAGAATTTGGAGCTTGTTGGTTTCTCATTCAATATACATGCGCGATATTCGGCATGTCTAATGTTCTTTTTTACAAATCCACGTTGAATACCCTTAGCTGTTTTCTTCTCCTTATTATTAGGCAAAAGCAAACTATACATTTTAGCCCGCAACCCACAAAATTCCAAGACGGCTTCGCCATTGCACTCATCTTTAAACTTGCCAATTACCTTTGCGTTGGTGCGGCTGTGAAGGAAGTGCCCACAGGGGTAATCAGAAGTGTCGTACTCGTCTAAATGCTGCAGCATGTCTTTGTACACGTCGTCTGTTTGTATGTGATAGCAAAGGCTGTCTGTGTCCGTAAAAAGGAGCTTGCAAGCCTTTCCGTAAAGGGACATGATATGTTCGTAGTGGAATTCGTACATTTTTAATTTTGATATGTCCAAAATGCACATGCCGGCATAGAGTGGTTTGTTCAAATAGACGTTTGAATTTGTTAATTTTATTACAGTCAAATCTTCGTTTATTATAGCGTACGATTCGAAATTTGGTCGAGCCACAAATCTTTTCGCGCGCTTTCCACTCATGACAATTTTAACGTTTATGTGCTTTCTGTTATTTTGCATTGTTTTGCCGTATATAGAGTTGTTCATCAATTTAAAGAGGTCTTTTTCAAAGGAAGATTTGGCCATCTGCCGTTTGGACGTGTTGAAGTCGATGTATGTTTTCAACCATCGACTCTGACGAAACTCGAGAATTTTGTTAATTTTGACCAATTTCATACCCATTTTTAGATAGAATTGTAAATTTCGGTAATGTACGACGTATTGGGTCTTTGACATCAGGTTGGGCACCAACTTTTCGACCCCAGCGCCAATTTTGCCCGAAATTTTCTGCGAAACGGACTTTGCATAAGGAGATATCATCTCCGGTCGTATGTGCAGTGTCTCGGGAGCGAGGGGATAGTCGTTGTGTGCGTCGTGGAGATGTGAAGGGTACTCCAAGTCCACGTCCAACAAATAACCCATGTCGTCGTCTGTCTGTTTAGAAGCCAAGTCGAAATTGTCAATTTCGTCCGTCTCTAAGAATCTGAATTTACCGGTTGGGAGCGGTTCGGACATTGCGTAACCGTACAAATTATTACAATCCAAATACATTATGTAGCTATTTGGAATGTCAGGGTCGTATCCTTGTGCGAGATACGGATTATTGGACTTTGCGTATCGATTTGAAATCATTGATACGCCGCCTCTCATCCCACGCTCTACAAAAAGGTAAATGTCTGGGTCTGTGATGAGTTCCAATTCCACATTAGTCATTCGTAAACATGCGTCGAAGCTGAGTCCTGGGCTGCTGTAATAGTGGAGAGGATCTAATTTGTAAAAGTCCAGTGACATGGCACGAAAAGATTCAAACACATCAGCAAGTAATACAACGTCTGTCTGCAAATACAAGTCATGATAGTCTTGGAGCGTCTGCATGTTAAAAGTCTGCCAAATGTTTTGTGCATAGTCGTAGTCGTCTTGGGAAATGTCCTCGTCGGTCAGTTTGCTGTAGAAGCAGCCTTTGGGTGGCAGAGTCCTTTCGGTCATTCTGCCGGCCGACGTCATATATTCGTAGGGAAATACCCCCTTACGCAAAAGCAATTTGTATTCGTTCGGAAAAAGCCGACGCAAATGGTTGAATTTAGAATCGTCCTCTTTTGCCAAATTTCTCACCAACACATCCAAACCACAGTTTAGAAATTGAAGGGAATCCAAAAATCTGATATTATTAACTTCAAAAGACAGGTATTTCTCCATATTTGTGGCGATGACTTTAATTTCCTGGCTTGCAAACTCCTTCGTCATATGTTTGAGTATGAGGTGGGAGTCGTAACCCTTAAGGTTGTGAAAAACAACTGGAAGAAGGTAATTTGCAGTTTTGCCTTTCTTAGATTTTGTAGGCTTGCGAAACTTCATCTTTAGGTTGCAAGGAGAACAGAGTGCAGAAACAAAGTTACCAGTCATGTGACAGTGGTGTCGAACTTTGTTTTGAGATGTCAAAGGTGTAGAGCAAGAGGGGCATACAGTACAAGAATCAAAGTCCTGCCTCTGCTGCTGTGTAAGAGGTTTCATTGGCATGTTTGTAGCAAGTATTTTGTTAATGCGGGTCTGCTCAGATTTTACGTGTGAAAAGAAGTGCTGCATGACGTCAGGGCCCGAATAGACGTAAGGTTTGTTATTGTTCAAGTGCGGAAAAGAAGAAACGGTGAAGCAGCAGAACCCACTAGGCGTGTGTGTGTCGAGAATTTTGGTTGCATTGTCGTTGGAAGTAGTGTCTTTTGGTTCCAAAAACGATTCAAAGTCAGAATACAGGACGTACGGCAGTGGCATTTCATGCTGTGTGTTTGAAAATTGTAATTTAGAATTTTCGGAGGTAGGGTAACGCACAGACTGAAGTCCGTGTTTGCCACACACCTCCATGTGCGCATGTTTGACAGCAGCGGTTGTAAAGCAGCAGAGGCAGTACGGGCATGGAAAACTTCTGTGGTCATATGAATTTCTATTGTTCAAGAGAGCAGAAAGGTTGCGCACAGTGATGTAGTGGCGCTTGTCACCAGCATCAAGAAGTAGCAGATTTGCAACGTGTTTTCTACCCCTGTGAGCACTGGCATAGAGAGGGGTAAACGTTTTGTCATCTGGATTTGAGTACATGACATTGATGCTATAGTCAGGATTCAGCCCCTCAAAAAGCGGTATTTGTTCGATTGTCATGGGGAATTTAAGGCCTCTAGTGAAAAGCTCCTTAACATATGCCTTGTATTTGTTGACTCGACAGGCATTATCTTTTTCATGATGGGAAACTGCAAGCACGCTGTAAAGAAAGCAGAATTCGTCTTCGTTTTGAATATTCAGAGTAGCTCGCTTATTTGCAATGTATTGCGGCGTGGGGATATAGCTGCTCGCGCCTACAGGGTCGAATACTGCATTACAAATTTTAAAGTCCACCACACCATTTACCGTCCAACCGGAACTTTGACTTGTAAAGGTGTCGACAAGTTCGTCGATTCGATGTATGGCATCTTGTAGTTGGTCAGGTATTTGAGACGGATGTGTGAGTGTTGCCGGCACGGACTTGAAGTAGCCGACCGTCTGTGCTTCCCCGTCTGGCGTGGTTCGCTTGAAGTCCACATCGACCGCCACGTACCATTTCACCGGCCTAAAGAAAAGCATAAAAAATTTGTGAGTATAACACGCACTCGCATATACCACGCACGCTGCAAAATGCCCAAGTCAGAATGCCATAGTGAAAATGTACAAACACAAATTTGTACAAAAATTCTAAGCACATAAAAATTTGTCTAAGTCCAAACAAAATGCAGAATTTTCTAAGTTCAAACAATGTGCAAGAGCAAAATTTGTATATACTGCAACGTTTGTACTTACCCTTCATCTCTGAATGTGTCTTCCAGTGTGGCGACGAGGCGTGACGATTCCGTCAGCAGCATGTTATGGACGTCGGTTGTCTGCGGCGCTGGAATCGACACGTCTATGAACGTATTTTGAGTTGAAGTGCGAACGGCCGGGTTGGTTTGCTTCTTGAAGCACGTGACACAGAGGGCTTGTCCGGTCCTGAAGAAGCGCGAAGGCCGGCGGTTCTTGCATTGAGGACACTCTCGCCTCAGCAAGCAGACTTCGCACAGGCCGTTCGTCAAGTTGGTTGCTTTGTACGATCGACAGGAGTCGCATCGACCTATAGGACATCAATAAATTACAAAGGGCATTAAAGAATGCAACATATTCTCAAAAAAAAATCAAATCCTGTTAAAGTTCACATACTGTATATAAAAAACGTAGAGTTGAAAGTTTGTAAAGTGCGCATGCGCAGCAGGCGCCATGTAAAAGAAGTAAAGGCACCAAGTTTGTAGGAACTTACTTGACGGACCGGGGTCTGCCGAGGTCTCACCGGCTCCACTGGAGCCGGCCGCCGCCGAGGCAACCGCCGCCGCCGCCGCCCCCGGGGTTGGAGGATGCCCTTCTCCCGAGTCGTCAGCTTCCAAATTGGTGCGCTTTGCTGCACGGTCGGTGTCTGCATCTGCCTTTCGTTTCAGACCTACAACACACATTATTCTCCAAAATTATTTGACTTGAATAAGCTGTTAGAAAATTATTTTAAACAAAATTTATAAGTTACAAATATTTTTATATATTTATTTTTTAAAAGTTTGCAATTGAAAATAGCCGAAGTAAAAACTTACTCATTTCTCGAATTCTCGCCTTCAGTTGCGCTTCTTCCTTGAGCAATTGTTCGAGGTCTGCATCGAACTTGTTTGCTAAAAATAGAAATACATAGGGTTTGAGAGTTGTGAAAATACATGGTGCCTAAGACAGTATACAAAGAATAAGAAATTTATTTACCCATTTTTGATGTAGAAAGTTGTGTTGTGCTTTAGGCCGTTCAATCAAAGTTTTTACCATGCGCCAGAATTGCCTTTCTATATCTACTTAATTTTTGCACTAATTAATTTTTTCGCTAATTAATTTTTCGCTAATTAATTTTTGTACTGACATCCACCAACGCACACTACTTTTTCAAAAAATTGTTAAAGTCAATTTCAAATGTTCTGTAGATGCTTCTTGGAGTCAAGTGCTGCTGTGTTTCGAACGCTGAGCGCGCCTACTAGTTATAGACGTGGAACTACTTTTTGTAGTTTCCTCCGCGAAAGTAGTTCCACGTAGTAACAATGTTTGCGCGGAAGGATATGGCTGTGGTTGTGATGCGGTTCATGTAATACAGAGAAAGTGTGTATCCCTCCGCCTCTGGGTTCTGTGCCAGTGCCAGGCCCAAGCCTGGATAAAAAAGGTGGGTGCCACTAATAATTCTTGGTACTACACAGTGAGACTAAAATACAATTATTCGCCTTTGCATGTGTGTGTGTGTGTGTGTGTGTGTGTGTGTGTGTGTGTGTGTGTGTGTGTGTGTGTGTGTGTGTGTGTGTGTGTGTGTGTGTGTGTGTGTGTGTGTGTGTGTGTGTGTGTGTGTGTGTGTGTGTGTGTGTGTGTGTGTGTGTGTGTGTGTGTGTGTGTGTGTGTGTGTGTGTGTGTGTGTGTGTGTGTGTGTGTGTAACACAAATAAGTCTAAAAGCATGTAAGTGTAAAAATAACTTACGTGATGACGTAGCCTGTGTTGGATCTGAATCCGTCGCTTCCGTCGCTGGAGCCTCTCGCTGTTCGTCATTGTCATGATCTGCAAGAGATAAATGCATTCACAATGTATTCACAATGTATTCACAATGTATTCACAGTGTAGTTGCAATGTATTTGCAATGTATTTGCAATGTATTTGCAATGTAAAAATAGTTTCTATGTACAGATATAAATTTGAATTCTAAGGAAATTCGTTCGCTTAAGCATACTTTCGCTGTGACACTCATGTAGGCCTAATAATAATAATATTTTGAGAATGCACAGTCTGAACCCTCACGAAAGTTTCTCTAAGTGCCAGACCCAAGCTTGGATAAAGAATGTGGGCAACACTAAAAAGACTTGTTACAGCAATGCTAAGAATATAATTTGCAGAAATTTATTTTGTTCGCAGCTTCTGTACATTAGTTGCTCAGAGCTTGCTAGCATTACTTTTTCCAGCGCAAGTCCCAAGACTTTAAAAATTAATAGTACAACATTAAGATGTAGTTTACAGCATTGCAGCCCAAAACCAGAAATTTAGAAAATAGATACAGCATTAAAATAGTTTGCTGATATTTCTACCTGAATTCATCGTTGTGTTCGCCGCTCGTAGATGCCGCCACTGCAGATGACCACCGCTCGTAGAAGTTCGTTGATGAACGAAAGATTTGTAGAAGTTCGCCGATGTGTGTAGCTCGTCCGCGGATGTAGATATCGGATGCGTTCATATCTAAGCATTAGCTGATTGCCCATTTTATAATCATTTTGGTGCATTGTTTGTAAGGGACAGGTGCTGGAAGGGTTGGATGATATCAGCTGCTTAGTAAGCATCGACAACAAGTTGGGCTGGTTGCTGCTGTCAGACATTTAGCAGCGCCAGGTGCTGCATGCGGTGGGGGTTGTGGTGGGTGTGGAATGCTGAGGTCATCTCCTTAGTAAGCGTCAGCTGCAAGACAGGGTGGTTGCTGTTGTGGGTGGGGGTGAGATGCTGATGTCATACGATTAGTAAGCACCATCCACTGTATCAAGGCGTGGATGATGACAGCTGGTTATGCGATGCGATGCATGTCTGGACATGTCGGAGTGTTTGCTGATGTCATGCGGGTAGAAGGCTTCAGCTGTAGCATGCGGTGGGGGTGGTGGTGGGTGTGAAATGCTGATGTCAGATTCTTAGAAGTCGTCAGGGGCTGGCCGGTGCTGGTGCTGATGTCATGCGCGCCAGGTGCTGGACGGCATACGCTGATGTCAGATTCTTAGCAGCTGTCGGATGCTGTAGCAAGGGATGGATGATATCATCCGCTTAGTAAGTTCCAGATGCTGGCAGATGTTAGCCACGGCTGTCAGATTCTTAGCAGTCGACCGGTGTTGGTCACCGTGGTTGCTGGTGGAGTTAAGATGCCACATTCCCAATCTCACTTCCAATACCACATTCACAGTCCGGTTTTCCAGACCTATATTCCCAGTCCCGCTTCCTGTACCGCATTCCCAAGTCCGCTTCCGGCTCCGGATTCCCGGATTCCCGGTTCCGGCACTTCCGGTTCCGCACTTCCGGTTCCCGCGCTTCCGGTTCCCGCGCTTCCGGACCCCGCGCTTCCGGACCCCGCGGCGGGGAGGGGGCGGGGAGGGGCGGCCCTGTAGCGCTGCTAATTAGGGTTAACTAATTACACTAATTAACATAATTACCTAATTAATATTACCTAATTAATATACTAATTAATATAACTACTAATTAATATGACCTAATTATTATAATAGGCTAATTACCCTAATTAATTTGACCTAATTACCTTAATTAGTTACCTTAACTAATTATTAATAATAATTAACTAATTACTAATTAATTACTAGTTAGTAAAAATACTTAACCGATTCAGGTCCGGTAGTATTTGACTACTAGCAGCCGAAGGACGATAGCGTAGCACTAAGTGCCGAGCGTGGGAAGTGGTTTTGGGAGGGGATTTGCCCCTCCAAATCTGAAAATTTTAATTTCCAAACTATAATGGTAGCATTCTAAGCTGTTGTTTTGCGAATTTGCTCCTCATTTTAATGTTGATAGTCATGTTTCAGGACTTCAAAAGCGGCTCCTCCAATTGTTACTTTTTCAAAATTTCCATGCTGTAAAATTTTACGATATTCTTAAGCTGTACTGTCAAATAAATTCTCGTAATTTCAATGCTGGGAGACATACTCTGGAACTTCAGTAAATATCCCTTACCCGTTGTTAATTTTTACTTTTAAAACTGTAGGCTTAATGGTAGTATATTAGGCGGCCAGTTGAACTAAATTGCTCAATCATTTCAGTGTTGATAGTTGTGGTTTAAGACTTCAAAAGCGTCCATTCTCATTGTTTGAAAATTTTTCAGGTGTCTTAAGCCGTCATCTCAAAATAATTTCTCATAATTTCATTACGCATATACATGGTTTCAGACTTCCATAAATGTCTCCTCCCATTGTTTAATTTTGTAACAATTTTCATACTGTTATGGTAGGCTATCATTTTAAGCTATTATCTTAACACAACTGGCCTACTCATTATTGATAAATAGTGGATTACACTGCAGAAATTAATGATAATATATAATTTATGAAATATTGTGGAAGGGATATAAGTACCTCCGTCTCCTCCCACCAGAAACTTTGGAGGAGACTTCCCCATGGGCGGAGTTTATCTGGGGGCTAGGGGGCTAAGCCCTCCAAGAATCAACCGACGTGACCATGTATCAATAAGGACTCACAAGGGTAAAAAGAATGGTACTTGTGGGGGCAACAAGAGAACAAAAGACCTAGACTGTGAGTTGCTGGCCACCAGCCCTCCTCTCTACATCAAAACTGTGAAAAAGAAGTCTGGTAGTCTGTAGCAGTACCGTAGTATTATTCGTTAAAAGTCGATCACTAAAAATGTGTTTACGGAAAACAGTATGGTTTTTATGAGATTTAAATTAAACTCGATGACTAAAAAGGTGTGTCCGCAGAAATAGTTATTATTATTATTCAGAAGTTTAACGTCGTCCGATGACATCAATGGCCGTTGACGACAATACAGAAAACATATAGGCCCTAATGCAATGAATAAAAATTTCTGGTATCTCAGAAACACCGTCAAAATGCGTCTAACTGTAATTTCAGCAATGTTCACTCTTTAACACCTTTAAAAAAAAACTTCATCTTCATTCACTATGCTCATAGATTTTGACAACAGGATCTAATTCAAATTAAGTAACTTTGTTTAACATCAATTGTCTCATATTATTTTTAAACTGTGACATTAAAAAGTAATTATAGCGCAGAAATAGTACGATTTTTATGAGATTTAAATTAAACTTGATGACTAAAAAGATGTGACTCCAGAAATAGTGGTTTTTTAGATCTCAATTAAACTCGATCACTAAAAAAAGGTGTTTTCGGATAATAGTATTTTTTATGAGATTTCAATTAAACTCGATGACTAAAAAGGTGTGTCTGCAGAAATATATAGTATTTTTTATGAGATCTCAATTAAACTCGATCACTAAAAAAGGTGTTTACGTAAAATAGTATTTTTTATAACATCTCAATTAAACTCGATGACTAAAAAAGGTGTGTCCTCAGAAATAGTGTGGTTTATATGAAATTTAAATTAAAATTTGATCACTAAAAATGGTGTTTACGAAAAATAGTATTTTTATGAGATTTCAATTAAACTCTATGACAAAAAAGGCGTTTACGGAAAATAGTATGTTTATTTTTATGAGATTTCAATTAAACTCGATGACTAAAAAGGTGTGTCCGCAGAAATAGTATGGTTTTATGATATTTCAATTAAACTCGATGACTAAAAACGGTGTGTCCTCAGAAATAGTATGGTTTTATGAGATTTCCATTGAACTCGACGACTAAAAAAACGTATGTACGCAGAAATAGTATGGTTTTTATGAGATTTCAACTCATCAACTTTTGAGCCTTGGAAATTTTTTTTAGCCCCCCCCCCAGAATAGAAACCATGGACTTCCCCCCGCTGTACCCTTACCCATGGTGTAGAGTTAGACCACAGCAAGAATAAAAAGAGAAATTGAGCAAAACCTAACTAAATGAATCCTCTATACATGTACATAAAATGATCATTTCTGACACGTTTGAGTGCAAATGACCTGGTATTTTGCATTTGCAAAGACAAAAACATTGAAATCAGACACGAAAATAGGTCTACTGAAAGAAAGTCAAGACTCAAGAGTCACCGAATATCAGCCTAAGATAAGTTACAATGAATCACACAAATCCACGTGCAGTCTCTGAGACGCCAACAATGTCGGTGTAAGATTACATGCAGGACCGCTATCTGATTAAAATGCTCTTGACTCAACCTTATTGCTGAGAAGCTACATTCTTTGTAATATGCTAATCTATATTGTAATGGCTACTAATTAGCAGCAGTCGGAGGCAAAAGTTAGGACGGAACGTCCCAGGCCTCTCAGAAGGTGGGAGGGACGCGTCCCATGGGTCCCATAGGGTGGTTGCGCCTATATATGACTACATCCAGGGCCTACAGTAACTATCCCACTGTAAGCTGGAAGCAACCCCCGTTGCGGAAAACCTTTGCCGATATGCTATATAGCGGAAGTGTCAACACAATGGATAATCAAGTGCCAGCAGTCCTCTTCAGATTAGGGCCAACCTTAACGATAATAAAACCAGCGGCGCCTCCGGGCGTACGCACTTACGCAAGTAGGCTACGCACAGCGCTGAATGCAAAGAAAAAAATAAAAAAGTGAAAAATTATTATATTATAAAATTTTAGTTAATAAATAATTCATTCAAAGAATGCAGCAAAATGGCAACATGGACCCTTTATGTCTCGTCCTCTGGAGTCAGGGCTTTTTTAGCGTGCAGCATGCACACAAGATGTGCAGTTCTAAATGGATTTGTGCAGTTGTAACTTGTAGAACTGTGCGGTTAAAACCAGCTTTAAAAGGTAATTTTTCTCTATTATGGAACAATTTACCATGGAGGATTGGAAAGAAAGAATGGGTTGTGCAGTTCTAACAGTTCCTTTAAAACAGCCCTGTCTGCAGTATGGCCTGTATAGGCCTGTGTGGCTGGTACTTCAAGATTATGATAATCGGAGCAACAGACTCATGCAGCCTACATGTATATTTAGTGTGGTGTTTGTTTATCGGTCTAGGCATCCTGCAGATTGTCGAGCGAACGCTTGGTTGTACATGCTGCTTGTACAATGTACATGAAGAAGCGGTTCATTCGGATGCACATTAGGCCATTGCAAAAAATAATTTTTTTGAATATTCCATGTGCACCCCTGCCATATTGTTTCTATTACTGAAACATATTTCCCTGCAAATTTTCAGGTCTGTAGGTCAAGTTTTGACCCCCGCCCACCTCAAAAGTAGTTTTATGTTCAAAACGGATATTGACAACATGGTAGAAAATTGTAAATTTTTGCTCTACCTTTTAAAACACCAACTCCATTGATGAGCGGAGTTTATCAGGGGCTAGGGAGAAGTTAAGCCCCCCTAGAAGGCCCATAGTCAGTTTTTTTACTACGAAAATGGTATCTTTCCTGGACTTAGCCCCACCCACAAGAAGGCCCAGACTCGATAATAATTATATTCGTGAAAATGGCTCTTTTCACGAAGGAAACTTCAAATGATGGCTAAAAATGTCATCAACGTTTTTGGCCGAGAAAAAAATTGGGCGCCGCTCGATCTGGACTAAGTCTCCGCCCCAACAGAAGCCCAAGTTTTAGGCCCCCATCCCAAGAAAGGAAACCAAACTCCGCCCATTCATATATTATGTACGGCATGTCAAAGTGGTGAATAATCTGTCGTAATGAGCTGTGAAACTAATCCAAGACCCATGGGTGGAGACTTAGGCGGGTACAGGGGGACGATCCCCTCAATGAATGTGTTGTGGGGACGGCCCATGCATTTGTCCCCCGCCCCATTGTTGAGTGTTAGGGCATGGACACTTCACGAAGACACACTACATGTCATATACACTGGCAAATAAATGGCTAAAAAAGGTCACCAACTTTTTACGGGGAAAATGGGTATTTTTCTTGGAGATTTCGGCCGGATGACTAAAAAAAGGTCATCAACTTTTTTTGATGGGAAAATGGTCGGCAGGATTACGAAAAAAAGTCGTAAGAAATTTTGGTCTGCAAAAATGGAAAATTTCGTCGGCGGCTCAGCCATTCGTCAGCCCAAAATTTTGCGTCCTTCCTTCGGCGCCACTCGTTCGTTCACCCCCCCCCCCGTCCAAGTCTCCTCCCAAGTCTCCGCCCATGGCAAGACTTTTCAACTAGTGTAACCAATGATAAAATACGAAGACGGTTTTATTGCAAATGGTCGAATATCAATGCAACGAAATTCCCAACTTTCAAAAAGAGACATTAAAGCAATTAACCTTCTATTCCACAAAAACCTTAAAACCCAGTAAAGTGATTTTACATTATTGGGTTATGTGTATTGTGTACGCACTATTACCAAACTTGTTAGTTACTATCTATTATGTAGTTTGTCTTTTCTGTTTAATAAACTGTTGAATTACAAAGATTTTTGTCATGATCATAATGTAGGAAAACGAAGATTTGTTAACTGAATCAGTAAATCGTGTTGGGCGGGGGTCAAAACATCATGAAATTATCTAAAATTTGGTGTACATACATATTTTGCCATTAGAAACAATATAGGAGGGGTGCATCATAAAAATTTTAACAAAAATTTTCACCCATGCAAAAATGCAATGGCCTACTGCCGACCCTTTAACCCTTTAACTCTGGCGTAGGCCTAAAAAATGCCGGATCTAATTGTTATGTGTCTTATTTTGCTTCCCACCACCCATCCCTCCGTCCTTAAGAATTCCGGCCGGTGTCACGATATAAAGTCTCCTCCCCAATGCAAACCCTCCCCCGAAACAGTCTCCCCTGGCTGAAACTCTGTATTGGAAGAAATGTTCTGATGTAAAAGTACATTATTTTTTTATGTTCGTGTTAAATAATTTATCAACGTAAACTAACGCTTTAACCAGCTCATCTATAAATGCTATGCGACTGCAGCCGCTTTTACGCTCAACGGGGAGACTTTATCTTGTAGGCGGAGGAAATATTCTCACCCCGGAGACTTTATTTCAGAATAAAATTATAGTCTCCGGGTGGAGGCGAATCTGTTCTGGAACAGATCCGCCGGGGAATCTGTTTCTAAATAAAGCCTCCGGGGGGGAGACTTTTAGGGAAGGAGACTGTCACGCGAACCGGCAGTCTGTTCCTCCCTCCCTCCCACCTTCCGCCCTCCTCACATTCCTCCCTCCCTTCCTCTGGGACAAACTGAAGAGCGAGATAAGTGCTAATAAATTGGAATGTCCTGGTACCATGATGTCATCAGCTTAAAAAATCAAAATCAGCTCTTCCGCGGGTTGTGTTTCGTAACTTCGGTCATCACGATGCAGTCTTTTGTGGGGCGAGAGGTGGCGTAGTGGTGCATGAGTTCGGTGCAATGTAGCCAGAGTTCCTGGTTCGAATTCACCTAAAGCTGTCTTTCACTAGCAATTGCTCGTGTGCTTCGGCGTGAAACTCCGATGCAATTTTCGTGTTGTAGCCGGGAGCGCCTCTGAGTAGCGAGCTTGAATGGCCGTTTTATAGACAAGCAAATGCGATGAACAATAAGTGTTTGGCTAAATCCAATTAGGCTACTCACAATTTAAAGTTAATGCAGGGTGATCGGCAGGGCCGTGTTTAAGGTTCTTCGAGTGTGGGTGCAAAGTGTTACAGATGGGGCAAAGTGCCGTTCGGCAGTCTTACAAGATTACTCATTTTACAAAAATCCGCAGTTCAATATAATATAGGCCAACCTATCTGGTTTGTCGGCTGTGGCGGGTCAGTAAGCAAGCACACAACGTCGGTGAACTTAGTGAAATTAATGTTTTTTACAGTTACTGATTTTACAAAAGGTTTAAGTAACACTGAGACATTTGGCCAATGGCAACAAAACTCTCGGCTCAGAGGCACCGAATGGACAATGGACATGTACATTGTATGTTAAACATGGCCCTGGTGATCGGTTCATTTATGTTGGATCATTTATTTATTTACAGGACGTGAATTGATTTAATAAATACCAAAATTTCTAATGGTCTCATATTCTCACACCTGATTAATAAAATACGCGGGGGAGGGGCTCTGTTAGAGTTGGACTTTGGAACTTTTAGTCTGCTCTCCGCCTACATACTAGGCTGTACCGTGAGGCATAAAAAACAAAGCCCCTGGAAAAATTGTTATCATTTTAACAATATTCTAACAATGTCAATGAAATTCAGGAAAATTATAGATAAATGGCAGGCAATGTAAAACGATTTTCAGTTTGTACTCAAACTGTCCACCTTTAGCTTCTAGGCATGCGCGAAATCGCTTGCGTCATTCACGCACCGCCGAGTTCCTGGTTCCGAAGGTCCATTATTCACTGGTCAAGATCGTTCCAAGCTTGCACGATTCGCTTACGAAGATATTCAGCATCACGGACCTTGTTTTATAGGCCTACACCATTTTCTGAATGGGCAACGGCCCACTGTTCCGAGGCTCCACTATTCCGAATATCCGCTATATTTTGTTCTGTATTCTTGGTGGTTATAGGGTTACGGTGGGTTAAAGTTAGATTTAGAGTCCGGAATAGTGGACCTTCGGAATAGTGAACCCAAACCTGACTGATTTATTATAATAGGCATAATTGTAACATTACAATCCTCGGAATAGTGGACCTTCGGAATAGTGGACCTTCGGAATAGTGGACCTTCGGAATAGTGGACCGTCGGAATAGTGGACTCTCGGATTAGTGAACCCTCGGAATAGCGGACCAAAACCCCTGAATGCATCCCCATAATTATTTTATAATCGACGGGATTCAGATCTGGGCTGTTAGGGCCATAGTGAAAAGATTAGACTATAAGAAGTCAGAAGTTTAATGGTCCGTGACATTGTGCTACATAAATTCTTGAATGAATGAATGTTTAGAAGTAGGCCTATAGTTTGTTGTCAGCAAATTGCATAAACGCCTCAGCAAGCATCAAATAAAGAGTACAATATTAGGCCTACAAAACTCACTGATAAGCATTGAACTAAGTGAATTGTGGCAGGGCTGTTTTAAAGGAATTTTTAGAACTACACAACCCCTTATTTTCTTTCCCATCATCCATGGTAAATTATGTCCAATCGGAGGCCAAGGAGTTTTTTGCTAGTTTTAGCTGTAGAGAAATGCTTCTATAACTGCACAAGTCCATTATTTTTTAGAACTGCACATTTTGTGTACTACTGCACTGAATTGTGGAATAGCAATTTTCTCCAATCAAATTAAAGCAAAAGGAGAAGAAAAGAACAGGTGGGCCTTGCTTTATGTACGGTTTCTGTTTGTGTTGTAAAACAATTTACTACGAAGATCGGCATTCACTTGAACTTAGACCCGCGTGGCTTTTATTTTATTGCAGGCTACATCTGTTAAGAGGTTATTGTGACTTTTAAGCATCCGGGATCAATGACCGTTGCACATTGTTTACATTGCAACTACTTGCTAACACGTAGGCTGTCTTGAATGTCATAAATAAAAGCCTGAGATGAGGACCTGATATGCATCGAACATTCAACAAGACCATCAAGAACTTTGCAAAGAGATCCATAACAAGTTTTGGCACTGGTGGTGAACACATTGAACGCATATTGTGAAACAATAATAATTGCATTCATATAGCAGTCACACGACAAAGAATTGTTTTCAGATAGACTTTATAATTTATTATAAAGTCTATTTGAAAACAATTATTTGTCGTGTGACTGCTATACGAATGCAATCACATTCAAAACGTCATATAGGCCCTACTATAATATTATAAGAATTAGGCTATATATAATGTGGGGCGCGGTGGTGTAGTGGTGGGTTCGGTGTCTTCCTTCGGTAATACCAGGTTCGAATCCACCTCAATCCGCAGCGTAGGGATCTTGAGCAAGTTCTTCACTTGCAATAGTGGCTCGTGCGCTTCGGCGTGAAACTCCGATGCAGTGTACAAGCTGTGTCGGGTGCGCCTCTGAGTAGCTAGCTTGAAGGGCCGCTATAGCAAATGCAAGAAATAAATAACCAAACACGATGGGAGATTGGCCTACTTAGAGACACACAGTAACGCGCACAAACACGCATTCGCACAGGCAAACAGATGCACACAGATAAACATACAAAATTAACACAAGAAACTATGATAGATGAACAGAACACACATACTCAGAGATTTTTGCTCTTTCCATATGCTCTGTTGCCCAAATATACAGGGTGAGCCAAAAAGGTAATCCCTTATGGGGTTTGCCTAATTCTTGGGCAGAAGTAGGAATTTGTAAATCACGTTTTACAGGCTTAGGCCTAAATGTAATTCATGTTTATGTACAACAGCCAAATTTCATAATAATATAACTTGAAACAGAACAAAAGCTACATGTACATCATTTTTAACGAGTCCAACCGCTGGTTTTTGAAGACCCAAAAACCTTATGCTTCAAAGAGTTAAAAAAAACTACAATTTTATAAAGTCACACCACGAATAATTGTTTTAAAATAGACTTTATATTGTTTCACGACTTGTGGTACACCAGTTCACAAACTTGATATGGGTAGGCTATCTTTGTAAAGTTTTGATGGCCTTGTTTATGTGTTTCAGAACTAAGCTAAATCTTCCCATTAGGCTATCTACTCCAATGCGACCAGTAATTCTCTAAACGCTCTTGGTTTTTGCCGCACATTGTAGGGCAGTAGCCTATTGCTCTGGCATAGCACTCCACACTTGATAATCTATAGAATAAAAATTCGAATATTTTGGGCTATTGGTTGTTCTCAATAAAACCAGTGCAATGATGATTTTACAGAGTCTAACCTGATTTCCTTTCAACGGCTAATTTCACAGCTCTCAATTTAAGTCTTAATTTCTCCTATTGTAGGAATATGTAGGCCTAGATATGAATTACCTATGAGCGTAAAACTTAATTAGAAAATTCTTATTTTTGTCCAAGATGTCGGCACAAAAAGAATTCGAGCTCTTGTTAAAGCAGGATGTGGACACTCCCATCATACTTTACGAAAAACTGTAAAACCGAATTCCGAGATCGCAGAAAAAGTGACAGGCCCTATTATTTGACATGGAAATCTGCAAGTGACGTTCATTTTTCCGCGGGAATTTGAAAAACGCAATTGAAAGTTTAAACACGTAACTTTTGCAAACATGAAATTTTTAACTGAAACTTTCAGTTTTTTTGGAAATTCATTCCGCTGCAAATTGAATAATTTTGCAAAAAATGTCAATCTGCTTCGAAGATAGGCCTATTCCAATTTATCCAGTGGGCATTCTTTTATTCAGCCACCCTGCAGATATGTAGGAGTATAATAAATGACCAAACATCGACTAGGTTTGAGTCATGAAAGAGTTGCCACATATCAAAAGCTAATTATAAATTAAACTAAATAATAAACAATTATTAAATGATTGGACATGTGTAGAGTAGACAGTGGATTTATTCAAAAAGAACAAGAGTAAATAAAGTTACCTGCAGCCAATTTCTGCAAGGTCAATCATTTTTACAATCTGCAAGTAAGGAGTATTTTGACTATACTGCGCGGATTTTCTGGCCGTCATTCACAACTATTATAGGCTGATGTGCGCGATGTTCTTGACTATCTACGTGAACTAGCTCACAATCTTTCTATTTAACTTGAATAAAGCCGTTCACATTATTAAAATATCATTTTTTTGTGACATTAAGTTCATACTATGAAGTTGCGTGGTTCTCTAATAATATTAAATATCTAATAAAATTAATCTATAAACTGTGTGAATAATATAAAATTACAATGATGTTTATAATATAATGCTTGATGTATCAGTAAGACAGGGGTAATGTCCGGGGGTATTTAGCATGGGGTTATTCCCCGGGGTCTATTGTTTTGGGTGTAATTGTCTTGGAACCCTCCATGACCTGCTGTCCTGACGCTTGTGCGAGCGTTTTTAAAGAGACTTTCTTTGCTAAGTTGTAAATGGTACCAACCGTTTTTCAGGGACAGAAAAAAAGCTAGAGTTCCGGTAGCGAGAATGGCGATATGCAGGCAGTCAAAATACATTGTGAAGTTATACATCTGTGTTATGATATTCGGGATTACGATGATATTTTGCTTAAACAATTGGTACACAGATGCAGAGAAACAGTCGCCTGTTCATTGGCTGGTTTTGAGCGACAACTACGTCAAGGTCTATCATCAAACGACCATTTCCAAAGTCTATCATAAAACAACCATTTCCAAGGTCTATCATAAAACGACCATTTCCAAGGTCTATCATAAAACGACCATTCCTACTTCAAAGCCACTTCTTGTAAGTCCGTCACCCGTTGAACCAAAAGATTTGGCGTCCATTCATCGATATCATTCCGAAGAACGTCGTTTGTGTGAGCAGAAGAAGGTTAACAAGACTGAAGTCAATTTTTGTCCTTGTATTCCACCCGATCTCCAAGGAAGAGTTTTAGTAAACATGATCGATGATTCAGATTGGGATGATATCGTCGAGACCGTTGGAAACGATGTTCTCGTAGGTGGAGAGTGGAAACCTGAGGATTGTGTTTCACACACCCGTCTAGCGATTGTGATACCATGCCGTGACCGCGAGCACCACTTACGAATCCTACTTCGTCACCTGATTCCCATTCTCAAACGACAGCTTCTTCACTTCCGAGTGTTTGTCGTCGACCAACGCAACCCAGCGATCTTCAACAAAGCCGCCACTATGAACATCGGATTCCTAGAGGCTGCCAAGAGGTTCTCCTTTGACTGTGTCATCTTCCATGACGTCGACATGATCCTTGAAGATGATCGGTGTCTGATGACCTGTGGCCCAGAGCCACGCCATTTCGCTCGATCGGTCGATAGATTCAAATACCGTCTGTGGCCAACTTTTGGCGGAGTTGTATCGATTAAGCCAGAAATGTTTAAAAAGATCAATGGTTATCCGCTTAGATACTTTGGATGGGGAGGAGAGGACGACGATATGTGGTCACGGGTAGGTCAAGTTTCGAGTATCTACAAGCCACCAGCGGCAATATCTCGATACAGTACAATTCCTCATGGAAGAGACTCAACGAATCAGAAAAACCCCAAAAGATATGAAATAATAGCAATCGGATATGCAGAGAATGCGAACGGTTTGTATGAAGGTCTCGCGGATTTGAATTACGAAGTTAATAATATCCAGCTGAATGCACTTTTCACTCGCATCGAGGCTGACATTAACATAACAAAACTACCATCATATCCGTCTCATCCCATTTCGCAATATAAACGATCTGCCGGAATATGCCTTGATGATGATGTCATCACAAGGTCTGATGGCATGTCTTGGAGTTCATGTCGATTTCTGTGCGACACCTTTCCTGATAAACCATGCTTTGGATTTTCGTATCTACACGAAATCTGCACTATCATTCGAGCAGCCTGCAGACTGACGTTGAAGAAAAATGCATGGACTTTTGTAAAAGATGCCCAATTCAAACGAGAAACAGGACAACGACAGGAAAAATTAAAAAACTATAATTGATGTAATCTGATGTTTGTTTGATTAACATTTATTTTCACGGAGTATGCTTTGCCGAGAAAAAAGATGCGAAGACTAGACATTCGATTGCAGTGTTTTGACATGTCGTTTCAGGAAGCGACATAGATTAGGCCCTATACATCGACACAAACATCTTCTTCTTTCTAACACAAACATAAACATATTTTTATTGATCCCAACAATTCAACTGTACATGTATGCAGCAAAGTAGGCTATAGACATAATCAGCAATAAGCAAATACACAAAGTGAATAAGTATAATAAGATTGAGAGAACAAAGTAGGCACACCAAAAGGGACAAGTCCCGCTAAGTAGGGGCCTATTATGCTATTCGATCAATCTCTTTCCGAATTAAGAAGCTTTTTTAAATCGTAGCCGTCGTAGGCTAAACTCTTATTTCGAAAGCTACTATTTTGGTCATAGCGTTATCATTGTTTAGATCTATTATTGATTTCAGTTGCATGAAAACTTACAGTTAATGTTTTGCATAATTTTGTTTAAAAAATTCTTGGACTAAACTAATTTCTTAATTTGATCGGCAAATGTAATGAAGTTAGCACATCGCAAAGTTGTCACTGAGTTTAGTTTTTGAAGTAATAACAAATGAGCATCCGGAAGCTTATCCAGTATCCATTGCCTCTTTATTAACATTCAGCTGTCGGTATTGATAACATCTGGACTACAAGATAAGACATAAGACAGCCGCGTAAGGACCTTGGGCAAGTCTATCACTTACAATTGCTCAGCGCTTCGGCGTGAAACTCCGATGCAGTGTCCGCTCTGCATCGGGAGCGCCTCTGAGTAGAGAGAGCTTGAAGGGGCGCTATAACAAGTGCACATACAAAATACAAACAAAGATAATGTTACCTGGATAATATTGTTTACTATCACGCCTTATGATGTGATGATTGAACACCAGAAGAATACCAATAGTTGTCTAACTTGTCTTTATGATAATTTGCACTCAGTTGACCTCTTTGACCTTATGACACGGTCACACACCCCTTCTGATACAGACTGCTGTTTTGGCTATCAGATGATTCATCACACCTAATACAGACTGCAGGTATGGCTATCAGATGATTCATCACACCTAATACAGACTGCAGGTATGGCTATCAGATGATTCATCACACCTAATACAGTCTGCAGGTATGGCTATGAGATGATTCATCACACTTAATACAGACTGCAGGTATGGCTATCAGATAATTCATCACACCTAATACAGTCTGCAGGTATGGCTATGAGATGATTCATCACACCTAATACAGACTGCAGGTATGGCTATCAGATGATTCATCACACCTAATACAGTCTGCAGGTATGGCTATGAGATGATTATTCACACCTAATACAGTCTGCAGGTATGGCTATCAGATGATTCATCACACCTAATACAGTCTGCAGGTATGGCTATGAGATGATTCATCACACCTAATACAGTCTGCAGGTATGGCTATGAGATGATTCATCACACCTAATACAGTCTGCAGGTATGGCTATGAGATGATTCATCACACCTAATACAGACTGCGGGTATGGCTATCAGATGATTCATCACACCTAATACAGACTGCAGGTATGGCTATCAGATGATTCATCACACCTAATACAGACTGCAGGTATGGCTATCAGATGATTCATCACACCTAATACAGACTGCAGGTATGGCTATCAGATGATTCATCACACCTAATACAGACTGCAGGTATGGCTATGAGATGATTCATCACACCTAATACAGTCTGCAGGTATGGCTATCAGATGATTCATCACACCTAATACAGACTGCAGGTATGGCTATCAGATGATTCATCACACCTAATACAGTCTGCAGGTATGGCTATGAGATGATTCATCACACCTAATACAGTCTGCAGGTATGGCTATGAGATGATTCATCACACCTAATACAGACTGCAGGTATGGCTATGAGATGATTCATCACACCTAATACAGTCTGCAGGTATGGCTATGAGATGATTCATCACACCTAATACAGTCTGCAGGTATGGCTATCAGGTTCAAAGACCGTTTCATAGCATCTCTGCTAACCATAGGACTTGCTAGAATTTAGCCTAGGCCCTATTAGCCATAGGAACTGACCATGCACTGACAATCTACATTGCTACTATTGCAATGTGGAAATTCAAAACATTTTCACCACTCTGGAGTTCATAAACAGCTAGCAAACAAGAGATCGAAACGTGCTGTAGTCGTCGTACCAGCTAAAGTGCGTTGGTTTTGGGGGCTCCACGCAGACCCCGCTGGGCGAGTTTACCACACTCACCCAGACCACCTAGTTGGTATGCGCTTCAATCAGGGAGCGAGAAGCCCATAGCTTTGTACATCAGGCAGTTCTGCACGTCGAGTTTAAAGCACAATGTTTCGTTGGTCACCGCTTCTTGGGCTGTATGTATTTGGTGCATTTTGAGTGTATACCGCTTCTTGGGTTGCATAATTTAGCCGCATTGACAGTGGTCGGACTGTTCGGCATGGAGGTCAGTACATACTGCAGTTCCAGAACACTTCCCAGCATACCGCCACCGGGGACGCATTTTCGGACAGCCTTTCCGGGCATCATTTCCGGGAACCACGACCTAATTACCTTGAACCCGTGACCTAATTAACTTAACTAATTATGGGTTTTTGACTGTGTTATAATGACTAATTTCCAGTTAACCTTCGACCTGGACTCAGGACCCTGACCCTATCACATGGGCCGGTGAACTAGTTCTCTACATTTATTATTATAAATAGCTAATTAATTACTAATTAATGGCTAGTTAGTAAAAATGCTTAACTGGCCCAGAAGAGGATGTTTATACCCTACTCACACGTGCACACAGCGACAAAAAGCAAGAATATTAAAATGTCATTATTGTCTTCTTGAATAAAATGCATCAAGGACTAGCCTTGACTAATGCAACGGAGACAGCAGGCCGTTTAATTCCGAAGATTTTATGGCAAGTTAAGCGAGATAGGCTGCCAATAACTTCGATCGAATTTCGCCCACATATACAACGTGGTTCAAAAAAAGTAAGCCAAATTGTTTTTCATATATCTCTAATGCCTGATAACATATCACGCTAAAATTTTCCAAATATTTAGACAAGTGGACCAAGAATATGATTCCAAAATTTCATTAGATAATGTTGAACGGATAAAAAGATATGAATATTTAAACTTCATATACCGAAACTTCAGTTTACAAGCAATTTTCCGTCAGATTCAATAAAATGTCTCCTTATTATCTCCAGTGCCTGATGATTAATCATTCTAAAATTTTCCAGATATGTAGATATTATTTATTTAGCTTTTGCAGAACGCGTCCAGCCACTGAACAGCAGCCTCATCAGCCACATGTAAGGCGGTTAAACCACCCGGAAAGCGGGTTGTTTTGCAGTCATTTACGATGTGTGACATTGTCTGGATTTCACCACAGCTACACAGTGGGTCCGAAGCCTGTCTCCATCGAACCATGTTAGCAGCACAGCGTCCTTGCCCAGTTCTAAAACGATTTAACGTTGACCAATGCCCACGTGGCAGATCATGGCCAGGGGGCCAGACAGATGGCACGACCACGAGAGAATGGTTCACAACATCAGCTGCCAACCATTCAGCACACCAGGCCGAAATAGCTGTCATGTCCTCTACTGGTGGATTTAGCCATATGGGTCGTCTCGATGAAAGGCGAACATTCGGGTGGAACACAATGTCTGTATATAGTGGGAGTCTGTCATTTGCCATGACTTTTCTTAGTAACTTTGCCGATGCCTCCTCCCTTCGAAGATGTGATGGAGGGATGTTGCTTAGCACAGGAAGCCACGGCAAAGGAGTCGGCCGCAGTGTCCCTGAGATGATACGCATCGATGCATTCAGCTTTACGTCGACAAGATTGGTGTGGTGTGATCGAGCCCACACAGGGGCACAGTACTCGGCCGCCGAATAACACAAGGCCAATGCTGAACTTCTGAGGGTTGAAGCGTGAGCTCCTCAGTTGGAGCCAGCAATTTTGGTCAGCAGGTTGTTGCGGGTACCTACTTTAGCTGCTGTCTTTTTGAGGTGTTCGTGGTACGTGAGAGCTCGGTCCAGAGTCACTCCCAAGTATACCGGTTTAGGTTCGTGGTTGATCCGCTGCCCATTGAGGAAGATGTTCAACTCCCTGGTTGCCTGTGCATTGTGAAGGTGGAAAGCACAGGAGACGGTCTTTGAAACGATATGTAGAGAATTGAACTAACAATATGACCCCAGCAGTATGGTTTGATAATTTAATTAATAAGATGCTCAAAATGTCCACCTCCTGCTTCCACGCAAGCCTGGAGGCGCTGGCGCCATTGCAATGGCAACGACAACGTCGATTAATTATCCTCTGGTCCTGGCCATCCCGCACTTCCAACAAGCGTTGCTTCAGATCGTTTATATCATGGATTGTTGTCTGGTAGACTCGGTCTTGCATCACGCTCCACATTTTATAGTCGACAAGACTCAAATCTGGGCTGTTCGGAGGCCATAATGTGGGAGAAATTAAGTCTGTCTCTCTTGTAAGCATTTCGATGGTTTCCTTGGTTCTGTGGGCTGGCGCTGTTTTGTTGAAAAACAAACTGTCTTCTGGGACTAGATTTCTGATTACAGATAGAAGATGTTGTGACAGCAGAACATCGCGATAATAGGCTCTATTAAATTTTACTCCAGGATCAATGAGGACTAATTGGGAACGGTCAAGCGTCGAAACCGCAACGGACGCCATGCATAACAGATTTGCTGAAAAAGGACATTTCGGGTGATAAAGTTGAAATATCCATATCTTTTTATCCCTTCAAATTTATGACATGATATTTTTGAATCATATTCTTGGTTCAATTTCCTAAATATTGGTAAAAGGTTTTTATGATTACTCATCAGACATCCGAGATGCAAGAAAAACAGTTTGGCTTACTTTTTATTGAATCTGACAGAAAAATTGCTTGTAAACTGAAATTTCGGTATATGAAGTTTAAATATTCATATCTTCATATATTCATATAGTGTGACTAGGTAACACACTGATTAAACACTGAACTAAGTGGCCACACCCAAACCCTCTCCTCCCGTCTTGGCAGTATACGTGCTTATCTCCAGTGTTATCTTTCAAATTTAAGACAGTCAAATTTTAAAATATTTTGTTCCTTGAACACTTAGAAAAACAACATCATTATTATGTAGGCCCACATTGTATTTTATTGCATTGCAGAAATTGCAATGCGGAAATTGCAAAAATTTCTAATGGGGGAGGGACGCATATCACACCCAAACCCCCTCCCCCCGTCTTGGCAGTATACGTGTTTCGGTGATCGTCTGCTGGATGCTTGTTTGTTTCTCCCCCAGAAACCTTCATTTAATAGTTAGGGGACAAGATTACAAATTGCCGGGAGAGTATGTCGGCCCAATAAGGGGGAGGGAAGAATATGTATTGCGCCCGGCTGCTTAGGGGGATAGAAGCCTCTGCTAAAGGGGCGTTTTGCCTATCTACCCTACATGACTGGTCGCTCAGATCTACAGACTATGTGAAATGACGGATCCGCATGAGCTGCAAAGTTGCTGCGCGTCAGTATGTGACCTGCATTAGGTGGGTCGTGTCGTGACCATCGAGATTACTGAAGGCCGTACACAACGGAAATAAACTGCGCGTGACGTCACGAAGAGTCGGCTGCAACATCAATATTTTGATTTCGAGGTTGATTCGAATTTAATTTTTACTTTAAATCGTCGTTAAATCTTGCATTTACGCTGCAATTTGTTTGTATTTTATGCGTCGGAATATCTCAAGGTATGTATCACACCACCGAAAACGCTAAAAACTGTTTTAAGTTATAAATCGGAAGAGTACGGACCATCGTAATGTTGACACCCTACAAAACATGATTATCTTCGCCGTCTGCTACTGCTAGATATATCGCTATTGCAATGGCTATAATTATTATTTGTCAGCACTGCTTAAATGAAGATAGGCTATGAGCCGTATATAAAACGGATATTGCGTCTCTGTGTGGTAATATTATGTACGCAGTGCAATACTTATGATATACGGGTAATCCCGAAAACTGAGTGCCTAAGTTTTGCTTCAATAGAAGTAGGATTGATGAAAAATAACGTTGGTATAATGGGCAAACAATTTACTATGCTAAGCGACACGCGGAAATCGCGAAAACATTCAGACTCCTCAAAACAATAATTATGGTTGCCAAAGACTTAGCTAAAATAGAGCGCTCCGACCTATCAGCCGCATTTCACGATACAATGCGCTCAGTAAGTAAGCAATCAACGCGAGATCTAAGTAAAACGGCCAAGTTAATAAAATTATAGATAGGGGAAATGTGCAATAAATATGAGCAAATATAAATTCGAAACTAATAATTATGACGACAATTTCTATGGCGCCATAACGCAGCCATGCTGCTACAAGGGCGCCTTGACAACGACAAACTAAGGCCGTAGCGCTGTTTTTTTCCAGCGCTGTCTCGTTCGGCCATACTCTTTGCATGGATATGCACGCAGTCTTCGGGTTTACCCTAAATGTTTACCCTCAGTTTGGTACTATAATTTTAATTCACCCGAATTAATTTCGTATTTATTCTATATGGGCTTATTGTAAGTTTGTAACCTTATTTGTATAGCGCTGTCGAAGTTGTCATTGTTGCATACCAAAAATACAGACTATTTATCCCGAGGGTAGTCTTTGTCGTGAGTGTCGGTTAGTTCAAGTTAAGCACCGTGAGGGTCAATTCAATTTTAAATGATTTCTTTACAGACTTTCAGAATGCCACAGACATGCTATCCCATCTGACGTAGAAACTACAATGAAATGAAAGAACACGCAGAGGAGAATGTCAGTGTTTCTTGTTTGACTTTTGACCCTGAACTGTCTGCACGTTAAAACGAAGAACTTCATAAATGGATAGAACACGATGGAATTTCTTCGTATGATGAACTGCTCTTAAGAACTGAGGACTTCGTTAAAAATTGTCTGATTCTCGTTGGATTACACTTCGTGATTACAATATTATTGTTTATGTATTTATGCTGTTGACGCATTAATTATTACTGTGATTAAAACACTGAGGACTCTGAATGTTGAAGTTTAAAGAGGTGAGTCGCATATTACCAGTTAAAGCTCGTTATCTTACTTCTGGATGAAATTTATGTAGAGCCTATAAGGCATCGTGTATGGGCGGATGCATTACAGGTGAGGGCACCAGCAGTCTTTGCAAGAGGCAACTACAGTGCAGACTTTTATAATATCGTCACTTTCTCGCCAAACAAAGATGTTGCAGCTATGGTGCTAGTGAAAAATCTCACTGCAGCCTACTTAAAAGATTATACTTTGCCAGGTAGCTTTAGGCTATTTAATATTTTGTGTGATTTCAGACAGCAACGGCATAAATAAGCAATGTGGAGAAAATTGAAAATAGTTATTCTTCTGCATGTTGTATTTGCTTCACATGGCAATATTACAGTGAAAGATTTAATTCTGCAGGGAGCTGATATTGTTGGCCATAGTAATGAGGTAAATTATGACATTGTCCAGGAATTATTGTCTAGTTGCATGTGATGACGTTGAAATTACAGAGTCTGAGTCTGTGACTCCTTAGTTTTTATTGCAGGATATTGGAAATAAACTGTTGTAACTAAAGAATGTGAGGCAAAGTTCTTGACTGTAGGCAGTCAAAAGAATGTCTCGAATTTGTCAATTTGTCAACAATTTTAAAAAATCAGGTACTATCTGTGTAGAATGCCCTTGTGGTAAAACTATGCTATGCTATCTCTAGCACAGACATCATTGAGTTGTGTTGCGAACATATTTCTAAATAATTACTGCAAGAGAGCTTCAGATAAAGTAACTGTGAGGAAGTAGAAGATGAAGAGAAAATTAAAAACACTAGTGCATTGGCTTGTTGGGATTTATAATTGTCTGTGATTTTATTATGCATGTGTCTTGTAAAATAATCGCTCATTATTTACTGTATTTCTTTTGTCACATTATATCAAGGGAGATTAAGATGCCCTTGTTTAGAGCTGTGGGGGTAGCTATGTTAAAGGCCTTTGTGAGGTTATTGTAAGGCGCTGTATAAATGTCCATGTCCATGTACGTACCTCTGTATGCTTATTCACACTTCTGCAATGCATGTATCTTATGAAGCAGTCTCAGAGTCACCTATAGGAAGCCCTTGTTTAGAACTGTGGGGTAGCTATGTTAAAGGCCTTTGTAAGGTTATTGTAAGGCGCTATATAAATGCCCATGTGCATATATGGTATATATACACCTCTGTATTCCTATTCACGCTTCTGCACTGCATGTATCTCATGAAACAGTCTCAGAGTCACCTAAGATGCCCTTGTTTAGAACTGTGTTACAGGCCTTTGTGAAGTTATTGTAAGGCGCTATATAAATGTCCATATACACAAATACATACTTCTGTATGCGTACATACTTAGCATAGAATTTTTAGTAGGCTAATTAACTATTTAAGCTAGAAAGCAGTGTATCTGAATGCATACCAAGCAGCAACAGCTGCATGCATTCAGCCGCCTTCTGTGACGTCACAATCCCTTGTGTACGGCCTGGGATTCAGACGGTCGTGGTCGTGTATGGTAGGCCTCCCTTTTCTTAAAATACTGGACGGGCGAAACGCGTAGGGTTCCGCGGGAAAATAGTGCTTTGAGAAAGGTTCCGCCACTAGAAAACAGGTTGAAAACCACTGCCCTATAGTACTTGCTATTGATAGACATCACTTCTATAAGCAGAGATCGATATTCTGTGCAATTTGCAAATCGAGTTATGCATAAACGTTAAGACAAGTCGTGTGAATCAAACGAAAAGCAGCATGTGCATTCGCCCGTGTAGGCCTTTGTCTAGGGTTTGACTCTATAGGCCTGCGTGGTTTGTTTAATAGCCTGAGCGGCTGCTGAGGCAATAAACTCCGGTTGTTTGAAAGGTTAATGTTTTAGATGAAGAGGATTTCCGTGGATACTTGGATTTTCGGATTTTGTCAAGTGAGACCAGATAGGCAGTCCTTCATGCGAAATTGCTACAGCTAGTTTGCACGAGAGTGCTATCTGAGGTAAGACGATGATGGTCTTATGTTTCCTATTTTCTTGCTGTAAGCTTTTTGGTCTCTTCTTGTCCCCTTTATCAGGTTTCTCTCGCTGAAATTGTCAGCTCCTATAGCCTACAATGCAAACACTGTGTTTTTATGAGCAGACCAATTAATTAGACATCTGACATCAGAATCTGTGCTCAACCCATTACAGGGCAAGTGCTCTTAAATGTTTGATGGTCCCCGATTTCTAACTTGCACAAATGATGACTTAAACAATTACATAGTGGCACTATAGTTAGTTTGAATCCTTGAAAGTAAGGTGAAAACTTATGGAATATCAGACAAAAATTAAACTAAGGACAATAATTATAGAGGGCAAATAAATAAATAAAGTTACATGAAAAATTAAAAAAACGATTAAAAAAACCATGGGAAAAAACTACCAAAAACGACGTTTTTTGGGAGAGAATAAAAAGCGGGAAAAAATCGTTTTTTACAACTATGGGTTGCTGCACCACTGGTGTGTTTTTGGATATAAAAAAGCCACTGGCAGTGCTTCCATCGACCGACACGATGAATGCCTTTTCCTGCCTACTCCTAGACTAGTCCTAGTGCCTCGACGATTAGCCGGACGTGCGTCATCTTCCACCAGTGAGATACTCGTCGTCAACGTTATCGTGTATGCGAACGCCTTCGCCTGTTCTCACTCTGCCTTGTGACGCCATGGCACTTAGTCCAGAGACTCTGAACATCCATCCATGCCATCTACCAGCTGTTGACGAAATCCGTTGGTTAGCTGCACCTGTGTGTGTGTGTGTGTGTGTGTGTGTGTGTGTCTGCCAATGGTGAATCTTCCAGCTTACTGTGCATTGTTTACTAACTGATGTAATAATTAGGCTATGTTTGCTTTTAATGACACTTAACATCAAGTAGGCCAGCGCAGAGAGCGTCTATGAGTAGATTTCTTGAAGAAGCGCTATATAAATTTTCGGAATCAATCAATATAATGATGCTTGCTCTCACAATTCTTCATTGAAATACTTGTATTGTTATTATGTTTCCACACATTTTAGAAACATGAAGCGTCCTACAGTGATTTGCGTAACTTCAGTAGGCCTGCTTCTACTCTTCATAATTATCTCTTGGACAACCTATCATCACAACGCCACATCGTTGCTGTCGGAAGGGAAGCTAAGCGCCTTTTTCAATATCCTGGCTGGTACATCGTCATCACTGCAGCTTCAGGATCCTAACAACTTTGCAAATGAAAACGATTTCAAATGTGTCAAAGTTAAATTAGATCAGATGGAATTTCCTCTTTGTACCTACAACGATGAAGACGACATCTATATTTCCAGAGTTGTTCTAAAAGGAGAATATTTTGAACGTGAACACGTTTTAAGGACTGTAAATTTCATGAAAAGACATCAAGATATTACATTTCTAGATATCGGAGCTAACTTGGGATCATACGCTCTTCCTGTGGCTCACATAGGAAGACACGTTGTGGCTGTGGAGCCAAACTGGAATACGTTGAGACGTCTGTCTAAATCAGTTTATCTTGGCAAAGTTAACAACAACATTGACCTGTTACCACACGCCATTTCTGATAAACGGTCTACAACGTTTATGAAATACAACCCGGTCAACCGAGGTAGAGCAGAGATGTCGGACGAAGCATCTTGTGAGAAAGACTGCGTCAATGTTTCAGTGTCTGTTATAACACTTAACGATCTTTTGCCACTGATGAGAAATAAGAAGGTGATCATAAAAGTCGATGTAGAAGGATGGGAGCGAAATGTCTTTACGTCGTCAAGTGCAGACGAGTTCTTTCGAAAAGTTGACGTTCTTATAATACAGATGGAATGGACTTTTTACCCGATGTATTTTAGTCAGACTCTCGAAAAACGTCTTTTGGTTGACAAATTTCTCAACTTCTTTTACGAAAAAGATTATGTCATATACAATGCACAGACACAGCAGAGGTTGCTTTCAAACTGGACAAAATGGCCATACGATATATGTATTACAAAATCTAAAAATGCGGGACATCTTTATGACATGTGATGCAGTGCGTGGATTTATTTTCTTTATGTTTTGCGAGTACATGCAAGATATTTGACCTGTTTCTCAGTAGTTCGCAAGTACACATAGGGCATATACATATAAATTTCGTTTTATCGTAGATTGAACATTTGCCTGTAACATTATAGTAAGCTTACAGTATATTATTACGCTGTATAATTATGGTTGGTGAAAAAATACAAGTGTAACTGCGTTTGCACAAAATCAAGGATCTCGGAAAGGCTTGACCGATTGCTTTCGAATTTTCACACAACGTTGCATTTGAATACGAGCGGGTTTTTATAGCGCCACATTATGCTGGACACGCGCTTTCTTTTTTACGCCTTGACTTGCGCTTTCTGTTTTTCTTTCTTTTAACGCCACAGCAAACAACGTTTCGCCGGGAACAACGCCATCTGTTGAACGTGACGTGCGCTTTCACTTTCCGGACGGACGGACGGAGGAGAGGAAGGTAGGAAGAGGAAAGGGAGGAAGAGGGATGGGGAAAGGAAGGGAAGGAGGGAAGGAAGGAGGGAGCGAGAAAGGGAAGAAAGGGAGAATGGAGGTAAAGAGGGAGACAGGGAGAGAGAGAGAGAGAGACAGGGATGCAGAGGAAGAGAGGAAGAGAGGAGAGGAGGGAGGGAGGAAAGGGAGGGAACGGAAGGGAGGGAGGGAAAGGAGGGTGAGAAGGGAGGGAGGGAAAGGGAGGGAGGCAGGGAAACGGAGGTAGGGGAATGGAGGTAGGGAGGGAGGGAAGGTGGGAGGGTCTTTTCAGCCACAGCAACGCGTGGCCGAATACAGCTAGTATAGGCTAGATACATAATATAAAGCACTGCCCTAAATCTACAATCTCTTCCTTGTTGTCTAGAGGCAAACAATACTAGGCTATATATTGCTGCCTTCCGCATAACATTTTTCAGCTAGAAGAGGAGGCCTGAGGCCTAGTAGGCCTGTACTTACCATTGAGCAGCACGCATGTCAGAGCGTGCTGATTTCTACTCGGGCCCACTAAGTCTCGCCAATACTTTCAGATGTATACCGAGCAAGTTAGCGCTTCAGTACAGGCGATGTAGCAGTGTATGATGAACTCCGACAATTTTATAGGATTATTGCGCTTTTCAACGTGTTTCGGTTAGTTTTCATACAACCTTTTTGATTACGTGCTTCCACAAACTGCTGTACGAGTGCTCCGAGAACGCATTTCGGAAAGCTTTTCCATGGATTCTTGAGTAGCGTTGATTGGCCAGTTTTCGTGCAAGTGTTTCAAGAACCTGGTTTGGTCAGTTTACATACTGGTACGTGGTCACCGCTATGGAATTGTGTTAGTTGGGCTCTGAACTTCGTCATAAACGGACGTTTAATTAGCCTACGAATAGTTGTGGAGCGTAGGTAAGATTAACCTAAATGTGGTGCTAACTATATCCATAGCCTATAGGACCATAGGCGCAACAAAGTCCTAAAAGTTGGGGCCTAATGGGAATTCTTAGTAGGAGAAATAACAGCGAGCACGAATCGGCGATTGCCAAGGGCAAGAAGTCCCTAACGATTATGGGGCATCGGGGGAGCGTCGTAAGCTCCCCAGAAACCGACGCAATTTTGAGCATTTTATGCCAAATTGAGTTTATTTGGGGTTATAGTTTACCTGAAAATTTGCAACGATGTTAGCGAAATAGAAGTTGGCCTGCCTAAACCAACTCGATCTGTGAAAGTCTAAATCCAAATTAGTCAATCAATCACCTAATGAGTCATGGGAGTCGAAAAATAAAATGGTACAGCTTCTAGGGATGCAAAGATTACCGTAAATGGAAAAAATGCAACGAATATCGGTTGATTTTAAAGTGGAGCCAAAGAATGAGAATCATAAGTGTTCATTTCTATCTAGCAGGAATATACACTGTGTCCGGAAAAGGGACCCATTATGTAAATATGAAAATAAATAGTAAATATTCATCGATTTTTAAACCACGACTATCAACACTGAAATTATGAGCAAGCTGTCATCTCAAATAACTTCTCATAATTTCATTGCTGGAAGACATGCTTTGGAACTTCAATAAATGTCTTTTACCTTTTGTTAATTTATTTTACTTTTAAAACTGTAGGTCTAATGGTAGATTTTAGGCGGCCAGTTGTACTAAATTGCTCAATCATTTCAGTGTTGATAGTTGTGATTTAAGACTTCAAAATCGTCCCCTCTCATTGTTTGAAATTTTCTCCAGCCGTCATCTCAAAATAATTTCTCATAATTTCATTACGCAAAGAGGACTACATGGTTTAAGACTTTCATAAATGTCTCCTCCCATTGTTTATTTTATTAAATTTTCATACTGTTGAGGTATAATTTTAAGCTGTCATCTTAGCAAAATTAGCCTACTCATTATTGATAAATAGTGGATAACACTCAGAAATTTATGATGACATATAATTTCATCAAATATTTCTGAAATATTTGGCGAGGGATAAAAGTATCTCCGTCCACTCCCACCACAAACTTTGGAGGGACCTCCCCCGCTGTCCCCCTAAGTCTACGCCCATATTGTAGACTTAGAACACAGGGAAAATAAAAGAAAAATTGAGCAAAACCTAACTAAATGAATCCCCATAGGCCTGTTACACGCACATTTGTACACATATTGCACTCAGATGTGTCATTTCTGACACATCTGAGTGCAAATGACCTGGTATTTTGCAGTTGCAAAGACAAAAACATTCAAATCAGACACGAAAATAGGCATATACTGAACGAAAGTCAAGTCTCAAGTGTCACCTAATAATTATCAGCGAAGATAAGTTACAGCGATTCACATAAATTCACGTGCAGTCCAAGATCAACCTTGCGTGCAGTCTGTGAGACGCCAACGCTGTCGGGATAAGATTAGGCCTTCATGCATGACCGCTAGATGATTAAAACGCTCTTGACTCAGTCTTAATGCTGAGAAGCTTAGTACTAATAATAGGCCTACAGTATATGCTTTTATTTATTTAGCTTTTGCAGAACGCGTCCAGCCACTGAACAGCAGCCTCATCAGCCACATGTAAGGCGGTTAAACCACCCGGAAAGCGGGTTGTTTTGCAGTCATTTACGATGTGTGACATTGTCTGGATTTCACCACAGCTACACAGTGGGTCCGAAGCCTGTCTCCATCGAACCATGTTAGCAGCACAGCGTCCTTGCCCAGTTCTAAAACGATTTAACGTTGACCAATGCCCACGTGGCAGATCATGGCCAGGGGGCCAGACAGATGGCACGACCACGAGAGAATGGTTCACAACATCAGCTGCCAACCATTCAGCACACCAGGCCGAAATAGCTGTCATGTCCTCTACTGGTGGATTTAGCCATATGGGTCGTCTCGATGAAAGGCGAACATTCGGGTGGAACACAATGTCTGTATATAGTGGGAGTCTGTCATTTGCCATGACTTTTCTTAGTAACTTTGCCGATGCCTCCTCCCTTCGAAGATGTGATGGAGGGATGTTGCTTAGCACAGGAAGCCACGGCAAAGGAGTCGGCCGCAGTGTCCCTGAGATGATACGCATCGATGCATTCAGCTTTACGTCGACAAGATTGGTGTGGTGTGATCGAGCCCACACAGGGGCACAGTACTCGGCCGCCGAATAACACAAGGCCAATGCTGAACTTCTGAGGGTTGAAGCGTGAGCTCCCCAGTTGGAGCCAGCAATTTTGCTCAGCAGGTTGTTGCGGGTACCTACTTTAGCTGCTGTCTTTTTGAGGTGTTCGTGGTACGTGAGAGCTCGGTCCAGAGTCACTCCCAAGTATACCGGTTTAGGTTCGTGGTTGATCCGCTGCCCATTGAGGAAGATGTTCAACTCCCTGGTTGCCTGTGCATTGTGAAGGTGGAAAGCACAGGAGACGGTCTTTGAAACGCTTGGCTGCAGGCGCCATTTCTTGAAGTAGGCAGCCATTTGTTCCACATCCGAGTTCAGCACCTTCTCCGTCTCCTCAAATGTTGCTTGTTGTGTGCCTAGGGCAATGTCATCTGCATAAGCAAATTTTCGCGATTGCGTGGCTGGAAGGTCATTTATATAGATGTTGAAGAGGCACGGAGATAACACTGATCCCTGTGGAAGTCCATTTGCCTGCGTTCTCCATGAGCTGATCTTATTACCCATGTGTACCCGGAATCGTCTGCTACCAAGAAAAGTCTCGATCGTCCTCGTGAACCACCAGGGTAGCACCTTGGACAGCTTCAGCAGCAGTCCTGTGTGCCACACCGTATCATATGCCGCCGTGAGATCCAGGAACACTGCCCCAGTCTTGAGGTTCTTCTGGAAACCGTTTTCGATGTACGTTGTGAGGGCGAGTACTTGATCACTTGTACTACGTCCTTGTCTGAAACCAGCCTGTTCTATAACAATGACCTCGTCCAAAATCGGCCTGATTCTATGCAGCATCATGCGTTCCAGTGTCTTGAAACACACAGAGAGGAGGGAGATGGGTCGATAGCTGGCTGCCAACCGAGCGTCCTTCCCTGGTTTTGGAATGGCTACCACCTTCGCCTGACGCCATTCCCGAGGAACTTTTCTTTCTGTTATGACTCTTGTGTAGAACGACGTCAGCCAAGATAAAGCCCCCAGTCCCATGTGTTTCAGAAACTCTGGTAGTATGTTGTCGTAACCAGCTGCAGTACCCGACTTTATGTCCTGCAGCACCGTCTGTAGCTCGGCTGCACTGAATGCGACGAAGTCTTCTTGTTTTTCGGCATTTCTCTGTTGACGGCAGTACTGTCTCCACTCATCTCTCACCTGTCGCTGATGCACTTTCTCCTTGGGTGCTTTCGCCACTCTAAGCAGGTGACTAGCCACGGCATTTGGAGATACTTGGGAGCGAGTTGTTTTTGTTGGTTGTATATGCTAACCTCTATCTAATCTATATAGAAACCGCTATTAATTAACAGCAGTCTGAGGCATAAGTTAGAAAGGAACGTTCCAGGCCTCTTAGAAGTTGGGAGGGACGCGTCCCATGGGTCCAATAGGGTGGTTGCGCCTATATATGACTACATCCAGGGCCTACTATCCCACTGTATGCTGGAAGCAACCCCCGTTGCGGAAAACCTTTGCCGATAGGCTATTTAACGGAAGTGTCAACACAATGGATAATCAAGACTAGTGCCAGCAGTCCTCTTCAGATGAGGGCCAACCTTAACGATAATTAAAACCAGCGGCGCCTCCGGGCGTAGCCTACGCACTTACGCATTACGCAAGAGCGCAAGGCCCTGAAATGCAAAAAAAGTGAAAAATTAATTATGAAACTTTAGTTAACCCTCATAGGGTCACGAAATTTCTCAACCGATTTTGGTCACCTGGGGGTAAAAAATACCCCCACTGTGATTCGCATGATTCCTATGATAAAATCCAATTTTCAAGTATAAAACTAAAAGAAGCTATTTTTAGAAGGTTCGCGGAATGCACTGGAACAAAGAAACATATGCAGCACTGCAGGAAAATCAAAATGGCGGACAAAATGGCCGCCATAATCTTAAATGGTTATAAGTGAGGTTATGTATGCAATGGAAACATGATTTCAGAGTCTAAATCAACATTTTCGAGGTCAAGGAATGCAATGGAACCAAATTCACATATGTGGCACTGCACGAAAATCAAATAGCGGACAAAATGGCGGCCAGAATATTAAAATGGCTATCAGTGAAGTCATATGTGCATTAAAAACATGAGCTCGGGGTCTAAATTGATGCTACACTTGTTAACTTCACGTGATTTGCTGTTGACAATTTCATTTATTCATCCTAATTTTATGAAACCAAAACGATTTCTATAATAAATCGATACCAATCATGACATACGTTTCTATTTGTCCGTGCTGGAGTCGGGAGCGCCTCTGAGTAGTTTCCTTGAAGAGGCGCTATATAAATACTTGAATGAATGAATGATAGCCTACTATATAATGTTCAGATACTGATAAGGGGACATTGTGACAGCAAGACATTCACGTGTAACGCATGCATAATGCTATGTTTATGAATTCCTGACTAAAATATCTACGAAGTGGTGCATTTTAGTACTTTATAGCGGATTTGGGTGCATGGATAGATAATGAAACTAGATGCATTCTGTGCATAAAACATATTTAGGAAAAGTCACAAAAGCGATTTCTTCAACAATTTTCAGGGAAAAAAATTTCCGTAAAAAAACCGAGCTGGGGGTATTTTTCTACCCCCCGGTGACCCTATAAGGGTTAATAAATAATTCATTCAAAGAATGCAGCAAAATGGCAACAGGGACCCTTTATGTCTCGTCCTCTGGAGTCAGGGCTTTTTTTAGCGTGCAGCTGTGCACAAAATGTGCAGTTCTAAATGGATTTGTGCAATTGTAGAAGCACCTCTGTGCCGTTAAAACTAGTTTTCCCATGGAGGATGGGAAAGAAAGAATTGGTTGTGCAGTTCTAACAGTTCATTAAAAACAGCCCGGTCTGTAGTATGATCTATAGCCTGTAGGCCTATGTGACGGGTGCTTCAAGATTATGATACTCAGAGCAACAGACTCATACAGCCTATATCAAGTGTGGTGTTAGTTTATCGGTCTAGGCCACCTGCAGATTGTCGAACGACCGCTTAGTTGAACATGCTGCTTGCACGTGAAGATACGGTTCATTTGGATGCATATCAATCTACAGTCAAACTCAGCCAGACTGCCGAACCTTTAACCCTTCAATTCGGGCGTAGAAAACTCGGATCTAATTGTTTTGTGTCTTATGTCGCATCCCGCCATCTGTAGCCTACCTCCGTCTTTAAGAATTCCGGCTGGTGTCACGATTTAAAGTCCCCCCAATGCAAAACCTCCCCCGAAACTCTCTCCCCTGGCTGAAACTCTGTATTGGAAGAAATTTCTGATGTAAAAGTACATTTTATGATCGTGTTAAATAAAAAAGCAACGCAAACTAACGGTTTAACCAGCTCACCTACGAATTTAATGCGACAGTAGCCAATTTTACGCTAAACGGGGGGAGGGGGCTTTATCTCGCAGGCGGAGGAAATATTCTCACCCCCGGAGACTTTATTTCAGAATAAAATTACAGTCTCCGGGGGCGAATCCGTTCTGAAACACATCCGCCGGGGAGAATCTGTTTCGAAATAAAGTCTCCGGGGAGACTTTTAGAGGAGGAGACTCTGTCACGCGACATCGGAAGTCTGTTCCTCCCTCCTTCCGCCCTCTCTACACTCCTCCCTTCCTTCCTCTGGAAAAAATGAAGAGTGAGATAGGCCTCTATATTTGTAAGTGCTAATAAATTATAATGTCCTGTTTTAAAAATCAAAATCACCTCTTCCGTGGGGTTGTGTCTAGACAGTTTAGTACCGAAACTTATCACGATGCAGTTTTTTGTGCGGAGAGGTGGCGTATAGTGGTGTAGCCAGAGTTCCTGGTTCGAATCCACTTAAAGCCGTCCTTCACTCGCAGTTGCTCGTGCGCATCGGCGTGAAACTCCGATGCAGTGTTCGCGTTGTAGTCGGGAGCGCTTCTGAGTAGCGAGCTTGAAGGGCCGCTTTATAGGCTAGCAAATGCGATGAACAATAAGGTGACGTTTTTTGGTTATATCCAATTTCTCACAGTTTAAGGTTAATGCAGGGTGATCACTGATCGGTTCATTTTTGTTGGATCGCCCTATTTTATTTATTTACAGGACGTCTAACGGTCTATTCATATACAATGTTTTAGGTCAGTAGCCGCAAAACTGTGCATTCTGGCCTACACACATAGCCACATCCATTCTTATACATGTAGATATGCACCGCGATTTAAAAAAAAGTAAGCCAAATTTTGTGTACTAGTCTGCTGCACGTTAAAAAGCCCTGAATTGTGGAATGGTAATTTTCTCCAATAAAGCAAAAGGAGAAGAAACGTACAGGTGGGCTTTCGTTTATGTACGGTTTCTGTTTGTGTTGTAAAACAATCTATGACGAAGATCGGCATTCACTTGAACTTAGACCCGCATGGCATTTATTTGCTTGCAGGCTACATCTGCTAAGAGGTTTATGTGACTTCTAAGCATCCGGGACCAATGACCGTTGCACATTGTTTACATTGCAGCTACTTGCTAACACGTAGGCTGTCGTGGATGTATTAAATAAAAACCTGAGATGAGGACCTTGTATGCATCGAACATTCAACAAGACCATCAAGAACTTTGCAAAGAGATCCATAACAAGTTTTGGCACTGGTGGTGACCACATTGAACGCATATTGTGAAAGTAAAGTAAAGTCCCATCCCGTTCCATGAGGAACATAGGGAGGCGCTCATCTCCTTTTCCGTCACTCTGAGCCAGCAATGGATGAATCCCAAGGTCCTGGACACGGGGCCAGTGTATCGCAGGACTTGCTGTTTACTTACCAGCTTACGCCGGTACCAAATTTATAGGCCTACTGCTTGGTGACAGAGGCACGTGTGCGTGAACAACTTGCCCAAGGTCGTTACCCGGAGTCGAACCCGCAACCTCCCGGCGTTACTGGTCTGCCACCAGGTCAAATATTGTGAAAAATAGTTATAAAGTCTAAGCTTATTTGAAAACAATTATTTGTCGTGTGACTGCTATAATTATGAATGCAATCACATTCAAAACGTCATATTCTATAATAAATATTATTATAAGAATTATATATAGGCTAATGTGGGGCGCGGTGGTGTAGTGGTGGGTTTGGTGCCTTCCTTCGGTGATTGCAGGTTCGAATCCACTTCAATCCGCAGCGTAGGGATCTTCAGCAAGTCCTTCACTGGCAATAGTTGCTCGTGCGCTTCGGCGTGAAACTCCGATGCAGTGTACAAGCTGTGTCGGGTGCGCCTCTGAGTAGATAGTTTGAAGGGCCGCTATAGCAAATGCAAGAAATAAATAACTAGACACGATGGGAGCTTGTCTTACTTAGAGACATAGGCTACAGTAGGCCTAACACGCACAAACACGCAAGCGCACAGGCAAACAGACGTAGACACAGATAAGCATACAAAATTAATACGAAAAACTATGATCGATGAACAGGACACACCTATTTCGCTCTTTCCTTATATGCTACTATGTTGCCCATTTATAGCCTACAGGGTGAGCCAAAAAGGTAATCCCTACGAAGTTTGCCTAATTCTTGGGCAGAAGTAAGAATTTTTAAATCACGTTTTACATGTTTAAATGTAATTCATGTTTACGTGCAACAGCCAAATTTCATAGAACTTTAAACATAACAAAAGCTATATCACTTTTAACGAGTCCAAACGCTGCTTTTTGAAGACCCAAAAACGTAACGCATCAAAAAGTTTTAAAAAACTTCAATTTCATTACGTCACACCACAAATAATTGTTTCAAAAATAGACTTCATATTGTTTCACGACTTGTGGTCAATGTTTACACCATTGCCCAAACTTGAGATGGGTATCTTTGCAAAGTTTTGATGGCCTTGCTTATGTGTTCCAGAGTTAGGCTAAATCTTCCCATTATCTACTCCAATGCGATTATCAATTCTCTAATCGCTCTTTGTTTTTTGCCGCACATTGTAGCCTAGTAGCCAATTGCTCTGGCATAGTACTCCACACTTATCGAATAAAAATTCGAATAATTTGGGCTATTGCTTGTTCCCAATAAAACCAGTACAATGATAATTTTACTGACACTAAGCTGATTTCCTTTCATCAACGGCATATTTCACAACTCTCAATTTAAGTCTTAATTTCCCCTATCGTATGTAGACATGGATTACCTATGAGCGTAAAACTTAATTAGAAAATTCTTATTTTTGTCCAAGATATCGGCACAAAAGAAATTCGAGCTCGTGTTAAAGCAGAAAGTGGACACTCCTATCAAACTTTACGATAAACTGTAAAACGGAATTCTGAGGTCGCAGAAAATTGATATTATTTGACATGGAAATCGGCAAGTGACTTAAATTTTTCCGCGGAAATTTGAAAAATGCAATTGAAGGTTTAAACACGTAACTTTTGCAAACATGAAAAGTTTTAACTGAAATTTTCAGTGCTTGTTGGAAATTCATTCCGCTGCAAATTGAAATAATTTTGCAGAAAATTTCAATCTGCTTCGAAGATAATCCGTTTTATCCAGTGGACATTCGTTTATTCAGCCATCCTGTAGATATGAATAAATAACCAAACATCGACTAGATTTGAGACATGAAAGAGTTGCCACACATCAAAAGCTATTTATAAATTAAACTAATTAATAAAAAATTCTTAAATGATTGGACACATGTAGAGTAGTAGACTGTGGACTTATTCAAAAAGAACAAGAGAAAATAAAGTTCCCTGCAGCCGATTTCTGCCCGGTCATTCATTACAACCTGCAAATAGGGAGTAGGCTATTCTGACCATACTGCGCGGATTCTTGCCGTCATTCATAACTATAGGCGACCGTTCGCGATGTTCTTGACTAGGCTTATCTACGTGAACTAGCTCACAATCTTTCTGTTTAAATTGAATAAAATCGTTCACATTATTAAAATAATAATTATGTTTTGTAACAATTAAGTTCATACTATGACGTTGCATGGTTCTCTAATTATATTAAATTATCTAATTATTCTAATAAGATTAATCTATAAACTATGTGAATAATATTTAATTGTAATGATGCTTATAATATTATACTTGATGTATCAGTAAGGCTGGGGTAATGTCCGGGGGTATTTAGCATGGAGTTATTGCCCGGGGGCTATTGCTTTTTGTGTAATTGTCCTGGAACCCTCCATGACCTGCAGTCCTGACGCTTGTGCGAGCGTTTTTAAAGAGACTTTCTTTGCTAAGTTGTAAATGGTACCAACCGTTTTTCAGGGACAGAAAAAAAAGCTAGAGTTCCGGTAGCGAGAATGGCGAAATGCAGGCAGTCAAAATACATCATGAAGGTATACATCTGTGTTATGATATTCGGGATTACGATGATATTTTGCTTAAACAATTGGTACACAGATGCAAAGAAACAGTCACCTGTTCGTTGGCTGGTTTTGAGCGACAACCACGTCAAAGTCTATCATCAAACGACCATTTCCAAGGTCTATCATAAAACAACCATTTCTACTTCAAAGCCACTTCTTGTAAGTCCGCCACCCGTTGAAGAAAAAGACTTGGCGTCCATTCAGCGATATCATTCCGAAGAACGTCGTTTGTGTGAGCAGAAGATGGTTAACAAGACTGAAGTCAACTGGTGTCCTTGCATTCCACCCGATCTCCAAGGAAGAGTTTTCGTAAACATGATCGATGATTCAGATTGGGATCACGTGGTCGAGACCGTTGGAAACGATGTTCTCGTAGGTGGAGAGTGGAAACCTGAGGATTGTGTTTCCCACACTCGTCTAGCGATTGTGATACCATGCCGTGACCGCGAGCACCACTTACGAATCCTACTTCGTCACCTGATTCCCATTCTCAAACGACAGCTTCTTCACTTCCGAGTGTTTGTCGTCGACCAACGCTATCCAGCGATCTTCAACAAAGCCGCCACCATGAACATCGGATTCCTCGAGGCTGCCAAGAGGTTCTCCTTTGACTGTGTCATCTTCCATGACGTCGACATGATCCTTGAAGACGATCGGTGTCTGATGACCTGTGGCCCACAGCCACGCCACTACGCTCGATCGGTAGACAGATTCAAATACCGTTTGTGGCCAACTTTTGGCGGAGTTGTATCGATTAAGCCAGAAATGTTTGAGAAGATCAATGGTTATCCGCTAAGATACTTTGGATGGGGAGCAGAGGACGACGATATGTGGTCACGGGTAGGTCAAGTTTCGAGCATCTACAAGTCACCAGAGGCAATATCTCGCTACAGTACAATTCCTCATGGAAAAGACACCACAAATCAGAAAAACCCAAAAAGATATGAAATAAGAGCAATCGGACTTGCACAGAATAAGAATCGTTCGTATGAAGGTCTCTCGGATTTGAGTTACAAAGTGAACGATGTCCAGGTGACGTCTCTATTCACTCGCATCGAGGCTGACATTAACATCACAAAACTACCATCATATCCGTCTCATCCCATTTCGCAATATAAACGATCAACCGGACAATGCCTTGACCATGACGCAATCATGACGTCAGTTGCAATGTCTTGGAGTTCATGTCGATTTCTGTGCGATTCTCGTCTTAATGGCCCATGCTTTGGATTTTCGTATCTACGTGGAATCTGCACGATTATTCGAGCGCCGTGTATGCTGACATTGAGGAAACATGCGTGGACGTATGTAAAAGATGTTGATTTCAATTGGAAAGGAAAGCAACCAATGGATAACGCTAGTTTTGTGAAGTCATGATCACGTGGTTGGCATTTCTCAGAGTAGAAAATGACAAAGATAAATTGGTTTGCGATTTTTTAATAGAGTTGTGAAGTTGCTTAAACAGGGCTGGTATCAGAAATGCCATTTTGATACGAAATATTATTATCCTGCAGCAAACGCTTAGGCCTACTGTCCGCACCAACTTGCAGAATGCACGCTCGCATACGTTACTTGTGACATCAATTCCACTGAAAACGCGATTCCAATAATGTTGGTATAGACCATTTTAAACTCTGATTCTATTAATTTATGATGCATAATTATACGTGCAGGTGTACTTTATGGAAGGAAATATTGCGATACGTGCCTTATTAAGAACATAGAGGAATCTTAGCAAACATTGATCATATTCTAGATGTTGTCATTACACTATTGCTAAGCCACCCAGGGAAGGCCCAGAGTAATTTTTCTGCCATGGAAATGGTATCTTTTCGCGGTATTAACCCCTGAAGAAGGTCTGGAATTTTCACAAATTTCGTCCGTGAAAATGGTTGTTTTTGCGAAACTTCAAACGAATGACTAAAAAAGGTCATCAACTTTTTGGCAGCGAAAATAGTATGTTTTCACATCGGCGCCGCTCGTTCGAGGCCAAATCTCCGGCCCAAAGATCAAGTTATTTTTAGCCCCCCACCCCACCAACAAAGGAAACCAAACTCTGCCCATGCCGATGCCATTCCACCACGGATGCCCCACATAGCCCTACTGTATCTTGAATTCAAGCCAAATAAATTTTCCTGGTCTTTTGATGGGATTACTCTACCCGAAGTTGATAAACTCCTCAGTGACTCTTCCATCGAGCACTGTGAGTTAAACACCTCACCAGTTGGAATAATATTCGATCTATTCAACACATTTTTCCAATCTGTTCAATCATTCCATGGAGCTACATTATCCACAATTGTACACCATGTCCGAGCATAAAGTCACACTCTTTCGATCCTTCTAACTACCAATCAATCAATAAATTTTTTACTGCATCGTTATGTATCACCTGTGCGTGCGTTGAGTATTTACAAACAGTAAACAGTTCACTCAATCTGTTCGGCATCGTTTATCTCCAAACTCGTTGAACGCGTTCGCCACCGTCAGCTTTCACATTATGCTGCAATATAATTCTTTATTGCATCTTCTTCAGTCTGGTCTCCACTCCGCTGTAAGTGCTGTAGGCCCGGCTACTTTAGAATTGTAATGGTCACAATTATGTCACTTGACTCTGTTTTCACCCCAACTGCATGCTGTCTTGTTTTTGAATTGGATTGTTATTTTGTACTATGCTCATCGCACTATTCGCACTTGAATACCAGTTTAGTATAATAGCTTTTGCCCTTCACTGGATTATTCCAACAAACCGATAATACTCTGTGCCCTTCGTTGGCGACGTGACAAAACCAAGCAGACAAAGGCGCGCAAGACGAAGCCCGCAACTTTAGAATAGTTTATTAATGGCCAAAACCGTACGGTTTAAGATAATAAACAGACCTCTATCGTGGTAGACTCGTGCGAATAAATGCAAAGTTCAAATAGCGTAGCCTACAAGTCAAAATACGCCAGTTAGAATCGACGATAATTTCATTGATGGTGTTAGCTCTAACAGAAGGAAGAGTTACGTTGAAAGATTGCTTGTGTCAGGTCGATTATATCGGGTGCACGGTCAAAAGCGCGCAGGACAAAAGCGCGCAGACAAATGCGCGCAGACAAATGCGCGCAGTAACAAAAGCGCGCAGGACAAAAACGCGCAGACAAATGCGCGCAGACAAAAGCGCGCAACAGGAAAAACATATGTATGTATGTGTGTATGTATGTGTGTGTATGCATGTATGCATGCATACACACACATACATATGTATGTATGTATGTATGTATGTATGTATGTATGTATGTATGTATGTATGTATGTATGTATGTATGTATGTATGTATGTATGTATGTATGTATGTATGTATGTATGTATGTATGTATGTATGTATGTATGTATGTATGTATGTATGTATGTATGTATGTATGTATATATGTATGTATGTATGTATGTATGTATGTATGTATGTATGTATGCATACATATGCATACAATGCCATACATACATAATATATGCATACATACATATGCATTCTTACATACATACAAATGCATTCATACAAGCATTTGCTTACATACATACATACATACATACATACATACATACATACATACATACATACATACATACATACATGCATACATACATACATACATACATACATACATACATACATACATACATACATACATACATACATACACATATACATACATAGTACATACATATGTTTTTTTCCTGTTGCGCGCATTTGTCTGCGCGCATTTGTCTGCGCGCTTTTGTCGGTGGTATTTTTGGGTAGTTTCTGTTGCGCGCATATGTCTACGCGCATTTGTCTGCGCGGATTTGTCTGCGCGCTTTTGTCCTGCGCGCTTTTGTGACGGCGCCATTATATCGTTAAAATAATGGCTTTATGTTAACTTGGGCACTGCATATGATCAATATTACTTAATGAAGTTGTTGTAGCATTTATAGCACATATATTTTTTATCTTCTACAATTACTATAAATAACTTTGTTTTAATTTTTGTATTTAAGCGCTTCTGTGGACGCGTCTTGGTGCGCTTTTGTCGGGTCACCGCCTTGATTCCAAAGCATCTAAGGTTGCTAGATACTCGTGTTGCTATTGTAGACCAACTGCCTATTTTTCTTTTGTGTGTGTGACTGTTTGCTGAGCCTACTTTCCTCCTTTCCTCATAACCTCGGCCTGCAGAGCAAGTGGCGAATGCAGACGACATTCCGGTGGCCATGCAAGAAATTGTTTCAGTTATTTATTATCCTAAATTTCGTATAATAAGAAAGGGCACAATAATTCTGCGTCATCCGCAAGATATTATAAGGTCGTTACTCTCAGCCTAACATGAAAGGACGTTAGCGAACGTGCCGAATAAACTGTTAACCAATGCTATAGGCTAATATTCGAAAATAATGGGGGAAAAATTATATTTTAGAAACGACATATTTTGCGGATGACGCTGACATGTGCCATCTCATCCCCCTTCCATATTCCGAGTGAAACAACCATAGGCTGGGAGTCTCGAAGTTCCAATGCTCCTGAACTTTTAATCACATGGAGTATATATTTGGCTATTAGAATTAAACTTTATATTCTAGGTTGCCTTTCTGGCAAAAAATAGTCTTAACGATATCAGGGAGACATCCCACCAGTAATTGCGAGCTGAGTGATTTGCGCTTTGCCATCTGGCACCGTGTCGTTACCCATGTCCACCTCGTTAAGATGGTGTACTCAATGAAGCATGCAGGCACGATGCAGACAGGTCTGTTGTGGCATAACTGTTCACAATAACTGCCTTTTCAATGCCAACTAAATGATTATGAGCGCGATATCTGACCACACGTGAACTGTTTTAACCATACTAATATGGGCCATTTTACACCAATAGCCAGGGAAGTACAAATTACGAGATTTACCCAAAAACCATTAGGCCTACCATGTCAACTTCAACGAATAAAGTGACAAAATTCTGTTCAACCTAGAATAAACAGCTGATTCTAAAAGCCAAATGTATCCCCCTGATATTACACACAAAAGGTTTTATTGGGCATGGGAAAATATGAAAGTAAGAGGCTGGAATGTCGAGAAAACGCGATATTTCTAGATTCTTAAACATGACACATCAGTTCTTAGTAAAATCAGATTTTACATGAGAAATCGGTTCTTACATGAGATATCAGTTCTTACATGAAAAGTAAAAGTAAGTTTTTACGTGAGAAATAAGTTCCCACATAAGAGATTAGTTCTCACCCGAGATATCAAATTTCACCTGATAGATAAGTTCTTGAGTGATAGATTAGTTCTTGTCTTCTATCATCTCATGGTCGACACAATCTTTTAATCGCCAGATAGCGTTGTCACAATGCGTAAAAATGAGTAAATAACGTGTAGGCTTATAATCATACGCTTTGTATGGCTGCCAGAAATTCAATTCGACTGCTGCAATAACTTGTGATCATTATGCTACAAATCACCACGGATATCACACTATGAATTTATTGTAATCCTACTGCGGTAGGATATGTCATAAGTTTCTAAATGACAAGTGAATGTTATTTTTATTACCCGAAATGTCATCAATTTTCAAAGACCTACAGCGACACCCAAACTATTGGAATTGAAACTTATAGATTTTTGTTAAAAATTCGCTCTAGCTGTGCAAAGGTGTTTCTAAGATCCATCACTCTGGAGATGGGGCGGGGGCAACTGTGGGCGATCCACCGATCCCTTGGCCTCAGACCAGAGTAAGCACTTTCACTTGCTTCGAACATTTATAATAATTATATTGTCTATTTCCTGAGGACAATTATTGTCCTCAGGAAATAGACGAAGATCCGAGTGACGCCGCTGTTCTCTCTCGAGGTACCGTAACGTCTCTTGCTGTTCGGTCATCGGTGTAAGCGGAATAGACGAAGGTTGAAACAGATTCAACCATCTGCACAGAAGACCATCCGATCAATGCCTATTGTCTTCTTTTCCAATTTACAATTCACCAAATAACCCCTAAATAGGCCTACCATAGAAAAATGAATCTTTTTATAAGGCGCACTAAGAAATGCATACGGTATTACGCGATGACTTCTGGCATTCGAAAAATCCCGATCTGATTAAGAAATATGCCTCTGAGCTGACTTGTCGATTTGTTGGAGGTCCTTTGTTATTGATGTTTCAGCCCAGATAATAATTATAGACAGCGTCGGGAGGCCGGAACAGTGCTTTATTATTGCATGCGCCAGCGAGTTGCAGCAGTTGAAGTAGCATCATTTAGGCTTAGGTAGGCCTACAGTATACATTGCAATGATTGCAGAACAACCTTTAATATTCCACATAAATTGAAAACTTCCCTTTCGTATCGACTTGTTTTTGGGTTACAAAATAATTAATGATAGGTGTAAGCGTATTTAATGTAGGCCTAGTACAGCGGCCAGTCGATTGTGTGTCCGCCAGCGACGAAACGGACCAGAGTGCACAGCTGTGTTTAGGCGCGCGATTTGAGACGACTGTCTGGACGACTGTCTGGAAGACGGCGGATGGAGAGAAAGAATGAGCGTCTGAGAAATGAGTGAAGAGATAGGCTGTGATGAATATAGTAGTTGCTGTTTAGTTGTAGTAGAAGAGAGTCGTTGTTGATATGATAATGCAAGGATAGACATTATCGTGTTGTTGCTGCTGTTTCATCTTTACGTTGGATTTGATTATAATATACTTTGGAAAACCTATCGTCGTTGTCGTTGAAGTAGAATAAGGAATTACTGTAGAACTTTACCTAGACAGTAGATTCAAATCAGTTTAATTGTAGGAGTAAGTTTAGGCCACTGAAGAACGACATAGAAGCTACCGAAGAGACTGGAGGTCAACGCAGTGGAAGAAGGCGGTGACATTTGGTGCAGCACGGTGGGATACTGATCCATACTGGGATACTGATCCATACTGGGATACTGATCCATACTGGGATACTGATCCATACTGGGATACTGATCCATACTGGGATACTGATCCATACTGGGATACTGATCCATACTGATTGATACTTATTTACAAACGTTGATTGAGGATCTACATTTACACGTTGATTGAGGATCTACATTTACACGTTGATTTGGAATATTGCTATTTTTATCTACGGACGTTAAGATTTCACGGAAGGAACGATATCTGGGATACCTATCTAAACAACGGAAATATCTGATCTCAGCTACGGTAATATTTATTCAAACCACGGAACGGAAATATCTTATCTCAGCAGCTGTGAAATTATTCGACGCATCGATTATCTATACGACGGTGAGAAACGACAACTCAACGACTGAAAGGTAGGAAAAACTTGCTTGTCTATAAAAGAAGCAATAGCAACAGTGAAGTAAAGAAGTAAGATGGAGAAACTTACAGAGCAAAAGCAAGCAGCTATTAAAAAGATGGCATCGGAGAGAATAGTAAAATTATTAATCGAAGCAGGCCTTGACGCAGAAGAAGTCGGACAGATGTCGAGGGAACATTTGATGAGATCTTTGGCGGAGGTTTGGGCAAAAGACGCGGAAGAAGAAGGTGCGGTTGGTGGTGCTGAAGGAAAGCCAATTGAGAAGCCACAGGCACCGATGTCTATGGAGGTGTTGCTGCAATTCATGATGATGAGAGAGGAGCAACGAGCAGAGAAAGAAGAACAACGTAGACAAGAGGAGAAAGAGAAAGAGAAAGAGCGGAAACAAGAGGAGAAAGAGAAAGAAGAGCAGCGCAGACAAGAAAAGAAAGAACGTAAGCAAGAAGAGAAAGAATTGCGACAGCAAGAGATAGACATGCAGAGGCAGCAGTTCCAGATACAACTAGAACAAATGAGACTCGATCGTGATGAATCAGAACGGAGACGGACGGAGTTAATGATAGAGTACGAAAAAGCAAGAAAAAGCGATGAAGAAATACGAAAGCAGCAGATTGAGGACAAAAAGGCTCGTGAGGAAGAAAAGGAAAAGATGCGTTTACAAGAACTGGAGAGAGCAGAAGAAATTCGTCAGGAAGAATTCCAAGCCGAAAAAGATAATTTGGAAAAAGCAGAAAGAGAAAGAGAAGAGCACATGCAGTTAGAACAAAAGAAACTTGCTATTAACTCATTCCCGCCTGAATTGTTCCGATACCTATTGGGTTTATCGGGTCACCCGCGACCCGATCCGGCGGGAAAGAGTTAAGGAAGCTCAACTCCATGAGATGACTATCGAAAAGGAGGAACGCAGAAAGCAGTTAGAATTGTTGCAGCAGAAAATAGAACAAGAAGAACTGCGTAGGATAGAAGATCAGGATCGACTGAAGAAGAGAGACGAAGACGATAGAAGACGTCGTGAGGAATCAGAACAAAATAGGCTCAGAGAAAGTGAGACAATGGTGTCAAAGATTAAGAAGATTGGTGATGCAATGAAACATGTGTTACCGAAGATGCCGTATGATATGATGGAAGTGCCATTATATTTTGAAACAGTTGAAAATGCATTCAATAGTTTTGCTGTGGAACAACAATATTGGGTGAAATTGTTATTGCCACTTATGACACCGAGAGCGCGTACTGTATTGAACCGTGTAGCTTTGGATGATATAGACAAGTACGATGTGGTGAAAGAGCATTTATTGAAAGAATTCAAGTTAACGGCTCGTGAGTACAGATCAAGATTTGCAGATGCCAAGAAAACTGTGGAAGAAACGTATACGATGTTCACGGCTAGGCTGAAGAATCTACTGAATTATTATGTCCGAAGTAGAAGAGTGGGCAAAGACTACGAGAAGCTGTTTGATTTGTTAGTGGCGGATAAGCTGAAAGAATGTTTACCACCAGGTCCACTACAGTTTGTCTTAGCAAAAGAGGGTACAGAATGCTTGGAAGCTAGTAACGTGGCAGACCTCGCAGACATACATGTAAACAATCGGATTGGTGTGATGTTCCAAGAAAAACCGAAATATGAGTCATGGGACAATAGTCCAAAGCAAACCAAGTGGGACAGCAATAACAAAGAAACTGGAAGCCAAGCCAAAGGTAGTGATGGCAAGAAAGATAATTTCTCTGGAAAGCCGTGGTGGCAAGATAAAAAACAGTCAACATGGGACAGAGAAGCCTACAATCGAACTCCACCATTGGGCAACCCAAAGGAAGGCAATGCATCGTACTCTCCGAACCGCAAGTGGGAGAACAATGAGCAAAGAGGTTTTGTAAAGAAACGTTGCCACAACTGTCAGTCAGATCGGCATTTGATAAAACATTGCCAAGCACCAGGAGCGGCAAATCTGAGAAAAAGCTTTAGTAGGAGTGCAGAGAATCTGAGAGTAAACCAGATCCAAGTAATAAATGCACCTCCTGGTTGGGAAGAACAAGACAACCGAGAAACAGAAGTGAAGTCGGTGATGAAATGTACACCACGGTTTATAATACAAAGTAAAGATGATTTTTCTCTTATAAAGAAGATTGCATTGCAGCATGTGACGGTAGAAATACGTGGAAACAATAACAGTGGACATCCTGTACAAGTCAACGCGTTGATTGACACTGGGACAGAGATACCAGTAATCAACGAGGAACTACTGAAAGGAGCGATAGTAGAAGAAATTGGCAGAGTACATTTGCAATGTATGGTTGGAGAGCCTATTCCAGCTAAGTTAGTGAAGATTGATGTAAGAATGAGTGGTCAAACAGTGGGAGAAGATCCGATGGACAGAAAAATAAATATTGCGCCATATTTGACGTTGGTGTGTGCCAGCATTTCAGCAGAACTGTGTAAAGAAAATCCAGAAAAGTTCCTGCTACATCCAGAGATAATTGCAGAACTGAAAGAGATTCCACCAGTCAGTGTATTGCAAGAAGAGCTACAAGCAAACGTGACTACCAGAGCACAGAGTCGGAGAACAGAAGTCGAAGACGAGGAAGAGGATCAGCGAAATGAAAGTTTGCTAGACGATGACACTGAAAGCGAAGATGAACACAGTATTCAAGAAAAAGAAGGAACAACATCCGAGAACAATGAAAACGAAGAAGAGATGGCTGCATGTGAACGAAATGATAGTGAAGATTCGGAGAGCGATATGGAAATTGGTGAGAACATGAGGGAATTGTTTATGGAGGATACGAATGATGAAAGACAATTGGAGGATGCAAAGAAATTGGAGAAGCAAAAACAGCATGCCAGCCATTATAACAAGAAAGCAAAATATAAAGAATTCGAATTTGGAGAAAGCATCGACGTACTACATCCAACGTCAACCAACAGATTGATCTCACGATGGCATGGTCCATATACTGTTCTACAAAGAAGTTCCAAATATTCATATCTCGTGGACATGAATGAAAAAGGCCGACGAATTATTCATGCCAACAAAATGAGAAAGTTCATCACAAGAACATTATCGTGTGGTCTTATCGAGGAAGAGGACGACGAATTCGGATCAGTGGTAGAAATACCGCTGAAAGACGATTATTCAGAGACGAAACAGAATTCACTTCAAGTGGATGATTAACCAATGAGCGCTTTAGCGATCAAAATGTCTAATCAAATACTGTATGCAATTAACCGTATGAAAGGATATTGAAGTACATTTTGATAATTGTCCTAATCATTTGAATGGACATTCTTTTAAGACATTTAGAATTGTTTCTGAAACAGATCTGATTGCATAATGTGATTTTATATATGTTTGAGGTTGGTAAACCATTTAATTTGTATTGTGTTAACAGAGATTTTGCTGTGGGAGATGTATTGTCACAGGGGGACTGCAGTGAAGGGATAGAACGTCCCGTTTTATTTATCAGTCAGAAACTGACAGATACACAGAGGAGATGGGCGACGATTGAGAAGGAAGCCTATGCAATCATATGGGCTTTAAACAAATTGAAAGATCCAATAATAATATCTAAGATAATTGTGTTTACAGATCACAATCCTTTAGTTTATTTGACTGAATCAATGCCGAAATCTGCTAAGTTAGTCAGATGGTCTTTATCATTACAAAATTTTGACATTCTGTTGAACTATAAGAAAGGAAAGTTGAATGTAGTGGCTGACTGTTTATCTAGATTGTAGTGTAAGATATTTTATGATGCATTAGTGTAAGAATTGTTAGTATTGTGTAATTAATGGACGTTCGCTAATTTTTAAAGATAATTAGCTGTAGTGTTTAAGGATAATTATAAATGCGCTATATAACTGATAGTGAACAATAGGTGGCGCTAGCGTCAGAAAAGGAGGATTACTCTATGTACGAACTGGGATGAAGAAGGACATGTTGTATCGTTAAGTAATAAACAAAGTGTTAAAACATTACATTTGGCGACGAGGATTATTCGAACACGCGAATGAACTATGGCCACGTTTCTTCCGTCCTTTCCTGAGTTTGACGTAGACGGCGAACCAACCTCCGTTGGTCCAAGGTGGGAAAAATGGTTGTCTCGTTTCGAGAACATGCTGACCGCCATGTCGATCGACGACAGCGTCAGACAAAAAGCACTTCTTCTCCATCTGGCTGGGTCTAGAGTGTATGAAATCGCTGAAACGCTCTCCATGACGCCGGCAGACGATGATACGAATGTATTTAAAGCTGCTAAAGATGCCCTGACGCTGCATTTCAAACCGAAGAAAAACATCCAGTTCGAAACCTACGTCTTCCGGTCGACGAAGCAAGAACCAGGAGAGTCCCTCGACCAGTATCAGGTACGTTTACGAACTCTCGCAAAACATTGTGAATTTGCAGACGCTGACAAAGAAATCTTAGCACAAATAATTCAGTCATGCACTTCAAACACATTGAGACGTCGCGCTCTAAGAAATCCAACAATTACTCTGCCTGAGCTCTTAGACTTGGCTCGAACGATGGATTTGGCAGAACGCCAAGCAACCGAAATCGAATCTAAGACAACAAGCCCCAATGACTATGCTCTCAATGCGCTAAACCTGGGAAACGGTTCAAGCAAAAAAGGTAGACTGGGTCTACAAAGACAACCAAATGAACAAAAATGTTTCAATTGTGGAGGGACGTATCCTCATGATGCAGGAAAACAGTCTTGCCCCGCTTTTCAAAAGACATGCTATCGGTGCTCGAAGAAAAATCACTTCTCGAGGTGCTGTAGACAAAAATCAGAATACGGTTTGGATGAAAGAGCATTCCCCTCACGCACAGAAGAAGCACCTCACCGCCTTCATGCCATATACGCAAAACGCCAGGTGGACATTGATGAGAAACCGATCAGTGTAGACAATTTTGTTTTTGTGGTTAGTGACAAACTCCGTGGTTTTCCTCATGCGACACTACTAGTGAACGGATGTCCAATATCCGTAATAATTGACTCGGGAGCCGCAGTCAACATTTTGGACACTTTAGATCTGAACAAGATGAAGCCGAGGCCAAATCTACAAAATACACAAATGAAAATTTATTCGTATGGAACGAAGGTGGCTCTACCGCTGCGGGGTTGTTTCGAGGCAGAAGTACGAAGCAGTGGGACAGAGGTGAAGACAGTATTCTATGTTGCAGACGGTCATCATGGTTCATTGCTATCGTGTGACACTGCGCTGAAGCTGGGACTTATACAGTTCTCCACGAATCGTCTGACCCTCAGCCCCGAACCGAATGTACAGTCTATCATTGCTCGTTTTCCACAGCTCTTCAATGGAATTGGTAAACTGAAAGATTACCAGATTAAACTTCACATTAACAACGAGGTAACGCCTGTAGCCCAAAAAGCTCGTCCAATACCATTTCATATGAGAGCTAAAGTTGAAGCTGAACTTGAGAAACTGCTCAACGAGGGCATCATTGAACCAGCAAGTGGACCCACACCTTGGATTTCACCAGTGGTAGTGGCGCTGAAGCCCAAGAGCCCGGATGAGGTTCGACTTTGCGTGGACATGAGATGGGCAAATCGGGCTGTGAAACGCGAACGTCATCCTATGCCAGGCATTGATGACCTAATTTTTGCTGTAAATGGGTCAACTGTTTTTAGCAAGCTGGATCTTCGTTCAGGCTACCACCAAGTCGAGCTAAACCCTGAGTCTCGATACATCACTACATTTGCCACACACCAAGGTTTGTTCCGTTACAAGCGCCTCAATTTTGGAATCTCATCGGCCAGTGAGTGCTTCCAGAACATCATCAGACAACTCATTGGGGGCATAAAAGGATCATTGAACATAAGTGATGATATCCTGGTATTTGGGAGATCACAGAAGGAACATGATCGTGCACTGAATGAGGTCTTGAACAGATTGCATAAAGGCGGTCTAACTTTGAATGCATCAAAGTGTGAATTCAACAAGGACACAATCAGTTTCTTTGGACATATTTTTTCCAAAGAAGGCGTATCAGTGGATCCGTCCAAGGTCAAGGTCCTTCAGCAAATGAAGCCACCCACCAACATATCAGAACTGCGGAGCTTCTTGGGTATGGTGACGTATTGTGCTCGATATGTCAAGAACATTTCAAACGTTCTGGCACCGCTGCGACAGCTGCTGCATGCTGACGAGGAATGGAGTTGGTTGGAGGAACAACAACATGCGTTCCAGAACATCAAGGACCTGATTGCTGAAAGCACAACGCTGGCTTATTTCGATCCTCGTTTGTCAACAGCTTTGATCACGGATGCTGGACCAGATGGTCTGGGAGCGGTTCTGTCACAGATCTCTCTTGATGGTACAAGAAAAATAATTGCTTTTGCAAGTAGAGTTTTGACAGACACTGAGAAAAGATATTCACAGCTAGAGAAGGAAATGCTCGGAGTTGTGTATGGATGTGAGCACTTCCGGGTGTATCTTTGTGGTGCACCATTCAGACTGATCATTGACAACAAGCCATTAGAACAGATTCTCAGCCATCCTGGAAAGAAACTGCCAATCCGATTGGAAAGATGGAGCATGCGGTTGCTCCCATACAGTTTTCAGGTCGAAGCTATCTCGACAAACGACAACCCAGCCGATTATCTGTCTCGACACCCGAAGAAGGAAATTGGAGACATGGAATTGATAGAAGCAGACATGGAAGCGGAAATAAACCTGATAATCACTATGACACTTCCTAAAGCGATGACGAGAGATGATATTCAAAGGGAAACACAACTGGACGAAGCATTGGTTAAGGTGATCAACTATATAAGCAACGGAAAATGGCCATCAGGTAATAAAATAACTGACGATGTTCGACCATTTTACATCTTGAGAGATGAGTTGTCCCTATCTCCAGGTGATGATATGGTACTAAGAGGATCAAGAATTGTACTCCCGACAACACTTCGAGTACAAGCAATACAAACAGCTCATGAAGGTCACCAAGGAATTGTGAAAACAAAGGCATTCCTAAGAACGAAAGTTTGGTTTCCAGGAATCGACGTGCTAGTGGAGAAACACATCAGTAATTGCACAGCCTGTCAGATTGTGACAGACACCAAGCGACCAGAGCCACTGAAGATGTCGCCTCTGCCGTCGAGAGTGTGGACCGAGCTGTCAGCCGATTTTTACGGACCATTGCCATCAGGGGGTCACTTACTTGTCATCATCGACGACTATTCAAGATTTCCAGTGGTCGAGTTGGCCAGCAATGTCTCAGCAGACAGTGTTATACCAATCTTTGAAAGAGTTTTTTCCACGTTCGGCACTCCCGAGATACTGAGGACCGACAATGGGGCGCCTTTCCAGAGCCGGGCATTCAAAGAATTCTCTTTGTACATGGGATTCCATCATAGACGGGTAACACCATGTTATCCACAGGCGAACGGAGAATGTGAGCGGTTCATGAGAAACATTGGCAAATCTATGCGCATCGCCCATACCATGGGGCTCGATTGGAGGTCAGAATTACAGAAATTCTTACGAAACTATCGTGCTACTCCCCACTCCACACTCCAGAAAGCGCCTGCGGATATTATCTTCTCCAATTCTTTTCGAACACGACTTCCCGAGAGTGATAATACAACTGCAGAGGATAAATTCGGTCTCGTCGAGAGAGATGAAAAATCTAAGGATAAGATGAAACGCTATGCTGATCACAGAAGGAGGGCAAGAGTTAAAGACCTAATGGTTGGAGACTCTGTTCTGGTCCGACAACATACAAAGAGCAAGACCAGGCCACCATTTGACCCCGATCCATTCACAGTGATTGCAATAAAAGGATCAATGATAACAGGAGAAAGAAAAGGCAAGCAAATGACCAGGAATGCATCTTTCTTCAAAAAATTCAACAGTCCAATGTCGGCCCCATCCAAGAACCCAACACGGCCGGAAGTAATCGATGAGCTGGAAGAGGAAATCATGCCTAACCAGGGTCAAAGATCACCAGCACCACACAGTCGAAAGGGCACACCACATCTCGGGCAAGACGAATTGCAACTTCAGGACGAATTGCAACCTCTACTAGTCGAACAGACGCAGAGACATGATCCTCCACCTGTTCCAAACTCTACAGACACACCTGAACAACTCCCGAGGCGCTATCCACAAAGAGTGAACCGGCGTCGGCCATCTTGGCTGCAATGGTAACGCCACAGGTCAAGGACACAATGGTGCTTCAGTTCTGTCGAACTCTCAGCACTGTTCAGTTGATTTCCCAAGATCAGTTGTGGTAACTTTCAATGGCCCCAAATTTAATTGTGTTAATTGTAATGATCCCAAATGCTTTAGTGTTCATTTTAAAAAAAGGCAGTGGCCTTAGTTCTGTTGACGTTCTGCACCAGCCTAGCTAACTTTCAGTTTGTTAAGACTTTATTTGAAGAGGGGAAGGTTGTAGTGTTTAAGGATAATTATAAATGCGCTATATAACTGATAGTGAACAATAGGTGGCGCTAGCGTCAGAAAAGGAGGATTACTCTATGTACGAACTGGGATGAAGAAGGACATGTTGTATCGTTAAGTAATAAACAAAGTGTTAAAACATTACAATTAGCTCTCTTTAAAAGAAAGGAAAGAGGTAATGTAAGCGTATTTAATGTAGGCCTAGTACAGCGGCCAGTCGATTGTGTGTCCGCCAGCGACGAAACGGGCCAGAGTGCACAGCTGTGTTTAGGCGCGCGATTTGAGACGACTGTCTGGACGACTGTCTGGAAGACGGCGGATGGAGAGAAAGAATGAGCGTCTGAGAAATGAGTGAAGAGATAGGCTGTGATGAATATAGTAGTTGCTGTTTAGTTGTAGTAGAGGAGAGTCGTTGTTGATATGATAATGCAAGGATAGACATTATCGTGTTGTTGCTGCTGTTTCATCTTTACGTTGGATTTGATTATAATATACTTTGGAAAACCTATCGTCGTTGTCGTTGAAGTAGAATAAGGAATTACTGTAGAACTTTACCTAGACAGTAGATTCAAATCAGTTTAATTGTAGGAGTAAGTTTAGGCCACTGAAGAACGATATAGAAGCTACCGAAGAGACTGGAGGTCAACGCAGTGGAAGAGGCGGTGACATTTGTCTAATTTGTCCTATCATCACAAAAATTGACGCTTTCGAGATCCAAATTGTCAATTTCTTTGTCTTCTTCTATAAACCGGGACAATTTTGACCTTTTGCCTAAGTCTTCGAGACAACGGAACATCTAACAAAAACCCAAGATACTTGTAGGCTATGTCCAGGAAAACCGGGACGTATGATCAGTGATTGATCACCCTACCAGGGCCGTAGCAACAAATAACGTGACCCCCTCCGAACATATAATTCGGGACGGCGGGCCCCTTACAATGCAGACACTGGCATGTGGTAGTCCCTATTTATTTTACGCAATATACAGGGTTCATATTGTATATACTTCGGCCTACAGTGTACATGTGTAGCCTATTCAGTATTTACTTCACGGTTTTGTTAGTAAACTCACATAGATTGTGCTATATATCTTCAATAAATGACAATGACCTAGTTACACCTTTCATTTTTTGGCCGGGATGAAGTCCGCATGGTAGTTCTTTTGACCCACCTCATCCATGTAAGCATAATCTAAAGGCCTGTGTTTTGTGGTTCTGTGTACTTTTACATCATTATTTAAGTTACTATGTTTCAGATTTTCATATAGGCTATTCTTATTGATTATTATTTTCTAACTGGAGCAACGCGAATTAATGCCATTTTTGCAGTAATTATTGGAGTGCACATTCTATTCAAATCCTTGTTCTTTTTCATCATGTCTATGGTTCTTGTGTGGAGTGCCTATGCGGTTGCGCCATGACCTAATTAAAGGAATTAGGCCTAGGCCTATGTGTCTTAATTTCTTCTTTCTTAGGCTACGCATTTTTTATATTCGGCAGGCTATCTTGAAGCATCCGTCGTAATTATACAGGCTTTAGTTTATACTGAAGACTGCAGTCTGTAACCATATAAATGGAAAAGCATAGGTCTACGTGAGATTTTTAGTTAAAACGCTTAGGGGACCTTTGAACCTCGGGGCCATGGATTTTGTCCACCATCGTTACATGGTTGTTACGCCACTGGTTATGTTCGTTGCCTTGCAGCCGGAGGGTTCCAGGTCCGAATCCATCTCAAGCCGCCTCGTAGGGACCCTGATCAAGTCCTTCACTCGGCGTGAATCTTCGATTTAGTGTCCGCGCTGTAGTCGAGAGCGATTCTGAGTAGATATCTTGAAAGAGCGCTATAACAAGTGCACATACATTGTACGTACATAACATGTGATTATGAAATTCGCTGATAGAATCCTAGATATTTTGGTAATTGTTGTTAAACTCGTAGGGCCTATTTATGGGCTGCTATCTATGTTAAATTGTTCATACTGACTAGACTAACGTTTATTCAGAAACAAGGATGAAAATAATTAGATTCGGCAAACATTAATTTACTTCTTTTAAACTTTGAGTCATAACACATCGTAGCGAATTTATTTTGTCTCAAGTTTCTTAGTTTGTTTCGCACTCAAAGTAGGCATAATAAGTATAACCTTCTAAAATAATAAAGTCCATAATTCATGCCCAACATCGCGGTCCATATCCTTGAACTTTCTACTTACCATGTGTTTAATCTGCCAGTTGGCACACGTTTTGATCGTAATTATTGGACTTTAATCAATAGCTAGTCAGAGGTATCCAAAATGGAGGGAAAAAGTCTTTCTGAGTGAATTGACCTGCAAGAGGCGATCCTGCCCGCGGCCAGTCACTGTAGTACGTAGTTGTACCTTTGGCCAGCCAAGCGGCCCACCAACCATACGTTCCAGTAGACATTATCGTGTGATCACACATTGATAATATTGCCAGATCCTGACCAGCTGTATTGTTGGAGCTAATCGTAATGTTTACTGATTCTGAAGAACTGTTGTTGTTCATGATATGCTGTCTCACCCACTTGATATCATCTGAAGCCACAATGAATTGAACGCGATTATATCTGTCAGTGAAATGTTTCATGGCTTTGAAAAAGTATGTTTCGTTTGGAATCGTGTAGCCAAACTGTTGAAATTTAGATTTCAAGTTATCTCCTCGACGAATATGTATTCCCACTCGTACAAATCCTGCTCTCTTCCAACCACGAGGGATGTTGTCTTGAAGAAAGGATTCTGCAAAACGTTGAATTTCGTTTCTAAACACAAGATGGCGTCTCAAGCGTCTTTCTGTTGCCAGCGTGTACTTCCAACTCTGGCGAAATCCCATAACAAGAATGGTTTGATTGCATATTTTGGGATCATTTAAATTCAGCTTTTCCGTTGTCATGTCGTATGACAAATGTTTAGCCTCTCCAATTGTATGGCAAGGACAGAGATTACTAACGCGTTTTAAATTTAGTTGAAAGACATCTTCTAGAGGAAGATGAGTATTATCCGCTATGACGGGGATTCTGTTTGAGAGTTCAGCAACAAATAAAACCGCAGCCAGGTTAAAGAGTTGATTTCCAAGTCGGCGACCATCTTTAACGCTTTCGTGGAAACTGACAAAATGCGAAACATTTTGAGTCAAACAGTCACTGGAACGAGTTGCTTTACTGACATTTCCGCTGTGGTTGAATACAGAGGAAAAACGTGGTGGATGTCGCAAAGTGTTATGAAGCGAATGATATAAAGTCGCACAATATATCAATAAAATGCTTCCGAAGCCTACGGGTAATAATAATATGCATGTTCGTCTCAGTGACATTCTTTAAATTTGACTTTGAAGATATTGATCGAGTCTTTTGTCTGCAAATGATCTCTCTCAATGATGTGTCTTTCCTCCACTCAGTCGAAATTTCCTTTAGGCCTACTGGTTGTTGATCGCGATTGAAAATCCTGTACAAAAGAAACAATGTAACACATAAGACCCACCAAAACAGTCTAACATAGCATTATTTTAACAACGGGAATAGGACTTTCGTCTACGTGTCTATCGATAGATTAAAGAGTGACTGACAGCCAAGGTCACTCCAATGACACGCATTCGGTCGTCCTCCACATAGACAAAACACTCGACTGTCAACAGTAGGCTATACACTTTGGTTGAGAAATCAGAAGGACCGACCGGATACAATCACATGGGCAAAAATGACTTGCAAACAAAATAAGCTTACCCTACGTTCAAACTCATTGTTATTGGCAAATGAGACGAGTAGCCTATTCTGGTACCCAAACCACGCACCAGAAACTCCAACATTATCGAAGACAGTATCAAAAAATTACTCGCGTTTAGAAACTGCTGATGAAAACATCCAGCTAAATGATGCAGACATCGATGAGTCCGACTCACATCATCACACGGCCGATGACATGCGTAGATTGCGTTGCTGCGTCAGTTATGTCCAATTGTCAAGACTAACTCTATTTACGTTGTACCAGCCAACCCTATTAGTGTATGTTGGGTGATTCACAGTGCTGCTCCTGACGTTTCAGAAATAAACCCAGATTTCGTTATGAAAAACCCATAATAGGCCAGTCATTGTTATCCCTCATCCGAACAAGCGAAATCGCCGAAATCCAACGTAATGTGAAAACATCGCTGATATAAATAGTCTGGGCTATTCTGGGATTTTTCTATAACAAAATCTGGGTTTAGACTATTTCTGAAACGTCATCATTTTTTCGAAAGTTAAAAGTTGCATCTAAATTTGATTCGTCTGATTTGACGAACATTTAATGTTCGTCAAATGGTGCGAATCAAGTTGCAACATTTAACTTTCGAAAAAATGCCAATTGTCAAAGTTCTCAGAGACTGGGCATCCATATCGACAACAAGCTGAAGCGATTGGCCTATATGTCGTGTGCGCATGCGCAGCGGGTCGGTCGAACTTAAAAGAATTGTTAACACACAACACGTGTGACTTAAGTTTACACAACTCAGTAGATGTCATGAATCACCAAGCAGACAAAAGATGAAACAGGGGAAGGAATCGTTTTTATATTTAATTCACCTTGAGTGAAATTGAAATACATGTAGGGACTAAGCACATAAGATAGGCTAAATAATGCCATCTTCTTTTTTCTTATTTTATTTCAAACTGACTCATGGCAGTAGCATACAACTACAATAATTATAATTCATAGCAAGCCTATGATCACAAGTTATTACAAGGGTTGAATTTACTGTTTGGCTTCATCGCTTCCTAATGCTCATATGCAAACGCCATCTTGTGAATGGAAGGCTGAGTGAAATTTCGGGAAAATAGCGGGAAAACGACCCTGCTTCCGTGTGTTTAATCTACCACCATCGATTGTAGTTCAAGGCCAGATTGGATCGCCATCTGACCAAATGTTTTGAAGACAAAATTAATGGAACCTCTCTCCTTCCAACTTACTTTGTGCATGGACAATCATGCGCGTTTACGCGACCACCTACCTATGGCCTATTGTGCAACCTTTATTTATTTATTTACTGATAATTTGATATAGCGCTCCTTCAAGGTTACTACTCAGGAGCGCTCCCAGTCCAGCCCCCGGGCGAATAAGACAGTTTTGAGAAGCGAAAGAAATGAAGTAGAAGTAGAAAGGCTAATAGGTATTTCACGAAGGATAACAGGGAGATAATTCCAGGTCGCAGGGCCAGCCACGGAGAAAGCACGGCGCTGCCTGATTGCAGTCCGTGAGCGTGGAACAATAAGTTCCTCCTGTGCAGCTGAGCGGAGAGTGCAGCGGCGTTGAACATGCGTTGTCGAGCAACAGAGCTCCTGCAAGTATAAAGAAGCCAAACCCTCAAAGCAGCGCCGGACCAAGACCTTTAACCCTTAATTAACTGTAGGCCTTACAGTTAGGGCTGAAAGTGGTTTGGAAAAGTTGCCGGGTCTCACTTTGGCGGACTAGCGCGCCTTTAACACATACATTTTTCTGACGACGCTGTTTTTAGTCATTTGCCCAAAATTATCGAAAACCCTACCATTTTTACCTAGTTTTGGCACCTGACGGCCTGTTTTGCGACCCTACTGAGACCCGGCAACAGCAGGTCTTGAAAATCGATGCCGCGTCGCAGACCTGGACCGACCTGGCTCACTTTCAGCCCTGCTTACAGTTGAGGGGTAAAGTCTGCACAATCATACTAGAAACGCATTAACAGTTTTCAGAGTAGTTTTCCATACCCTCTGAAGTTTATCTTTGGTCAAACTGTATTATTATTGTTCTATGACGAGAAGCGTTTCTGAGTTTGTTAAAATTATCCGTAGAAATCCGCAAGGATTAAACACTAGCCTATATATTTTGGAATCGACAGTAGGCTATAAATTAAGTGTTGCTCCTTACATGCTGGTCTTCCCCTTGGGGTCCTGGGCGACTTGATCGTGTCTTGCGCTCGGCTGCTCGTCTTGTTGGGCGGCTTCCTAAATTTGCTCCTTAGGCTACCTGTCTCTGCCTATAATGCGCACTCGCCGTGCGACCAGCTACGCCACTTCATTACACTCTTGTCACTCGCTTTATAACTTCAGAAACAGGGCCGGATTTAGGCATGTTCAACATGTTCGGCCGAACAGGGCCCAGACACTTTCCACACTTTAGGGGGCCCCACAAAATGCGGGGAAACGATTTTTTAGGAAATTTTCCGCAAAATTTCGCCAGGTGACTAAAAAAAGGTCATCAACTTTTTTGGCAGATGAAATGGTATGATTTTCCCGAAAATTTGGTAAGATGACTAAACAAAGGTCATCAACTTTTTGGCGGATGAAATGGTATGATTTTCCAGGAAAAAAATTTTCCCGAGAAATTTTACAATTTCGCCAGATGACTAAAAAAAGAATATCCGCAAAAATTTTCCGGACAGGGCCCCCACAAAAATTTCCCGGACAGGGCCCCACGAAAATTTTCCGAACAGGGCCCCCACATTGCTTAATCCGGCCCTGTTCAGAAAGCAATCGGTTTAGATTGTATTAGGATTATAAAACGTTTTCCATGAAGACTTAGGCCTACCAGCGTTAACACAATATCTTGCAAAGCTTATCATCCAATCTTTACTTAAACAGCCAAGACTCGGGTGCGCACTCAACTGGCTTAGGTAACTGCGCCGTGTTGAAGGAAGATCAATTTCCTTTTGCTATAATTATACGATGTACTTGTCACTGTGAAGCACCCTTAAGTTTATGCTAGGCCATGGCCCAGTCGCTTTTATTGCTAACGTAAATAAAAGTTGCAACGTTTGGTTCATGCAATCATTCGAGAGTTGTCGTGCATTCATTTGAAGGCGGTCGATCTTGCACTTCATCGTACCAGTTTGTCATCTTACACTTTGTGCGAGCAAAAATCTTCTGGTGTTCTTCACATTTCATTCATACCCACACGTGAGATTTTACATTTTCAGTGTTTCACCGACCGTTTTCAGAGCTTTCATGTCCGCTGCAAGTTCAGAAAAAACTCAGTTGTCGTAAGTAAACCATAAAATAATTGAGAGTCACCGGTTGCAAGTGTTAAGTTGTAAGCCTAGATATCCATTCAATGCCTATAGGCGCCATGTTAGACATCGCCAAATGTTGAAATGTGCTGCTAACAAAATAGCAACATCAGAACTTGAGAAATAAAATGCACATGCAAGAATTAATTTTTATTATAGTTTTCAATCAACGACCCTGTATAACTTTGCATTTTGAAATTATCACGAAACCAACCTGCAACTTGCGTACGCTCGTTTCTCGCAATCACATGACTGTGGGCTTTGGTAGATTTTTAAATACTTTTCCGAATCTGACTACTTCCATATTAATCAACTAGGCTACCTGTGGCACCCGGCGTTGCTCGGGACATTTAGATGTTTCGTTTCCAAATCGAGGTCCACCCGCCTCTGCGGGGCGGCTTCGCTCATTTGGGTTTCCAGCTGGGGTATACCTGGCGTTGCTTGGTAAATTTAAATTTGTAGTCCCCAAACCCAGGTCCACCCGTCCCTATAGGGCGGCTTTGCCGCCCATTTGTGGTTTATACATGGTAATTTTCTAGCTGGGGTACCCGGCGTTGGTGTGGAAATTAAGATTTTTAGTCCACAAACCCAGGTTCACCCGCCCTTGTGGGGGCGGCTTCGTAGGTAATGTATGCGTTATATTCACAAACAAGTTTGTTGCACACGTATAGCTTACATGAATAGAAACAGCGCACTTAGTAATTCTATAAAATAAACCCATAACAATTATGCATTATTTAGTTAAGAAAGAGTGCTTTGGATTGCGGCCCATGTGAATGCACAGTTGTCGTTTAAACAGTTGGAGGAGGGTAGTGAGAGAATAATATATATTATTATGGAGGAAAATCGTTCTATGTTCTTGGTCCTGCACATTTTTTAGAAATTAGTCTATTGTTATTGTTTGCAAAGTTTTAAGTAATTGGTTTAGGGTATATCTATACGTGTATGTCCAGAAGCTCTATAATCTCGTTGGTTTTAGGCCTAATAGTTTCAAATTTAGAAATTCAGTAATCATATGGGTTCCATATGGCGTTTTTGCGATAAATATAACTGCCCTCTGTTGTAGAATAATGAGCCCAGAAAGGTTCGACTTGAATGCTAACGCTCGTCGCTCAGACAATAAAATTATTAGTTTAAGTTAGATACAGATGTATGAAGGGATTGAAGGGTAGTATAGAGTTCTTGATAAGCGTGTAAGTATTCTCAAGTGGTTTGCTATTTTTAGTTGAAATATTAGATATAGGTCTAATGCTCTTTCCAAGAGCGGCATGAATTACATAAAAATTTAGGGCAAAATAAAATCGAATTTTGTAATATAGGCTTATTATTGAGTCGTATAAATATGCATAGCCTTTTGAACAAACTGGAGAAAAAGAGGACATAAAAAGGGCGATTGTTACAGGCTTCATCTTTGATCACTTAAAAAATATCGGAACCTATTAAATGAATTCCACTAACTGAATTATAAACTGTTCCTTAAAAACTGGAGTATACCAAAATGCACCCAAATGTTTTGCATTATGGTATAGTGTATACTCCAGCTTTTAAGAAACAGTTTATAATTTTAGTTGGTGGTTGCAGTATGTTGGAAAGACTATGAAAGGCTATTAATAGTTGGATCTATACCATTGACGCCTTTAGCATGGAAAGGGTGAAATGTATAATGTATAACTTTGCCATACCATAACATACAATGCATACATACATACATACATACATACATACATACACACATACATACATACATACATACATACATACATACATACATACATACATACATACATACATACATACATAGTACATACATACATACATACATACATACATACAATCATACATACATACATACATACATACATACATACATACATACATACATACATACATACATACATACATACATACATACATACATAGTACATACATACATACATATATACATACATATAATGTATGTATGTACAATTGTACATGTATGTATTGTACATACATACATACATACATATATGTGCTCGAGTGAAATAATGTATGTATTGTATGTATGTATGCATGTATGTATCTATGTATGCATGCAGGGCCGGATTAAGCAATGTGGGGGCCCTGTTCGGAAAATTTTTGTGGGGGCCCTGTCCGGGAAATTTTTGTGGGGGCCCTGTCCGGAAAATTTTTGCGGATATTCTTTTTTTAGTCATCTGGCGAAATTGTAAAATTTCTCGGGGAAAATGTTTTCCTGGAAAATCATACCATTTCATCCGCCAAAAAGTTGATGACCTTTGTTTAGTCATCTTACCAAATTTTCGGGAAAATCATACCATTTCATCTGCCAAAAAAGTTGATGACCTTTTTTTAGTCACCTGGCGAAATTTTGCGGAAAATTTCCTAAAAAATCGTTTCCCCGCATTTTGTGGGGGCCCCCTAAAGTGTGGAAAGTGTGGGGGCCCTGTTCGGCCAAACATGTTGAACATGCCTAAATCCGGCCCTGTATGCATGTATGAAAATGATTCTTGTTCAACTTGACTTGGAATAAAGAGAATAGAATTACTTCTTCCTTATGAAGTATTGATTGCTGAAATAAGCGCTGGACTGATAGAAAAGCTTGACAAATGGAAGTCGGATTGAGGAAAGTAATGCTTGCAAATGGAAGTTGGATGAATAATATCGTTTTTTGTTACTTTATCACTGCGTTATGCTTTTGGTTCGTGAAAAAAAACAGTGGGAAGCTTTACTAAAAGTGATGTAACTATTGTTATGTTTGAAATTATTTTGATGAAATCTGGCCATAATGACATGTGTACTCATTATTGTGTAGGCCTACGTAGGCCCTATATGAATTGTCTCTGAGCCTGTGCAGTGTGCAAATTAATTTTAAAATTCTTACCTTTGGCTGGTAAAAAGAACGGCACCCCGACAAAACGGCGCAGGACAAAACGGCGCCGACATAACGGCGCCGACAAAACGGCGCACCGACAAAACGGCGCCGACAAAACGGCGCATTTTCAAAGCAAATTATTTTATTAGTACTTTGTTTATTTGGTACAAACACTCAGATAATCAAGTAATATAGTTAACAGACGTTTTTATAGCAGTAATAGTCACAATATACTAATCTAGGAAATAGAAAAAACTGATCATCTTCATCAAGTCCTGAAGTTAAAATATGAACGTTATACTAGTAATCAACTGATCATTTGCATCAAGTCTTATAGTTCAAATACGAACGTTGTTGGCGATACCACGCAAATAATTGGCCAGCGGCACTGCTCCATATGTTGGAGTTAAAGCCTGCAGACGCTGATTTAAACGAACGTATAGGCCTACTCACTTGGATGAACCTCGTTCCCGGGGGCGGCAATCTTTGAAAGCCTATATAAGCAAACAATTACTAAACGGGTATCGTTGTCTTTGTACAGTGCCATTATGTCGGCGCCGTTTTGTCGGCGCCGTTTTGTCGGTGCGCCGTTTTGTGGGTGCGCCGTTTTGTCGGCGCCGTTATGTCGGCGCCGTTTTGTCCTGCGCCGTTTTGTCGGCGCACCAAAAAGAACTTAGGGAGTTCATTATGGCCCACACTGTCTATAAAATGTAAATGAATATCCGAAGAGAGGACTTTTCAACCACTCGAAACACGGACGCGCATTAACTTGAAAGTTTGTGTTGCAACCTTGGCCATTAATGAGACATACATGTAGGCCTACATGACAATGAAATACATCTTTGTCATAATTCCTGAGAAAAGTCAACAAAGTCGAATGGTTTGCCAAGCCCTAAAGAGGTGATAAAAATAGCAATTTCACGTTGCTCTGAATTTGCTAGACCCCTTCCAGAAAGTATTTAGGTCATTGCTTTAATTCAGCGTAAGGTTCTACTCTGATGTATACCAACCCCACACTATACTGGCTTTGCAACAAAGGTTCTTCTTCATCTCGTCCACTTCATCCTGCTCTCTTCACTACGTACCATACGCGTATTCTATTTTTCGAAAGGTACGTACGTATTTTAACGTATTCTATTTTAGGGTACGCGTACCCTCGAGCTATGCTCTTCATGAATGCATTGCGCTTATTTGACACGCATATTTAATCTCCTTGACCCACGAGCAAGATCTTCAGCGACACAAACTCGAGCTTTTGTTCCCGCACAATGGATTCAGTTCGCTCCATTGACATTAGACAAGTTCTTCTCTAATAAGTTATAGCCTAAACATTGCCCAAGTGCATCTTCCGCGTTTAAAAAAGTAGTTGACAGGAATAGGTTAACTACGTGTTAAATATGTGCAGAAAGGGAGGGGAATTTTAGCAAAAGTTTCACATAATGAGTAATAACAATTCAGAGGCGATCTCAGCACGAAAAACACCGGGGAAAAGAAAAGTCTTTAAAGAGCGAGATACAGAGAAAAAAATAGTCATTAGTTTAGCCGTTGGTGAGAGAGGAAGATCGATTTGTTTCAGAACAAACTGATCAATATTGCACATTAGAAAAATTGTGTTGTCAGTAAACACTAAAGTGACTAAACATTTTATTTGAGCATTTGTCTTTGTTTACAGACTTGATACGGAAATGATTGATTCAAGAATAGCAGGCGCACTATCCTTGCTACTAATCGTCGCTTTAATCTGCTTGGTTTTCATTAATTTGCCATCGATGACAACTATGTCGATAGTTTTGAAAATTACAGATTTGCGACCACAAACTGAAATTCTAAAGAGAGACAGTGTTCTTGCAAACAGAATTGACGATGTGGAATATTTGCCACTGCAGAATTTTAGCAAACGTTTCGCAGATGAATACGATACTAGCGAGATGAATTACATCAAAATTGAAGGCAAAATAAATTCGTCAAGGAATTACGCAATATTTTCGATAGCGATAGACTGCATCAATGCACACGATTACATTTTCTATTTGCCTCTAACGACTCTCGCCTGGAAAAAAATTGGGTTCGACAGCGTTATTTTGGTGATTGGCTCTTCAAACGATTCTTTCTCAGATCCGCTGGTTCGCTATGTCCTTTCAAGATGCCTCGAACTCGATGCTGTTCTATTATACATTTATTCACCGGCAAGAACCGCCGCAACTGTCAGTCAAGTTGCAAAGCTGTTTGCAGCAAATATCCTAAGTACAAAGTTTCCTGACACTGATTGGATCTACCTGGTAACAGCAGGTGTAGATTTATGGCCACTTAATCCAGACAGCTATCGGCTGCGCTCAGATATGGCAATGTTGTCAATGAATGTTAACTGCTGTACACAGTTTGTACACAACGGAGTCTCATATAAAACGCCGGTGGTATCCAATATTGGAATGCGCGTCATGACTTGGAAAAAGTTAGTGTCGTTCGATTCTTTCATGCTTAATTACTCTCAAAATATTCTGAGTGTTTTGCCAAGAGAGTTTGGTTCACTAGCTCTACACCGTATTTGTAAAAACGAGAATTTACGCTGGTATCTCTATCAAATGAAGATAAGTTTCATGATGACGAAATGGATCAACGAATATGGTAGTAGTCATGTGATGTTCATGCCAAGAAAAATAGCAGTTGATAGATTAGAATGCTGTCGATGGAAGGAAGATAGTTCTTTCGACGGAAAAATCGACGTTCATATGCCACTGAAAGGGTATTATAATGCCACTTGGATATCCATTATTCCCCTCTTACGAACTATGTATGATTACCAAAGTGAACGATACAACTGGTCTCTCTCGTATTACGAATATTATGTTGACTACACAATTCGAAAGAACACTTAATTGTATGACTGAGAACACAGGGTTCCACCAAATTTGGCAGTCTGTTTCAAAACGAATTTCATAGGTTGATAACACTTTTTAAATCTCATGACATAAGAGCAGGTCTTACATTCCTCACTTGGCGATACCGCCTGATGCTATTCACGAAGGTTATTTATGGTTATAAAGATCTGTCAACTTTAAATTGAAGGTTTGTTGTAAAGAAAACAACATTGCTGCAGTTAGGCTATAAAGGAGTTTGTTGCATTTATTTTAAAGTTTCAACATTAGGCCTATATTTCACCTGCTGGACCATGTTCTCCTGTTAATAATAATAATAATAATAATAATAATAAAAATATAATAATAATAATAATTACGACTATTTATATGGCGCAGTAACACAGCCATGCCGTTACAAGGGCGCCTTTTAAAAACCAGCAGAAACAGCTGTTGCTATGTTTATAATCTCAATCTGATTCATTCCAAAGTTTCCTGCCCTCAAATTCAATTTCGTTGCTAATTTGAATTTTATAATGCTACTGGATTAGACAGTTATCACAATGGCTAATGGTTGTGAAAAAAGCCTACCTACATATGCGCAACCACCCGATAGGAACCCCGGGACGCGTCTCCCAACTTTTGAGAGACTTGGGACGATCTCCTCAACTTTCGACGAACGCCCCTAACTTTCGACGAACGCCCCCAACTTTCGACGAACGCCCCTAACTTTCGACGAACGCCCCCAACTTTCGACGAACGCCCCTAACTTTCGACGAACGCCCCCAACTTTCGACGAACGCCCCCCAACTTTCGACGAACGCCCCCAACTTTCGACGAACGCCCCTAACTTTCGACGAACGCCCCCAACTTTCGACGAACGCCCCCAACTTTCGACGAACGCCCCCCAACTTTCGACGAACGCCCCCAACTTTCGACGAACGCCCCCAACTTTCGACGAACGCTACCAACTTTCGACGAACGCCCCCAACTTTCGACGAACGCCCCCAACTTTCGACGAACGCCCCAACTTTCGACGAACGCCCCCAACTTTTGACGAGAGGCCGACTCCCAACTTTTGCCACCGACTGTTGCTAATAGCCATTTCAATATACACTGTGCCCACGGTAAAGTAGAACACAACAAAAAGTGTCGTAACTCGGTCAAAACGTTTCGGATTTGTCTGAAATTCTAAACACAACAGCGACCATAATTATTTATATGAGATCATAAAAACCGATTAGAAATATTCGTGAGTTTGTCAAATTTATGAGCGTTTGAGATGCAGCACCGAAAACTGGAACTTTCCAACATGCAAAAGTTGAAAGGAAGTAAAATTTTCAGCTATAGGCCTAGGTCTATATGGTGTTCAAAATGATCCTTTTGTTCACGAACACACGGCCGTAGAAGTAGACACTACTGTTTAAAGGTCCGGTCGATGATCACCTGGTCAAACAGCTGCTACTCTTCAATCAGACGCGCCCTACGGTTATCGATGTCATAAATACGGGAACGAAAAACGCGCTCCTCCAGTGCATGTAAATTGTACCCGGATCGAGATCTGGACTGCTAGGCGGCCACACCTGCGGATATGAAGCCGAGTGTCTCCCGAGACAGCTTCTACACTACTACGTCTACGGTCATGTGCTCGTGAACAAAAAGAACATTTTTGAACACCACACATACCTGAATTATAATTCCTTTCAGCTTTTGCATGTTGACGGAGAGGAAGAGGTGGAGGGGGAGGATGAGAAGGAGGGGAAGAGGAGGGTAGGGGTAGGGGAATGGAAGGTGAGGAGAGGAGTGGAGAGTGGAGGGGAGCGGAGGGGAGGGTAAGGGAGGGAAGGAGAAGGGATGGGATGGGATGGGAGGGGAGCGGACGGGACGAGACGGGGAGGGCAGGGGGGCAGAGGCAGGGCAGGGGCAGGGGCAGGGGCGGGGGCGGAGGCGGGGGCGGGGGCAGGGGCAGGGGCAGGGGCAGGGGCAGGGGCAGGGGCAGGGGCAGGGGCAGGGGCAGGGGCAGGGGCAGGGGCAGGAGCAGGGGCAGGGGCAGGGGCAGGGGCAGGGCAGGGGTGGGGTGGGCGAGGGTGATGGGAAGGGGGAGGTGGAGGGGAGGGGGAGGCATGGGAATGGAGGCAGGGAGTGAGGGTTGGACGATCTTTTCAGCCATAGCAACGTGTGGCCGGGCACCGCTAGTATAATAATAATAATGAGTACTGATTACATGGGAGCATTTTAATGCGCCAACGAGTCAGTTCTCGAACTGCTGTAGACTTTAGTTAGTATACAGATATTCACTTGCTCCCGCACATCCACATACATAATAGTACTGATGAATTGTGCAACATGATACATGTTAGTCACCATGGGCCTATACGCTATTCTTCGGTAGTTTTGGGGGCAGTCTCTTATCCAAAGTAACGTTGAGTCAACTCAAATTCTTGAGCTCCTGAAGATTGTGACCAGTTACAAAGGCAAATGCTCGAAACATTTAATAGCGTTATGCAAGACTACTTCACACAGGCCATATAGGTCGAAGTGCATCTTCAATAAGCTCTTAGGGCCGAGGCCATTGTAATTTGCATACGGATAGCCATGCAGACATAAAGTATATGAACACAACAATCTATCAAATTATACTAGCTACAACGTCGAAGGAAGGCAAAGAAAAGTGACTCTCCCACGCATCTCTCCTCCAACCCCCTCCGCTTACTCTTCAGACACGAAAACTTTCATCGACATACCTCTCCACTGCGCCCCCTCTATCTCCCTCTCTCAGCGGCTGACTTGAGAGATTTGATCTCATTCACGAACCGGCCATTCTTCATGCCAAGAATAACACAGGTACGCTATTCGTCAGGTAAAGTTTCATAAATAAAAATTTAATGTCATTCTGCAGCCAGTTAAGGACCCATGGATTTTACGATTAGCACTTGGCCTATAGGCTACTATTATAAATTACATACACAACTTCTGTGATTTTTACCGTTTTATATGACCTACCGAGGAGCTGCCAATATCCGCATGACCATTGGCTTAGGCATAGTCTCAAGTTATACCTGACTTATATTCAAGAAGAGGCAGAACGAGAGGCTGCGACCCAATCTGTCTGTTGAATTTCCGTAAGCTTATTTTTAACCGGACACTGAGTGATTCTGATTATTCAAATCTGTATGGAACGAGTTATAGGACATCAAAAAGCGAGACTGTCCACATGTAGCCTACGCTGGTCCTCATGCAAAATCTCATAAATGAAATTTATTCTGCAGTCAATGACCTTTCGGCCGTGAAACTTGTAGGCTATTCCTGCATACTGTGCATAGGCCAACATGCATACCGGTAATTATGTAGGCCTACACACATGCAATAAGGAAATCAAATTACAGATAGACCTGGGAGTGACTTTATTCAGTCAATCTGACCTCGCGTGACCCTAAACTGACTCGAGACCAACTTGAAGTCGACGACTTGGAGCAATGGCATTAGCTTAGGTCTATGTACTGCTAATAATGCAAGAAGTCAAACGAATTTTGCCTGACAAGCATTTAATATACTGATGAGTAATTTATTTAGACCTCTGAGATGGAAGAAATATGAGTTAGTTACATGTAGGCCTATATGGAGCACATTTAATTTCTCATAGAAAGAGTATAATCGAGGAGCACACAAATGTCTCGGACAACATCGACTGGATGCGCGCCGTGTTTGGATGTAAGAGAAACAGTTGATTATGCGTGATTATAATTATCAACATTTTTGGCATTAAGCTAGTTGTTTATCATCTGCATAGAAGTGAATAAGCATACCATGCAATGTTTTTGAAATCCAATATTACCATTCATAATTATTTATTATTTATCTAAATCCAGCCTGACGAATGTGCACGATCGCCAGAATCTGATGGTTTTACACGGGCTAAGACAACATGAATACTTCGGCAGTGAAAGCGGCCATAATAATTATAACGGCATTAACCATCTTAATTTTGCTCCATGGTCAATTCGCAGCGAAACCTCTTCTGGTAAGTACTAGCTTAACGCACACTTTACATGGATAGCTAATGAAAGCGATTACTTGCCAAGCAGAGCTGTTTTAAGGAATTTTTAGAACTGCACAACCCTTTTTTTCCTTTCCCATGCATCCTCCACAGTAAATTATTACCAATCGGAAGAAAATGGCCTTTTCCAACTAGTTTTAACTGCACATAAGTGCTTCTACAACAGCACTGCACAAACCCATTTAGAACTGCACATTTTGTGTACAACTGCACGTTAAAAAAGCGCCCTCACTTGGGTTTGGATTACTGCCTTCAATGATCGTATCCATTGAAATCTCGATCAAATATCGTTATCGGAAGGTCCATCCTGAGCAGTAGCCTACTAAGAAAGGTTAGATGGTGGCGTTTCAGGTTGAGACTTAACAGTCTAAAATTGAGACAGATCAGTTTAGAAGTGAGACAGGTTAATCTAATATTGAGACAGATTAGTCTAATGTTGAAAGTCATTAGTTTAACATTGAGACAATTTAATCTAGTATTGACAGATTAGTCTAAAATTGAGACAAATTGATCTTATATTGAGATGGGTATGGCGAACGTACAGTAAAAGGCCCAACACAGAACCCTTCAGAGGCGCTCCCGAATGCAAAGCGGACACTGCATCGGAGTTTCACGCCGAAGCGCTGAGCAATTGTAAGTGAAGGACTTGCCCAAGGTCCTTACGCGGCGAGGTGGATTTGAACCTCGAACCTTCCGGCTCCAAAGCAACGACGCCACCACTACACCACCGCGCCCCACTTATGTATGTATGTATGCATGTGTGTATGACTGTGTGTATTGTATGTATGTATGTATGTATGTATGTATTTTATGTATGTAAATGTATGTATATATTTATGTATGTAGGCTATGTATGCAAATAGTGTATACCCGCTTGTTCCCTGTCATTTTGAGTAGACGCTGCATGCCCGCGGTAACCCTCCTATACCCTTGAGTACAGCCCGACAATTAATCAATTCTCATATGCATCAGGTTTCAAAAGCCATACACTGTGGTCTAAATCGAACATCTAAATAAATCACCGACCGGCAACAACCGTAGAAATGAGGCGCTACGAAATCTGAACACGTATCCACTCGTGTTCAGATTTCGTAGCGCCTCATTTCTACGGTTGTTGCCGGTCGGTGATTTATTTAGATGTTCGTGGGGCGCGGTGGTCTAGTGGTGGCGTCGTTGCCTTGGAGCCGGAAGGTCCAAGGTTCGAATCCACCTCCCCGCGTAAGGACCTTGGGCAAGTCCTTCACTTACAATTGCTCAGCGCTTCGGCGTGAAACTCCGATGCAGTGTCCGCTCTGCATCGGGAGCGCCTCTGAGTAGAGAGAGAGAGCTTGAAGGGGAGCTATAACAAGTGCACATACATACACATACATACACTCAGTCAATAATTATAGGCCCATCCCAAGTTATCGCCTCTCTTAGTAGTCAACTGTTAACTGCATAATTACTTTACCTGACATGGCGTTCCTTCTGCTCGCAAGACTAAAATGGTTCATGAATCACAGACTTGCGGAAGATCACCATAAAAATTATAGCCTACACACGTCATCCATTCGATAGCATAGCTAGCCATACATGTACACTGGCACAAGCTCGCACCATTGCGCACCAACACCATCACCTTAAACTAACAGTACTGTTGTCGGCGGCCGTTTATTTGAGTGAATATTAATAGCGTAGCAAATCTATTAAAGTAATGCTTCTGTATAATTATGCATATTCGCTTCCGGCTTAAATTGACGGTTTGAATTGATATGCACACAATTGATGATCTATGACCCGTCCTTCTGCAGCGTCTGGCATTTTTAAGGCTGTTTTAAAGGAATTTTCAGAACTGCACAATCCCTTCTTTTCCTTTCCCATCCTCCATGGTAAATAATTTCCAATCGGAGGACAATGACCTTTTGCTAGTTTTAACTGTACAGAAGTGATTCTACAACAGTACTGCAGAAATCCATTTAGAACTGCACATTTTGTGTACAAATGCGCGTTAAAAAAGCCCTGTGGCATTTTATTCAACATAGGGTCTTCGTGGCTGATTTAGTGTCGTTTTTACAAGTATGATATGTTATCAGACAGGTTTCGAATTACTCTGCACTTCATGCCTCCAATTTTCATGTCTAGCTGCCGTCCGTAGACTTGTCTTAGCAATCGATCACAGTTGTTTTGAATTTGTTTGGCTACATTATTTGTTCAAGTGCATTCCCTGTCCTGTTACTTTGGCTAATAATTTAATTAATTAATTAATTACATTAATTAAATTATTCCCTGTCCTGTTACTTTGGCTAAAACGGTAGCATAATATCATAATTATCGTTATTATTTGCATTTCGTCGTCCCGATTCGTGCTTATTCCTGTCAGATTAGATTGATTAGATTCGCAAGGTCTCTTGAGAGCAGGCAGGTTTTGAGGAGTGGAAGGAAGCTATGAGATTGAAGAACGAATTAAAGAGCGAACAGAAGGAGATTGTTCAATGGAGGTGAATGATCTAGACTCAGCCATAGCTGCGGTTCTAGTGCGAGGAAGCAAGAGGTCAAGTCTTTTGAAGGAAAAAAGTGGGCGGTATGAGGAAATGATCGTAAATGGCGTCATCCGTCACTTGCGTTGTTATCGACCTACATGTATAAAAATAGGTGCCTACCTGATGTGGCGTTTCCCCTGCTCGCGTGATTAAAAACCGTATAATATTATGGTTCAACGACTTGGAGTAGCTTAAGTCTTATTCCGTTAATCACCATCGCTGTTTAAACATCATCTTCTTGCACGCACTCTTTCACGAAAACATCGTTCATAGTAATCGACGACTGTTCATTAATTTTTATTACTGCGAATAACGAGTAGGCTATGTTACGTCGTGCAATGTATTTATAGCACTAGTAGTCGTCATCACAGTAAAAAATTAAATGTATTGGGGCCTAATCCTTCACTCTATGCCTGAATGTCAGGCTGAGTTCAGAGTCAACCATGAGTGCATGCCATTCATGACATCATTTATTACACACGTTGGTGCAATAAAATTAATTATATTTTTTGAGAAGTCAATGAAGCACGCATAATTCAGCTTTCCGAAAATCAGAGAATAAACACAATTACATAGACACTCTTGACAGAGAAGGAAATGTTGATAGAAATGTCCCAATATAATTAGACTATAGACGTAAGATGAATGCAGGGCAAAGTACTCAAAATTATATCCGGGGATGATAGTAGCTTGCCGCTTTTGACTAGATTTAATTATCAATTAATTTTTTAAATTTTTTGTCGCATGCTGAAATGTGCCATACTAGTCATACGCTGGTTCAAACTTGGTCGGTTCATAGAGTGAACCTTAGAACCTTAGTCCTTCCCGTGCAGCTCTGCACATCGGGCAACGCAGCTTCTCCACTCCACTCTGTCCATCGCCACATCGACAGCATCGTTCCATGTCATCTCAAGATCTTGTAAATCCTCTCGTATAGTCCCCATCCAGTTCTTCCTTGGCCTCCCTCTGCCACGTCTTCCCTCCGGTGTCCAGATTGTTGCTTGTTTTGCTCTCCTCTCTTGCTCCATTCTTGTTACATGCCCCATCCACTTTAGTCGCTTCTTTCTGATGATAATCTCCATTTTCCCCTGTCCAGTTCTTTCTCTGATGCTTTTATTTGTTATCTTGTCTCTCCATGAGATGTGCAGAATTCGTCTCAGCCATTTATGATGTGCTGCCTCCAATCGCTTTCCATTTGCCACCGTCATTGGCCACGTCTCAGCTCCATACAGAAGTGTGCTCAACACAATAGCTTCATATAACCGGATCTTGACCTTCAAGCTACATCCATTGCTTTTCCATATCTTCTCTAGTTTTCCAAAAGCCGCATTTGCCTTTCCAATACGAATCTTTATTTCTTTATCGCATCTACTGTCGGCTGATAGTGTGCTGCCCAGATAACAGAAGTCTTCCACTATGTCCACACTTCTATCTGCAATCCTGATCTCATCTGTCTCACTCCACTTTCCCACCTTCATAATCTTCGTTTTCTCTGGATTTATGGCCAATCCCACTCTTGCTGCCTCCTCCTCTACTCTGCATGTTAGTTCCTTTATTCCCTCCCATGTGTTGTCCAGCAAAGCAATGTCATCCGCAAAATCCAAATCGGTGAGTCTGTCGCCATCTATCCACTTCAATCCGGTCTGTCCTTGTCCTGTAGCCCTTTGCATCACCCAGTCCACCACCAGTGCAAATATCACTGGCGACAGCACACATCCCTGTCTCACTCCTGTAACAATTCGAAACCACTCTCCCACCTCTCCTCCGCACCTGATCGCACATCGGCTGTTGTTGTAAAAACTTTTCACAATTCCTATGATTTTCCCCGGGATCCCATAGCTTTGCATGATTTTCCACAACGACTCTCTGTGGACGCTGAATCCTGCATTAATTAATTCGAAATATGGATATCGAAGATATTATTTACAAACGCAAACATTATTAATTGTGTGGTGTTTTACAGCATTTTACACTCGCCTTGAGCTGAAGTAATTCTCTATGAAGTAACTCGTAATTCATACCGCCCGTTTTGTGACATGATAAGATAAGAATGGACAGTAATTATACATAGGCCTATTGAATTTTATTTCATTTAGGCATACAATTATAATTATCAGGCGCCTCTAGTTGTGTGAACCGTTGGGAAGCGCTCCCATGCAGTGCAAAAGGTCTGTCGAGAGGAGACTGGTTTTGTGAAGAGATCATTAACATGAAATGTAGCGCAACTTAACAGAGTGTTCTGGTGGTGACCCTTGAATCTGTGAATAATTCCAACAACTTACTGTAACAACATTGGCCTTCACATTCTCAAAATATAGGCCTACCTAAAAATAATTATTGACTCTAGTTCCCATGCACAACTGAGAGTTACCAGTAACTAATGTATATCGTTAAAAATTAGTAGATCTAAACGTGTCTTGGGACATTCACGTAAACCATAAGCTTATATTTCTTATATACTCAGTGACAGTCGTTGGTAACCAACAAACATGAATGAATGCAAGGATATGGAAGTCCTTTTGTGTGTTTATAATGACAGACACACACCGGCATGTAGGCATACGAATTTTTAGTCTGCCCCCAAGTCGCAAATGGTTTCAACTTCTGTTGATTCAAGTCGCCTGCAGATTCACGCCTACATCAACATCGCTAGAGTTAGTGTTATTCTTCTAATTAAAAAAATATATTTTCGACACATAAAAAAATTTCACAAATGGATTCACATTTTTATTGTACGCAAAAGGGTATTGTGAAGCAGCAT
>OX243824.1:26678263-26709702 GCA_945859605.1 Lumbricus rubellus | reverse complement strand
CTAATTATGTCATGTGTCAGCATCGTTGAATGTAGGTCAGGTCATAGGTCGGTTGCCATTATAATAGACCTAGTAGGGTGTGCCCGGTTTACAACGTTTATTATGAAGTTTCATTTCAGCAACGATAAATAACCTCAGTATCAAATAATTTTATTAACAAGTATACTGTTTCTAAGTAGGCCTAGTGTACAATTATTTGTCTCGTATTCAGTGGCGGCGCTACGGGAGGTCGCGGCAGGTCATTTGACCTGCCTATTTTGCTCGCGACCTGCCTAATGACCTGCCTAAAAAACTTTTGAATTTTTAATATATTTTCTATTCTTTTATTTAAGAGTTTTAAATGAAAAATCAGCATTAATTTTTTCATTGCCCAAAAGATCACTAGACTGTTGTGGTGCAATTAATTATTATATCCAATTGGCTTTTACGTCTGATCTTATCTAGTAGCCTAGGTCAATAGAAGTTACAGAAGTCTAGCCTATGATCTATTCTACGGTATACAGTAGGCCTACTCCAAGGACCCTGTTACTTGTGAACATTTTGTGGTCAGCCGTCTCAAACCATCCATGTAGGCCTATCGAGTTCATAAAAGATGCAAGATAGGCTAGCCTATAGGCTATGCACTATTGAAATAATAAAGTGAAACACAAATATTGTTGCTTTCGTAGCAAATGCTAGGAGCCTATTAGGCCTACGTGTTAAGAGTCTGGTTTACGTTTGTGCTCATCAACCCATTTATTTCGAATTTCCTTTTTTTAAATAGACTCACGCATGACATTGCCAATATGCCTACCGTAGCCTAGGCCTTTTGGCTGGAAATAAATTCAAACGAAATTTTTTTCACGGGGACCTGCTCATCGCTTTCTAGCTTTCTGCCTTTGCATGGTCTTGCAGAGCCCGCACACCCTAGGGCCGGTCCAGGCTTCAAATTTAATAATCAATTTCTTCGACCTGCCAAATAGCTCCCATGACCCTGACGCGACCTGCCGAAATTATACAGCTGGCGCCGCCACTGCTCGTATTTAGGCTACAAAGTCTATATGCTTTGTATTTTTCAATTGGTCCCGTTCAGAATAGTGTGTGCCATTGTTTTAGTAGCAAATATACGAGTCACACATTTGCGGGGTCAACTGAGGGAAATAAATTGGGTGCACGAGGCCACGTTAAGCATGGAATCCGAAATGTGGAATTCGAGCTTTCTTGAAGAGGATAGACTTTCGCATGACTAGGCCTATATATACCCCAACCATTTAAGAGTTTAATTAAAGCAGCGCTAAAAAACTGAAAAATGAAGACACTCGAGACAGAGGAAAGTGGAAGAGGAGGATCCGAGTGGCTGACCCCTCCGCAGAGAGAGATTAATACTAGACTGAAGGAAAAGAAAAAAATTCTGCAGCTGTCATACGATCGAGACACAAATAAGCGAGAGCGAACTTGAACGTTTTGCGTCCTATGCTGTCTCGAGATGCAATAGACGGTTATAACATACACTGCATGCATCTACTCTCCATTCTACTTTATGCATTTGTCGTGGGCCGTGTCTCTTGTAGTCATTTCCTCTTTCGTTCATTGCTTCTCTGTGAGACAGGGTAGCCGATTGGACACCAGACATTGCCTTGTAGCAATGATCATATCTTTCGCCTACCGCTCTGCCTTTTATAAATAAACGTGTGTAATTAATTATTCTTACACATCATTGGTTCACAATATACATATACATAGTTGTCATAGTACACACAGACATACAAACACACACAAACGCCTATACTGATGTATGGATTTGCAATGTGTATTGATGCACAGGCGCCAGCATAATTATTATTACATTAGCGAAATAGCCTAATGCAAGGCATTATATATAAATGTATATATATATATATATATATATTATACACATATAATTATAATGTGCACTGTAGTCTATATAAACATATATAATTATATAGTCTATATAATATTATACATATATAATTATATATAGTCTATAGATAATTTATATATATATATTGTAGCTACTAGACTAGTGCAGATGCACGGGTCTGTTTCGATGTACATGTAAGGCGAGCGACACCTATCGAAAAGAGACGGCGACTGATGATGGCGTTGAATCTGCAAGAAGTCTTCATCGGACCTCTTTCATTGCAGTGCGTGTATAATAGGCTACTGTATAAGCTCACTGTATATGCATTTGCGTTCGGTCTCAGCATCACAGGGGCATTCCCCTTATTACTTCCCTTCCCTTGAATCATCGTTCTCGCCATTCAACGCAGTCAATGAACAAGTTTGGATGCATGTTCATTCGCAACCTTCTCCAATCAACATCACTGGCGATCCATTTCGCGTTCCCGGCTCACACCCGGAGCGATGCGGTTCGAGCGGTTCCACCCTTTCTTGCTTAGTGAACGGAGATCATTTCGGCGTAGGACGCTAACTGTTACTCCAACGATTGTGGATCAGCGTCTCTTTTACGCACAGACACAGGAAACGTTCGTTTGTTTTGGTGTCCTTACAAAGACGTCTAACAGCTGGAGAGTTTCGTAATTGTGGCGCTATAATAATCGAGGGAACAATGTTATGGTACAGAGCAGCGCAAAGTCGATGCGAAGCTCAATGACGCTTAAACAAACATGGAATCGAGTGGTGGGAAAGTTTTGAGTTTACGCTTCAAGAGTTTACGCTTCAAGAGTTTACGCTGTGTGGGTTTACACTCCACTAGTTTACGTTTTGTGGGTTTACGCTCCATGAGAGTTAACGTTTCGAAAGACTACATTCCGTCAGCATGCGCCTCACGACTTTACGCTTCGCGAGTTGGCGCATCACGAGCTTACGCTTAATGAGCAGGCCTAAACGTTTTGTGGGCTACGCTTCGTGATTTTACGTTTCTTGAGTTCTGCGCATCATGAGTTGACTCCACGAGTAGACGTTTCATGCTTCTGCTTTTTGTGAGTTTACGTTTCCTGATTTGACGTGAGCTAACTTGTTTACATTATGCTGCATCAGTATTTTAATGTGACTACACTGCGCCAACGAAGTCAACGGTAACTGGTAAGCATAATTAAATTTTATAATTTCATTCTGACTTCATCCTGAGATGACGCTGAAAGCAGTTTGTACAAAGTTTCTGCAAGGCTATTTAGAGATCTCACAGCGGTTTCTAGAGTTTTATAAAGCGCCAAACAAATGAATTGTTACACAAAAGCAACAAATCGGAATAATTAATTGTCTTTCTGAGAATGGATCGTCGATTGCTGCTGTCTGCTTCATCGTAATTGTGATCGTAAATTTATACAGCGCAAATTCAAGAGAAACTCCTCAGAGGCGCTACCGATCTGACACCAAACCGAGGGTGGATTCGAAGCTAAACCCTCTGGCTCCAATGTACCGACGCCACCACTACACCTCTGCGACCCATGTTTCGTCCATGTCACCCATTTAGCGTACTGTAAGAAACGTAGGTCTAACTTCCTATTGGTCAATGGAATTGTCTGGCGGCTTTCTATTCGTCAACGGATTTGTCAGGTTTTGCATGAAACATCTGTCTTTAGTTGTCAGGTTTTGCATGAAACATCTGTCTTTAGTTGTCAGGTTTTGCATGAAACATCTGTCTTTAGTTGTCAGGTTTTGCATGAAACATCTGTCTTTAGTTGTCAGGTTTTGCATGAAACATCTGTCTTTAGTTGTCAGGTTTTGCATGAAACATCTGTCTTTAGTTGTCAGGTTTTGCATGAAACATCTGTCTTTAGTTGTCAGGTTTTGCATGAAACATCTGTCTTTAGTCGTCAGGTTTTGCATTACGAACCAAAGTCTGTCGTGTCATAATGCAAGGAATTATCTGGTTCTACATCACAAAAACACTTTCATAGCTATACAACGGCATGCCAATCAACTGAACAATAGTATAAATGCGCCAATATAAACAATAGTAGTCAATTTATGGAGAAACTGGAGTTATCAGGTTTTGCTTGTATCAACTCCTCATAATATTTACTCGTGCATGGGCGAATTCAATGTCAATGAACACATTGTCAGCATCATTAGTAGATTCACGGCAACAAGGAAGGTCATGGAAGACGTGGTTTCATTAAGAGGAGAAAAAACACGTCTAGACCGCCCAGAGAAAGTGTTGATGAAGAACAAGGAAAGTGAAAAACAAAGGGCAGGACACACAAGCGACAGTAACCTGGCGAGCAGGTAAGAAAACAAAGAGATGAAAAAAATAATAAATAATTAGGTATTTTCTAGCTAGCCCGGAGGCTGCCAATTACGATGAAGTGTTTAGCGACTTCATTTTCAAGGCCTCGGCATACGAGGGCGGTGGCCAATCCTCTCCCTCACCATCTCATTATCCACCGACCGGGTAGGTCAGTGTACTCGTCATAGCTGAGTCGGCTAGGGGGTGTTTGTGGAACAGAAATCTCGATAGGCCTACACATTTCTGCCCCGGTGTAAAGGTTTCAAATTACCTCCTCCTAAAGATTACCCCCCGCCCGGTAGGTAACTTGAAACCGGTTTCAGATTACCCTCGGAAACTAGATTTGCGTCAATCATCGCATTTATTGCACTAAGAAATCAGAAAAATCATCCCGCTTCTTGTTTTGGTCTGAAGATTTTCATCCGTCATCCCACTTCGTGGTTTGTTATCAATATTTAAATCGGGGGAAAATAATAGCCTCGAAGCCATTTCTCCATGTAACTTCAGTGGCGATTTAGTATTTTAGTTACAGAGGAAAATATTGATAACAAACCTCGAAGTGGGATGACGGATGAAAATCTTCAGACCAAAACAAGAAGCGGGATGATTTTTCTGATATTTTTAGTGCAATAAATGCGATGATTGATTCAAATTAGTTTGCAGGGGGGTAATGTTTAGGAGGGGGTAATTTGAAACCTTTACACCGGTGTGGAATTGAACCCCCCGACCTCTCGGTCGACAGTCCAGCGCGTTAACCACTGTACTAGCGAGCACCCCCTAATACTGAATAATGAATAATGAATAATGAATAATGAATACTGAATAATGAATAATGAATAATGAATAATGAATAATGAATAATGAATAATGAATAATGAATACTGAATAATGAATAATGAATAATGAATAATGAATAAATGAATAATGAATAATGAATAATGAATAATGAATAATGAATAATGAATAATGAATACTGAATAATGAATAATGAATAATGAATAATGAATACTGAATAATGAATAATGAATAATGAATAATGAATAATGAATACTGAATACTGAATACTGAATAATGAATAATGAATAATGAATAATGAATAATGAATAATGAATAATGAATAAATCCCGACAAAGACAGCCAACAAAAGCAGAAGAAGCAAGAAAGGAATAATAAAAAAAGCTCAGGACAGCAATAAATCGACTTAGTAGTGACGGTGTTGGTCATAGTAGCAGTTGTTGCAGTTAATTTAACTGAGTTAAAGGAGCATCAGCAGTTGTATTAGAAAAGAGAGAGATTACTTTAGGTAGACAAAAGGATTGATTAAGAAAGGGATGGATGGATGAATAGATAGATAGATGGGTGAATGAATGAATGGATGGATGAATGAATGGGGATGGATAGATGAATAGATGGATAGATGGGTACATGAGTGAATAGATGGATAGATGGATGGATAGACGGAAGGATATATGGATAGATGGATAGATGGATGATTAGATGGATAGATGGATGTACGGATGGATAGATGGATGGATAGATATATGGATAGATACATGGATAGATGGATAGATGGATAGATAGATGGATGGATGGATGGATGGACGGATCGATGGATAGATGGATGAATAGATGGATGGATGGAGTTTCATGAAGGTGCCATAAATTCAGGACCAGTCCTCGGGTTCCAATTTCTTCCAAGTAAGTCTCTCTCCATAGAATTGGTTTAGCCGGCATTAATCGAATAACAATTTGTATGCTGCCACATTCCGTTCCCCTGGCTTCCACGATTTGTCTTTTTCTTTCGGCCTATATGCTATCAATCTCTCGTCTTTTTGTTCGATTCGATGCCATACATACATGCATACGTTGAGCTTTCATACGATGGATCAAGACACGAATCAAACTGCGCGAGAATTTCGTTGTAAGGCAATGGACGGCATGCAAAGGAATGTGAACTTTAAATGGTGCCATGAATTGGAGTTTAGAGAATACGAAGACGAAGACGAAAAGGGAAAATGAATGGAGAAGGAAAAAGTGTGTAAAGGAATCTGAACCTATATAAATCGTCACGATTTGTATAAGAGGAGAAGGAGGAGGAGTGAATGGAAGAGAAGGAAGGAGAGGATGAGGTGGAGGAGGAGAGGAAGGAGGTAGTAGGGGACGAGGAAGAGCAAGAGGTAGATGAGGATTGCGAGCAGGAGACTTATGAGGAGTTAGAAGCAGAGCAAGAAGAAGAAGGCGTATACGGAGGGGAAGAGTAGGAGGAGTAGGAGAATGAGGAGGAGAAGAAGAAAATGATGAAAAAGAAGAAGCAAGGAGAATAAAGGAAGAAGAAGAAGAAGAGGAATACAAAAAGAAGAAGAAGAAGGAGGAGGAGGGAGGGGAAGAGTAGGAGGAGTAGGAGAAGGAGAAGATGATGATGAAAAATAGGAAGTAAGGAGAATAAAAGAAGAAGAAGAGGAGGAGGAGGAGAAGGAGGAGAAGAAGAAGAAGAGGAAGAAGAAGAAGAGGAAGAAGAGGAAGAGGAAGAAGAAGAAGAGGAAGAAGAAGAAGAAGAGGAAGAAGAAGAAGAAGAAAAAGAAGAAGTATAGTGGAGTAAAAAAGAGCAGGAGTAAGAAGAAGAGGAGGAAGAAGAAGAAGAGAAAGAGTAAGACTACGAAGTATTCAGAGAGACATTGATTTTCACAAGGCACTCATTCACCTGATGATGCAAAAGACTCTCATGAAAATTGTAAGAGCCACGTGAATGCTGCGATGCTGCGAGGTCATTAATCTGCCAGGGACATGGTCGCATAAAGACCGTGCAAGAGGGCAAGGTATCGACAGAATGACATTGACAAATGCTGTTGAACTGCACGAATGCCAAAGTATACATCAAACTGAAGCAAGATCGAGAAGAACATTTCCCACATTCGACGTTTGACCCTGCAGTCCAACGTCAGAGAATAATATGTCCCTAGTAAAACGAGGTTCTTTGCTATGATAAAGCGTTTCTTGCAGAGCGAGAAACGACCGCAATGATACAAAGACGACCATCGATCGCAAAGTGTGCATGCAGAGACGTTGAGTAAGACTTAAATATATATATATATATATATATATATATATAGAGAGAGAGAGAGAGAGAGAGAGAGAGAGAGAGAGAGAGAGACTACATGTAGAGAGGCATAAAAGCAAGATGCCGAGACGTTGAGTACAGAGAAGGACGTAAAGCAAGATGTCAGGTTGGTGACGATTGGGTTTTTGTTTGAGTGGACTTGAGCATGCGCACTCGATACCTCACTTCGCAGCATGCAGACGACGAATTTTATGGCTTTTCATTGCAGCAGATCGAAAGATGCACGCATAGCACGGCGATCAGTCTTGGAATTTAGACATTCAAAGTATGTGTGTATGCGTGTATGTATGTATGTATGTATGCATGCATGTATGTATGTATGTATGTATGTATGTATGTATGTATGTATGTATGTATGTATGTATGTATGTATGTATGTATGTATGTATGTATGTATGTATGTATGTATGTATGTATGTATGTATGTATGTATGTATGTATGTATGTATGTATGTATGTATGTATGTATGTATGTATGTATGTATGTATGTATGTATGTATGTATGTATGTATGTATGTATGTATGTATGTATGTATGTATGTATGTATGTATGTATGTATGTATGTATGTATGTATGTATGTATGTATGTATGTATGACATACATACATGTATGTATGTATGTACGTATGTACGTATGTATGTATGTACGTACGTATGTATGTATGTATGTATGTATGTATGCGTGTATGTTTGTGTGTATGCGTGCATGTATGTATGTATGTATGTATGTATGTATGTATGTATGTATGTATGTATGTATGTATGCGTGTATGTATGTATGTATACGTACGTACGTACGTACGTATGTATGTATGTTTATATGTATGCATGTATATATGACACTATGTGTGTGTATTCACGTATGTACATATGCATGTGTGTAGGCCTAATGTTTATGACATTGTGTGTTTAGAAATTATGCGCTTACACGAATGTTGGCATGCATAAGAATATTTGAGCAAAGGTACATTGATGTACTTTTGCGCTTGACATGTCTGTATGGCTCTGACGATTGAGGATGACGAGTCTATAGAACTTTAGATGTGTAGATACAATGCCAGAAATTCTTTTTCGGCTTTTCAAAGAGCTAATTAGTCTTTGTAGAGAAGCATTTGATGGAGCCTTTGTCGAGCTGTGCTTTTCGCCTGCCACTTCCTTTGTGCAAGGCTTCGGAGGGGTAAGGGAAGATGTGCAATTGTGCATTGTCAATCTGTGCAGCCCTACCTCCGAACACACTGGTGAAAAAATAAAGATAAGACAGAAATTGGATTAGACCTGCGCAACAATTTTTTGCTTCCTTACAAATCTATCTGGCGCTTTATCTTGACAACAAATGCACGTTTGGTTCTTAATCAATCTATACACTATTCTGTAGTTAACCTAGCCAAAAACTTTAATGAGTTACATTCATTGATTCCGAAATTTTTTATGGCGCCTTTTCAAGAGACACGTTCGGTCTTTAGCACCAACGAAAGTGTGCGTTTTATAATGTAAAAGAAGTCTAGTAGTGCGCCATTTCAGATGGAGGGGAAACTACAATTGAAAAGACTCGGCGCTGTCTAATAGAAATGCGAGTTGGAGGCACCAAAAGCTCCTCCCCTCCTGCCCAAAAGAAAAGAGTTGAGCGGCAAAGATCAGACAAATAGGATGGAGCGCAACCAAGAAGGCACCGCCACACAAGTGCAGCAATTTGATGGGAGAGGCGCTGAGAAACAGGGAGCCAGTATAAAGAGCTCGACCAAGGCGCCCGATTAGTCCAAGTAGCAGACTTACAAGTATACCGAACTGAGTGATCAATTCTACTAGTGACAAAAGGCATGAGCAATAGCCTCAGTAGCATTGTGTGTGTGTTTGTGTGTGTGTGTTTGTGTGTGTGTGCGCGTGTGTGTGTGTGTGTGTGCGTGCGTGTGAATATTATACAATTGCACGTGCAGAATATGGACGAGCACGAATGTATGCCTAAGTAAAAAGAGATCGAGTTCAAGTTCATCAAATCGAATGTCCATTCAATTCTTCCGTTTCGTTAGTATGTTCATGGACGCGTTTTTACTGTACCACAACAGAAGAACATCTTTAGTATGTAACCCGTTCAATTCCTCCATTAACAGGCGGCGACTGATTTCCGCTCGATTATATTTTATGAGACAATTTTTATACGACGTCATTCTTTCTTCTGACTCTTGAATGATATCATTAATCACCGGAACTAATTATACATGTAGATAAACTAATTATAGATACTGGACGATAGTTTGAGCAACTTGACCCTTAAAGACCGAACAAAGAAACACACAAAGAAACAAATACGCATACATGCATACATACGTATGCACGAACATACTTGTGTACAAGATTCTTGCTATGCGCATCTAAAAGCTGTCCTTTTAGCCGTGCTGGGGGGTTGGGACTCGGGAGAGCTGGGTAGTCGCATTCAAGGGGTGGTATATAAATTCCTATAATGAATGAATGATTGAATGCATATGAAAATTATGCATAGATGTATACGCACATTCAAGCAGTCTACAATACGTATGTACATGTACAATAATTATTGTACATGTACATACGTACGTGAATGAGTACGTGCGTGCGTAGGCCTACTTAGGTGTACATACCGGTACGCACATTATGTGCATAGACCTAAGTAAAAGAGATCCACAAGCATGGCGCAAACGTTGTACAGATTGTGAGGAGTATCAGTATTAGCCTATAAGTCGCTCAGCCGCAAATTCTGTAGATAGCCGATACCTAGGAATTTCCTGTACACATAATTTTATACGCACATGCACCCGTTCCGAAACATGCAGGTACATTTCAGCCGAAGCCTCCTCACTGTTCTCAGTGTAATAATTGGATTTGAAATGCATCTCCTTTGAGTCCGTTTGCTTGGGTTGTAGACCTGGTTTTGATGTCACTATCAAACTCACATTATTAGATTAGATTGACAATAAATGGATATCACCGACATTTCAAAGCTTCACGTAATCAGCCGAACAGCTGAGAACAGACGATTTGGCTATATTTATATATAGGCGCTATATAAATCTCAAACAACAATAGGCGCCTACTATTGAAGACAATACAACTTCCGTGCACCGGACAAAATTTTAGAAGTTGTGCAATGTGTAGGCTATGCTTCCTTCCTTCCAGGGCCGGATTAAGCAATGTCGGGGCCCTGTTCGTGAATTTTTGTGGGGGCCCTTTTCGGAAATTTTTTGCGGAAAATTTTTCAAATTTTTCGGGAAAATCATACCATTTCATCCGCCAAAAAAGTTGACGACTTTTTTTTGGTTTTTTTGCCATCCGCCGAAATTTTTGGGAAAATCATACCATTTCATCCACAAAAAAAGTTGATGACCTGTTGTTTTGTGTTTTTTTTTGGTTTTTTTTAGTAATTCAAAATTTTTGGGAAAATAGTCGTGTGGCCGAAATTTTCTCAATTTTTTTAAAAACACATTTGTGGGGCCCCCTAAAGTGTGGGGGCCCCTGTTTCGCCGAACATGTTGAACATGCCTTAATCCGGCCCTGCTTCCTTCCTTTCTGCTTGGCATTCTCCACTTAATTCTCTTCTCTTTCTCCTCCTTTTCCTCCACTATCTCCTCCTTCTCCATTTCATCCTCCTTTTCATTCCCTCATCCTACTCCTCTTCCTTCTGTTCTTTTTATCTACGTCTCCCTAATCCACGTATGAAACAAAACCCGCTACCAAAGGGTGTAGTATTATTATATAGGTCTATGATATATACCGTAAATATTATACACGAAGTCGTCCGTATCCGAAACGTCGTCTTCTTTCTCATCGCTCGTTCGTCTGAAACGAATAATCCGTCGGCGACAGTCGGGAAATTGATGGACAAGTGTAAATTACGACTGAATCGTGTCGATCTAACATAATAGTCGGCATAATTATCCAGTGTATTCGACAGATGGAGGGATGAAGGCAGAAGGTAGGGGGGGGGAGAGAGTGGTAGAACAGAGAGGCAGAGAGAGCGAAAGAGAGACAGAGAGACAGAGACAGAGAGACAGAGGAGAGAGACAGAGAGACAAGAGAGACAAGAGAGTGAGAGAGCGAGAGAGAGAGAGAGAGAGAAGAGAGAAAGAGAGAAAGAGAGAGAGACATGCAAGAGAGACAGAGAGACAGACAGACAGAGACAGAAAAAGAGACAGAGACATGGACATACATGTAGACAGAGAGAGGAGAGAGAGATGAAAGAGGAGAGAAAAGAGAGAGGAGAGAGAGGAGAGAGAGCGGAAATAAAGAGATAGACAGAGAGGGGGAAAGGAGGAGGAGATGATTAGATGGATATTAACGAAGAGGGAGGGAGATGGATAGAATGAAGGGTATTAAGTGGAAGAGGCAGAGAAAGAGGTGAATGGACGGACGGACGGAAAAACGGACGTAGCCCCGACAACAGATTCGTTGCTGATTACCTATCCTTATAACCATCGCTTCGTACGTGACTTGGCTGTTGCGGATTACAACAAGTGGTTGTCATGGACTCATTAAATTTTCTTCTTCATTTGCAGGCTGTGATATGAAATGAATTGATAATCTCGAAATAGATCATCATTCCGATAAGTTACTGGCGCTCACTATCTCACAGAATGTGTACAATAATAAAGATTTCCCTGTCCATTTCCACATAATAATAGGCCAGAGAGTCGTAAATGGACAATGGCTGCATCACCTTAGCGATAATTTGCAGATTTATGTAGCCGTAAACGACAAAACGAAGTCACTATTAATTCCATAAAGGCTATAGATACATAATATAATATATATATATATATATACTTTCTATCCTCGATATTCACAGTATTCCTATAAGTACAAAACTAGCATATATATATATATATATATATATATATATATATATATAGGCCTACACTTGTTGTGTGCTTATAGGAATTATACTGTGAATATCGAGGATAGAAAGAATACGCAACGAAATAACTCGTGAAGAAACCGGACAAAAGGAAACAGTAATCGACAGAATCAGGAAGAGAAGGCTGACTTGGTTCGGACATGTGACACGGATGGAGGACCAGAAGGAGAAAAGACTACCAGCGACAGTGTTATAATATAACACTGCATGTCGCTATTATGGACAAACAGAGGGGAAAGAAGCAAAGGAAGACCAAAAAAGACATGTATGGAGAACTTGATGGAGGACCTAGAAACGCAGGGCATGGACATACGAGGAGCGGTGGATAAGACCAGAGACAGAGCAACTTGGAGACGTCTTGTACAATGTAAAGGCCTCATCGTCAGCATGCGCATGACGGAGGAGAAATTGGAAAATTGGAAACTGGAGCTGTGTGCTTAAGCTTACGTCTTTTCCTATTATCGGTTATCTATCTTTACGTGGGTTCGTTGGTCCTCTGTTGCCTTTCGACTCGCTGTTTTGCCATCTCTTTTAGCCTGCATGCTGTCAATACAAGAACTCCATTGTCCAATAAACCAGCGAATGCGTAGCCCAGAAAATCTCACGCTTCAAAGCACTGCACGCTTCTTAACAACTCCTCGATGTCACGCCTTATAAATTACCGACCTACTGATTACTTCAATAGTACGTGACCCGTAACGCAATATCTCATGCGAGGGCAAGCATGGTGGTCGCCCTATTAGGTCATATTCATAAGACCATTCGTTATTTTGGCCCACTTCTACTCGGGTGGAACCCAATTATACTTCCTTGTTTATTAACCAAATTCCTGGTTGTGCTGTTTTTATGCTCCTTTTATAATTACTCCTTCCTTGTTCTGCCTCTTCCTCCTACTTCCCTTTTCCTTCTCCTTCTCCTTCTCCTTCTCCTTCTCCGTCTCCGTCTCCTTCACCTTCTTTTTCTCCTTCTCCTTCTCCTTCTGTTTCTCCTTCTTCTTCAGTTTCTCCTTCTCCTCCTCCTTCTCTTCTGTTTCCCCATCTCCTAATCTTTATCACCTTCCTTTCCTCTTCCATCGTATCTTCCTCTTAGTTCAGCTCCATCTCTTCTTATTTCTTCTCCACTTCTTCATCATTCTCACCTCTCCTCCATCCTTATTTTCTTCCTCTTCCTCCTGCTCCATTGTCTCTAATTTATCGTCCTCGTCCTCTTCTCTTACTCCTACTCTTCCTCATTCCAACCCACTCTCAAGAAATATGCTCATTGAACTTGGCTCTAATAAATGCCGCCGTCCGCGATTGTCTTCGCACATAAACTCGCAATATATGACACATAAAATGCAGATACATGTATATAGATAGTTAGATACTCCTATATCCAACATGTGCATTGGAATAAACACACACAACATTACCAGATATAGCTATGTGCATTACATATAATCTACAATGTTGCATATACATGTAACTCTACCTCAATAAACGAAGCACACACACATATACAGTCACATTTATATATAGTATATATTTGTTTGTACACTGTGCCCCATTAAAAAAAACACCAAAAAACTTTTCCAAAAATCTTCTATAAAACTAAGCCAATTGTACTAAACGTTTGTACGTTGTTTCTCAGATAATTTTGCCACAAAAATATTTTACATTTTACTTACTCACAGAATTGGTTGCTGTTGGAGGCAGTGACGCAGACTAGGCGTGTTTGGAAACATTTAAACAGAGATTAGTAACTTATAGTTAAAATGGTTTTCAGCAGCGAAGATAAAAAATTTATTAAGAATTTAGTATTGTTGAAGGGTTACAGTAGTCGTCGGTTGATAAAAGAGTTACCGCAGAAGGGTTGGAATAAAAATGGCCTCGATGTACTGCTGCAAAAGATTCGAAAAACGCGTCTACCAGACAGCAATACGGAACATCAACGAGTTGAAGGAGCGCCTCATCGTTGTGTGGGCACAGTTGAAGCAGAGTGTCATTGACAAAGCTATTGAACAGTGGCGGCCAAGGCTGAGAGCCTGCGTTCAAGCGATGGGAGTCATGGGACATCACTTCGAACATCTTCTTAAATGAAACATTACTTTTTCTTATTTAACATTAGACTTACATGCGTTTCATGACAAAGTATTTTGGTGTGTTTTTTATGAGGCACAGTGTATATAATTGCGTGATGTAATAGGTGTTATATATATATAACATATACATATATGCCGTGGTCCTGGTCCATGTGTCGTCGAGTACTTGAGTGCACTAAAGACGCTCATAACTGATATGGATAGACTGTGTTCGCAACGATTAGGACCGGACGGTAACGGAAATATCCGACGCGTCGTTGCAGCCAATCCTCGATGGCTGACAACAAGACGACATCTGCGCATGCGTGGGATGACGCATGGCTTGAAATGGCTTGGATGGATCAACCACTGGTCTTAATAGTATCATCAATATTATCATTATTATTGTTAGAGATGTACATTTATTTCGCAAGACTATTATAGCATCGAAGGAAAGCGAGAACATAGAAAGAAAGGACTATAGACAATTATATAGGCAGGCAGGCAGGCAGGCAGGCAGGCAGGCAGACAGACAGACAGACAGACTGAGAGGCAGGCGGAGAGACATACGTGTACAAACTATACATACATACATACATACATACATACATACATACATACATACATACATACATACATACATACATACATACATACGTACATACATACATACGTACATACGTACATACATACATACATACTTACATACATACATACATACATACATACATACATACATACATACATACATACATACATACATACACACATACATACATACATACATACACACACATGCATACATATATACATACATACATACATACATACATACACACACATACATACATACATACATACATACATACATACATACATACATACATACATACATACATACATACATACATACATACATACATACATACATACATACATACATGCATAAATACATACATACATACATACATACATACATACATACATACATGCATGCATACATACATACATACATACATACATACATACATACATACATACATACATACATACATACATACATACATACATACATACATACATACATACATACATACATAGGTACATGTACGTCGGACAGATAAATTCATGGGTAGGCGGACGGATGGAAAGGCATACAATAGCAAAGACTGAATGGTAATAGCCAATAAAATGAGTCATTCGAACACCATCAAGAAAACGAAGGATGCTGAGCTTGCTGCTGATGCAGAAGAGAATGAGGTCGATGCTGCTGCTGCTGCTGCTGCTGCTGCTGCTGCTGATGTTTTGGAATTGAGCTATAATAGATGCTTATCGGTCGATTATGGCTTAACGACTCTGTGTGCATTGTCAGGTAGCTGAAGCTATCAAGCTTCACATGCATGCTCATTCATCCAAGTGCATTTTCTCTCATTCATACATGAATGCATGCGTGCTTAATTGTATACAGAGTGGGCCAATAAAGTCATCCCCTACAATTTTTGCAACATCTTAGCCAGAAGTAAGAATTGTTACATAAAGTTTTACATGCTTAAAGTTGATTTAGGCACAACTCACATATTTCACCATTGTGCGTAAATTGAATTACCTTTAAGTGTGTAAGCTAAGCTTAGCGGTAAAGTTGATTAAAAATTCATACGTTTGGCCGAAACATTTGCAAAAAACTTAGGAATTACTTTTTATGGCCCACACTGTACATGAATTATACGCATAAGGAAATACACATGCACACATAATAATTATGTATGTATATTATACATACACACATATACATTTATACATACTGCAGGTTCTGTCAACGTGTTTGCATAGTAGGCCTATGTATTATGATTTTGCTCATCTCATAATTATTTGAACACAATACATTTATATCTATTCATGCCAGATTTGTTTTCTTCTCTGTAGTTGCCTGTGTTAAAAACTATGGTGTTTACATGTATGTATGTATGTATCTTCAATGTGGGCTACGTGAACTCTATCTCGCGAAAGTCTCTTATGTCGCCTGAATAGCTTTTGGCACCGCTGTTTGCATTCCGGGATGTAATTATGTCGCCGATTCCCAGTTCATGCAAAAATCGCCCTCTGGCGCTCGCTCCACTTGCTTCCATTCTGATTTTCTAAATGAGAGAAAGCCATTAGAAATGGCGACGACAGCGGAGAACTGCTGGATAAACCATCTGCGAGAAAAGACATCTGCAGCGTCGCTGGTAATTTCGACAAGACTTCGTCGTCGTCGTAGAAATGATAATTCTAATCGGTAGTCAAGATGTACTTAAACGGACAAACGTGGCTACAATAATGCTGCTACTGATTAAGTACTGATAGAGGACGTTTCTATGCTAAAAAAAAACATGTAGCTGGTTGGTGTGAGCGTTTGCTCGCAGCGTGGTATGTCTGTTTCCCTATAAGCAGTTATTGCGCAAGGACTGTGAGCAATATTGTTGGCTCAGACTTGCTCAGAACCATCGATTGTTGCATTAGGCCTACGGTTGCCTCAGGTAAGAATAAGAACGATCAAGATAGGTAGACATGTTTGCATGCATTTACAATTCTTCATACATATGCATGTATGCATCTACATTCTGCATACATATGCATGTATGCATCTACAATTCTACATACATATGCATGTATGCATCTACATTCTACATACATATGCATGTATGCATCTACATTCTACATACATATGCATGTATGCATCTACAATTCTACATACATATGCATGTATGCATCTACATTCTGCATACATATGCATGTATGCATCTACAATTCTACATACATATGCATGTATGCATCTACAATTCTACATACATATGCATGTATGCATCTACAATTCTACATACATATGCATGTATGCATCTACAATTCTACATACATATGCATGTATGCATCTACAATTCTACATACATATGCATGTATGCATCTACATTCTGCATACATATGCATGTATGCATCTACAATTCTACATACATATGCATGTATGCATCTACAATTCTACATACATATGCATGTATGCATCTACATTCTACATACGTATGCATGTATGCATCTCCAAATCTACATACGTATGCATGTATGCAATTGCTCAAAGGTAACCCTACAACCGCTAGGTTTTTGCAATCCTTACATTATAACCTACTTCTTTGGAGATTATCCCAGTCTTGGCCATTATGACTGAATCATTTATGTTACCTAATTAAGTTATTGGATTGATTAATGTCTAACAACTTGGTGATACTTGAGTTGCTTGGTGTAATTTTTTTCTTGACTTGGTGTGCTTGTTGCTGTTACAAACGGACCAATAAAAATGATTGAATTGATTGATTTGATTTGTGTGCATGGAGAGTAACTACTTACATGGCATTCTTGTATGAAATGTGTGTATGAGTTATGCATGCATTGCAGGTATGTTTATAAAGGTACGTTTATGATAGGTTTTTCATTTTATGGTCCAATCGGGTGCTGTAAATAGGAGCATTACGAGTACGGAAATATTCGGTTTTTACCAGAATTTCTGTGAATTTCTGTGGTTACATGCAATTATTGAGAGTCTTGCATTATCGTAGACTTAGACTATTGATATAGGTCTACCTGGATGATACAAGCTGCCAAGTAATGTATTAACCATAATATTATATCTGCGGACCAGAGTGAACATGGCATTCATTGAAAGATGTTCAAATTACTTATGTTATAAAGGAGGTCTACTGAAATGCGATGTATTAAATCCATAAATTTATATAGCGCCTCTCGCGGTGAACGCTAATCAACGGCGCTTTCAGCGCGAGAGACCAAGAAAGAGAGTTAGAGTGGTCTTGAGACAGAGGGAAAAGGCAATTGGCAAATTACCAGTTAATACGGAGGAACGCGCCAACGGAGGAGGCTACAGTGCAGGGCCAACGAAAGCATAACAGAGACTTGTGTCCATTAATGATTAACTCATTGCCATGGTATCGCTTTTACAATATAATTTACATGTCATGATGCGAGTTACAGTCTTGACAGCATAGGCGTAGGGGACATTGCAGCAGTGGGGGGGGGGCAAAAATTAGACTTTTGCCAGATTTTTTTTCATCCAGCGAAATCTTAAGAAAAATACCCCTTACGTTTGCCCGAAAAATTCTGAAGACCTTTTTTAGCCATGCCGCGGAAATCTTCAGGAAATTTTCTCGTTACTTTTTGCTCAAGAATTCTGACAACCTTTTTTAGTCATCCGGTAATTTTGCCCGAAATTTTTGGTGATTTTTTGTTATTTTTCCGGGGTCTGCTTGCCCGAAAAATCAGACTTGCCCGAAATTTGAGGGCATTTGCCCCTCCCCTCTGGACCCCGTCTATTACGTCTATGCTCGACAAAAAATGAGTAAGAGGACGCGGAACGCAGACCCCGACCCAGTTACTCACTGAAAAGCCAGACAGTTCAGGAGTCTCGCTTTCTTTCTTTAAAGAGATTGACGCAGTCGTGGATATAATTTTATATAGTCGTATTATGTATTCAATGTACTTCGAAGTCTCCGAACCATTTATATACCGCTGAGAAATACTTAAAGTATTCCATTAGTTGCGTTGGAAATGGCCGTGCTAGACATGGCCGACTGCGTTAAAGTAATCGAATCGAGGGGAGACTTTCCGGTCGTGTGGAATATATTGCTCAGTCAAAGAATGGTATTGCAGCAGTCTGGTTGGGGGGGGCTATTGTTGCAGTCTGGTGAGGGTATTGTTCAGTGGGGTGTAGGGTATTGTTCAGTGGGGTATAGGGTATTGTTCAGTGGGTGTAGGGTATTGTTCAGTGGGGTATAGGGTATTGTTCAATGGGGTATATATAGGGTATTGTTCAGTGGGTGTAGGGTATTGTTCAGTGGGGTATAGGGTATTGTTCAGTGGGGTGTAGGTATTGTTCAGTGGGGTGTAGGTATTGTTCAGTTGGGTGCAGGGTAGCCAATTGTTCAGTGATGTCGTTGGATATAACGCGATGCCAATTGGCGCTCATATGGAACACCCTTCTCTCCCTGCCTCCGGACCCACCGTCAATCCCCTGAATCTGTTGCCAGAATTGTCTTGAAGGATGGATAGACATTGGTCGGTGGGTGAGTCGGCCTTGAAGGATGGACGAAGGTCAAAGGTCGGTCAATTCGGGGTAAACACCAGTCAGTCATGCTTTGCTTTGTGCGAAATTATTCCCCGATTTCGAATATTGTTCTGTCGCAGTCTCTTCTAAAGACATCGTGATGGATGGAGAACAGTCGTCAAATTGTCGGGGTTGCAGTTCATGTATAATAGGCCGACGAAATGGAGCCAATCATGTTCCATAGGAATATTATTTATCTATTTCCTTTCGTGTGCCGTTGAATATGGTTTTCTATTTTGAGATTTATGCGGTCAATGCTTCGTCCTTCCGGTTGTCATCGAGACCAAGGTCTTGGTTTCACGAGTGCACTTGAGTTTGTTTTTAAACGCATTGGCCTTGGTGTTGATGTTGAGACACTGCAGGACAGGATAATCTAGGGATGTGCATTTGTGCATTTGCTCAATTTGCTGACGTTTCGTGAATTTAGAAGCACATCCAGTTAGACAATTTCGACCTGCTGTTATTTCTTTCCGGTGCATGTTGCAAACATCCTCTTTCTTTTATTTTAAATCCCTTGCTTCTACAACACTTTCGTTGCACTATAGAAAGGGAAACCAGCTGGTAATTGGCATGGTCTTCAGTTTCAACTTTCAACATGCACAGCAACAATATTAGTTTGTCAGATGATGTTACTAAGTTTCAGCTATCAACAATCCTATTGTTTTAATAACCACTGTCTTGTAAATGGCACGTGGAGTCGTAGATAGGCCTACAGACTTGCCGAACATGAATTGTCCCGTTCGAAGGCGGATTCCGACCGCAGACTTCAAGTTGTATAATTTCTACAGTGTACAAAGTCCAGTAGACAAATCCTTTTTGTGGTATCAAAACAAGGATGCAAATCCAATAAGCATTGCATGCCCGGGTAATAGGCCCTACTGGGTATAGAACTATAGATCCGTCTAGCCTATACGCTAATTAGCATAAAGCGAATATTGTAGATCTACTTCCTCAGTGATGCCATGTTAAGCGTTTGATTTTTATTAGCGAGCCATCGCTTTTTCGATCAATAGCGAAAAGACAAATTCGATTATAGGCTATTTTCTATTTTCTGCCACTTTCTTCATATTCTCCTCTTCTGTCGCCCTCTCCTCTTTCCTATTTTCTTCGCTGTCCTCAACATCAAGGCCGCAGATGTGATATTAGGCCTATACATATTACATAACCCATGTGCACCGGTACGATAATCATGTGGTTCGGGAAAAGCATCAAGAGCAGCACTAACACTTCTGCTGTAAGATTACATACATTTTATGTGGAGGCTCTATCATAACCTGCTTCAAAAGCCATTCGGTCTGATAAGCCATAGGAGGATTTTAAAAAGAAATCACCCTTTGTAGGCCTACATTTACATCCAGTGCTTGACAAGCAGCTTTGTTGTTTGCAATCTCTAACATGTATGCATAATTATGTACATACAAACATACAAGCTCGCATTCATGCATACGCACATACATAAGTAGTACATGTAGGCCTACATATCTACATACATACATATAATATTATACAATATACATACATACATACATGCATGCATGCATGCATGCATACATACATACATACATACATACATACATACATACATACATACATACATACATACATACATACATACATACATACATACATACATACATACATACATACATACATACATACATACATACATAATTGTAGTTGTAATTGTAGTTGTAGTTGAACATTTATATAGCGCCGCTCACAGATTCAGTAGCGCTCCCGACCCTAGTTAGCACTGCCGCTAATGAATAGCATAGTCTTCAGGCGTTTCCTAAACAAAGGGAGAGAGAGACTAAGAAGCTCAAGACGAAGTTTGTGAGGAAGACGGTTCCAGTAGGATGGGCCAGCATAAGCAAAGCTTCTGGACTGGGCAGTGGCTCCACGCATGCGAGGCACGACAAGGAGGCCGCTGGCTGCCGAGCGAAGGGCAGAGCGGCCGGGGAGAGAGGAGACCGGGATGCAGAGAGAACGGAGGTAAGAGGGAGCTACCCCAAGAAGAGAATTGCGCATGAGTGTCAGAATCTTAAACTCAATGCGCTGTGGTACAGGAAGCCAGTGGAGAGTGTCCCGAATAAAGACAGAAATATGAGAGAACTTGGGAAGACCGGCAATTAGGCGAGCAGCAGCATTTAGAATTGTCTGAAGTTTGGAACGGTTGAGTGAGGAGAGACCGGCGTAAGCAGAGTTCCCAAAGTCAACCCTAGAGCAGATCAGGGCATGAACAAGCGCCTTAACAGCTTGCGGAGAGAGTGAATGGCGAATAGTTCGCAGCTGGCGTAGGTGGTAGAGACATGTACGTGAGACACGGTTGACATGGTCCGAGAAAGAAAGGGCTGAATCCAGAGTGAAACCCAAGTCACGAACTGTGGGAGAGAAATGGACATCAGGAAACAAAGTACGGAGGAGCTCCATGTCGATCTTCGCAAGCTGGGCTCGGCCTCCAAGCCAGATGTATTGGTTTTTTTCAGAATTCAAGCGGAGACGGTTGGAGGACATCCACTGGTCTAGGGCCGAGGTGGCATCAAGAATAGTGGCAACCAGTGAGGCAGCTGTACTGGACGGGCCATGAACAAAGGCTTGCGTATCATCAGCGTATTGATGAGCCGAAGCACCCTTGAGGGAGAGTATGAGTGATAAATCTGCGGTGTAGAGTATGTAAAGAAGCGGTGCCAGGACCGAGCCTTGAGGCAAGCCGTATGGAACAGGGGACCAGGCAGAGCGTGTGGAACCAAAGATCACAGATAAGGAGCGGTCTGAGAGGAAAGAACTGAACCAGAGAAGGGCAGAGTCGCCAATGCCGAAGGATTTAGAAAGACGCTCAAGGAGTATGGCGTGGTCGACAGTGTCGAACGCTGCACTAACGTCAAACAGAGCTAGCAAGGTGATGTGACTTTGGTCAGTTGCTGCAAAGACGTCAGCAAGTAAGCGGGTGATAAGAGACTCAGTAGAATGGTATTTCCTAAAGCCAGATTGGAGTGAGGGCATTAGTGAATTGGTTTCAAGGTAGTCCACTAGCTGGATCGAGACACATTTTTCCAGGAGTTTGGAAAGAAAGGAGAGATTAGAGATGGGACGATAGTTGGAGGGGGTGCTAGGGTCTAGACCCTGGCGCTTGAGAGAAGGAAAAACAACAGCTCTCTTGTGCTGAGCTGGAACAGAACCCTGAGCCAATGAAGAATTGCATAGTAACAGCAAAAAAGGCAAGAACTCGTCTAAAAACTCTTTAACTATAAATGGCGGAAGAATATCCAACTCGCAAGACTTCGACGTGGAGCTTTCGATGAGGCGTCTGAGAGCGTCAGGCTGTAGCGGCTGCCATTCGTTGAGGGGGGCAGATGAAGTTGAAGGAGGGAAAGACGGAGGCGGAGAACCCTCCGTTGACCGACGAGTCGCGGCGATCTTCTCCGTCATAAAGTCCAGGTAGTCGTCGGCCGTGAAATCTGACGACGGAGGGGTGCGAGAAGCAGCAGAGCGGCCGAGAATCCCGGCGAGAGCCGACCACAACCGGCGCGGGCTATGTCCGTCTCGAACGACCAGCTCCTCCCAGTATTGCGTTTCCCTGGTACGAAAGTCGCTGTGCATCTTCCGAAGGCGATGGATCCAGGTGAGGCGGTCAGCTGGGTCGCGAGAGCGGCGATATCGACGCTCCAGACGTCTAACTTCCCGACGCAGAGCACGACAGTGAGCGTCGAACCAGGGTACTAGCGGTCGATGACGGATCCGGTGCGAACGGACCGGAAGGAGGGAGTCAATGAGAGGAAGAACCGTCGCATCGTAGAGGTCGAAGAGCTCCTCGGTAGAATCGTCCACCCGTGAAGACAGGTCAGCGCAGAGAGGGCTGTTGAGTAGTCCAGTACGGAAAGCGTCCCGGTTTAAGTTCCTCCATCCACGGGAGTGGCGGAGGGCGTACGTGGGTTGAGCGGAGAGGAAAGGAGCGTTGTAGAGGACAAGGCCATGATCAGAGATGGAAGGAGGTTCCACTCTGACGTCAGAAATGGCGCAGTCATCCCGCGTGATGATCACATCAAGCCAGCCACCGAGAACGTGAGTAGGCTCGGCGACGTGTTGGATGAGGCCGAACTGAGAGAGAAGGTCTTGAAAGCGAATAGTTTCCGGAAGGTCCGGTTGTTCCAAGTGAATGTTCAGATCACCAGTGATGATTAATTGGCTGTTGTAGGTAGAGAAGATTTCCATAAAAGCAGTGAACTCCGAGAAGAAGACTGGCGTTGGCTTTGCAGATCCCGGTCGGTAGAGGGCGAAGGCAGTAAACGGCCCTCTGGCGGAGGAACAGGAAAATCCCAGAAGCTCGAAGGTGGTGAGCGTCAGAGGAATAGGGATCCGTTTGACTTGAAGATGTTCACGATAGAAGACGACGATACCCCCATGATTCTGCGCCAGCGCGTCAGCTGGGGGTTCAATCGGACGAGGAGCGTCGAGAGATAGAAAGCCCGGAGGGGTTGAGCGGCGAACCGGTACATCCGATGAGGTGGAGTGCCAGGACTCCGTTACGACGAGGATGTCAAGGTTATGATGAGTTATCATGTTGGATACTTCCATAAACTTATTTCCCAAAGAGCGAGCGTTAAATGTTCCAAGTCTCAAACCCTCAATTCCTCCACGTACTGTCGCAGCAGACGGTGAGTAGGACGGAGCCGGAGGCGTAGAAGGTGAGTCAGACGCAGACGAAGATCCACACCGCTGCCCTCCGTCGACCGTCGCAGGGGACGGAGAGGAGGACAGGGAAGGAGACGTCGACGGTAATCCAGACTGCTGCAGAGAGGTTAGGGAGACGAAAGAGGGGGGAGGAGTAGAACAGACAGGCGCGGGCCGCTGCCATGACGGGCACCAGAGACGTAGGTAGAAGAGTGTCTTTCGTACGACGCGAGGGATGAGTAGCGACGTAGAGTTGTACGAGCGGAGTTCCGAAGAATTGTACACGATGCATTTTGGATCCATCGTAGATTGTAGCGAAGTTTAAAGTAGAATAAACTCCAAAAATATTCGTTCAACAGGTTGAAATTGACAATCATCAATATCCAGACAGTTGCAGACGCAAAGTAGAAAAAAAACTAGAGCGCTCAGAATCGCCTAAGACTAGCTAAAACCGATTTTAATCCACGAGCTGTACAGGTCGGCACACCACACGCAAGCGCAAACCATCCAGACTGTCATACATACATACATACACATATAAACATAATATTATATAGACCTACATTTTATGTGAATACGCACATGACTTATAGGCCTATACTCGCATAGCAGGCTACTTATGAAAGAGGCAATGCAGATGAGCTATACAATATAGTGTAAATGGAGAAGCTAGGCCTGAGCGTCGCCTGCCAGAAATATTTATGGTAGGCGTTTTTGCTGATTTGCTCGTGTCATTTCTTTCTGACGAGTCTCCAGTCGTTCTCTTGTTCCATCCGAGGGCGATATAATAGATCTTTTCACCATCCAACGACGTATCGTGCCATGGTGTCATGCGAATTCATAATTCCTTTTCCAACATGGCGATTATCTAACTGCGTTTCCTTTGCTCATTTCGCAATGGCTTATTTTGCGCATTTATCATTCAGTTTCTTTAGCAAGCAGAGTGACTGTGTCTATTTAGGACGAGATTTTTTTATATATGTGATCACGCCGCGCAGTAAGATGTAGGGCTTTGTAGACCCTACTTGATAATCTTAAAAGACTGATTTAAATACGCGCCTAACAGCTGCAATTGTATAAAAAATCTTCTACATGTTTTTTGCATGCATTGCTGTGCTGAGATGATTTTGGTTTACTTTGTGTTCATTGTATTAAAGAAATGTTGCTCTCATGTAAGATTAGGAATGGACAGTTGGACAACATGCATTGTTTGAAGGCATGATTATTTTAACTATACTAACTTAACAGAAAGCCTGCAATACATAATTATGCTTAAGCTACTGATTTAAATACGCGTCTGATAGCTGCGATTGTATAAAACTCTACCACATGGTATTGACATTGTGCATGCATTGCAGTGCTGATATGATTTTTGTTTACTTTGTGTTCATTGTATTAAAGAAATGTTGCGCACATGTAAGATTAGGAATGAGCACCATGCATTGTTTGAAGACAATATGTTTTAAAAGACACTATTTAATTAATTGTTGACGAAACTAGGTGACCTATTGACCTTATGTCCTTTGGGTCTGCCCATTGACGCTCTTAAATGTCTAAAATGCTTGCTGGCATGATTATGGTGATCAATAAAGTACATTGATTGATTGATTGAGTGATTGATTGATTGGTGAGTGAGTGATTGATCCATAATTATTTGAAGTAATGCCATTAAGCCCCGATGTATCTTCTGACGTCAAGACACTGTTTATTTTAGTGCACAATAATAACAGGACAAAAATTAGATAATAAAATAAGATGCAAAAATTATTGATATTGAAATAAAATATAAAGATAAAGCTATAAGTATAAAACGAAAGGCACAAACAGAATAAAATCTAGGCTATAGTAGATTTAAATAAGATAATAAAATGAGTTAAAAGGTAAGATAATATAATTAAACCAGTTAATAGAAGATGAAGATCGAGTGGCCATTATTTCCGGATATATTGTAATAATAATCTTTAATTTACGGATAGGCCTACAATACAATAACATATATAGAACGCTACCAAAAAACTAAATGTAGGGCACCGCATGTTTCATGAGCGCTATGTCGTGTCAAATGGGTTGTCGAGTTATAGCAGAGATGAGGTCCGAGTCTGATTGCCACTTTGAGATCTGGGATTCTAATCACCTCCAGGACAGATAAATGAATCTAGATTTCTGTCTCACTTACGCCCTCTAGAGGAGAGTTCAGTCATGGAATGAATACATCGATCGTGCCTGTAGGTGAGAGGTTCTATTGGTAAGGAATTAGACAACTTAGCAGCCTTCATATGCCGAGACTAAGAGAATGAAGTCGCTATAGCACTTCATTTATATAAAAAAAATTAGATAATAAAATACTCATTCTCCACTCATTCTCTTCCTTCTTCAGCTTCTCGTTGTTATTCTTCTCCCTCTCCTTCTTCGCCTCCTCCTAAGTTTCCTTCCCAGTCCATTTCTTCCTCCTCCTCTTTCCTCTTCTCCTCCGTATCTTCTTCTCTATCTTCATAGGTCTTTCCCTCTTCTTTTCCATTCATATTCTCCTTGTTTTCTTCAACTTCTTTTTACCCTTCCCTCAGAGATGAAGCCATTTCTTTGTCGGTTATGCGTATACAAACACATAAATCCATTTTACAAGTGCATTTCCTGCGAAGTGGATGCATACGAGGCATCCATCCACACAATCTATGCACTCCTTAGAATATCTCCAGAGTCCCAACATCAGTGTCAATCCCATCTACATGCAGTATACTGACGAAGACACGATTGGTGCTTTTCGCGAGTTCCTAAATTCTCGGAAATTGCGCAGATTCTGAATCTGGTGGCAAATTATTGACGGAAGGAATATGGTTGAGATTTACCGAGAATCAATTCCCTTGTGGATGATACTTGAAACCGTTACAACGCCATGCTCATTTTGAGTGGCTACTGAATTTAATGTGTTTACAGAAGTCCAGATACATTATCAATCGTCGTCTTCTTCTTCTGGTTCTCTGCCCCTCGGCAGGTTTGGCTGTCCAGTGTCGCCACTCTTCCCTCCGCTCGGCCTTCTTCTTTAGTTTTTGGAATCCAATCCTCGTCATCAACGTGTCTAACATCATCTGTCGTGGTCTTCCACTTGTTCGTTTCCCCTCCAGTTTTTCTTCTAACATCGTTTTCACCAGGTTGTCTCCTCTTAGCGTATGCCGTATCCATTTCTTTCGTCGTGCATTATCAATAATCATGTCGCAAAAAGAAATAGAGCTGTCCAACACACGCAGCTGTGCTTCGGTCTACTATAATACAACCTCTTCGCTTGTATCTCTGTCCTTGTCTTTTTGTCTCAATATGTGGACTTTCCTTCTTTCGTATGAGCTGAAGTCACGCACGTCAGGTTCACTCACAAAACACTTATTATTTTTGGTTATAAGCATAAAGTCTGGTAAATACTAAAATCTATTTAAAATAATTCATCATGTCTTTGACGTAGACCATCTTTTCACCCATGTGTGTGACTTAATTAGTAGACTAAACATACTCCTTCTCTCTTTAAACATTCCATTGAAGTCTATTAACACAGAATATTATATTTACTGGTCGAAATAATACTTATAAGAACCGATTTCCCGGGGCTGTAGAAGTTTCGAGTTTACGATTACTCACAGTCAGACAGACAGAGAGACAGACAGACAGTCAGACAGACAGACAGTCAGACAGACAGACAGACAGACAGACAGATGTACATAGACATATAACCGGTGACAGACAATCATTCTGACATGTCAATGGAAATTAGAATGAGACAGGAACAGTCGCACAGTAACTATTATGCAGACACATAAAACTACAGTTGTAGACCAATGGAAAAATAGGAGACAGACTGACAGACACATTGACAGACAGACACACAGCCCGTAATGTAAAATATACAGTGGGGCTTTGTCGTATAGCCTACACGATATACGAAGAAGTTCAATGCAGACAAATCTACTTGTGTGTTTTCATAATACAAAATAGAGGCATAGACATGGACACTGGCAGACACACACAAACACACTGAATCAACTCAGAAACATTCAATCCTAAACAAACTATAGGCTAAGTTAGACAAAATGCGACAATATTATCGTCAATATCATACAAGCTTCAATCAAGAATATTGCTTGGTGTCCATGATATAACACACGGTCGGAGCATTGCTGTATTGAGTGTATTCGATATGAAGACCTTCAATGCAAAAGATTCGACTTGTATAATAGGCCTATTATAATAATAAAAAAGCATAGTTCTCAGCGAGAAAAGGTCTTGTCGAGAGAGAAAAAACGGTAAAGAGCAGGCGTCGTAAAAAGCGAGGAATGTTGCACGAGAAGATCGCATTAAATATCAGCTTACACTCGTATAATACGTGGAACGCCGTTGGTGTTGCATGCCGAGATGTGATCTCGTCACATTTCCACGTTCTCTCGCCTCCCCTTCTAATTATCCCACTCCATTGAGATAAAGACCCTTATCAAAGCGACGCACGACAACGCATTATCCAGGATATTATATCCCAGCTGGATATGACGTCGTTTTCAACGGAAAATGACGTAAATCTGACGTCATTTGCCTCTGCCTAGGACAGCTGCTGCTGTACTGTAACAGTTAACAGAATTTCACTCGTAATACCAGATTATTATCCAAGATTTCTGAAGCTTTATTGGTAACTGATAACTAGCGTTTTGCATGATATTCGGCGTGCTGGAAGATATGAACGCGACCAATGGAGAGATAAAGAACTTCAATGCGCTCGTTACATACTTTAAGTACCTTCAAACCACTGCTACATATAGGCTAATAATTATATCTGAGGAGCTTACAAATTTAGCTTACATGTATCTGAATGCGTCACCTTGCCACCTTCGAAATCCACTACGATTTCAATGCACGCCATTTAGTCGTTTTTCAAATATATTGCTGTCCTCGATAATAATTATCTAACCATAGATCTATAATCTTGTAGGCAATAAGCTAGAGCTAATTAATAGTTAATCTAGTGTTAATCAACTTGCAAGGCAGGCGCATAGGCTATGACTTTTCGGTGGTTGTCTTGCGGGTTGTTGTATGGGTCTGTGAAGTTTCGATTTTAGATTCGAATGCCGGTAGTATTCGATTAAATCCGAAAATGACCCAAAAATTAATGATCAACCCTGGACGTACTTTGTTGCGAACTAATTGTTTAAATTTATTAACTGCAACATGTGGCTAGGTGTTTAAATTGCTGCATGAAACGTGATGATGTTTAACTTATAAGAGGCTTCTTCAATCTGTTGCAATGCAGCATTTGGTCAACGAGCTGACACCTAGCGGGTCAGGTAAGAAATGCAATTGGGTAACATTTCGTTGTGTGACACAAGTCCGCCATTTTAGTCAGTCAGGGTTCCAGAGAGGTAGCATCTGCATTCTGCAGGTTAGGCCTACTAGGCCTATAGAAGTTCTATTCTTCTAATATTTTTTATCATCATATATTATTCCAATACTTTCACCTCTATACTAGTCTATAGAATGCTGCTGAGGTGCAAACGACCTTATCCTCAAATCCTCTGGTATCTAGAACGCGCGCATTAATAGTTTAAATGACACATCTATACGATCCATTAGAATTTCACAGCAAAAGATAGTCTCTGGAAATTTCGTCATTTTAATCAACATTTCTGTTATCAAATGAAAAATTAAACTGGGGCGGCACCTGTGGATAAGGAAGCAACCTGATATAGGCCTATATAATTGTTTACACAAATTTCCATACCTCCATAATAGTTGCCTTCTTCGGTGCCTCTGTTACTGTGTAAGCTTAGCCTACACTCATTAGTCCACGCAGAGCAGAGCCAGCTAATCCCATTCACTGTTAATGAACACTGGAAGTCCTAGCGCCCGGATGGGGTGACTACGGATTCTATTGCCTTCCGAGCGGACGAAAGAACGAAAGAACGAGTTTCCTGTCTACACCGGAAGTCGCAAGAGAAAGCGGAAGACAGTCCGCAATACTTCCGCCTATAATATGGAATGCAAAGTTCATACTGTTTCGATGATTTCTTCAAACTATCTGGTATATAATGAGAATGCACGCATTGAACTGCCTCATGATTTATATTTAAGAGATAATTATAATATTATGATTATTTGCATTGTCCTATTGTGACGTCATTGCGATGCAGTCATCCATAGACGGTTAGGTGACGCTCCATCATTGTGACGTCATCAGTGCACTATGGCATCCAAGGCAATTGAGGCATGCATACATACTACATACATACATATGCATTATGCACGTACGTACGCACATAAAATACATACTTGTATACGTACGTGCATGCACGCATACATGCCAACAGCAGTCTCAACTGTTTAATTCATAGATGCAAATAATATAATATGTAGGTCTATTTCTACACTCTTGCATTACGACATGCTCATTATTCTACGTCATGGATATAATGAAAATGTAATTTTGATGTGCATGCACAGTTGCACACGTCATATTATATTGATCATTGATTTTATCGTTATGTTCTATTTATAATATTGACGTTTTGCAAACAATGGTCTGACATGAAAAGAAGCGACGTTTTATAAGATGTTGTATTTTATAGGATGTTTTGTATTATAAAGAATGTTGTACATTAAAGGATGGTGGCTTCATTGTGACGAAGGGTTTCATCGCCTGTCAATCAATTGTCATTAGAAAAAGGATAAGCCGGAATTAATTGCCCATCAGACTAACGACGTCGCAATGAACCATGAGCCGGACAGAGAATGAGAGAGACAGAAGCATATGCGAGGAAACAGGAGGAAGAGAGATATGCTGGCAAATAGATAAAGCAAAAACAATGAGTAAGATTGATTGATTGGTTGATTGATTGATTGAGAGGTAGATATCTATATGTGGAAGATATAGACTCGAGAGATAGAGGGAAATGGTATATTGAGAGACAGACAGACAGACAGACAGAGGCAGAGACAGACAGAGACAGACAGACGCAGAGACAGAAAGAGACAGACACAGAGACAGACAGACATACAAAGAGACAGAAAGAGCGAGAAACGGGAGAGATAGGAGAGAGAGAGAGAGAATGCAGAGAAAGAAGAGAGAGAATGAAGAGGGTGAGGGGGAGAGAATGAGTGAGAGAGCGAGAGAATGAGAGCGGGAGAAATACATGCAGAAATAAATAGCAGGACGAAGAAGAAGAAGAGGCGGAAGAAGAAAGTGTGAAAGAGAAAGAGTTTAAAGGAAGTAAACTGAAGGGCAGACAGGTTGACGGAATGACTTTTAAAAAAAGAAATAGAGGAAGAGCGTCATAGAAAGAGCGTCATAGAAAGAGCGTCATAGAAAGAGCGTCATAGAAAGAGCGTCATAGAAAGAGCG
>OX243824.1:26655763-26673263 GCA_945859605.1 Lumbricus rubellus | reverse complement strand
AATTCAATGTCAGTGCTTTTTTTCAAACCACGTTCACAGGTCCTTCTATAACCCCCTCCTCCTCATCATCATCATGGAGCATGCCCTCCTGGGGCGTTGCATGATGCGGCAACAAATTCCCTCCAGAGACCGCGATCTTCCGCCAGAGTCCGCCAGTTTCATAACCACATCGCCTACCATTTATATTATGCCACTCTATCTAGTCCGTTCAACTTTTACATTCAATTACCTTACCTCAGGGTCGTATTAATTAAGGGTAGAGCGGACCCGGTCCTAATTCGTCTGTTTAGAGTGCAATGGTTCAAACTCCAATGCATTTAGCCATGGAGTTAGCACCATTGCACTCTAAACAGACGCGATGATCGTCTACCTTCCAACACATTACTGGCAAGTGGCAACCCACTGGTCTACCACGCAAATTGTATGACTGCGGGCTCCTCAAAAACTCAGGCCCAGGTTCTGCAGCGCACTTAGTATGCACACAATTAGGCCTAATATTATCCCCGGCCTAAGTTACACTCACCCCCCCAGTTACTTGACCTTATAGTATCTGATCTCATCTTAATTCATAATTTCTTATATTCATAGTATCTTGGTTAATTTCCTTTTTATAGTACCTTGCATAACCTTTTGTCTCATCTGCTATTGTCTACGACTAGGTTCATTGCGGTCACGCAGCCGATCAAGTACGCCAAGCACAAGAACTCTCGGCGAGTCTACGTGATGCTGGCACTGACCTGGGTCATCTCCATCACGATCTCATCACCGATCGCGTTCGGTATGAACTACACCGAGCGTCGTGCGCAGTCACCCACGCTCTGCACCTTCTACAACTCCGACTTCCTCATCTTTTCGTCGATGGGATCCTTCTACATCCCCAGCATCATCATGATCCTTCTCTACTGGCGCATCTTTCGCGCCATCCGACTCCGCGGCGCCAGAAAATCCTCCGCCTCCGCTGCCTCCGTCTCTTCCAGAAACGCTCCCAAACGCCCGGCGTCCGTCTGCGGCTGCTGTTGCTATGGTAACCGTAGAGAGGGAGGTGGATGGGGAAAGGGAGGGGGCTGGACGGGAAACGGAAGTCGACGCGTCGGTTCGCAGAACAGCGCCTACTCTGCTGGGAATCACGTGACCAGCGATGACCATCGGCGGGTGTCGACGACTGATTACATAGAAGAGCCGAGTGAGGATTGCTGTCCGAGTAGGAGTGCCATGGTATGTCCTGGGGGAGCAGGAGCAGGAGGTGGTGGTGGTGGAGGGGTCCGCGGTGACTGCATCAATCGGGTCCCGGCTGCGATCGCCGAAGAAACGAGTTTCGACCGCGAAGTCGTCTGTCCGACCAAACGTCGAACCCCGAACAATGAGGATGATGAAGAGGACGACGACGACGAGGATGAGGAGGATGGTGTGGACGTCCGGCGTCCTGTCTGCGAGTGCACGGACCACAGTGTCATCGTCAGGGACGTCACCGTAGGAGGAGGAGGTCGGTCGGTTCTCGACTCGGGCGCTGACCTCTCCCCCGACCGCATCGTCTACACGGTCTCCGGGAGTCTTGCGACGACGGCCTTGTCCTCCGATGGGACCGTCTCCCCCATTGAACCCCTCTCCAAGTCTCAGACGGTGGACAGTCGCTATGGCTTCCTCGCAGGGTCCCCGTCTTCACCGCCTTTGACGCGTGGGGCCCGGGTCCCTTCGTTTGCTGCGGTCCCTCCACCGCCAGTGGAACCCGCCACCCAGGAACATCTGTTTGCGAGGAAGATCCGACCGGAAGTGGAGCGAAAGAGAAAGAACAGCAGCAGGAGGAGACATGGCGGCGGCCGAAAGCACTCGTCCAAGTTCGATCTGAGGTTGCCGCAGAAGACGATGAAGGCGAAGAAGGAGAAGAAGGAGAAGAGCGCCAACCGGAGAGAAAGAAAAGCGACGAAGACGCTGGCAATTGTCCTAGGTAATAATGGTTCGACTTCATTTCATTTTTATTTATTGTAACCATCAACCATAAACAACAGACATAGTACAAAATGCTTCACATGATCGGATGTTAACAAGGAAGGCCCTAAGGGATGAATATCCCGCAAACAGGGACACCTAATTACATGTACAATTTTAACTGATGGCTAAAGGTTGATATCATGAATTGAACGATTTCATTCATTCTTTCATCCGCTCCTTCGTTCAAGAATTTCTTTAGCGCATCTTCAAGAGGACAACCCAGAAGCGGTCCATACACTGGTACGGCAAAAGGCACAGTTTCGAGTTGAATACAAAAAATGCTTCAGAAAGATCCCAGGAAGCAGACGCTGCTCCTGCAGCATACAACACATATCGACCCGTTGACAACAACCTCCAGTCAGCCAATCTGTCATTTCAATGCAAAAAGCACCAATCGATAAAATATTGACAATCCATATTTTATTGGTATTGTGTCTAAAGGCGTTGCTTTCACTGCTGTTGAAATATGCTTCTTTTGAGCATCAAGCACTGGAATTAATTCGTTTGAAGTTGTAACCGGGAGCATGGGCGTAGACCTAGGAGGGACAGTGGGACGGTCCCCCCAATGGAGGTGTTGGGGGGACGGCCCATGCATATGCCCCCCCCCCAATCGTTGAGCGCCAGGACTAAAAAAAGGTCATCAACTTTTTTGGGCGGTGAAAATAGAAAAGTTTCTTGACTTTTCGGTCAGATGACTTTAAAAAAGGTCGTCAGAAATTTTTCCCCGCAAAAGATGGAATTTTTGGCGACACTTAGCCATTCGTCCGTCAAAAAATCTCGCGTCTTTCCTTCGGCCACTCGTTCGTCCCCCCCCCCCACCCACAGTCTCCGCCCAGGTTTCCGCCCATGACCGGGGGACCCAGTGAGTGAAAATAAAATAGATTAAAGAGCACTTATCTGAAGAATTATTATAGCATTCGTCCGTTTGAGCCATTTCCGTGGAATTCCCGTAAGTCGAGGTCTGCGAGTCTAGCGTGTCTCTTTATCGTGAACTACACACTTCTGAAGCGCCACACGAAACTAGGCCTATTAAATTTGGGATTTAGAGTTGACGTAGCTGCTGGCAGTTTAGCAACGGAGGTAGCACACAAGACTATTGTTCAAACTCGATCCTTTACCATCACTGGGTCCTCCTTATGAAATTCTCTTCCTTCCACTCTGCGTGGGACTCTACTTCATGATTGTGATCTTTATTGGAAGATAGTATTAATTTTTTATTGCTTTAGAATTGTGATCTTTATTGGAAGATAGTATTAATTTTTTTATTGCTTTAGAATGTGATGATGTAATTACAGAGCACAACATGTTTTCAGTCAACGTCATGTGATCTTTGTTGCAATGCAGTAACTTGATGTTAGAATTCGATGCAGTAACTGCACTAATGTCCATAGGAATTGCTATGTGATCTTTGTTGCAATGCAGTAACTTGAGGCTAGAATGTGATGTGATTACGGCATCAATGCTTATAGCAATTGTTATGTGATCTATGTTGCAATGCAGTAACTTGATGTTAGAATGCGATGCAGTAACTGCACTAATACTAATAGGAATTGTTATGTGATCTTTGTTGCAATGCAGTAACTTGATGTTAGAATGCGATGCAGTAACTGCACTAATGCTCATAGGAATTGTTATGTGATCTTTGTTGCAATGCAATAACTTGAGGCTAGAATGTGGGGTAGTTACGGCATCAATGTCTATAGGAATTGCTATGTGATCTTTGTTGCAATGCAGTAACTTGATGTTAGAATGCGATGCAGTAACTGCACTAATGCTCATAGGAATTGTTATGTGATCTTTGTTGCAATGCAATAACTTAAGGTTAGAATGTGGGGTAGTTACGGCATCAATGTCTATAGGAATTGCTATGTGTTCTTTGTTGCAATGCAGTAACTTGATGTTAGAATATGATGCAGTAACTGCACTAATGTCCATAGGAATTGCTAAGTGATCTTTGTTGCAATGCAGTAACTTGAGGCTAGAATGTGAGTTAGTTACGACATCAATGTCTATAGGAATTGCTATGTGATATTTTTCCCAGGTGTCTTTCTCTTCTGTTGGGTTCCATTCTTCACGATCAACATCGCAAATGCCGTCTGCATCCGTTACGACCTCTTCACGAATCAATCGATTTGCCAGATCGATCCGATGCTCTTCTCGTTCTTCGTGTGGTTGGGATACATGAACAGCTTTCTCAATCCTGTCATCTACACGATCTTCAACATCGAGTTCAGACGCGCATTCAAAAAAATCCTCAAGCAACCATGTCGATCCTCGTAGACCAACACAGAGGAAAATATATCAAACTTGAGGTGACGAAAATATTTGAAGTGAGCATGGAACTAAGTAAACGCCAAGTCATTACACAGCACAGAAAACTTCATACAAGGAAAGACTGGTACGCAACAAGTGCAGCAAAAGGAGATCTAAAAACTTCTGAAGAAATGTTGGATGAAAATGCGTGGAAAGTTGCAAGAAAACCTGCCAAGGAAACACCACGAAGTCTTATCCCATAAAAAGGCTGATAGTCGACGTGGAGGAGATAAAGTAATGTAACTCTAAACAAATGCAGATTGTCTTATAAGATTGAAAGGTCTGTCGAGACCGCGTTCCAGGGAAACGCTGATCACCACAACTAAACTGGAAGCGTTCAAGAGATGGTTATTCTCAGCAAAGGTTGAGTGCTATTGCGACGTACATGTAGCTCGTGAATTAGAAAGAAAGAACTGAATATCATTCACGAAGAATGGACAGCTTATCCAGAGAACATGTCGGCCAAGATATGGAAGATTGAGTCAACCAATCTAAGAATTAACAAATAACTATTGACATAAATAGCTCTAAATCTGAGTTTTCTACTCCAATTAATCCAGCAAAGCGTAGACTTAGGCCTACAGTCACTCGGCATGTTCTATAATAGACTTCGTTAAAAATTGCACTACATTGATAGCTTCAAACTAATCTCACAGCAGTCAAAATTAGGCTTTTTTGCACCATGCACTTTGCACTGTTAGGATGTTTTAAATAATAAATATTAGCATATTTAAATAGTAATGAAATAGGCCTAGATGAGCGACTATTAACATCACTATTTAAATACTCATGAAAATTTTCTATTGGGATAGTATTTATATGACTTGCATCTGCAGAGATTTGCCAGTATCTTGGTCAAAAGTGAGAATTTGTAAATAAAATTTTACCGGTTTAAAGGCATTTCATATAATTATACGTGTTTAAAGGCATTTCATATTTACGTACAGTGGTCCATATTCACATAAATATTTCAAACAGAACAAAAGTTAGGGCTATACCACTTTCAGTGAGACCACCCACTGTTCGCTAACGATTCAAAAACATAACGCAACAAAAAGTGACAAAACCGCGATTTTATTAAGTCATCATTTTGTCCCTCGTTGCCACCTGGCGAATGGGTGAAAGATAGAGACATACATAATGGTGTCACGACAACTTGTCCAACGACAACTCGTCCACGGACAACTGATCCACCGAAAATAGAAGCCGGATTAATGAGAAAGCGTTTGAGAAATGGAAGCTGGATGAAAGTTCTTTCCTTACGAAATAGGAGCTGGGTTTATGAAAAAAGTCTAGGTGTCTCCTTGCTTAAATAGAAGCTGAATTGACGATTTTCATCATGTGTCTCAACATGCATCCAGCTTCTATTTCAGATAGAAAACAACTTGATCCATCTTCCATTTCTTAATCGTTTTTCATCAATCCAGCTTCTATTTCACCTGTAAAAACCTTTATCCAGCTTTTATTTCTCAAACGCTTTCTCATTAATCCGGCTTCTATTTCGGTGGACCAGTTGTCAGTGTTGTCGTTGTCGTGGAACAATAATAATTTAAAACCATGAAATGATGTTGTGACACTCGCCAGAGGTCTGCTGTGTTGAAAATTTAATATCCAGAAAGAAGCAAACCAAGAAAAGCTTAAATTTAGGCCCAACACCATTCAACAATCACAATCATATAAAAAAATATAAATAATCGATTAAATATTAGTCGGCACTGGTCAGTTTACGACCCCCAAGAAGTAACGTGTATTTTAGCGTCGTAAATCTTTAATAAATCCAACTTCTAGTTTGAAGTTTGGCGAGAATCCTTTTAATCGATCCTGCTTCTGTTTAGGCAAGAAATTGTGTGATCGATCCTGTATCTATTTCGTCGGCAAATATTTTTCATCAATATAACTTCGTTTACCGTATCCGGGACCGGATGACTGCACTAACCCTAACCCTATCCGATCCTCAAAGAAAAAAAGAAGGAGCACTCAGTTAATGGGTTGAATTATTAGCAATGAGATCAAAGTTCTTTTTGCACGATTGTTCAAAGCTCTGCATTCGTGCCCTAGGCGAATGTCCATTGACGGAGAAAGACGTCGAAGAACGTGGGGGGGGGGGGGTCGAAGGACGTGGGAGAGGGGGGTCGTTCCAGCTTACCTCTTGCTGCCAGCAGATCTCTGTCAGACCGACTAGCCCTGCAATAATTGTAGTTGCATATGCAGGCAGTGTTCTGATGAGCAATCTCTCGAGTTTTATTTTACATTTTTTATTTGCTTCTCCATTTGCTATAGTTCCCCTTCAAGGTTACTACTCAGAGGCGCTCCCGACTACAGCGTGGACACTGCTTCGGAGTTTCACGCTGAAGCGAACGAGCAATTGCGAGTGAAGGACTTGCTCAAGGTCCCTATATACGCGGTTGCTAGAGGGTGGATTCGAACCTGGAACTTTCCGGCTTCAAGGCACCGAACATACCCACTACACCACCGCACCCCACAAGTGTCTGTCGATCAGTGACTGTTGTTAGGCCTCACTTGGCTGGGACGGCGTAAGGCAGTCTGACGATTGAGGCTACCTAGGTCACAGCGGTCGGAGGCAGTGTCGATTTGCAAGTGCACTCGCAGCATCTCAGGATTAGCAGCGGGATTAAGAGATGGTCGTCGTCTAGACGCTTGTTAGGCTCAGTGAAAATTGGGTGACATAGTTGAGACAATTCTTATTTTGAAATATGGTCAAAACGCCATGTTGTTTACTCCACGAGTTGCGCTCGAGTGCCTGTGAAAACGACCTGTTTTATATAGGCCTATAAATTATATGTGTTCCTCGAAGTTGTATCTAATAACGTGTGGTCGTAATTCACAAGACGCCAGCATCTGTCTTCAGCTAAAGTCTTCTGCGGATATATCATCGTATATTATGGCCACATTCACCACAATCAATTGGAGACGTTATATCAATATGGACAAATAAATCCTGTGAAAAGCCTGTCACACAGGAACTAATCAGAGAGTTTTTGCAGTCGTCGGATTGCTTTTAATTATTGCATTGTCAGTCACAAAACGTTTGAATAGCCTATACACGTTCCTCAGTCATTTTCCTTAAGTCACCTCCCTAAAGCCTTGTAATCTAAAGTCTTCCATTCACCCATTGTCTTCCTGTTTACTCCTCCATCCCAAAGTAATCGACCCCAAATGCATCAACCCAAAAGTATGTCACCCACAAGTCACCCTCAAACAGTCACCCACTTTCCAAAGATAGCCATCCTCATCGTCGTCTCCCAAAGTCACCTCCCAACGTTACCTCTCCAAAGTCACCACAAATTAACGGATACAAAATTTTCTTGACTAGTAGCGAAGATCTTGTAAAAACCACACTCGAGTTCTACACAGCTAGCCATAATATTTGGTCGGGAGCGCTTCTGGGTAGCCTACCTTGCAGAGGCGCTATATAAAAATTTCGAAAAAAAATTTTCGAAATAAATTTCGAAATCTTACCTCCATATTACCCATAATTCCTGTTTCCCTATAAGCCCTCTGTCACGAAATTTGTCGGTATATGTATATTATGAGTGCGCGCTGAATGTAGGCCTATCCATGTACGTGTGTTCGTATGTGTGCAAATATCTTTCTAGCCTCTCGGTGCATTATTACTCTTCTGCCTCTACAGGCAGAAAAGAAACTGGACATGACTTAGTGTCAATATCCGTTTTCTGCCTTTCGTCCTACAGTTCCTTTTCTCTATGTCTTTGTAACCTGCGTTTCCATATAATTCTGCTTTTTTTACAGTTTATTACTTTCTTGCTTTTTCGATTCCATCCTCGCCTGTGGCTGGTTTTCATGTAAAAGACGGCCTTTAGTTTCGCACAGTGTCGACTTCAAATCTTCAAACAACAGACTTATGTCACGAACCCAGTTTACTAATGGCTATAGCAGTTCCTTCCAGGCAGAACGTCAGATTACCCCTCACCTCACCTCACCCCATCCCACCCCAACGTATGAAAGATGGCTGGACACTGAACAGTCGTATTCGGACAGTTTTTTGTGCATACAGACTGTCAGACATGCATAAATGCATGCATGCATACATGCGTGCATGTATGCATGCATACATACATATATACATACATACATACATACATACATACATACATACATACATACATACATACATACATACATACATACACACATACATACATACATACATACATACATACATACATACATACATACATACATACATACATACATACATACATACATACATACATACATACATACATACATACATACATACATACATACATACATACATACATATATTTACATTTATACAAACACACACATACACGCGTATAATAGTACATGCATGTATGCATACTAGTAACTGTTGTCAATAGCGAGCGCTAAAAAATTGTTGTTGATTGCTCTCCAAAGTGTCTAACAGTGTCAAGTGTGTCCAAAGTGTCTAATGTCAGTTAGTTTCTTACGACAATGTATTGCCTTGTTTCAAAGACAGTATAAGAAGTCGGTCAGCACACCACGGCAGCAGCGAGTAACAAGAAATGAATGCAAGAAAAGATGACATGCCAATCACCCACTTGACAATACGAATTTGAAAACATATACATAAGTAGTTGTATTATACATGTAGGTCTTGATGCTTAGTTCCATGCGGTAGCGCAGCTTTCAAAAGCTAGATTTCAAACGCGAATGTAAAAGCTTTCTTATTAGTGTGAGGCCAATAATCTGGAGCCATGAATCACTTACGTCCAACATTATTACGTGGACTTTGTCGAGTGATGGTTTACTCGCGTAGTAATTACTCTGACGACAATTTCCGGGACTATTTTAGGACTTGCTCATTGAAGCCTATAATGATTAATTGATTATTCGACTTTATTTTCGTCGCAGAATGCTAAGCACGAATTCATAGACCTATGATCGCCAGAGAAACAATGTCTAATTCATGCTTTTTGCTGAGTCAATATATGTAAAGACCTTATGATAGTACGCATAAAATCGACCCTTTGTCGTTTGGGCGAAACAACGACAAATTACAATACGCATTATTAGCACATTACGTCAATATTACCTAGGCCTATGTTACTATTAACTTAGCTATGGTCATGAATTCGTGACGCCATACAAACTGTGTATCATTACAGGTCAGTGTTTGAAGTTGAGGGACTGAAGTAACAGGATTTTCTTTAATGGGCCTCAATTATATTACCTTAGGAAGATTGAATGTAATACTATGCAAATAATACTTATACGATTTAACTCATAAAACGATTTCAAAACATTGTTTTACAATCAAGCATGCATTGATAACGTGGATACCATTAAAGTTCACAAATGTACATAAGCTTAGTTATGCAAGTATACAAAAGTGTGAATGCATGTATGCATGAATGTAACTGTGTTTATATGCATGCACGCTTGCATGTGTTTATGATTGCTTTTATATATGTATCTATGTATGTGTGTTTGCATGTATTCATGGATCAATGTGTTCATATATCCATATGTGTTTACATGGAGACATTAAGCCATAAATTCATGTGCATGTATCTCTCTGTGTAGCCTATGTATGTAATACTCTGTATGTAATATGCAATTATGCATGTAAGCCATGTATATATTGTGTAATAATATGTATGTACATGTATGTGCATGTATGTATATCTAATCTAAAATAAAAATCGAATATAACATTTGTAAAGCGCTTCTCACAGCAGAGCTAATCAGAAGCGCTCTCAACGTGGCGGGTCCATGAAAAGAGAAATGTCTTCAAGCAGCGAAACGATGCAGGTGAATTTCCTACCAGAATCATAACACCACAAATTCCAGAAGGAGGATGATACCACTTTGAGTAAGTAAGCCGTTTATTGACAAAGCATCAAACACGTACAAAAGAGCAGTAATCAGTACAAATTCAATGACTTTCGAGTGATCGGTGCATAAGTCAAAGGGTCAATCCAAAAAGGTCGTATGGACCCGCTGAGGCTGGATTGACCCTTCCTTTCTCAATAACATTTGGCTATTGTAAAAAAAACAGTGCAAAGCACAACATCTTACACATGAAACAAAAGTAAACTGAAATGAAATGACACACAGATTTCAAAACAAAACAAAAAACAAGAAAAAAACAAATTATGACCAATTGTTTAAATCTAGTAAACAGAGATTAAACAGTCTTTTAATTTTTTCTTAAACATGTTAATGGTGGGTATAAGTGTAATATATTTTGGGAGGTTATTCCATATCATAGGGCCAGAACATTTAATCGAAAATAATTTCATCCTAGTATGTGCAACATCGGTGCGGTAGTGTAACAGAGTTCTAGTGAAATGGTTATGTACAGCAATTCCCTGACAAAAATAACCATCAAATGTCCTAGGCAACAATTTGTGATGATAGCGAAACATGAACAAACTGATTTGAAACTTATATATATCTGATAATCGTAGTATGTTATAGGTTCGAAAAATTGTAACCAACAATAGCAAAGTCCGATGCTGGGTTAATGAGGTTAACCCATTGTATGCTATTAGTTTATTTGGCTTTTTGGACGGACTGTCTCAAGAGAGGTTTGGAAAGAGGAAAGTGGGACAACGAAGAGGAGGAAACGGGGATCCGGACTCCCCGGACTCCCCGGACTCCCCGGACTCCCCGGACTTCTCTGCCCGGGCTCCACCGACATTCCCCAGACTTTTCCATCGGGCGTTTCAATAGGACATTATTTCTCCCGGATATTTCTTCCACTGTACTCAAAAAAAGTAAACAATAATATATTTAATTTATACATGCACAGACCACAATAGCACGTTGACGTTTGTGGATGGAAATTTGTAAGTCCAGGGGAAATGTTCGGGGGGGGGGGGATTTCCTAGACTCGAGAAAAGTAGGAAACTTGGAGGAACTGGAGAAAGAGAATGAATGAGAATGTAGATGATTAGATGCTAGATTAGCTACATTTTCGTTTCGACCATATGCAGTCGCTCAATGAGAATGTAAGGGATTAGATAACATTAGATCAGCTACATTTTAGTTTCAACCACATTCAGTCGCTCGGTCGTCAGCGACACGTAGTCCGCATCTCTTCCGCTTCCGGTTGGCTTAAGACCCGAGAGAAACATGGTCCTGAACGTCGCTCGAAACTGTCGACTCATTCCGCAGTAGATGAAGAAGTTCAACGGATAGCTGAGCAGAATGAACAGATTAATGAAGAGAGTCGCGATCTGACTCGACCCAGTCGTGATCAGAACCAGATCGAAAGTGTTCTGCATGATCAGGATGATCAGAAGTATCGCCAGTGGAAACTCAACGAGCAGGAACACACCAACCACGGCAACCAGCATCAACGTTGTACAGTTGCTTTCCGCCAACCGTCTTGACTCGCTGCGTCTGTTCTGCTTGAGTAGCTGTTGGCGCCGGTGCTGTGCGCAGCGCATGGCGTTCACCAGTAGAACGTTGAGTACGACAAGCGATGCGCAGGATAAGAGATGGATGAAGATGACGCGGAACCAGTAGTAGACGTTGAAGTATGCGTTCGCATTGTCCTTGATCCACGGCACGAACTGATGCCGACACGCTTCAACGAACCGTGTCGGGTCGACCCTTGACTCCAACCACACCGGCTGGTACTCGATCTCGGCAAAGCGACACACCTGCGAGAGGATCGCGGCCAGGTAGATGGCGATGATGACGCGGACGAAGTTGCGGATGGTGCACAGTTCGCGTGCCTTGACTGCATGGCAGACGCAGATGTAGCGCTGGACTGCCAGTGCCACCGTCAGCCAGATGGATGCCGTGTGAAAGATCGTCGGTAGGTAGTCGATGAGGCAGTGGTAGGCGAAGCACCAGCGGTAGGGCACCCAGTCGCGGTAGTTCTCGAGAGTGAAGAAGTAAACGAAGCAGGGCACCGGCCAGATGCCCGTCAGGAGGTCAGATGTGGCAATGGCAACGAGGATGGCATTCGTTGGGCTGCGCATGTTGGGGCGCAGAAGGACGGCGCAGACGAGGCAGTTCGTGACGAGGGTGACGAGGACGAGGAAGGGAGAAGCGAACCCGTTGATGGGAACCAGGAATGGGTTCGGCTCAAGCAGGAACCCTCCTCCCCCACCGCCACCGTTGCTGTCGTTACTGTCGTTGCTCAAAGCAGGAGCAGTTACATTGTTGTCATCATCTTCCATTCTTTGTGAGTCAATTATAGTGACGTGAATTGCAGTGCCAGCCATCGCTTCCGTTACCAAAGCAGCCGACATTGTCGTTGTTATTTCAAGTTTATATAATATATCGTTACCGGTACCTGAAAAGATACTCATCGTAAGCGTTCGTGATCTAACATAACATGAAATTATGATCGAATGCAAGCTTAGAATGGTCTCGAAGAATGTTCCCCAGTTATAATTGTCTAATAGTTCTATCGATTCCTTGTTCTGTTAAATAGGACGTTAGCAGTTGACGTACCGTAATCGACTGATGTTCTGGCAACTCGGTTACAGCTATGGTTACTGAATAGAATTACAGGTTCAGAGGACTACAGAGCAGAACAATCCGATGTAGACACTGTCTTGTCAATTCTCTCAATCGCAAATCGTAAACTTCAAATTTATCAATCGCTATATACTCGAAAGCTAAGCGCAGGGAACCATGCAGTTTATTCACTAGCTGCGTCCAATCAGATGGGTTGTACAGTGATGGCCAATGTCAAATCCGAGTCGGGTTTGCAAAGAGAAGAGGAAGAGGAGCTGTAAATGGTGGTTTTCGCTGAGGATGAGAAAGTTTATGGATCGAGGTATTGCGTGGATTAAGGTAAAAATTCTTTAGGATTTGAAAACAGGTTGGAGTGCATCGTCTGCTAGAAGCAAAGAATTCTCAGACAGATAACAATTATAATTGTTGAGCGACGGTAATGTCTTTTGCTATGCTCTACCGCGTCAGACTGCAGGAAGGTTCCATTACCGACCTGATAGTTGGTGTCTCGGTAACTAGATTACCGTCGCAGGAATAGTAACGACGGTCGTATCGATGACGACGATGACGATGACGATAACACGTTAAGTTTTCATGTCCCGTGTGACAGCAGCCGATCTATTCTTCGTTGGTCTTCGCTCGCACTTGCAGCAGCCTTGAAACAGAAAAGAGAAATGTAGAGAATTACAGTCGGATCTCGTTACTGCCTGTGACAAAAGTGTTCCCTGCCAATGCACTGGTTAAATATGCAGAACCTGTCTCTCTGTGTATGGCGCCCGACGGAGTTTCGCTCAGGTCCGATTGATTGATTATTTAAGAGTAAGAAATCTACTTAGCCAAAAGCTGACGAGGTAACAGCGCAAATAATATAAATAAAGCATGGCTGTAATTATGACGATTTCGCCCGCCATACTGTGGTGGTGCCAGCCTTCGCGTTGCGCATTAGAATCTTTCGTAAGCTGCTTTATTACCGGCGTCCAACTCTTCGAAGTTATTCAGGGGTCTGAATGCTGTTGCGCTTAAAAACTTGAACCGTTGATGGTGAATTGTGGTTACCCATTGGGGGGCCTCGGGGGAATTACGCCAGAACTCGCGCTATATAAATTTTAGATGACGTTCGGCCATTACTGCATGCGAAGAACTGTTATGCAATTCAACAATGCAAGTAAATAACATTCAGTGTAGAATGGACTGTCACAATGGAAGACATTGCGAGACCCTCTTTCGTCCAATGATGGCATGTCCGCCTCGTATAGAGTGTTAAAAACGAGTAGCTGCATTTTACTGTGTTTATCTGTAAGCATTGGGCAGCATAATTGGACTAGCCAAATACGCGGATTACAACACTCACCATCTTTTATCATGGATGGAGTCTAATATCAGCACGACACCTTTGCAGGACATTACCTGTAATGGTGACTCAAGAATTATTCTCCTTTTCCACTAACCATGGGCGGAGTTTATCAGGGGCTAGGGGCTAAGCCCCCAAGAAGACCCAGAGTCGGTTTTTTAACCATGAAAATGGTATGTTTTTCCGGGGTTAGCCCCATCCCAAGAAAAAAGCCCAGACTCGAAAACGTATTCGGGGAAAATGGCTCTTTTCACAAACGAAATTTCAATCGAATGATTAAAAGAAGGTCATCAACTTTTTGGCTGAGAAAATATTATGGTTTTTATGAGATTTCGACCGGATGACTAAAAAATGTCAACATCGTTTTTGGGCCGAGAAAAAAATTTCGGCGCCGCTCAATTTGGACTGAAAGATTTATTGTAGGCTACACTCATAACTTTACCAAACTTTGACAGTCTCATCAGCTCGCGACGAAGTCACGAATCAACTATGATAAAGGCTAACTCGAAAAGATCGTATAGCCTACACCTCATAAATGGTATGGTATATGAACATTTGCAAAGCTCCTCTTACAGACTAGCTATTCAGAGGCGCTCTCAGCGTGACAGCTCCGAGGAAATAAAAAAGACTTCAAGTAGCGAAGGGCTGAAGATGACACCCCCAATAAGATCTCACTACGGATAGTGAGAGGGAGGTCATTCCACAAAGAAGGGCCTACAACGGCAAAGGCACGGTGTTGGGCCATGGCAGTCCTTGTCCTTGGAACCAATAGATCAAGTCGATCAGCAGACCGGAGAGGCCGCGAAGAGACTGCAGAGAGGGGTTTATGCATCAAGTCACAAAGGTAATATAATAATAAATAAATACATAAATATACATGTATATATTAAACGCCTGCTGTAGATACTGTCTTTACCACTGTGTTTGTGCGTGTGTGTGTGTGCGTATGTGTACATGTGATAATTGTGGTTGCGCGACTCGTGCAAGCTACAGAAGCACAGAGACTGTATGAATCATTTCTTTTGCCCTTGTTCAGTCGAGCGTGTGTCCAGAATAACTACAAGATCCCAGTCATAAATAATATTTATAGGGACGCCCGAAGACTACCAACGTACGCTTAGAATTCCCAACTATAATTATATAGCATAAAAATGATGCACAATGAGAGTTCTGATCCTTTCCAACTCGCCTTAATAAATACAAGTCGCTTTATCTTCGCTCAGAGCCACGTATACGAGACGCAGCCTTCAAGTAATTGCATAGTTCGGATGATATATCCTTACGAACGACCTTATAAGTGAAGGCCAGCAGAACTGATGTCTGGTAGATTAACGAGAAGGAGGAGAGGGGACTGGGAAGATTAATTAAAATGCTAATAAGTTTGTGTATAACAAACAGTAGTGACAGCGATTGAACCTATTTGTATAATTAATCAGATTGTGGCTTCGATGTTTATAGATCAATATATTTAGCGGATACGGAGAATGAGCCGAAAAAATATAGTCAAATAATTAATCTGGAAACTTGATTGGTTGGGCAAATACATAGATTGCATTCTGCAGATTGTTTGTAGGCTCTATAATTCACGTTCCGAGTAGGCTACTTGAGAAATAATAATAATAATAATAATAATAATAATAATAATAATAATAATAATAATAATAATAATAATAATAATAACAACAACAACAAAAACCAAAACAACAACAATAATAATAATAAGTAGCTTTCAGAGGCACTTTCGCAAGCGTTGAAGCAGACGAATAGGGCCATTCCGGACTGGTTTTATAGCAGTAGTTAGGCGATAAGTCCCTGAGGGATCCTAAATACCTCGGGGCAAAAAAAAAAAAATAATAACGAGAATACTACTACTGCTGCTACTGCTACTGCTGCTACTGCTACTGCAACTGCTGCTGCCGCTACTGTTACTAGGCTACTACTACTACTACTACTACTACTACTACTACTACTACTACTACTACTACTACTACTACTAATAATAATAATAATAATAATTGCAATAATAATAATTGAAATAAGACGAATAGGGCTATTCCGGACTGGTTTTATAGCAGTAATTAGGAGATGAGTTCCCGAGGGATCCTAAATACCTCGGGGCAAACAAATTGAAATAATAATAACAATAAAAATAATAATTAAATAATAATAGACTGGAATGGGAGTTGGAATCAACCTTAGCTAGGCAACAACTAGATTAATACTCGAGGTAGTCAGTCAAGTAGTCAGTCAGAGAGAAAGTCTGGAAATCAGATATAATACGAGGGATGACTCACAGCCGGGACTTCCTTCCAGTGTCCTGCTCACCATCAGCAACATGCGACGATGGCTAATGACCATGGACAACATTGGACATACAATAACAATATTCGCTTGTGCTGTGTTATTCAGCAGATTATTATGATTAGTCGATGCTGCTGCCTCAGTAGACTCTCGCGATCATTGAAAATAACTGCGCCCATATTATTGCGCTGTCGTATGGATTCTAAAGGTAAAGCTTAAGCTTATATGCGTCACAAAGAAGCTGCAATGATGGGATGTAGGACATTTCCCCTCCGGACATATTCCCCCCCGGACATTTACCCCCCCCCGGACGTTTTCCCCCGACCTAGGACATTCCCCCCATAAGGGTCCCTATGTTAATGAATGACTGCACTAACCCTATCACTAACCCTAACCGACCCTCACGATGCCTAACCTGACCTTAACCGACCCTCACGATGCCTAACCTATGTTAATGAATGACTGCACTAACCCTATCACTAATCCTAACCGACCCTCACGATGCCTAACCTGACCCTAACCGACCCTCACGATGCCTAACCTATGTTAATGAAGGACTGCACTAACCCTATCACTAACCCTAACCGACCCTCACGATGCATAACCTGTCCCTAACCGACCCTCACGATGCCTAACCTGAACCTAACCAACCCTCACGATGCCTAACTTATAATATGTAAAGAGGGGGGGAAATTGTCCAGGGGTAAATGTCCTAGTCAAAAACGGGGGGGGAAACGTCGGGGAGGGGGGTAAATGTCCGGGGGGAATATGTCCGGGGAATATGTCCGGGGGGGGGTAAATGTCCGTTCCCCGCAATGATGACAAATACGAAGGGATCATTCGTCTTCAGTTCCTGGTCCACTTCCTAGTCATAATTATGCTCAGCTTGCTTTCTTCATAACGACTTCTAAACGTCTACTTTTCCGATCTATGCTACTCTGCCAATGACCTTGCTACTGTGACCTAGATTTTACACTGTGTAGGCCTACCGATGAAAGTAGACCACAGCAATAAGTGCCATAACTCGGTCAAAACGTTTGGCTGCTTTGGCATTTGCATGAAATTACCGAGGAAAGTAGA
>OX243824.1:26463263-26650763 GCA_945859605.1 Lumbricus rubellus | reverse complement strand
ACACCATCCACACGAACAGCAAGGTCTGCAGAAATCCGGATATTGCTTTAATCATCATTATTCCAGATGCCTTTAATAACTCTTGTGTAGACGCACAGGAACAAATCTAATTTTTTAAAATTACAAAACCTTTAGGTTTGAAGCTTTCTCAGATTTTAGGCCTAATTACTGTTTCAATTTCCGTCAGTTATTAATTTATAATATGCAAATAGAACTTGGGAACCGGTAGAATATTTTCGCTTTTAGCTGCAACTACGTATTTCTTCATAATTATCGCTAGCCTCGACTGTTTAAATGCAACTTCCTCTATTCTAGATTAATTAAACAAAAAGACTTGATTTTCATTTCTAATTTCCGTCAAAACATGAAAAAATCTAGCACCGATGTATTTTGGTTTTCGTTTGGAAACCGGAAACATAAAAGTTCTTACACCGTCGTGCCGACCATGCCTTTGTAATGTAGGCTAATTTAAACACCTGACTGACGAATGTAGGCCTATTATTATGTAGGCTAATTTAAACACCTGACTGGCGAATGTAACCGAGACTTGTGGTTTCCACTGTGTAAGAATGACGAAGATTTGTAATAAGTAGGCTATAGGATAATCCCGATAATTATATTACATGGCATTAACGTGCGAAGACTAGCAATGATCGTAATCGTAATCCAAGAAATCAGACCAGAACATTAAAATTGCCGTCATCTCATGCGTGCCACATGATCGAAGTGCAAGAATTTAAACTTGGAGAATGGGATACGGGCCACTTTGAATAACGGCGGACATCTCAAAAACAAAGACGCCACAAACGTTTCTGTATTGTTTTCGGCCATCTATCGACCATTCATGCAAAATCCATCGAAACATTTTAATTTTAAAAAATGCCACCAGACGTCGGTAGGCATTATGTGCATATAAATGCAGCAGGTGAACGCATTGAGAATAATGCGGAATGTTCTAGAGATCAATAGCAAAACATCGATCGCACAGAGTGTCGGAATAGATGTACATGTATGCATGCGCTGTTTATCAATAATGTGTTCCAGAAATGTCTCTGCGGACCTCTCTAAGTAAATAATAAGGATTATTCATTGATTCATGAACTCAATGCTCATTCATTATTCTAGTAGATTTATTTAGCACATTTTATATATAATTATATACATAATTATATATACGCTCGAAGGAACAGAGAGCATTGTTAGCGTTGATGAAAGAGCCGTTGAGTGTTCGCAAACAGCATTTCATTGACGTTCAAAGTAGAAGCTCTGCCATAATGTAGGCTAAGCCTACATTATGGCAGAGCTTCTACTTTGAACGTCAATGACTAGGCTATGTACTCTGCGGCTGTGAATGCACATAATGCATGTATTTATGATTCATGTGTAGGCCTATGTAATTGTACTGGGAGGCTTTTAATTTTTACAAGATTAATTACTCGATTAATCATCAAAAACTTCATCGATTACTTTCTGCTTGCTTCCGTATTAATAGAACTTATTTTGTGGTGTCAAGCGGCTCAATAAGTGCGGAGTAAACAATTTGACGAACACAATGATATTGCATTATATTATATTATATTACATTATATTATATTAGGCAATATTACATTATATTATATTAGGCTATATTATATTATATTATATTATATTATAATTATATTATATTATATTATATTATGTTATATTATATTATATTATATTATATTATATTATATTATATTATATTATATTATATTATATTATATTATATTAGGCAATATTACATTATATTATATTAGGCTATATTATATTATATTATATTATATTATAATTATATTATATTATATTATATTATGTTATATTATATTATATTATATTATATTATATTATATTATATTATATTATATTATATTATATTATATTATATTATATTATATTATATTATATTATATTATATTATATTATATTATATTATATTATATTTGGAGCGCCTCTGAGGAGTTCTCTTGAAGTGGCGCTATAAATGTTCGATTACAATTACAATGATAATGTTAGAAAATTTAGTGATTATTTTGCCTCTAAGGTAAAATGCTGAGGAAAATTTGAAGATGGAGAAAAATTATCTGCTTTCATTGCGGATAAATAGTTCACCTACTGTGGTTAAGTACATGTAGGCCTATCTCTGGCGAATCACACTGAGAAGTGGGCTAGTTATTGCTGCTACTATTTACTAACTCGGTGGCCACATTAACTTTCAAGTGCTTTATTTTAACACCGTGCAAGAGAATGGGTATGAATAAAATTGTATCATTCGATTAAAATTTTAAGACTGCGCTCTTTGTTTGGATCGCTCCCGAAATCAAAATGTCCGTTACAAAATTCAGTACGCCACATAGATAAATCTATAGTCTACCTTTCGGCCTATATAGGCCTACCTTACGACCAAGGCCGTAGCCAGGATTTGATTTCGGGGGTGTTTCTTCGCCAAGATTCTGAGGACCTTTTTTAGTCGTCGGAAACAGCTTTCTTACCATTTTTCGCCTAATTTCATGTTTTTTTTCTCATTATGTCCTAGTGAAGGCATTCTATTATTATTATTTTTTACATTTTGCATTTGGGGGGGGGTGTTTTCGTGGTTTTATTTTATGGTTTTTACATCATGTTCTAGTAAATACGTTATATCATTTTTATATCTTCCATTTCGGGGGGTGTTCAAACACCCAAAACACCCCCCTAGCTACGGCCTTGCTTACGACGTTGCAACACGTTTCTGAGTCGTTTCTGTTCTGCCTATAGATGTGCCACCAAGTAGTGTCTCACCTTATTCCTAACGCTCTTGACGAGTTCCTATGGAAAGGAAAACAATAATTGCGTTACTCCTTTCAAGAATATTTTATGAAAACTAGGATTTTTCACCCAGTTTTCCTGTCATGATGAAGGATCACAGACCAAATTGCAGAATTTAAACGATATCTGTTTTCGCTTTAAAAATGACTTTTCTCCCTCTGCGACGTTCTCGTCTATAAAGCAGCGCGTGCAATTACTATTTCTCTGAGCCTTTCGCTTTTGTTAGTGAAGCGTCTTAAATCCTTTGAATCTTGCGGTCGGTAGGACGTGTTCTTGTTACGTTACCATGATACATAGGGCCTACATGTACCTCTGCCAAACAACGAGACAAAAACGTCACTGAGAAAAGTGATCAACGAACAACAAATGGAAATTGGTTTATCTAATAGAATTATTTCCTAAGCTGTATAACACCCGACGGTTACTACGCTGCGGGGAATAAAAACATGTCCCATTGGCACCGCGCTCGTTTAACACCAAGGAAATGGTTTGAATTGGGTGACGATGGCATCAGACGCCGAGGCAATTCCCACCTGGATCAACGTTTCTTCCCCCGTGGCCTATGTCAGCTTTTATCGGAAGAACCAGGCCATAGCTTGCAGTCTATACACACTTGTCTCGTTGAAGCGTCCATTGCAACAAGATTTAAGAGGTTGCAATGGAGCTCAGAGAACTAATTATTACGCGCCGATGCTGGAACGTGGCAGAGGATAAAAGGAATTTTTGAAGCGAAAATAAACCTCGTTAAAATTTTGAACTATGATCCTGCCCTTAAATTGTCCATATCAGGCCACGCAGCAGAAGACAGTTTCTGAAGCAAGAAATTTGTAACAGTCCATTTTCATTTTCACGTAAGATAACCGAATGACTTGCTTATTCTGTCGAAAATATCCGGAAAAACTAATATGACAACTGCGAATTTGTACAGTTGTAACATTTCCACTTGGTTGAATTTTATAATATATGAAGGTATAGGGTTATATATATTGATGGTCATGTTGCAACTGTCAGCTACAGGCTTGCAGAGCGCCACAACAAGAGAAGCTCATACGTAGGCTAATAATGCACTAGCTCCCTATATAGGCCTATATAATACCCAACACAACTGCACGGAAGATAGGGAAATTGTGGAAAGGGGAGGGCCTCCATTCCCACTCTATTCCATTGATTCGGCAATGGATGAATTTTAAGTTCTCGATAAAGAGACATCACATCACAGAAGTTACTTTACGCCAAAGTTATCACCAAACTCTTCTGTAGGCTGATATGGAACCATTTATTGCATTTATTGATGGTCTTTGCGAGTGACCCGGTCACAAGATTTCAATCCACAACCCCAAGACTACGAGTCCAGCTCGCTACAATTAGGTCACACAGAGAACCAAAACAACACCCACACTTTCTGTTTCAAGACTAAAAAAATTCATAACGTTCTGGTCTAACCTAAAAAAAATAATCGCAATACGTGAGACACTAAAACAGTCAGATGAGAAGGAGGAAACACCAAATCATCATCGATCCTTCAGTTTCAAAGAACAGTGTCTATACTCTAGAAGAATGATTGATTCAGGGCATGCCACCATCAGACACTTGTGTCAAATGAAGTTGTGATTTATCGGAAGAACCTGACCCACACGCAATGGATTACCGCGTATATATCATCTAAGTATCAGACAGCCTGTTACCGACGCAACCAGCACTGTTGTTAAGTCAGGATTGGCGACAGGAAATCTACGGCTGCGCAGAAAATAGAGGAACGCACCGTGCATGTGTTTAACAGGAAAGAACTGCAGCGTGGGCAGATACACAATTTGTCTGATAGTAATTTATCTGTTTATCTGCACTGAGAGAAATACACGTTGACCTGCGCGGGTGGATAGATGGACAGATATATATCATATATATATTATATCATATATATTATAACATACTGTATATGTGCATTGGACACCTATGGGTTGTTAACCCATGGATAATGATGATGATTATGATATAATATGATATTTGTTATGTTATTCTTTCGGAGCAGGATAATAGTTGCTATACGATTTCAAATTATATTATTACATGTATAATATAATATCGCATATATTTCATGTGTATAATATCACATAATTACATTTAAACGGAATACTTTTTATCCATTCACCATTCATTCCATTTACCTATCCATCCGTCTGTCCGTAGGCCTACTTTGTCCATCAGTCCGTCTATGCGCACTTTAAACCGCCGCTCCAGCCATCCATCCTCAATTCATCCAAGTACTCACTCATCCATCCATCAGTTGCCACATTTGTGTAAGCAGTCAACGTCACCCATCTATCCGTCCATCCATCCATCCATTCATCCGTCAATCCATCCATCAACCTATCCATCTAGCTAGCCAAGACGTTTCTATTACTAAAAAACTAGACAATAGATTTTTCAAGGTTCTGTGGCAGTTTTACATTCTACGTTTCACAGTAAACGATTTCTTGGATTAATAATTTATTTGAAATCGGTTGAACTCTGGCGTGCCATCGTACGATGCTTTAGATGTTCAAAGCTCTCGTTAAATAAAGTTTATTTTTCTCAAATAATTAACGAGAACACTTTGCATAGTTGCCGTTGCGCTGTCACAAGGCGTTTTAATATCAGAGATTTATGTTACAGGATATCATGGGTCTGACGATTAGCACAGTTAGGATTTTGCTGCGTATGTGCAGTCTTAACACGTCCTTCACTCGCAATTGCTTGTGGGATTCGGCGTGGAACTCCGATGCAGTGTCCGCGTTGCAGTCGGGAGCGCTTCTGAGTAGAGAACGTGAAGAGGCGCTGCTATAGGAAATGCGAGAAATAAACAAATAAAAAAAATAATAAATGAATTGACCTCTTCAGTATTGCAAGCCTATCTCAGCTGATTTACAGAATAACGTTTAATGCATTAACAATGTTTCAGTAATTAGGGAAGTCGTCTGAATGTCAAGAAGACTGCTTAGTGGCACTGGCTCATCATTTACATACTCAAAATGACAACAGCCATTCTCAATTTAAAAGCTCTCTGCCATCAGTTGAGTCTTTTTTTCAATGCGCAAGCGTGAATAATCATCATAGCTGTCAATTTTTGTTCCGTATTTATCAATGGCGTCATCATCAACACGGATGTTTTTCTGCTTTATGAATGCAAGTCTTAGCCAAAATCTATGTATTTTTGTCGGTCAGTGATGATCCTATATAAGTCTCAACTATTTTTACAGCAGCTCTAAAAATGTGGGCTCTGATGTTGGCGTTCTTACGTTCTTAAGCGAACAGTTGCTGGAGAACTTTGATGCGTGGAAATAATATTTCTTTGATCGCTCTCCGTCAATGACTGAAATCGTTCAGGAGTTCTTTTCACCTCTAGCACGATCTCCCAACTAGATTTCCATCTCACAAAGTCGGCTTTTACATCTTCAAGGATCAGAATTCGAATTTTTTTATCCGTTATACTTAGCATTATATTAGCTAGACTATTCCCAAATCATTCTGATGACAAAAGCATACTTGTCTCTGATGATGAGTTCTTTGTCCAAAGGCAGGTCTCTAAGAGGCGCCTTTGTAACGGCATGTGCTGTGTTACGGCGCTATAGAAATTATCCTCATTATTATTATTAATTTAAGAGAGGTCAAAATTATCATGAACGTTTACGCACATTGTATTGCAACGGCACTGGGTCTAACTGTTGTCCATTAAATGCACTTAGACTAATGAAGAAGAGACACGCTGATTAATCGGAGTTGCAACGGTTGCTCTGCTAAGTTAATAAACAACCGTTGCATCTAACCAACAGCACACTCTCTAAGTAATCGATTCTTAAAACCGCGTCCAGCAACAACGAGACAACATCGAGGATGCAACGGTTGCTCAACAGACGAACAACCAATTATTACAACTCACTCTATAAAGTCAATTCCTTCAGCAACATCCATAGCAGCAGGATAACCACCCTCCGGCCCCGTATAGGCAACGGTTCGATTACAGTATATCATCAGCATCTAACAACATCGAGAATACCACGGTTGGCCTAATCTACCGATAATTATTATGATAACAACTAAACAGCATTTACGTTCAGATAAAATAATGATCATCGGCAACTATGCGGCATTTACCTGGTAAATAAATGATCACCGGTTGTCATAGCAACTCACGAGCAGCGTTCACATAACATTATAGTAAATATATAAATAACCATATAGTTTCATACCCAATCGTAAAAGAATCCCTCTCCGACAGATGCTCCAGTCAAACTTCCACCAACTCTCTCACACGCTGCTCTTCACTATGACTACGCTGCACGCCAAGCTTTCCCGTCCAGCCAACCTACGCTACTGCCGAACAGATCCCTACAAGCCATCCATGCTATTAATCTCAGCAGCCTCCTTCCCACAACAACTGCTCAGAGGAGGAACAGACGCCGCATACACGGACCATCCATCTTCAGTATCCCGGCTGCATGCAGGCCACTCCTCATCCGCGAACGACCAAGAGAACACGGGGCTCCGGCGCAAGTTTGTGATGTAATCTTCCCGTCCGGTGTTTTTTCTGTGCGACGCTAAATTCAATATCTGCAGCGTTCTGAAATTCCCCGAGTAACAGTTGTGTCGTTTGTCATTCTCCGCTGACTGACTGTAGTGGGTTGTCTGGTCGCAAGCCTCTAAGTTAATGTGGCCCTCGTGAATGGTCGGAGACACGAGAAGATACCTATATCGACATTAACAACTGCATATACAATATTATACATACGTGGCCTACATACGTTCGTCGTTCATGCGTGCATTCATACAAGCTTGCATGCATTCGCACGTTCTGTGAGTTACATTGAATTTTAGTACAGTGCATGCTCATGAGATGATAGTTATTTGCGTGAAAACATACCTGTATTGTCCATATCTACACAGAGAGACTGAGACAGAGCGAGATCGACATAGAGAGAGACAGACAGACAGACAGACAGACAGACAGACAGAGACAGAGAGAGACAGAGAGAGACACAGAAAGAGAGACATAGACAGAGACAGAGACAGAGACAGAGACAGAGACAGAGACAGAGACAGACAAACATAGACAGACAGACATACAGACAGCGACAGACAGAGAGAGAGACAGAGAGTGACAGAGAGAGAATAGACAGGCAGACAGACAGACAGATAGAAAGAGACAGAGACAGTGAGATAGAAAAAGACAGTAAGAGACAGAGAGAGAAAGAAAGAAAAAGAGGAAGATAGAAAGGCAGAGAAACAGACAGACAGATAGACAGACAGATAGACAGACAGATAGACAGACAGATAGACAGACAGATACAGACTGATAGAAAGACAGACAAACAGAGAGAAAAAGAAAGAGACAGAGACCGGGACATAGACATAGACAGAGACAGGGAGTCAGGGAGTCAGGGACAGGGACAGAGACAGAGGAACTTGGCCGTGGGAAGACAAATAAGACATATGAGTGGAGGAGATGCGTTGCCCGATGTGCACTGTGCAGACCTGCTGCACGGAAGTAGCCCACTAAATAGATGGAACGATACAAACATGCAGTCAAGCAAGATGTCTAATAAATACGATTCTTACACGCTTACATACACACACGCGCATAGATATAGGCTAAGCAGATAACTGGACATGCGCAGAATAACTTTTCTTTCTGATTCTGAACAACATGTAGGCTATGACATTGGAAATAGTCTCATTGTATTATAATAGTCATTCTTTTCATCAGCCTTCATATCCTTTTCCACACGTACAGCGCTATAGGCGGATGGCTACATGATACCAAAGAAGCCAGAAAAATTCACAGAACCGCTGCCATTATTAATTAGCCAAACAAATTTCATTATCACAATGGCATCCGTAAATCGGTAAAGCGCCTTAACGGTAGCAATTTCTCAGAGTCGTTTGGATACACTTGAAAGGCTTCAAAGAGAAAGACAAGGCTGGCGGCTGTGATTATAAAAGTCCAGTATGTAGTCACCTTGTGTGCCTGGCACTCCCTTTGCTTAGTCAGAACTGCAATAGCTGTCATGTTAAAAACAGTTAAAATATTATTGCATTGTATTGTATTCAAACATTTATAGTAATAGCAGTGGTAGAAGTATTGGTGGTTATGGTGGTAGGGGTAGTAATGGTAATTGTAATTGCAATCGTATACATTTATATAGCGACCCTTAAAGAGAACTCCTCTTAGTAGTCGTTGTTGTTTCAGTGTGTTAGCAAAGATCATTAGCGTCGCCCTCTCCACTTTGTCCAGGCGTGGGACTGGCACTGTCAGAGTGCGAATAGTGGCGGAGTTATTAATTGTTGCCTGTGCTGTACGAGATTGACATCTTTCGGCAGCTGACGTATCAATAGCAGCAGCAGCAACAACAACAACGCCAGCTGCGGCAATGCCAGCATCATCATCAGCAGCAGCAGCAGCAGCAGCATCAGCATCAGCACCAGCGGTGCCTATACTTTATCAGTCAAGCCATCTTCTTGATTGCACGAGCCGCATCTAACAATCAAAGACTTGTGATTTGCAATGCACGTATTATAGGCCACTTAACAACACTATGTTGTCCTGACTGTGGATGTTTATGTTTTTAGTTAAGACTGCATCATGTGTATTTCCAGATTGTAAATACTTAGGCCCACATGATACTCGCCTATCTAACATCTTGAATCTGAAATTGTGCATAGTTAGCCCTACCAGTGGAACTTCTAATCCCTTCTGGGTTTCCGGTTGTAACCAACTGTTTGTATAATATTTACTTCGCAAAAATGTTTTGTTATCTTGGTGCAATAAAATTGATGGCTACTTATCGTGTGCTGTGTCAAGATTCTGTTTCTAATCGTCGATTTTTAAAAATAATTATCACATTTTCTGTATCCACAAGCTGTTGCGTAAATTAATATAAGTGTAGCCACAGGTAACAATCGTAACTGATAGTAATTATATAAGCGGTCACACAGACACAGACACACACGCACACACGTACGCACACGCATAACCACAAAAATACACGAGCAAACACACCCAAAACATACGCGCACACATACACACACACCCACACACAACACACAAGCAAACATACACAAACATACATGAAATATACAGGCCTGCATTGTGTGCGACGCCGCGTCTGAACATGATATATATATATATATATATATATATAATATATAGGCCTATATAAAGAAAAAGTAATGTTTGTTTGTGTGTGTGTGTGTGTGTGCTTAGGTGTTGTGTGTGTCTGCGTGTGCGTGAGCGTGTGTATAGGTGTGCTTATGTGTTCGTGTGTTTGCGTGTGTATATGTGTGTGTGTGTGTGTGTGTGTGTGTGCGTGTATCTGTTTTGTGTCTGTAGGTTTTGTGTGTGCGTGTGATATAATTATGCAATGTAAGAATAATTGTGGAAAAATACCTGGATGGTTGGCCTGTAATATTATAATTATGATCCACATGCAAATGGTCTGTGAAAACAGGCATTATACTATAGACTATAGAGCTCTAACAAAGACTGGGGGTTGAAATTCCTCAACCTTCTCCCACCGGCAATTCTCACTCTGGGTGTATGTGTGTACAACTGTACATGTCTTTGTGTGTGTGCGTGTGGGCGTGTACATGTGTGTGTGCATGTATGCGTGCATTTATTTCGCTCCATCAACTCGAATACTGTCATGGACTGATCTTTACTGCATCCATCATGACATTGTCTTGTGTTATTATTATTATTATAGGTCTATACACAAGCGTAAGATTGCATTATGTACTACAAAATAATATATATTATATATACATATAAATTATATCCACGACACATAATTATGTGAATCGCTAGACAATCTGCGTTTTCTACCATAGATGTAGGCTACCGTATATCTTTTCGTTTCTACAGAGGTAACGGACCTGCACACTGCACAGTAAATCGGTTCTTGTTTTCCGCGGGTCTGCAATCATCTGGTTCGGCTCTATATCAAAGTAATGATCCAATGCAGAAAAATTAGTCATAACTGTGGCCGCGGGTGAGTGAGATGAGAGCGGAGAAAAGCAGCATGTGGCAGAGTAGTTATTCGGTTTTTTTCTAAGGGGAATCACGCAACTTATGACGATCGGGATTTCCCCTCTCCAACCCAGATTTATGCTCTATAGATTGGTGAAAGACTTCACGGGGGTTCTCATATTACAGCTGACTCCAGCCTCATCAGAGATTGCATGATGGTCCTGACGATGCAGTCGTTAAATCTTTAGCAAGCAATAACACGATTGAGTTTGTACCGTTTGTCGGCTGGGAGATATTTGAAGGCGTGAGATTACCGAAAGCTGAACATGGATTTGATGAGGAAGCAAAAGGCGCTATGCTGAGTACTTGGACGCAATAAAAATATACACACAGCGATATCCGGCGTAAAATAATCATGATGGCACAAAATAGTGACGCTCAATCATAACGCGACACAATTAGGATGACAGGGATAAACAATACAGCACCAAGAAGGATGAGGCCACTCACTATGCGCATTTGTCGCCAACATACAGCTTGCATAAAATTGTATTAATATGTTCCCACGCATTCATCATTCGTGAACAATACATACTCAGCGATAGTCGAGAGCACCTCTGAGTAGTTTTCTTGAAGAGGCGCAATAACAAGTGTTCATGCATAGATACATGCATGCATACATACATACATACATACATACATACATACATACATACATACATACATACATACATACATACATACATACATACATACATACATACAATCATACATACACAGATACATTCATGCACACATATATTATACATACATACACACAATGCATACATACATACATACATACATACATACATACATACATACATACATACGTAGTTACATACATACATACATACATACATACATACATACATACATACATACATACATACATACATACATACATACATACATACATACATACATACATACATACATACATACATACATACATACATACATACATACATACATACATACATACATACATATATACATACATACATACATGCATGCATGCATACTTAAATACATACATTCATACATACACACATGCATACTTGCAAATATAAATAATATATAAATATATGATAAACACATGTAAACAAATCAATATATATTTATATATTTATATATTTATATATTTATATATTTATATATTTATATGTTTTATATATCACTGCACATCTGCACAGATAGGTCTATAGATTTGGTAGATGGAGCATGATGAAGGAAGAACAGCATCTGTTGCAGCTGTTGTTTCAGTGTTTCTGGTATGAACGCATCATCATTGTTTACATCCTTCAAAGCATTGCGAACAAATGCAAGTCAAATACATCAAAGGGATCGACATTTGAAATTTCCAGCACAGATGTAGAAGGCATCGAAGTATAGGCGTAGGAGACGGGAGTCCAGAGGGTCAAATGCCTCCCAAATTTCGGGCAAGACTGGTTTTCGGGCAAGAGACCAGAAAAAAATGTATATAAAAACTTACGTAAATTTTCGGAAAATATGGCATTTCGACCCTGAATGACAAAAAAATTGTCGTCATATTTTTCGGGCAAAAATTTAACTTTTGTCCCCCCGCCCACTGCTGAAATGTCCCCTACGCCTATGCATCGAAGTCATTTGATTTGCTCGTTGCCAGCAACTGCTATCCTGTAATGCAAAAAATGATCCATGCAGGGAGTGCATTAAAGAACGCATAGGCCCAACATACATATTGGTGGGGCGCGGTGGTGGAGAGGTGATGTTTGGCGCTTTGTAGCCGGAGGGCTCCAAGTTCGAATCCACCTCAAGCCGCCTCGTATAGGGACCTTTGGCAAGTCCTTTGGCAACTCCTGCCCACTCTCTGGAATGTTTATATTATACTAAATGCATCACGACAAATTTGTTTCCTAGCAAGTAATTAACGGGAATTCTTTTTTAATCAGAGATTTTCAATGCATTTGACAGGTTTATATTGTCTTTTCAATGCTGTAGTATAATAGAATTATTATAGGTCACACATGGACATGGTTCTAGGCCGAACATCTGATTTAATGCAACTGAAGCATACATACACACAGGAACACATGTAGTCAGATAATATCTCAGATTGCATGCCAGTCAGAAATCCAGAATAATTGAAAAAAATTCTGCCTGTGTTGTTGTCTGTATTTGATCCAGAATAATAATTGACAAAAACACTGCATGTGTTGTCTGTATTTTATTGCCAAAGAATTGTATTCGTTTTGATTGATAGCCATATAATAAGATATCAGGTTGCTAGCACACAAGGAATGCGTTGTTACTACCAAACGTTTGCGTAGCACAGATGATAAAAAATATGTCTCACAACACTCGGTAAGATACTAGGCAATGTAGGCACATGGGCGCTCGCACATCAGGGGCAAGAGGGAGCACTTGCCACCTCTGGAAAATCGATTTGCTATTTTTTAACTAATACTTTTTGGTCTTTAACAAATTAATTTCTTTGCACTAATGCGCTAATTTTACAAAATTATACACAGCGTTAAACTGAGAAATTGACATTAGGCCTATAGAAAAAACCTCTGTGAAAAATAACCGTGTTCTTAATTTTCTGCTTTGCATTTTCAAGCACTTGCTAAAAAATTTACCGTCACCATTGTTTTTGCCCCTCCTGCAAAAGTTTCTGCGGGCGCCCATGTGTAGGCATGATCAATTAATCATTTGCATGTAGTATGCACCTTGGAGTGTTCTCTTACATGGTCGAAAAACCAGACCCTTTCATTGCTCTTTTTCCTACCCAGTTTTCAGTGGACATTTTAAAACGGTTGCAACGATTTATTTGTGTTTAGATGTTGCATGTTCAATTTATAAAGTATTTATCTAAACTTTCTAAAGTCAAATGCAGAACAGCACGAGCTTAGTCACGAGCGCTGCGTCAAATCAGAAGGGTTGTCTACCGACCGATGTCATAAGCATTCAAGACAACAACGATAAGCCGAGGCATGCAGACAAGGCAAAGAGAGACAGCGAGAAGCAATAAAGACAGACACAGAAGAGAGGCAGAGAAGGAGAGGGAGAGTGAGAGAGTGAGAGACAGAGACAGAGACTGAGAGACAGAGAGAGGAAGAGACAGAGAGACAGACAGAGACAGACAGAGACAGACAGGGAGATAGACAGAAAGTGAGAGAGAGACACAGAAGAGGCAGAGAAGGAGAGGGAGAGTGAGAGACAGAAACAGAGACTGAGAGACAAAGAGGAAGACAGAGAGAGAGAGAGAGACGGATAAAGACAGACCGAAAGATAGAGAGACAGGGAGATAGACAGACAGAAAGTGAGAGAAAGTCACAGAGATACGCATACACTGGGTGATAGGGACTTTGGAACTGACAGAGAAAGAGACAAAAGAATGGGAGAGGCATAGAGAGAAAAATATGCAGAGAGAAAAGAGCAGCACTCAGAGAGAAGGAAAGATAGATACAGACAATGAGAGAGCCATGGAAATAAAGCGTGGGTTCTGAACTGTTGCAGTAGGAGTCATGACTAAGGTGTTCGCTATTAAAACTGCACTGAAAGAAGCGAACATGCATCGAATTCCTGGCGTTCGCATGCAAGACGAAGAAGAATTCGGTTGCGTTACATGTCCGACAGACGATAGCGAAATATGCCAATTGAAATTCCAGTCCAAACAAGCGATACTCTCTCTGTCTTTCTGTAACTCTTTCCTTCTCTGTCTGTCTCTGTATGTCTATGTCTGCCTGTCTTTCTGTCTGTCTCTCTTTGTCTGTCTGGCTCTCCTTCCCTCTATCTCTCTCTTTTCTTTTCTTTCTGTCTTCCTAATTTTCTTTCTCTCTCTGTCTCTGTCTCTCTGTCTATCTGTCTATCTCTCATTCTCTCTCTCCCGCTCCCTCGCTCTCTCTCCCGCTCCCTCGCTCTCTCTGTCTCTCTGTCTCTGTATCACTCTCACTCTCTGTCTCTGTCCGTCTCTGTCTCTCTCAATCTCTCTCTGTCTGCCTCTCTCTTAGTCTGTCAATGTCTTTCTGTTTCTCGTTCTTGCGATCTCTGTCTTTTTCTGCCTTTCTCTCTCATTCTTGTCTGTCTCTCTCTCCCTCCTTTCACTCTCTCTATCTCTTTCTCTGTCTCTCTGTTTCTCTCTCTCCTCCTACTATTCCTCTCTCACTTCTTCGCAACTCCAGGCGGTGTTTGGTCGAGAGATTTCCCACGTGAATCATTACCGACAATCTATCCCAATACAATCATTAGCTACACGCACACAAATCACCAGAAATCAATGTGTAAGTCCACGCAATTAGTATATATATATATACATAGTACGGCTGGCGTACATAAATAAATAAATATATATATATATATACATGTATATAAAGCCTGTATGTATATATGAGACCAAATTCCAGACGGTGCACTACATGCAACATTCGAGTGGAAAATAATCGAAGTCAGACGAAACCTATTATAGGCTGGACAGAAATAATGTGAATGAGAGGATAGCATCAATTGGGGAGCAATGAACGTCGTGACAAGTAACACAGTGCAATGGGGATCATTTATTTCGTGCCAATTGCCACCAAGGTGACTTGCGCCAGGAAATGATGATGATAATGATGATGATGATGATGGTGGTGGTGGTGATGATGATTATGATGATGATGATGATGATGATGATGATGATGATGATGATGATGATGATGATGATGGTGATGGTGATGATGATGGTGGTGGTGTTGGTGGTGGTGATAATGATGATGCTGATGATAAAGGTGATGTTGATGATGATGTTGCTGATGTTGCTGTTGATGATGATGATGATTATTATTATTATTATTATTATTATTATTATTATTATTATTATCATGATGATGATGATGATGATGATGGTGATGATGATGTTGATGATGATGATGATGGTGATGATGATGATGATGATGATGATGATGATGATGATGATGATGATGATGATGATGATGATGATTAAGATAGTGATAATGATGTTGATGATGTGCTAATAATTATCTTAGCCGATCGGGTTCTCCACATCCTCACCATCTCACCCATGATTTGTAAAATTTCACAAAATTGTAGCAGGAACGCCAAATGCCCCTAGAATTTCGTGGAAAAATCAAATAATATTTACTACTCATCCTGCATACCAGCACATTTGATAATGTGCAGACAGATAAACAAGTAAATCTATGTTCGCTATGGATAAAAAGGCAACAGTGTAACTGGAGACAGGAATGCAGACAAACAGACAGTGAGCCAAATTCCAGTCGACCGGGCTGACGTAGATAGGAGCGCTTCTTAATAGGTATTTTGAAGGGGCGCTATATAAATATTGATTGGTTGATTGATACTGTCAAATCCTAACTGCAGGTTTGAATGCACCTTGATAGCATCCATACATGATGCAATCAATGCTCAAGCTTTCTTTCGAAATCTCATATGTAGACCCCACACACATTATATAGCTCACTGACTGTGTATGACCCCCTTGTCTAGTGTAGCCTACTTGATGGATTGAGAGGGACGGATGGCGAGGGAGAAGTCTGGTCACGTACGAGGTCAACAGATCTAAAGTCACTGATACATCATGTGCAGCGTCATCTGGCGGTGGGTTGACTTCAAACACGTCTCTTACATCTAAGTATATTTAAGCCTATACAATATACATGTACTCATATACGAATTATTATAAAGGGTATAATGGGCGTGTAATTAGGCCTATAATAATATAAATACAGGATTATAGGCCTATATACAAGCCCATTAGATCATACATTGTAATGTACAGTATAATATTTTCAACCCCTGCTGTGCAGTGAAATGAACATATATACTAGTTTACCCGACCACGCGTTGCTGTGGCTGAAAAGAGCATACAACCATCCCTGCCTACCTCCCCTCCACCTTTTTTGGCTGAGAAAATGATATGATTTTTATGAGATTTCGAACGGATGACTAAAAAAGGCCATCGACTCTTTCGGGCATAGAAAAAATTTCGGCAAGTCTCCACCCCAACCAAAGCCCAAGTTTGAAGCCTCCACCCAAGAACGGAAACCAAACTCCGCCATGGTAGGCATGTAAGACTATATCAGTGTTTCTTAACCAGTGTTCGACCGAACCCCTGGGGTTCGATGAGCTAGTGCCAGGGGTTCGGCAGAGCTCTAAGTCCTTTGAAATATATACATACTGTAGTGTATTCAGGGTCAGCGAGTGTGAGTGAAAAATCATTTGCTATTTTATTTTCATTTTTCGACTTTTATTGAATAGCAAAGGACACATTAAGATGCAATTGGTAATGTTGGTACGGTTAGTTAACTGTTAGTAGTTCATGTATTGAATGTATTAGGCCTAATATTGTATCACATTTTGGCACAAATTTTTATTTCCTTTTGTTCCCATTAGTTAAAAAATTGTTGTTTAAACTTGAGGGGTTCGCTGAATGGTCATGGATTTCTCTTGGGGTTCGGCTCCCTTGAAAAGGTTAAGAACCACTGGACTATATTTATAAGAATGAGAAGGCTAGAAGAAAAGACAAGAAAATTTACAACTGCTTTATCGATTTCCAAAAAGCCTTTGACAGCATCGACCAGAGTGTAACATGGGCGGTCATGAATTCATATGGAGTGGACAACAAGCGGGTGCGTTTACTAAGAGAAGTTAATAGCAATGCAAAGGCGGCGGTAAGGGTGTGCGGAGAGATTGATCCATGGTTCAGCATTGGCAGAGGCACAAGACAGGGTGACTCGATATCACCAGATATTTTCAACCCCTGCTGACATATTCATCACTCTCTTGGAAAGAATACTAGACAAGACCAGGGAGGAAGAAGGAGGAGCAAAGATCAGCGGTGAGAATATTAACAATCTATGTTTTGCGGACGACATCGACCTGATAGACGATGACATCCAGAGGTTGGAGAGCCCAGCTCAGAAGCTAAGTGACGAAGGAAAACGGTATGGTCTTGTCATGAACTTTGAGAAGACCAAAACGATGGTGTTTGGGGCAAAAGAACTGTCTAAGAAGATGGAAACCAGTTAGAAAACGTCGAAAAATTCATATACTTAGGATGCATCAAAAGTAACATAATGACTTAGACAACAAGAAAGAGGTATGGGCGAGAATCGCGAAGGCAATGTCAGCAATGAAGGCATTGGATAAAATCTGGAAGAGCAAATCCATACATCTACAAACAAAATTAAAAGTACTGAGAACCTGCGTGTTCAGCAGTATGTTGTATGGATGTGAGGCCTGGACAATAACTAAAGAAATGGAGTCAAAGATATTAGCCTTCGAGAGGAAATGCTACAGAAGATTGTTGAGAGTTGGATGGATGCAGAAGATGACAAACTCAGAACTGTATGGACAAATTGAAGCCGCAGAGAACCTTATGCACACAATGGTCACATATGCAGAATGAGTGAGGACAGAAAAATAAAGAGGGTGATGTTCGGAAGAATGGAGGGAGCCAACACAAGGAATGGCTGGACAACATAACCGACTGGTGCGGAGCGCCGATACAAGACCTGACACACGCGGCCCTGGAAAGACAAAAATGGCGAGGAACAATGAGGATGGCAGCGGGCACCTACGGGCACTGGTCCCTTGGTTCTTGATGATGATGATGATGATGATGTAGGCCTATATTTTATGCAGGTGTATATAATATTATAGCCTAAAAAAGACAGATGATATTATGATCAAATCATCTTTTTTTCTTCTTTGTGACAAAACATTGTCAACATGCTTCAAATCGAGAAACACTCAATACATTGATCTCAGCACAGCTGAAGAAAACATCACGTCAACCAACTGTCCTTCTCGATCGATTTCTGCCGTTCATCGCGAGGTGAAAAATATCGCATATCAAGGGTATGCACGAATGAACATTATTGTGGATTGAAAAGCAGGTCAAGGAAACCAACCACCCTATAAGCAAAAACAATCTGTCGCACGACTGACATTAGGACGTCAACTGCATCTGACGTCGAAATGAAATGAAATTCTTGGCTGTAATAGAATGTCATTCGTTTTCACGTTCACGTTCCCATGCATGAAGAATGCAACGTTCAGAAAAAAACTGCTTCTTCGATCGCAATATAGGTCTACAGCATGCATCGTGTACTATCATATTTGATGAAGTTTTGTAAGGACATGCAATTGGCATGCGTACATGACATGTACATGTATTATAGTGTTGCATTTTGCAAGCTACTGCCAAAAATAACTGTAGCTTTTCCCCTCCTGCAAAAATTTCTGCCGTCGCCCATGTTGGAAGGGCTCTTTAATATAATACGATACTAGTACATTAGTACAACTACGTTATATGATTCTATACATATAATACGGTATTTTTGCATTTTTGCATTTTTGCATTTTTGAAACCAGCTGTTAGCACAACACTTTTTAAAAATCGCAAAAGCGCTTATAATGTAGCTTAGCAATTATAGTCCTATATTAAATACAAAAAGGTTTCGAAGTCCAACGTAATATCTCAGCTCACAGGTAAGGTGTTATAGGGCTGCAATTACAAATTAATGATAGTACTGAATTTAGCATTTAGATTACAATGACAAATGAAGGCATCAGATTTAATAATTTTCATGGCCGAGAAATCGACTTCTCGTGGTGGAAAACAGAGTGAGGATTGACGTGAGTTGGGGCCATGGGCGGAGACTTAGTTAGCAGAAGGACGGTCCCCTCAATGAATGTGGGGGGACGGCCCATGTATTTGTCCCCCCCAAATTGTTGAGTGTTACGACTAAAACCTTTGGTCGCCAAAAGTGGAAAATTTCGTCGGCAACTCAGCCATTCGTCTGCCCAAAATCTCGCGTCCTTCTTTCGGCGCCACTCGTTCGTCCCCTCCCCAAGTGTCCGCCCAAGTTTCTCCCGGTCGTTCCCAAAACCTCGCAGTTAAGCCTTCTTGGCACACTATACCCCGCAGTCGATCGAGTCGTGGGCTACGATCGACTTGGCTCGGCCGACGATCGACTCGATCGACTTCGTCGACTCGCCGACCTTTTCACGACTCGATCGACTTGGCTCGGTCGACGATCGACTCGAACGACTTCGTCGACTCGCCGACCTTTTCACAACTCGATCGACTTGGCTCGGCCCACGATCGACTCGATCGACTTCGAGTCGACTTGACCTAGTTTTGTCTCTTGCTCACCCCTGCAGTTATATGATCTCAAAATGAAATCTGCGTGACGTCACACTAAGCCTAATTTCGTATTCTCAGTGAATTTATAGTAGATATGCACTGTAATCGTAGTGAAGTCACAATAGGCCTCGTTTAGATTCTGTAAAATTAATGAGTTTCAAAAATTATTACGGTTGATCTGCGTAATAATCGAAGTGACGTCACAATTCGTCTAGTTTATACTCTCAAAATGCTCTTCTTTAATAGTAGGCCTAGATATGTATAATAATTAAAGTGACGTCACAGTAGGCCTTGTTTATATTATCAGAATGTACTTCTATAATATTACATTTTGTATCATAATCGAAGTGACGTCACAATAGGTCTAGTTTTTTTAATTCTCGAGGTGAACCTGTAATAGGCCTATAATAGTAAAAAAAATTGCATCATAATCAGAGTGACGTCACAATAAGCATGGGTCTAGTTTTGTATTCTCAAAATTAATGAAATTATATGATGGTAGATTTGTATCCTGACCGAAGTGACGTCATAAAATATTCTAAAAATTACCATCTACATATAATAATTTATACAGGCCTAAATGTATCCTGCTCATTCAGGAGCGGATCCAAGAGGGCAATCCGGCCATGCCCCCACTCCATTCGGACCCTCCTCCCATCAGTTTTCAAGAAGCTGTAAATCAACGCAACGGGAACAGGAAGGTGAGAGAGAAACTAGCACATGACTAAAAAAATTAATCAGATTTTAAGTAACCGGAGTTGCAACGAGTTTTTAGAAGTTTTTAGAAGTTTTTTGGGCGAAAGACTAAAAGAAGGATTTTTCCACGGAAGACCAACAAAAAAATTTTTCGGCCCAAGACCAAAAAATTTGACCCCCTCGTCAAATATTTCTGTATCCGCCTCTACTGGTTGAACTCAAATCGAAAACGTACGTCTATCAACTTTCACAGTTCCACACACACGAAATCGTCAGCTGCCAAAAGGTTCATTAGCTGCACTCGTGTGAAAAAACTGAATTACGTCATTATATCATGTAGTTCACTTTGAGACTTCAAGAAATAGTAGGCCTAAGATAAATATTTTTAAGTGGAGTCCAGTCGACGGAGCAATGATCGACTCGACTTGCAAGTCGACGATTTTTCGATCGACTCGACTTGGCATGTCTCACGATCGACTCGACTCGCAAGTCGATCGAGTCGATCGAAAAAAACTCACGACTTGCAAGTCGATCGAGTCGACGATTTTTCGATCGACTCGACTTGGCCAAGTTATGATCGACTCGATCGATCGACTCGATCGACTGCGGGGTATATGGCACACATCAAGTCCTCGTGAATCATAGTCTAACCTTCCAGTTATTTTCGTACAATTCTCTTTTTGGTGAAAATACCGGTAGTATCCAAATGCTGCTGTCCAAAATGGAGGCCAAAAGGGCCGACAAAACCCCAGAAATTCCAATTGTGCATGTATGCCGTTTGAACTTGTCTCCGACCAAAACAACGCTGTGTGTCGCAAAATAAATATTTCAGAACAGGCTATAAAGTGCTTATGAAGGCTATCACCACTTCTAAAAGTGGTGGTGATAGGAAACCACCGGCACAATAATTACAAGTTCTTTCATGACCGTGTATGCCAAAGATATCTCCACAATGCGCGACAGAATACATCCCGACAAGAAGTGATGTCCGAGTAGAATGCAAACATTCGACCGGAATTCTGCAATTTCTCTGAAAACATCCGGCATAGCTATCGACGGAAGAGAAACTGGTTCGCACTTAAATGGCCGTCAATACCAGCAACAGTGCGATGATTTTACGTGTCGCAACGCACGTTACACGACAAATACGGCAAAGGACGTAAATACGGTGATTGGTGCTTTTATGAGGGTCTCGTTTGTCATGGAAAGTTCTCGAAAACCTCGTCATCAAGGGTGTCGTATTATAACACGACTCGAAACGCAGTTTACATTCGACAGCCAATCACCAACCTTGCCTTCCCATTTATGAGATTGAACCAATCTTGTTTTCATGGTTATGAGATTGTACTCGCTGTACGGTGGTAAAATAACGCAGCGCTACAAAAGAATGACGCGACGGCGGGAACGAACGACTGAGCGCCATTTTCGAGTCAAGAGTTTCTGCTAGACATCTGAAGATATTTCTAGACGTAGGTCTTTGTAGGATTTGTACCGTAGTTTATGCTCTGTTGCACTACGCTGCATAGCTAATATATTTTGTCCTTCTGCAATTCATCCTTGCTTGCTTGCTTTCTTCCTTCCTTCATTCCTTCCTTCCTTCCTTTCTTCATTCCTTCCTTGCTTCTTTGCTATCGTCTTTTCTTCCTTCCTTCTTTCCTTCCTTCATTTATTACTTGCTTCTTTCTTTCCTTATGTCTTCCCGTGTTCCGTTTACATTCCTTCCCTTTCTTAATTCCTTCTTTAGTTCTTTTCATCTTTCCTTACTCTCTTCCTTCACTCACTCATTCGTTCATTCTCGTTCAATCCTTCATTCACTTCGCAAATGATTTTCGTGGAGTCCAGCATCAGATGGACTTTAAGTGAGTCCTTGAAGCACAACTAGTCTCCAACATTGACTCAATACACATACACACACACATACACACACATACACACACACACACACACACACATACGAATACGAATCAATAAGTTGGCGCCACATAAACGATGCGAATTAAAGTGAATAATGACCAGAGGGTGGCAGACTTCTTTGACCTTTATCGTCTTCGAGAGGTTTTATAAATTGGCGCCAAATGAACTATCGATTACTTCACACATAACATATCAGAAGCACGCAGGCCTTATGCATATATGTATGTATGTATGTATGTATGTATGTATGTATGTATGTATGTATGTATGTATGTATGTATGTATGTATGTATGTATGTATGTATGTATGTATGTATGTATGTATGTATGTATGTATGTATGTATGTATGTATGTATGTATGTATGTATGTATGTATGTATGTATGTATGTATGTATGTATGTATGTATGTATGTATGTATGTATGTATGTATGTATGTATGTATGTATGTATGTATGTATGTATGTATGTATGTATGTATGTATGTATGTATGTATGTATGTATGTATGTATGTATGTATGTACAATGCACATAGAAGTTTGGATGAACTCGTGGGAGTGATGGATGAATCGCAGAGAGAGAGAGAGAGAGAGAGAGAGAGAGAGAGAGAGAGAGAGAGAGAGAGAGAGAGAGAGAGAGAGAGAGAGAGCAAGAGAGAGAGAGAGAGGACAGAGACAGAGAGAGACAGAGAGAGACAGAGAGACAGAGAGAGACAGAGAGACAGAGACAGGCAAACACACAGACAGAGACAGACACGCAACAAGAGTGAAAGAGAGACACACACACTTGCCTGGTAGTTTCGCATAAATCACGGAAGTGAAATCCATCTGGTATAATCAAGAGTGAACAGCAGGTGCGCGCCTCTCGTGACTGCCTCCTGTGCTTTCCGTCTCATCTCTCCAGCTCTATTGTCTGCGATCCTATTGTCTGCGATCCTGTTGTGTGGAGCCAGAACCTTAATTTCTAGGTCGTTGATATTCCGGGAGGGGAGGAGGGAGGAATGGAACGGATGTGGAATGATATCTCGGTCGCAGTCGTTGTCATTTTTTAATTAATGCCTTGAAAAAGTTCTTCCGGTGGTCTATTGTTATTGCAACAACTATTATGTGTGTGCGATTGCTTGAACCTAAAAATAATAATGCTAAAATATTCACTGAACTCAAGTTAATGATACAAATATTATATCTGCCTAAAATATATAGTTCTTATAAGGAAGTCTTGTTTCTTATTTTCAGTGACTAAGAATAGACTCAGCCGAAGTTCTTACAGTGAACTTGAAAACAATTTATATTATAATTATTCCTATTAATTATCAACTAGGCCACTTACAAACATTAAGTAGCTCGACACTGAAATTGCAGGGGCGGTGCCCCAACAGGCAATCGCCGACAAAAGCCCTGGTAAAAGTCTTTTCCCTCGTAATTGCCTTGCCGATAGGCTGTCAGAATTGTTGTTTTTAATTCGAATATTTAGGCTATTTGAGACACACATTGACTTCTGCGCTGGTTCCTTGTATGGTTCCCTGGATACCTGACCTTGCCTATCTCCAACAGGAGTTCATTCCAGACACCTTGAGAACCGCTTATTGTTAGCTCACATGCCTTAGAGAAGAGAAACGAGCTTATTTAATGAGCGAAATAATGCGACAATTAATGACCTAATAATTCACTGATGATTATTTCTATGCGGAATTAGTTCGGAGGTATAGCGCTAAGTTCTGCGAAGCACGATTCATGACTTGTGTTGACCTTTTAATATTGCTTTGACGCTGCATGGTTCCTCTTTCCAGGAAAAGGAAATAAGCGTCTGGCGGAGGTGATACCGTGATACGCCCCGGGAAATAGGATAGGATAGCCTGCAGGCTGCAGTGATCTATGAGTCTATGGCTCACAGCTGTGCCAATATGGACACCCATTGCATGATTGTTTATGCATCTTGGACTTATTATAAGACCCTTCAACATGCAACGTGCATATTTATTCTTATAGACTAAGCTACAGCACGGTTGGACATATGGAAATGATCTCAACATTGCTTAGTAAATAGACTCATTGCATTGCGGTTTCATCGTAAAACGGCTCTTTATAGTATTATGGCAACAGAGACATCGTTCCAACGTGTCTGTTGTGCACTTGTTATTGAAATCAATGATTGTGGTGACATCTACTCAGCTTTGATCGAAACGAATTCTGATTGAAAACCTGATGAGGCGAGTATAATAATAGTGCGCATGACTGACAGCCTAATTAAAACAAGTAGGTCAGATTCCGCCATAAAGATATTCTTGCGACTCTAGTGCTTTCGCCGATATAGTTTTATCTAGCGTTTATTATACTACTCACAAGTGGATTCTGACGGCAACACTCGAAAGAACAAAGGGGATTTATCAACAGATCTTGCCACACTATGTGACTCTCTCCTTGATGATTCGTGTTGCTAATGATCTTTCCGACTATTCACTTCAGCTGTTCAAAAAGACTGACAGGAGACACTGGAGTCTGATTGAAAGTTGTCGTTTGTTGAAGGAAAGACAGAAGAGGGAGAACCTCCGAGAGGGAAGCAGATTATGGAGCTTTCTGATCACTTCCGTTTATTTTTACTGTTATTGGATGCGGTCATTGGCAATCAACCTTGGAACAAAGATCCACTGAAACGTGAAGGCCACACGATCATCCGTGATGTCTGGTTGCATTATGTATACTCGTTGCAGACACCTTCTGAGCTCGGTCGCAGCAGGTTGTCATGCGCAATGTAATGTAAAGTTGAGTGATGTGATCTGATGTGATGTAATGTAACCTAATGCAATGCAGTACGGGTTTAGGTGAGGTAATATAATCTCATGACTGTGATATAATGTTGTCTTGTGTAATGCATTTAATGCAATCTTTATGATCTAATGTAATGCTATGCGATACAACGTAATCTCGTGTGCGATAATGCAATATTAGATGAGTAGTGTGGTGCAATGTAACATCATTTAATACAATGCAAATGCGACGTAAGCCTACTATATAGTATAACATGAATTTGCATCACATGCAACACGAGAAAAAGTACTTGTTCATTGTCATGCATCGTCTTCTATCAGAAGTATACCTGCCACAGAGTATGCACTGCAAGGTACTTAATGCAAAGCATCTGTGCTGTAAAGCCATGTATCTTGCAGCGCATTACTGAGTGCACTCGAAAGTGCACGTTATGATTATTATTACGACCAGGCAAACAGGACAGAAACACACGAATCGGCGGAACCTACGTCAATGCACACGACTGTTTAATGTTTATCTTTTCGTCAAGGTATAGAGTGGTTGGACGCGGAATTGTTTGTCGGAAGTAGCGGTCTGACTATTGCTGAATAGAAGTTTACCGAATGCATTCTCGCCCTGCAGGGGTGGTGGGGTGGTGTAACCTCCTCTGCCTCCGACTCCAGAATCCTTTTGATCCATCACGAAATCGTGCGACATTCGGCCTCACGAACACCTGTTCACACTTGCTTTGTGTCCATTCGATCGACCGATGATGAAACGTGGCATGGAAGTCGGCTCTTCGCTGAACGCTGCATGCTATATTTAGGATTGTTGGGATAACTGTAGTGTATAATAATAATTATTATTGTATTCACATTCGTAATCGAAATCGCTTGGAATTTCTTTGCTCACCAGCGCTGAGTCAAGTCCGGGAGTTGTCCAATGTTCATGTCAATATGACAGGTAAAGATCTGAATCAGACAGACCAGAGACAGACCTGTCCAAACAAACCATGCAATCAATCTGTCTGTATATCCATCCATCCATCCATTCATCGATCCATTCATCCATCCGTCCATCCATAGGCCAACTTCATCCGTCCATCCGTTCATCCACCCATCCACATACTTTCTCACAACGTCATCGAATAACACTACGACACATCAAAACACAAACCGATTTCTAACATACATGTATGACTCACGACTCGTGATATCTAGCAAGCATCAGAGATATCTAGCAACATGAACACACTCAGCACATGTACATAGCCTATACACTATACAGACACATCTACAAACATGATACTAATAATAATTATTATAATACAATGCTCAGGAGCCAATGTGCATCCGAGAGTAAAAGCTGGAGACAATAATTATTGTTATTGTGCCGTAGTTGAACATTTATTAGCACCTGAAAAATCTCGTCAACCGGAGACTTTTATGTCAATCATTTCTGGCATCAGTTGATGCCACGACACCTTGATGCCTTGATGTCCTTGATGCCACGACACCTTGATGCCTTGATGCCGTGTGCATTAGTCACGGGTGCGAAGGAAGCAGTGGCAAAGTGGCGCCGCAACCTGTTTGCTTTGCCAACTCTTACTGCTTTTCTTCCTGCCAATTAAATGGACACAATGTTGTATTTACACACATATATATATATATAATATATAATATATAATTATATGCAAAAGTAAGTATTGTGATGCATGTATATAAATGCATACGTATTACTCACAACCTATACATGCTTTGTCTGTATGTCCTGTAGTACGGTAGTTGTGACCCATCCTTTTGACACATGGAAGTAGGGGGCAAAGCCCAGTCTAACCATCACTTCTAGGAACGTCGCCAGCGACGACTTCGAGGAAACGCGCCGGCGGCGCCTTCCAGCCTTCTAGGCCACGTCTTCTAGGCTTCTAGGCTTCTAGGCCACGCCCCCATAGGCTGCTAGGCTATTACGTCATACCTAATTAGCATACAGGCTAGTAGAGGACTTCCAGGAACGGTCTACCTGGCTTCTAGCACTTCTAGGGCACGCCTACTTAGGCTACTAAGGCTTCTAGGCTATGGGCTATAGGCTAAGGGCTATGGCTTACACGTCACTTCTAGGGCATGCCTTCTCGGCTTGTAGTGCTTCCAGGAACCCTAATTTATTATGATAATATGCTAATTGCCTATTATGCACACACACACACGAGCTGCGGCGCTATCCCAGGAAACGGCGACCAATCGGTGAGCGAGAACTTTGCTAGCCCAGGAAACGACACCCAATCAGAGAGCGAGAATCTTACTAGCCCAGGAACCTACGACCAACCAGCGTGCGGGAAACTTATTAGAAGAATTTTAATACGACAATTTCTAAGTAGAAAAGAACAAACACAGTAGGTAATTTTTTTTCTTCCAACTCAAACTCTTTATTCAATCAATACACAATATGTTTATGCAATAATGTTCGACGCTTTTCGCAATGTCTTCCATTTTACTAGAATATACGATTGCGCAATACCTTGCGCGATTATGCAATACCTTAACATATTTACACAGTCCAAATGTTCAGAGTTCGACAACTTATACAGTATTATACGAGAGAGGCAATTTTTACGTGTCCATAGGCCAACGACTCCGACGAATTGAGTAGGTATCGCTTGTCATCGTACGGAGAAAGAGCAGCTTTTCGAATTTCAACAGTGTGAAGGTCATGTTTCTTACTTTGAATAACGCAAAATTTCGAAGATGTTGGCTTCTCGTTCAATATGCACGCCCTATAGTCTGCATGGCGAATACTATTTTTCACAAACGCCTTCTTTATGCCCTTCGCCGTCTTCTTCTCTTTTTCGTTAGGCAACAGCAAACTATACATTTTCGACCTCAAGCCGCAAAATTCCAACACCGCGGCCCCGTTGCACTCGTCCTTAAACTTCCCAATTACCTTAGCGTTGGTGCGGCTGTGAAGGAAGTGCCCACAGGGGTAGTCTGAAGTGTCATATTCGTCTAAATTCTGTAACATGTCTTTGTACACGTCGTTTGTGTGAATGTGGTAGCAAAGGCTGTCCGTGTCCGTAAAAAGGAGTTTGCAAGCAGAGTCGTAGAGGGGAATTATATGTTTGTAGTGGAATTCATACATTTTTAATTTTGAAATGTCCAAAATGCACATGCCTGCATAGAGTGGCTTGTTCAAAAAGACGTTTGAATTTGTTAATTTTATGACTGTCAAATCTTCGTTTATTATAGTGTACGATTCGAAATTTGGCCGGGCAACAAATTTTTTCGCGCGCTTTCCACTCATGACTAATTTGACGTTTAGGTGCTTTCTGTTATTCTGCATTGTTTTGCCGTATATTGAATTGTTCATAAGTTTGTAAAAGTCTTTTTCGAAGGAAGATTTGGCCACCTGCCGTTTGGACGTGTTGAAGTCGATATAGTTTTTCAGCCACCGACTTTGTCGAAACTCGAGAATTTTGTGAATTGTGACCAATTTCAAGCCCATTTTCAGGTAGAATTGTAAATTTCGGCAATGTACGACGTATCGAGTCTTTGACATTAGATTTGGTGTCAACTTTTCGACCCCCGCCCCAATTTTAGCCGAAATTTTCTGCGAAACGGACTTTGCGTAAAGAGATATCATCTCCGGTCGTATGTGCAGGCTCTCTGGAGCAAGGGGGTAGTCGTTGTGCGCGTCGTGGAGATGTGAAGGGTACTCCAAGTCCACGTCCAACAAATAACCCAAGTCGTCGTCAGTCTGTTTGGAAGTCAAGTCGAAATTCTCAATTTCGTCCGTCTCTAAGAATCTAAATTTGCCGGTCGGGAGCGGTTCGGACATTGCGTACCCGTACAGATTGTTACAGTCCAAATACATGATGTAACTGTTTGGAATGTCAGGGTCGTATCCTTGGGCGAGATACGGGTTGTTTGCCTTTGCGTAACGGTTGGATATCATAGAGACCCCACCTCTCATCCCCCGCTCCACAAAAAGGTATATGTCTGGGTCTGTGATAAGGTCCAACTCCACTTTTGTCATTCTCAAGCACGCATCAAAACTAAGGCCGGGGCTGCTGTAGTAGTGAAGTGCGTCAAGTCCGTAAAATTCCATAGACATTTTTCGAAAAGATTCGAAAACGTCAGCCAACAATACAACGTCCGTCTGCAAGTACAGGTCATGATAGTCTTGCATAGTCTGCATGTCGAATGTCTGCCAAACCTGTTGGGCATAGTCGTAGTCGTCTTCAGTAATGTCTTCTTCAGTAAGTTTGCTATAGAAGCAGCCTTTGGGAGGCAGAGTCCTTTCGGTGATTCTGCCGGCTGAAGTCATGTATTCGTAGGGAAATACCCCCTTACGCAAAAGCAATTTGTAATGTTCCGGAAAAAGTCGACGCAAATGATTGAATTTTGAATCTCCCTCTTTCGCCAAATTCTTCACCAACACATCCAAACCGCAGGTTAGAAATTGCAAAGAATCTAAAAATCGGATATTATTCACTTCGAACGAAAGGTATTTTTCCATGTTAGTGGCTATTACTTTAATTTCTTCGCTTGCAAATTCCTTTGTCATGTGTTTCAAGATGAGATGAGAGTCGTACCCCTTAAGGTTGTGAAACACGACAGGAAGAAAATAGTTAGGTGTTTTCTGTTTCTTAGCCTTTGTAGGCTTGCGGAATTTCATTTTCAAGTTGCAGGGCGAGCAAAGAGCAGAAACAAAGTTACCAGTCATGTGACAGTGGTGTCGAACTTTGTTTTGAGGTGTCAAAGGTGTAGAGCAAGAAGGACATGCAATACAAGAATCAAAGTCCACTCTCTGCTGCTGGGTAAGCGGCTTCATAGGTAAGTTGGTAGAAAGAATTTTATTAACGCGGTTCTGTTCAGATTTGATGTGTGAAAAGAAGTGGGTCATGACGTCAGGCCCAGAATAGACGTAAGGCTTGGCGTCGTTCAAGTGTGGAAAAGAAGACACAGTTAGACAACAGAACCCGCTGGGAGTGTGTGTGTCTAGAATTTTGGTCGCGCCGGCGTTGGAGACAGAGTCGTTTGGCGCCAAAAACGATTCAAAATCGGCGTACAGGACGTACGGAACAGGCATTTCATGTTGAGTATTTGTGAATTTCAGTGTGGAGTTTTCAGGCGTTGGATACCGCACGGACTGAAGGCCGTGTTTGCCACATTCCTCCATGTGTGCGTGTTTTCCAGCAGCGGTGGTGAAGCAGTAGAGACAGTAGGGGCATGGGAAGCTTCTGTGTCTATCAGAATTTCGACTGTTAAAGAGAGCAGAAAGATTTCGTATTGTTATGTAGTGGCGCTTAGCGCCATCATCAAGAAGAAGAAGGTTGACAATGTATTTTCGACCCCTGTGAGCACTTGCATAGAGAGGGGTAAAAGTTTTGTCATCTGGATTTGAGTACATGACGTTGATGCTATAGTCAGGGTTGAGCGACTCAAACAGTGGAATCTGTTCGATTTTCATTGGGAAATTAATCCCTCTAGTTTCAAGCTCTCCCAGGTATCGCTTGTATATGCTAATTCGTTCAGCATTATCTTTTTGGTAGTGGGAAACTGCAAGCACGCTGTATAGGAAACAGAACTCATCATCGTTGTGCAGATTCAGTGTTGCGTGCTTATTGGCAATGTATTGCGGTGTGGGGATGTAGCTGGAGGCCCCTACAGGGGCGAAGACGGCATTGCAAATTTTAAAGTCAACCACACCATTTACCGTCCAGCCGGAACTTTGGCTTGTAAACGTGTCGACAAGTTCGTCGATTCGATGCACGGCATCTTGTAGCTGGTCTGCGATCTGCGATGGATGTGTGAGTGTTGCCGGCACGGACTTGAAGTAGCCGACCGTCTGTGCTTCTCCGTCTGGGGTGGTTCGCTTGAAGTCCACGTCCACCGCTACGTACCATTTCACAGGTCTAAAAAAATATACATAGAATGAACACGCACTTTGCAAAATTCCCATAAGTTCAAACAATGTACAAACTCAAGAATTTACTAAGTCCAAACAAAGTACAAGCACAGAATTTCCCAAACATATTGTAAGAGCATAAATTTTCTAAGTCCAAAATACAAGAGCACCGTTTGTGCTTACCCTTCGTCTCTGAACGTGTCCTCGAGAGTGCTCGTCATGCGCGACGATTCTGTCAGCAGCATGTTATGCACGTCGGTTGTCTGTGGTGCTGGAAACGATACGCCTATGAACGCGTTCTGGGCGCTTGTCTTGATGTTTGGATTGACTTGTTTCTTGAAGCACGTGACGCAGACGTCCTGACCAGACCTGAAGAACCGAGAAGGTCGCCGGTTCTTACATTGAGGGCACTCTCGTCTCAGCAAACAAACTTCGCAGAGATTGTTCGTCAGGTTCTGCTTGTACGATCGGCAAGATTCGCATCGGGCTAAAGATTAACAAAAATAAAGCCTCTCATTAAAGACTTTCATGGGATATACTACTTACAGAAATCATATAGACATAACATACAATATGCATGTTGAAAGAAAGTATAGGATTTAAACTTGTAGCTTGTACAAACAATGTAAAGGCTGCTATGCCTGTAGGAACTTACTTGTCGAGTCGGACTCTGCCGCGCTGCTGGAGCCGGGCGCCGCAGCCGGGTCGGGGCCCCCTTGTCGCTGGGCGCCGGTTTCCAACTTAGTATGCTTTGCCGCACGGCTGGTATCCGCGTCTGCCTTTCGCTTAAGTTCTACAACATATATTATTTGACATGAATATGCTCCTCCATTTTTAAATAAAGCAAGTATTTTAAACAAATATAAAATTATTTTGAAATATTTAAGAAAGTTTGAAAGTTGACAAGGTAAAACTTACTCATTTCTCGAATTCTCGCCTTCAGTTGAATATCTTCCTTCAGCAATTGATCGAGGTCTGCATCGAGCTTGCTCGCTAGAAACAAAAATACATGGGGTTTGAGAGCTAGAAAAATACATGGCATCTAATATAGAATATAAAGAATAAGAAATTTATTTACCCATTTTGCTTCTGCAGTGGTAGAAAGCCGAATTGCAAAGGGAGGCCTTATCGTGTTCGAAATTTTTACTATGTGCCAGAGGGCGACTTTTTATATCTACTTAATTTTTGTGCCAATTAATTTTTGTACTAATTACTTAGCTGGTCTTGCAGCCGCCAAAGTCCACTACTTTTTCAAAAAAAGTGTTAAAGTCAATTTCAAATGTTCTGTAGAATGCTCTGTGTCCGACAAGCGCTGCTGTGTTTCGAACGTTGAGTGCGCCTACTAGTTATAGGTATGGGACTACTTTTTCACGAATTCCTCCGCGAAAGTAGTTCCACATAGTTGTGTGTATGACCGCGGAAAGATATATTTTTATGGTGGTGATGCGGTTCATGTAATATAGAGCAAGTGTGTGTGTGTGTGTGTGTGTGTGTGTGTGTGTGTGTGTGTGTGTGTGTGTGTGTGTGTGTGTGTAATACACAGGAAGACATAAAAGTATGTAACTTACTTGTTTGAGCTCCCTCTGGTGGCCGCTCGATGCGGCCCTCTGCTGCTGCCGACGAAATATTGCACGGGCGGCTCTCTGCTGCTGTGGGCCTAGGACGGGGCGCCGACCCTGCCGCCGAAGTGGGATAATGGACCTCTAATGGTTCAGTGTTTTGGACTCCGCCATTGATTTCATCCCGTTCTGTAACAGAAATTTGACGCGCGGTCAATATACGCAGGAAATATTCAAATGTTATTTGCTATAAAATGGTGAGGACCTTCGCATTGTGTAAGTATAATTATTATTATTATTATTATTATTATTTTCTCTAGGCTTCATAATACAAGAATTTTCTGTACAAAGCCACAGTGCGTTAGAGCCTACATGCCGTGTTCTATAGGGGCGCCAGTCCCAAGTCAGTAAAAAGGAGGAGGGCGACGCTAAAAAGCCGCACTGCCAAGAATATAGGCTACATACTCAATTGTTGAAGCATTGCAAGAGCTCTCGCTTCCAACTTCTCGATCTCCTCGATTTGTGCTTCCATTTCAGCAACTAGACAAAATAAATAATATTCGTGTGTAAGTTTGGCTGTGAGACTTGAGTCCTAGTTTCTTATGTATTGACTTATAATAATAGGCTACTATAGATCACATTCTGCGTATAATAATATGCCTACTGCCTAGCGTCTCCTAGAGCCTTCCTCATTCTACGTAAAATAATAATAGGCCTACTGCGCATCGCCTCCTGCCGCTGCGATAATTCTACGTATAATAGGCCTACTATGCAGCATCTCCTGACGCTGACCTCGTTCTGTGTACATAATAATTATGACAGCCTAATAATACTGCCGCGTGTCTTTTCCTACCAGCGCCAGACCCAGGCCTTGACAAATGCTGAGGGTGGCACTATGACCACGATATTATAGGCCGACATAAAATTTTGCTTGCAAATAAATTTAATTTCTGCATTTAAGCGAAATTGCTGCGTCGGTTGAAATTTAGAAGATGAAATAATGTAACACACTAACCAGTCGCCATGTCTGAACGAATGCGTCGGAAGCGTCTGTAGAACCAGCGGGTTGTACTCGAAATCGTCTGTAGAAGCGAGTTGACGTCTGTTGAACGGCTGCAGCTGCTGATCTCGGATAAGGATTGAATATTTGTTGGCTGACGCCGAATTTTTATAGAGAGCCGGAGACATATATGTCGCCATAATAAGGTTTGATGTTGCAAGAAGTTTGTTTGGACTGGCATCTCTTAGTGTGTTTGTTTGTCTCTCTTGATGGGGCTGGGCATACCTATTCTTGGTCGTTGTGATGACTAACAGGGCCGGAGACATACATTTCCCAACAACGGGGTTTGGTGTTGCAAGATATTTGTTTGGCCATTCGTCTCTTAGTGTGCTTGTTTGTCTGCCTTAGTATTCCTGGACAGGTCCAGACATGCATAGATGAGTAATGCTGCGGTTACTATACTCCAAAGCGCCCGTGATCAGATTCATGGGCAGAGGCAGATGGTCGGATGCGCATGACCACCCTCAGAATCCTTACAATAGCGTGAAAGGTTACAATTACGCTCGCGGGTCTGATGAGATAGATAATACGCGCTGTGTTGGCCGCTTCTTTGAAGCTGGACGCTTCATTGTTTTCACGCGAGACCTGAATGACTCATATGCCTTTCAGCGGTATGTCTGTGGGTAGAGTGATGGGTACAGAGTGATAGAGATGCAGAGGCAGAGAAGGAGACATGGAAAGCCGTTGGTTTATTAATCAGTGTGTTGAAAGTTGATGTCTGGGCTTGGTGGGTTGTTGATTCGAATTCTTGCGCTGGCCGCGTACAACCTCCTGGCATACTGCGGAAGACAGTAAATGCCTGGTAATTAGCATAATACATTAATAAATTATTAGCATAATAGCCGACCCCTATTGCTCGCAGATTCCTTGGATAGCGCCGCGCTCGCCGATTGGTCGCCGTTTCCTGGGATAGCGCCCCGCTCGCCGATTGGTCGCCGTTTCCTGGGATAGCGCCGCAGCTCGTGTGTGTGTGTGTGTGCATAATAGGTAATTAGCATATTAGCTTAATAAATTAGGGTTCCTGGAAGCACTACAAGCCGAGAAGGCATGCCCTAGAAGTGACGTGTAAGCCATAGCCCTTAGCCTATAGCCCATAGCCTAGAAGCCCTAGTAGCCTAAGTAGGCGTGCCCTAGAAGGGCTAGTAGCCAGGTAGACCGTTGCTGGAAGTCCTCTACTAGCCTGTATGCTAATTAGGTATGACGTAATGGCCTAGCAGCCTATGGGGGCGTGGCCTAGAAGCCTAGAAGCCTAGAAGACGTGGCCTAGAAGGCTGGAAGGCGCCGCCGGCGCGTTTCCTCGAAGTCGTCGCTGGCGACGTTCCTAGAAGTGATGGTTAGACTGGGCTTTGCCCCCTACTCATGGAGATATTAAATAATTATATATAGCCTATATATTTAAATTTTATTATATGATTTTTTATATACATAGCCTACGCGCTCAGCCACATGTACTATCAAATGAATGGATATTTTTTATATATAGTATTATTCTAAATATGGGCAAAGATGCTTGTGACGGAGCCGAGTAAACACCATAATAATTCTATGTTCCACGGTGTATTAGCCTTTCCTCGTAGGCTATACACAACGAGGCCTTCGCCAACTTACGCCAACAATATGGCCGCCTGTGGTTCGTTAACGAGAAACTACAAATCCCGTAAAGACACACTTCCAATTATATAGCGCCAGACTATGTGTTTATGTGCAAGAGCAAGAAAGAGAGGAGAGGCCGGGGGTGGGGCACTCATATCCCCGGCGTCAAGGTTTAATTGAACGGTGTTGACAACAGAGGGCGCGCTTAGTAGGGAAGTCACAGCTCACACGCGACCATTATATCTTCGTTTGCATCTGTCCATATCATAAGTTCAAATTATATATGTACATTTACATGCACACCTGCATAATATACACATACTCTTATTTTATACACTGTGTCCGCGTTAAAGTAGAACCCACAATAAAGTGTCATAATTCGGTCAAAATGTTTAGGATTTGCCTGAAATTTTACACACAACATCAGTGGCCACAGTTACACGAGAGCATAAAGCCGATTAGAAATATTCGTGAGTTTGTCATAGTTATAAGCGTTTGAGATGCAGCACCGAAAAATGCAACTTTCCAACATGCAAAAGCTGAAATGAAGCAAAATGCAGCTATCAATGGCGCTCAAAATGTAATTTTTGTTCACGAACACACGACCATAGACGTAGTAGTGTAGTAGCTGTCCCGGAAGACACTCGGCTTCATATCCGTAGCTGTGGCCGCCTAGCAGTCCAGACCTCGATCCGGGTGCATGTACCGGAGTAGCGCGTTTTTCGTTCCCGTATTCATGACATCGATAAGCGTAGGGTGCGTCTGATTGAAGATTGGCAGCTGTTTGACCAGGTGATCATCGATCGGACCTTCAAACAGTAGCCTCTACGTCTATGGTCGTGTGTTCATGTAGGCTACAAAAATGACATTTTGAGCATCATATTTAGCTGAATTTTACTTCTTTTCAGCTTTTTCATGTTGGAAAGTTGCATTTTTCGGTGCTGCATCTCAAACGCTCATAAATTTGACAAACTCATTAATATTTCTAATCGGCTTTAGGATCTCGTGTAACTATGGCCACTGTTGTTGTTTGTAAAATTTCAGGCAAATCCTAAACATTTTGACCGAGTTATGACACTTTATTGTGGATTCTACTTTAACGCGGACACAGTGTAGGCCTATATGTATACGTAGGCCTACACACTCTTTATGTAGGCTACATATATATAAAATTATGTGCAATATAAAATATTTCTATCCGTTCCACTGTGTGTAGGCTATATTTAGAAAAATTGCCTTCACTTATGAAGCACAGTTTCCGCTTTCGTAAAATTAATATACACAGTTATTATTGCGTATACGAGTGCGGACGGTGTCGTGTGCATATTATCATTATAAGAGGAAGATGTGTTATACATGTACAAGTAGTTTTGTGTGTTTAAATATACAAATAATTAATTAGTGCTCTTGAGATGTCTTAGCAGTTGCCTGATTTTTCTCCCCTTTCTTCCTTAATAATTGCTTTCCATGTCTCTTGTCGCTTCGTCATGGCTAAAGTTGTGCTGCAGCTTCATTACTTGACGCACGCACACGCAAACATACGCACGCACACATCGACATTGTTCTTTGATCATTCTCTCCTTTACTGCTTTCTTTTTCATTATCGTCGTCTTCATCGTCATTATCGCCGCCGCCACCACCACTACCACACTCATACAAAAAACAACAACCACCATCATCATCATCATCATCATCATCATCATCATCATCATCATCATCATCATCATCATAATAATAATAATCACCATCACCGCTCTTTTCTTTCTCGTTTCTTTTTTATTTCTTCGATTGTTTAGAATAAGTAATAAGTAAGTAAGCCGTTTATTGACAAAGCATCAAACACGTACAAAAGAGCAGTAATCAGTACAAATTCAATGACTTTCGAGTGATCGGTGCATAAGTCAAAGGGTCAATCCAAAAAGGTCGTATGGACCCGCTGAGGCTGGATTGACCCTTCCTTTCTCAATAACATTTGGCTATTGTAAAAAAAAAACAGTGCAAAGCACAACATCTTACACATGAAACGAAAGCAAACTGAAATGAAATGACACACAGATTTCAAAACAAAACAAAAAACAAGAAAAAAACAAATTATGACCAATTGTTTAAATCTAGTAAACAGATATTAAACAGTCTTTTAATTTTTTCTTAAACATGTTAATGGTGGGTATAAGTGTAATATATTTTGGGAGGTTATTCCATATCATAGGGCCAGAACATTTAATCGAAAATAATTTCATCCTAGTATGTGCAACATCGGTGCGGTAGTATAACAGAGTTCTAGTGAAATGGTTATGTACAGCAATTCCCTGACAAAAATAACCATCAAATGTCCTAGGCAACAATTTGTGATGATAGCGAAACATGAACAAACTGATTTGAAACTTATATATATCTGATAATCGTAGTATGTTATAGGTTCGAAAAATTGGTTTGGTACTGACAGACCAGCATAATAAGAAAATAGTTCGAATGGCACGTTTTTGCAAACTCTCCAATTTTTTAAAATAAAAACTATAAGTTGAGGCCCAGCAAATGTTACAATATGACAAGTATGGAAAAATTAAGAAATAGTATAAGCCTTGTAATGTAGCTTGAGAGAGACAGTGACGGATTCTTGATAGCACGCTAATATTTTTTGCTATTTTTTTAGATATCTGCTTAATGTGTTCTTTCCAGGTGAGGTGCTGGTCCAGATACACACCTAAAAATTTACACGATTCAGTCGGCATAATCATTTGACCATCCATTGTCAATCTGTAATCACACACTGGCGTTAGTTTACGGCGGGATCCAAAAAGAATAAAGTTTGTTTTATCAATATTAAGCGATAATTTGTTAGCTCTAAACCAGGAAGAAATGGTGATGAGCTCATGATTAGCTCTTTCAAACAATGATTCTATTGACTTATCAGATATAAAGGCATTCGTGTCATCAGCAAACAATATATAGTGAAACACTTTGGAAGTAGTCGTCAGGTCATTTACATATATTAGAAATAATAATGGCCCCAGAATTGAACCCTGAGGTACGCCACAACTGATGGGTTTACCAACAGATAAATGACCTTTAAAATAAACATGTTGTGATCTGTTGTGAAGAAAATCAGAAATCCATGCCTTACTTACACCTCTGATACCATAGTGTTCAAGTTTTTTAAATAAAATTTTGTGGTTTACAGTATCAAAGGCCTTGGATAGATCAAAAAATATTCCTAGAGAAAGTTCTCGGTTATCCATAGATTCTAAGATTTTACATTGTATTTCCAGGAGTGCCATATATGTGGAATGTTGTTTTTGGAAGCCGTATTGATTAGGTGATAGTACATTCATTTTAAGGAAATAATCCATCAATCTGTTATACATGATCCTTTCAAAGAATTTGGAAAAAAATGGAAGTATAGAGATGGGTCGATAGTTATTTATTTTGTGTCTTTCACCCGATTTATACAGAGGTATGACTTTAGCCATTTTTATTTCTGGTGGGATGATGCCAGTAAAAAATGAACTATTTATAATTTGAGCCAGAGGTTCGGCAATAAGCTGAATTGTGGCTTTTGCAACACTAGGATTAATATCGTCCATACCCGAACTGTAAGTTGTTCTTAATTGTTTTGCAACATCAATCACTTCATGCTTGCTGGTAGGAAAAAGTCCGAAAGAAGAACTCTGCGAGTCCTTTAAGAATGTTTCAAATGCTTCTGAGTTTTCACCAATTTTGGCAGCTAACGTCGGACCAATGTTTACAAAGTAATCATTGAATTTATTAGCAACTTCTAGTCTATTAGAGACATCTGCTCCGTCTATTTTGAATGTGTCAGGGGTTGGAATATTATCGTTATTAGTTAATAAAAGCCTAATAGTTTTCCAAGTTTTTTTAAGATCATTTTCACATTTCTGGAATCTGTCTGTATAGTACATTTTTTCAGCATGTTTTCTAATTTGTTTGAATTTATTCCGATATTTAACAAAAATGGCTTTATTAGAATCATTGGGATTTTTCAGATATTTAGAGTAAAGTCTTGAGTTTTTTTGGCAGGATTTCAGTAATGCACTGGTCATCCAAGGTTGTTTTACATTGCAACCTCTTTTTTTATCAGTTATCACTGGGAAGTTCTTATTGTAAAGATCTTTATAGGTATCCATGAAGCAGGTGTAAGCAGCACACGGTTTATCCATAACACACAACCTTTCAACTTCAAACCAATCAGTCTCTGCCAAAGAAATACCAAATTGAGTAATAGTCTTTTCGTTAATTAGCCTACTGGTAGAGGAGGTTGGCTGAGTCCGTTTCACAGATATATCTAAACAAAGCATAACAGGTAGGTGATCTGATATATCGTTCAGTAATATGTAAGACTCCTGCTTATCTGTAAGAAAATTACTGAATATATTGTCAATGAGGGTAGCAGTAACAGAAGTAATTCTAGTTGGATGCAGTATAGATGGCAACATTTGATGGGATGTCATTATGTTAAAGAAATCTTGCGTGGGTTGATGTTCATCCAGTTTCAGCAAATTTATATTAAAGTCACCAGCAAGAATAATCTTTGGATTAGTACTAGTCAACTTGGATAATGTGCGTTCAATGTCTATATTAAACTGGTCAACAGGATCACCAGGAGGACGATACAGGACACCAATTACAATATCCTTGCCCTTGGTTTGGTGAACTTTAATGAACATGTATTCAAAGCAATTTATGGGATTTGACCACTCTGAATCAATAATTTCAAAAGAAACACCGCACTTGATGAAGAAACCTACTCCACCACCACCCTTGTCATATGGTCTACATTTATGCACAAAGCTGTAACCAGGGATTGATACTGCTTTTTCCAAACTGGCATCCAACCAAGTTTCAGTGACTGCCAGAATAGGCCTATTAGCATTACACATTGAAAGCAACAATTGAATATCTGCTAGTTTATGAAATAAACTCCTACAATTTAGATGAACAACAGAAAAACCATCATGATATTCCAGCTTTGCTACTGTTTCAAATATCTGTTCCATATTTAAATATGTACTTGAACATACTGTTCTACCAGTGAAAAGGTTAGCATCAGCATCAATATCCTCGTCTAACAGTAGTGCACGCCCATCGTCATAGTGTTCAACTGGTTTAAATGTCATGTCATGACACCCTATTACATTTGAGACTGAATTTGAAATTGAATCTAAAAACTCTTGGTCATCTTCGATATGATTAAACGGAAAAATACTTGTTGTGCATAAAATACAAAACCATTGTGATACAATGAAGGAACTAAAACGACCAACCAGGTCAGTGCAAGACATATGGCACAAAGAAAAACATATAGTGCAAAGCACTCTCTTACATTTGTTATCGACAAATCGATTACAATAAGAGCATGAGCTACGAGAAAGAGACATTAGGCAAGAATGGCTAGGTTGTCAATTTTTACGTTTACACATAGAAAAGATTCACTAAGCTCAGGTAGTCGAGAAACCAGCATACAGTAGTGTCTATAACAGCTGATTAATATTTCTTTAAGTCTTCTATATCAGTTATCTTGTCAGGCTTCTCACCAGGATTTGTGGTTCTCTTGATGAAGACGAAACCCCCATTCGTCCACGTTCCAGAAATTTTCTTAATCTTTAAGAGACGGCGAGCTTCCGAGAAGATGTGAGCATTGCTTCTTGTTAGATTCTCATTGATGTAGACAGGCGTAGACTGACGTTCACGAAGTTTGCGCCGTGCAAGGTAAACATCATCTCTGATGCGCCGTGTCGTGAAACGAACAATGATCGGACGAACCTTGTCTCCTTTTCCACGTGGAATTCTGTGTGCTGTTGAGATGTCTGCAAGGTCTAGCACAACGCCGAGAGATTCTTCACAGAGATCCATGACTGCTTTTTCCGTGCGACCGTGGCTTTCCGCTGGCGTTGTAGCGTGGGAAGCATGCGAATCATGGCCGGAGACGATCTCTGACGTATCGGACTCTGGCAGCCCATGGAAAATTAGATTGTCAGATCTCGAGTATACCTCTAGCTGTTCGATGCGAGATTTAAGCACGGTGTTTTCCTTTGACAAAATGTCTATTTTGTCATTGACAGGCGCAATAAGTTTCTCGGCAACGTTGCAGGCAATTTTCTCCATAGAAGCTTTCAATTCATCGGTCTGAGCTTTAAGTAGTTTCTGAATAGTCTTAGTGATTTTCTCATCTAGACGAGCGATAATGGCGTCTAAGACTTTCTCCTCTACTACTGCCTCCACGAGCTCGTCAACCTTGAAAGATTTTTTCGACATGATGATTAGTCCAGTAAACGGGCTGCAGTGCGCTTTTTTTGAATACTACTTTTCTAGGTTTTACGTCGTTTATAATTTTGAATTACATAAATTTAGCCATTCAGTGACTAAACGGAAATTATTTAAAACATGTTTTTGTTTTTAAAAAAATAACCGCCATGTTGAACCATAGAGTCTGTTTAATCTCCCCAATTCATCACCATTATCACCTTCTTCTTATCCTGTGTTTTTCTTTCCCTTAACTTCCTTTATTCTTCCTCTCGTCCTTCTTCACATGTTCTCAAAAATGTCAACCATCGTTTCCATCCACTAATCCTCCTCCGCACTTCTTTCGTCTAAAATTCCACTCAACCCAAATCAACAAAGTGTCTTTCAATCCCATTCTCTGTCTCTCTCTGTCTCTCTCTTTATCTGCCTCTTCGTCTCTTCTTCATTTCTTCCCTGCCTCGACCTCTTCAAACCTTGCTTTTGCACGACCATGATACCGCACGTGTTGTATCTGAAGAACATGAGATGTGCAGAATGCAATTACAACGCCCTAAACGGCCATGTATACCGACTCGCGCTGGTCAAGGTTTCACAAGCGAATAATAACCCGGATGTAAGACGAGCAAAGATTGTGTGATGAGTGGGCGAGAAAAAGAGAGACAGACAGACAGACAGAGACAGAGACAGAAAGAAAGAGACAGAGACAGAAAGAGAGACAGAGACAGAGAGAAAGAGACGGACAGAGACGGACAGAGACAGATACAGAGCCTGAGGCAGAGACAGAGACAGAAACAGAGAGACCGAGAGACAGAGAGTCACATAGACTCAGGAAAAGAGAAAGAGAGAGACATCGAGAGAGACTGAGTTACAGAGAGACAGGGAGACAGATATACAGCGAGAGAAAGAGACGGACAGAGACAGAAAGTCAGAAAGAAGAATGAAGCGTGGTTCATGGGCGCCCGCAGAAATTTTTGCAGAAGGGGCAAAACACGATGGTCACTGTTAAAGTTTTTGTAGAAAGAGGTTGAAAATGCAAGGCAGGAAATTAAGAACATACATGGGTATTTTTATAGAGGTTTTTTAGATTATTATTAAATTTAAATAAATTTTTTAGTGTCACTTATTTATAATGTTTACTATGAATCTAGTTTATTTAGTGCATCGAAATAGCCTATGTTAACAACCAAAAAGTAGTAGTTAGAAAATAGGTGTCAACTTTCCAGGGGGGGGGGGAAGTGCCCACTTGCCACTACATGTATGTGCGGGCGCCCATGGCGTGGTTGGCTTGAATTCTACCTTCTGATGTTCCTTCATTTCCTGGCAACTAAAGCGACAGTTTCGAGCCAATCACGTTCAGCTCTTCATCGACGATTGCAATTTCATGAACGTTTGTTCATAAGCAGCGACCCGCAAATAATTTTACGAATATGGTGAAAGAACTGTTCTGGTGCAATCTAATCTTATCTAATCTAATCTAATCCAATTTTAGTACAGAACGGGGCATAATATGATATGGTATGAAATGATTTGATAAAATTATAATACAAAATTTACAATATAAAATAATACCATATAATACAATACAATGCAATACAATGCAATATTTATATAATATTAAAATAATAATAATTAAAATAATCTTTTCTAATCTAATTTTAGCGGAACGAGTCTGTTCCTAACCTAACCTTATGATTTAATTTGTCTGACCTCGCCTACTTACTACAATTTAATCTTTACTAACGTGCTTGACTTTAAGATGAATGGGTTCATGTCATGAAATCTAGCTGCATGACCTGTGATGCCAGGGCTTAACATAATGTGATGTAACATAATGTACATGTAATGTGATTCTTAGGAGTACCCGTCATAATTATGATGTATTGGATTTCCTTGTCGATTTATCTCTTGCAAAAATTATACGAGACGACGGTATGCACTATAAATATTACCGTACATATTATGCTGTCCTTTGGTATCTGAAAATTTTGTACCGCACTATATTATGGTATAATTGTGTTGTGCTGCATGCGTTGCACTATATTCTGTGGAATCTGTCTCAAATCCCGGTTGGCGTATAAGACACCGGAAACACAAGAAAACGATTTGGTGCAAACAGTAAACAAGATGGAGAACGAGAAGGTTGGAGATGATAAGTAAGGGCGATGCTGTGTGAATGTTAAGGTCAATGCATTGCGCAATTATGAGTGGACAGCACAGTCCACAGATCGATCAGAGAGACAGAGACAGAGACAGAGATAGAGACAGAGACAGGACAGAGACAGAGACAGGCAAACGGAGGAAGGGAGAACCAGACAGTCAGAGTAACTCAGAGATAAAGAAATCAGAGCTGGGAGACAATATGCTTTAGTTTGCCGGTTCCTTCCTCTGGAACAGTTACTGTCTAACTCTCTTAGGAAGATTGCCTTTCTATGTACACTGAAAACTTAGGTCTACCTCTTGCAGCCTGGCTCTAAATGGTTTCCCAACTTTTCAATTGCAGTTCTGCACTTTTAAAGTAGTGCATTATAAAACTACACAGATGACATTTAATATAATAATTTATAAATTATTTGCTTGTAATTTATTTATGATATAGGCCTAATGAAAATAATAAAGTTGTATTTTGTTGTGTTGTATTGTTCAGGTCAATGACCAACTCGGGTTATCACAAAGTCTGGGCATACTGCATAGAACCAGTATAATGAGTATATAAATTATAGGCCTACGCAGCAATAAATGTCAGAGTGCGTTTAGAGCATTGCGATCCATGCATATGAAAGCGAATGAGGCCTGGTTTCTCTGAGTTTAGGCGAAAGAGCTCAAATTGAAATAATAATGATAATGAAAATTGCTGATATGGTTCAGAAACAACAGTACTGTATTCTGAACCAATTCGAAGCAATTATAGCTTTCAACGCACACGAACACTTTTTCTGTCTCCTTCCCCTTCCCTCATCATTTCAAATGGCCTCATATTTACTGGCACTCTTTATTCTACTTGTTACTTGATGCCATTTATTATAATTATGCCACACTTTGTAACTTCAGTGTATGATAATTGTGTGAAATTATACTCCAGATTGTGTGCGCACATAACCTACTTATCAGTTGGGGTTGCAAATTTCGTGTCACTGTCATTGTAAATTAATATTCAGATTTAAAAAAACTATATCTTGTGCTTCCAAAGTCTTAAGCAAAGTTCCAAATTATATTGGTGTCCGCGAACATAAAATTTAATCGCTAAAAATGGTCTTGAAATTGACCAGACTGAGTATCGAGAATTCAACAACTATTGCATTGGAGCAGACAAACCTGCGAAGGACATTTAATAATCTCCAGGAATAGACAGTGACCTTGCCAATGACCTGTTGCGTCTGTGGGTCTAGGGAGGAAGGAGGGAAGCGAACTGGAAACAGGAAATGAAGTTTGAAGCCTTTGAAGGTGATCACACTGAGACGGCAATTACTCCGTCGTCCACCACGGCCTCCGCGAAAAACAAGATGAAATCCGTCAATTTGACGTGGGTGGACATTTGAACAGCAGAGACAATTTGAGTCGCTTGCCTGTCCCATCCCATCCCTAGCTGCGTGCCCCATTCCCCTTCGAGAACATTTATCACATGTATATTTCTGTAGTTGATAGACACCGCTGTACGTCACATTGTAGGGACATGGTTGTCCACAGATTTGCTATGTGGTAAGCCAGGAACCTATCGCAAAATTTTTCCGTCGGGCGAATAGGTTGACTCATTTGACAGCCGAATGCAGTATTTCTCTGAACAGAAGAACGTTTTAAGTCCATCTGCTTCCTTTGCGCTCTGCTTTGTTATTTTGATTAGTCTAGTTTCTGATGCATACCGGGTGTGTGTTTAAGCCGAAATGCTTATCATGCCTTCAACGGCACGATGGATATTAGATTACGATATAGCTTTGAACATAATCAGATAGAAAACGGTTTTTATCATTGCTTATGTGTTTTATTCTGAATTCTATGTTGATGCTCAGTTGTGTGCTTGCCAATGAGGTAATAAAGGCTACACTTGCTTACCTACTTACTTGCTTGCCTGCTTGCTTGCTTGCTTGCTTAGTTACTTTAGGAGGAGTAGCAAGGTCTAAAGATGATACGTTATTTGCTGCTGTTGCACCATCTACCGAATACTGATGAAAAATGAGCATCGTGAAATGCCAACCCGAAATGCAAGTTAAGAGTTTAGGATATTAATCCCCTTGAACAAAACCCGCCGAAAAACCACCCCGGACAAATAACCAGGACAAAGCCCCCATGGTAAGACTCAATTACTTTAATTGGAGTTGGATTGATGACAAAAATTGGTATTTATGTAGAAGTTGGATTGATAAAAACAACTTTTATTATTCAAACAGAAGCTGGATTGATTAAACGAAATTTTCCCTAAGTGGAAGCTGGATTGATGTTGGTCATGCACAAGTTAACTAGTTGACACAGCACCGCAAATAATTAACTTGAGAAATAGCTATTTGCACAGTGGATGGGGATAATGTCCTAGTCTAAATGTTTTTTGTCATGGGGTTTGTCCGGGAGTTCTTTCCAGGGGTGTTAATGTCCTACACTCTTGCCACAGTCATGTCGTAACACTCTGCTAGTGGAGAACGACTCTGACCTTGTGCCACGTCTCATCTATAGTTGCATGTGCTAACATTGTTAGACCAGTGCTTCATGGATATATTGGATAGCCAGCATTGCGCAGACACGTCCTGGCAAAGCGTTTGTCTGTGTAGATAATATTTCGGACACGAAACGTTACTGAATAACATGGTCCCTTAGGAACGTACATTGTACAATATTATAGACTAAAGGTATCAACCTGTTGCCTGTTGAGGAACTATCAGTCTGTTGACTTTGCAGCATTGATCGGTAGCAGCCATGCAGTCCTACCTAATGTTCGTTGCATCAGTGGCATTGTTACATAGCTATAGAAATCAGTTACCTGATTCGAATTGGAACAGCATTGTTTGACGACGGTTTATAATAATTACAAAGAACTAGGTTGCACATTTTGTGAAAACGATTATTAACCGCACTTTTATTGGCACCATAATCATGGGCGCCGACTCTGCGAGGCCCGTGAGCGCCCAGAACCGACAGAGACGGGCCATGTGCTTTTCTTCCTAGTGGATTCCAAGAGAAGTGCTTGTTGATCCAAAGAGTGGTCACAATTTTTTTACACAATTCGGAAGAACATTTACTGAAATCTTAAATCATGTCTTTAAGTAATAAAATAATATAAATTGAATTTTTTTATGAGATAACAGCTTGAAATTTCGCTATTGAAGATTGGAAATTAATTTTTTTAAACAATGGCAAGGATGCTGTTCAAGTCTTAAACCACGACTATGATGAGCAATATTGTTAAAACGACTGCATAAGAGGCTACCATTGCAGTTTAGGAATAAAAAAGAAAATCGAAAATGGGTGGCGCACACTTCACATGCCCTCCTCCCAAACCCCTTCCTCTGCTCGGCGCTGTGAGCCTCGACGAACAACGTGCCGCAATCAATTTCGTCTCCCTAACCAGGACCAAAGCTCCACCTATGAACAGAGGTAATTTCAAAACCTCATAATATAAAACAGGTGAAAAAACATTCAGGGCTCACACGCGGATTTTGTTCAAATGCGTTTGTGCACTCACACTGTTTTGGGCAACTCGGCGCCTATGACCATAATACACCTTTTATTCTAGAAACAATTCTGTACGATTGACCACATTGCTTAGAAATAAAGCGCACTAATACACAAAACGAACAATAGCCATAAAATTAATTGCATTATGCATAGGCCTGTAATACGCCGTATATAATAAACCTTGCGTCAACGCTGGACAATCGGGTATAGCCTAGAATCAGAGTTTGGCAGACGAACATAAAATTAATTATAAGCCAATAGGCCTACAGTAAATTATACATGGACATCTTATCTTATCTTATCTTATCTGACAATTTATAAAGCGCTTCTTGCAGCAAGAGCCTTTCAGAAGCGCTCCCAGTGCGTTCAACTCCGAGAAAAAAGGCAAGCTTTTAGACGAGAGAAAAGATGAGGATACACTACCAGAGAGGATGGCAGAGCGAACTGATGGAGGAAGCCCATTCCATAGGGAGGGACCAATGCAGGCAAATGATCTGGATTGCGCCATGGCGGTCCTGACTCGCGGGACAAAGAGGTCAAGTCGATCAGAGGACCTAAGAGGACGCAGCGAAGTGGCAGAAATGGGGCGATGTATCTGATCCCACAGATACTTCGGAGCAAGACCCATTTGAGACTTGATGACCAAAATTAGGACCTTAAATTGTATACGGGTCGAGAGTGGAAGCCAGTGAAGTTGTTCAGTCATGAATGAAGAAATGTGGGAGAATCGAGGAAGGCGGGCAATGAGCCTAGCAGCAGCATTGAGTACAGATTGCAGAGGAGCTAGGCGAACCTTAGGTAGACCAATAAGGACAGAATTACAATAGTCAATCCGAGAACATACAAAAGCATGAACAATTGAGGTAAAGATCGAAGATGTGACAGATTTGCGAATAGCCCTGAGACGCCTTAGCTGGAAGTAGGAAGAGCGGGTAAGATTGGCAATGTGCTCAGTGAAGGTAAGAGAACTATCTAGGGTGACACCTAGGTCACGAACACTGGAGGAGAAGTTGAAGTGAGGAAAAGTTTGAGTGAGCAGTGTGTAGTCAAGTTTTTGAAGCTGTTGAGGAGTGCCAAACCAAATCAACTGGGTTTTGGAAGAGTTCAAAGAAAGACGATTAGACGACATCCACAGATGAAGATCTTGTGATAGAGCATCAATTCGACTTGCAAGAAGGAGTTGAGCAGAAGCGGGTCCATGGACATAGGCTTGGACATCGTCAGCGAAAAGGTGGCCAGTTGCAGAGTGGCCAGGGAAAAGAGAGGTAATGCCAGCCGTGTAAAGGATGAAAAGGAGTGGGCCTAGGACAGAACCCTGAGGAACACCCAAGACAACAGGGACCCACTGAGTCCTAGAGTCACCAGAGATGATCATTTGGGTGCGATCAGACAGGTAGGACCGAAACCAAAGGAGAGGAGAACCCTTGAGTCCGCAGGAGATTTCAAGTCGTTGCAAGAGAATCTCATGATCAACCATGTCAAAGGCTGCAGAGACGTCGAAGAGAGCCAAAAGAGTGACTTGAGACTTGTCAACAGCAGAGTAAATATCAGAAAGCATAGAAAGGAGGGCTGTTTCCGTAGAGTGATAATATAATGATTCTAATATAATATAATATAATAATATAATAATAATAATAATAATAATCTAATAATATAATAATATAATATAATATAATGATTCTAGCTTTTCAGAAATGATTCTAGCCTTATTCCTAAAGCGCTTGTACAATGGGATGTTTTGGTTAGGCATTATATCTGGCTACATAGTTTGTTGTATTTATCAGCCATCAAAGTCCTCAGTTCGCTGATTCGAAACCCGAAAGAGACCAATGCATTGAGCGCTTCTTCAAATTAAGATTGAAAATTCGAACCGCGATCTCGTCTTGTGAAATTTTGTGAAATGTTAGTCTATGTGAACTGACGTGTGAAATTTTGAGCAGAAGAGATAGGTTAGCGGCGCTTAGCGCAGTTATTGCGAGGCATGTCAAAGAAGTATTTACTAAACATTTGCACATGCTTGTCGGAAAATGCTTGGCCGAAAATGTTCAACTTTATGTACAGAACCATTTATGTACAGAACCATATTATGAACAACACATTGCTGCAACTAAGTCTACCTAAGACAAGAGAAATTATATGTGAAGACCAAATAGGCTAGAAAATAGCAAAATTAGTAAACAATTCACCATAATTATGACAACACTGAAACACGCTAGACTGGAAAAAACTTTACAACAGTTATTAAGCATAATTTGTTTGCAAAATATTTCAAAATATCTTTGGATGAAATAAGCTGTTCAAACACCATGTGAGGCATGGTGGTGTAGTGGGCATGTTCGTTGCCTTGCAGCCGGACGTTTGCAGGTTCGAATCGACCTCATGCCGCATCGTAAGGACCATGAGCGAGTCCTTCTTGTGCACTTCGGCGTGAAACTCCGATACAGTAGTCGGAAGCGCCTCTGAGTTGCATTCTTGATGCGGAGCTATAGCAAGCGCTCATACGTACGTGCGTGCGTGCGTACGTGCGTACGTACGAACGTACATACATAAATACATAAATACATACATACATACATACATACATACATACATACATACATACATACATACATACATACATACATACATACATACATACATACATACATACGTGTATACATACATACATACATAATACATACATACATACATACATACATACATACATACATACATACATACATACATACATACATACATACAATGTCATACATACATACATACATACATACATACATGCATACATACATACATACATACATACATACATACATACATACATACATACATACATACATACATACATACATACATACAGTCCTTCACTTACAATTGCTCAGCGCTTCGGCGTGAAACTCCGATGCAGTTTCCGCTCTGCATCGGGAGCGCCTCTGAGTAGAGAGAGCTTGAAGGGGCGCTATAACAAGTGCAAAAACAAACAAACATACATACATACATACATACAATACATACATACATGCATGCATGCATGCATACATGTTGCCTTCATACACGTAGCCTCTTTCCGGATTTTTACCTCATTTTAGACTTTACACCAATGTTCACTAGCAAGCTTTCAAACCCACAACAGAAGCATAATAATTATAGACCTACAGGAATAAATGCGAGGCAGAAAAGTCTCCCAGCTGTTGGTTTAAAATTTTAAATAAACTTTCGTATTGTTTATGTATCCCTGTCATACATGTATACTTACAACTGCTTCAACCACAGATGTCGTTGCTTTTATAAATGTGTGTCCTGGTTTTCATGCCCATTCCAAGTTGCAGCTATTTTCACCAACGAATAGATCAACTCGATGATTTCAGCCGCCGTCAAAATCGAAACACCAAGCCAAAGATTCAAAGATCCGCCGAGATTTGACATCAGTGTATTCCAGGATACCACTGGAATGTCCTTCACAAACTGCACTCGATGGCGACTCATTTTCACCGTGACCTGAAGAAAGTTCTCTTCAATCAATCTTAATTTCCGGAGTTCCTCAATCGTTTCTGCATCGCTTTGAATCAAAGAGTTGTTAAGAATCTTTTCGTAGGCCTGAAATTTCTCTCGATATCGGGGATCATTGCGAACATAGACATTGTAGAACGCCAGTTGATAATGGACGTTTGGCCAATGAACTGATGAACTAGTGATGTCATACTGTATTTCACTGCACGGGTCAGGACAGTCGCATATGGCCTCACTGGGAACAAAATTCAAAGAGCAGTTCAATACGCCCCAAAAGTTTTCTGTGAAAACGCCCTGCGCTGTATACATCTGTGAATTCTCAAGATGCTTTGTTATGTTGACGCAGAAAGTGTAGTTAGCCATTTTCAATTCAACGTCGGTAAAGAATTCGTAGTTATCGAGACAACCGCATGCTTCTATGAACTGGCGTTGTCTACACAGACTGATGCACAATCGTTGGTCGTACGAAGGTGAGTTTTCCTCTTCAGGAAATATTCGTTGTCTATCGCTGCAGTCCCCGTAGGGATGAGATAATCTCGTGATGTTGTTCTGCTTGACGTCAATGGTGATACTTGTGCCAGGAGGTACGAAAACCGTGGCCCTCTGTTCAGGCTTTGTCCCTTTCTGGTGGATCATTACTTTGACTCCGGTACCTGAATTAACTCTTATCCAGTCGTAATATGAATCTATGACTTTTGGCATTAAATCATTAACAAATATTATTGCAGAAAGTGCCGCTGTTTTATCGTTTGGCGTGAAAGTTCTGCACAACTGAAGAGGTTTGTTCAAAATTGAAAGGTAGTCAGAGTCCCTTCTGGCGTATAAATCCCATTCGTAGAAATGTGAATCAACTATCAAATTGTTCAGATTTTCGTTGGTGTTGAATTCCTCCACGTATGGAATGTTGGCGTTAAACGTGTCGATTAATTTAAGAAAATTCCACAAATCTTTCTTGCTCTTGAGTCTCTCCGGAGCTAGGTTCTTAACAAATTTGATCTTTTCTAAGAATTTATCATATAAATCATAAAACTGCTGTTCATCCGTTATCGGAACAGCATTGCAGATTGTTACATCGGGAAAGTTCGGCTGACTCGGAACCCACAGGAAAGTATTCGTGACTCCAAAGCTGCAGTAGTTGATTGCGAGGGTAATTACTTGGAATACAAGCATTGAAAAACAAGCCAGCAATGCCACCAACCAAAATATTCTCACAACTCGACTGTGACTTTTTATGGTACGACTGACGCCCTTGATGCTTGTAGTCTCACCAAACTTTTGTAGCTCTTGTCGTAGGCCTATTTCTTCTTTCATAATTGCATCTAAAAGAACGCAACTTTGCAATTACGAGCAATCATAATTATATTCAAAAAGCTATGACTATGTCATAAAAAATTAATAAATACACGGTCTTTCTATCGATATTTTGCGTTTACTTAGGAATTGAGATTCAGATGATTTTAATTCTTGTGGTTTTCGATTTGCTGCGGACTATTTTTCTCATCACTTAATTCATGCGGAAGTCTTCTTGACTAGTCCTATTTCAAGCGGATATTTCTGATGAGCTGCTGGTTGCCGTTACAATAGAGCATGGTAATGTTCTCGTAGAGGAGACAAGGAGATGAGGAGATGAGAAGACGAGTGGGTGAGGATACTGACGACTTTTATCTGCGACATTCTTTAATATAGCGGCGCCTTGGCGAGTTAACTCCGGCCAGTCACGACAGTTCTATTTAATCGTCGTTTTCTGCGGTTCTGTTTCCTTATTCTAACTAATAGTTAGTTTAGTAGCTATAGTTCTGACTTGGGAGTCTTCGTTGACTTCTTTTTTGGTCTACTATTGGATATTCTGGATTCTCTCCGAATGTTTAGGCGTTCGGTTGTGTTATAATTATGCGCCTAGGATGGCGTCCATGTTGATGTTCGTTCTGTGTACACATGTGTACACTCGTGCGTCGTCGATCTAATTCGGCAATACATCGTTAACGTTGGCTTAATAGCTGTTTGTTTACGAACTCAGTAGCTCACATCGCTCCGAGTTAATTCACTCTATACTTCTTGGATTATGTTCGTTGCGTTCTGTTGCGTGCTTTTGTGACATGCCTACGAATAGAGTCAACGTGCTTATTGTCTACACTGCCGAGGAAATTCGGTCTTTCAACACGTCGCTATCGCCACCTCCTCGATCAGTTCGAAAGACTTTGTTCCGATGCAGGATATGGCGCCCTGCTTATCTCAGATCTTCGCCGTCTCTTCATTCAACTCCTCCTCTTCAACTACCGGCTTCATCTTCTTCGGCCATTCGTCTTGCCACTCTCAACGTCCGTTCGTTGAGGTACAAGTACGTACAGGTCGCCGATCTCATCACAGCCAATGACTTGGACGTCTTGGTTGTTACCGAATCGTGGCACACTTCCTCCACTGACGTCGCCGTTCGCCGTGCTGCTCCTCCTGGCTTCCTGTCCCTCGATCGTCCGAGGGTGGACGACTCGAGTACGGCCACGCAATGGGGTGGACTGATCGTCTACCACCGGGATCAACTGAGGGCAAAGAGGGTGGAACTGGACTGGACTCCGACGGCCTTCGAGGTTCTCGTGGTCTCATTATCATCTAAGCGTGGTCCAACCACGCTCCTGGCCATCTACCGTCCTGGATCATCTTCTCCTTCTTCAACGTTCTTCAATGAGTTTTCGGTTTTGCTGGAACAATTCGCTCTACACAACACGCAACTCGTCGTCACTGGTGACTTAAACCTACACTTGGAGGATCCATCGCTATCTGAATCGGTGAATTTTGCTGCTGTCTTGGACCAATTCGGCCTCGTGCAGCATGTTACGGAGCCCACCCACCGCCTGGGTGGATGGCTCGACGTCATCGTTACCAGGGATGATTGCCGGGTTCCTGACGTGACCGTCTTCCCTCCTACTCTCTCCGATCACGGTCTCGTCGTTGCTTCAATTCCGTTCATCTACGAACCACTTCTTCTCGCTGCTCGACAATTCCGCCACTGGAAAAGTCTCGACCGCTCGGCGTTTCGTTCAGCACTCCAGGCTCATCCACTCTTCGCGGATCTTGAATCGACTTCTCTACTTTCTACGTCCGAACTGTTCAGTTCCTATGAGACTGCAATGTCCGATCTCATCGACTCCTTTCTTCCTCTACGAACTGTACGGGCACGCCACTGTCCGTCAGCTCCATGGTTCAACTCCGAATGTCGGCAGCTTCGGCGTCAGGCGCGGCGCTTGGAGAGGGTCTTCAGAAGAACACGATCGCCGGCTGACCAAGCTTCATGGGTCCACTTCGTACGGAGGATGCATTCCTCCTACCGCGAAAGAGAGCGTGTCTACTGGGAAGACATCATCGCTCGCCAGTCAAAGGATCCGAAAAAACTCTGGACTACTTTTGATGGCCTCCTTGGCCGCCAAAAAGCCAGTCGAAAGTCCGAGTCACCATCGCTGTTCACCGCAGATGCATTCCTTGAACGATTCTCGGAAAAGATCGCATCAGTTCGGAATGCTACTGCCGATTCCTCTCCGCCTGCGTTCTCTACAACGGACTGCCGGCTTCCGGTTCTACACGAAATATCTAGTGTTGAGCTACGATGCTTAATTCTTGCCTCAGCTCCAAAGACGTGTGAGCTAGATCCTGCACCGACATTTCTTGTGCAGGAACTTATTGACGACTTACTGCCTTTCCTCACGATCCTATGCAACCGATCTATCAGTGAGACATGTTTACCAGCTTCACAGAAACGATCGATTATTCTGCCTGTTCTTAAGCGTGATGGTTTAGATGTGAATGATCCAGCTAACTATCGTCCGATTGCAAATGTAACTTTTCTCTCTAAACTTCTAGAGCGCATTGTTGCTAATCAGTTGATTGCATATTTAGATGTTAATGAACTGATCCCTTCGCAGCAGTCGGGCTTCCGGAGGTACCACTCCACAGAGACCCTTCTGCTCAGGCTGCTTTCTGACCTGTACTCTGCTATGGACCACGGTCAGGTTACACTCTTGGCTCTCTTCGATGTCTCTTCTGCATTCGATTCTGTGGACCACTCCATCCTCTTACAGCGTCTTTCTACATCTTTTGGGCTAGTTGGCCAGCCTCTAGAATGGCTGCGTTCCTTCTTATCCGACCGTTCAAACTGTGTGGTTATTGGTTCCTCTAGGTCCCTCTGGGTTCCTGCTCCCCTTGGTGTACCTCAGGGCTCCGTACTTGGCCCTCTGTTATATCTTCTCTACACGGCTGATCTCTGTCCTCTACTTGAGTCCCAGGGGCTCCTTCACCAAATCTTTGCTGATGACACTCAAGCTTACATACACTCTAGCCCATTTGACTCAGTTAACACTGTGCGCCTGATGTGCCTGACTGTTGACGTCCTTTCCTCTTGGATGGCGTCAAACCGGCTTCTCTTAAATCCCAGTAAAACGCAATTCATTTGGCTGGGCGGCCGTCGGCAACTTGAGAATATTGACCTGCCTCTGCTAGCTCAACTGTTTCCGGATGTTACTTTCTCTTCCACGGTCCGTGACCTGGGTGTCACCCTTGACTGTGAACTCAGTCTCACCCAGCATGTTAATCTTGTCGCTCGAAGCTGTTATTATCAGCTTCGTCAACTTCGAGTAATTGCTCGCTCTCTCTCCCATGATGCGCTAGTTGTGCTTGTTCACGCTTTTGTAACTAGTCGTATTGACCATTGCTGCTCAATCCTTGTTGGCCTTCCCCTTGGGGTTCTGGGACGGTTAGACCGGGTTCTACGCTCTGCTGCCCGACTCATCGGGCGAATTCCTAAATTTTCGCCTGTCTCTGCTTACATGCGTGATGTGCTGCATTGGCTGCCAATAGCCCAACGCATCAATTACCGCATTGCTGCCCTTGTTTCTCGCTGTATTCTTGGTTGTGCTCCATCTTATCTGCGCGTCCTCTGTCGTCCTGTCTCTGACATTGAAGCGCGTCGGGCCCTTCGCTCCGCTGCGAAGGGACAACTGCTTGTTCCACGGGCTCGCTTAGCTACCAGACAGCGCCGAGCCTTCTCGGTTGTGGGACCGTCAATCTGGAATGACCTCCCCTCAAACCTCCATCTCCTCCATCTGACCAGTCAATCTCTATTTCTCAAGTCTCTTAAATCTTTTCTCTTTGGTCGTGGCTGGGCTGGGAGCGCCTCTGAGTAGTTTCTTGAAGAGGCGCTATATAAATTCTAATAATGAATGAATGAATGAATGAATGAATACTCTTGTGAGGTCAGTAGGCCTAACCAGGCTACCCTTGTTTACGGAACTAAGTGCACTAGGCCCAGATTTTTCAAGGTGAGCGTACCCGCTGTATACATGCGTATATACTCTCGTGTGCAGCCCTGTGTTTGTCCCTTGTGCCTCAAATGCTCTATGTACTGTACTTTAGCTGCCACCTAGGAAATGAAGGAAGAACTACACCCAGGGGCCGTATCTTAGGCACTTCAAACCAGAGTGTTATCCATCATACTGACCCCCACCCAACTCATCTTGTATTTTGTCAAGACTTGAAACCTCTAGAGTCTGAACCTCAAGAGAGCGAAGACCAAGATTAAAAAAACTCTGGTCTCAAGACAAAGACCAAGACTTTTTAAAGTGTGCTCGATCGCACTCGAGACCAGGACCTTGGGCAAGACAAGACCAACATCACCTATAAAACAGAGTCAATGAAACCAGTAATGACACCTCTCTATACATAACGGTATGACTGCATATGGCACAGTCATGCGAACCTTAGAATCTCACGACTTGCTGGCATCTGTTTTGCTAAATTGTTAATATCATCTGTGATAGAAGGTCAGTATTGCGCATTTGTGATAGAATCGTCGGACAAAGAAAGCAGTTTCCTACAGTAGGTGAGGTTGTCTACTAGTTTTCATAGCCAGTGGTAGTGAAAGACCTTTTGCATTGTGGCTGCCACTATAGCAGCTGGTGACGATTATATTTTTATTTTGTCAGCGGTGCATGACTTCTTTGCCAGTAGAACATCAGTTACCGATCGCATCGTAACGGACTAAGACATAATTTATTGCTTCAAGCATCATAGCCATGATTCAGTTTTATTCTCCTTGGGGGTACGAACGAGACAATCAGACAGAGACAGGGTGAAGGGAAAAGGAATGAAGCAAGTTGGGAACAGATGAAAGAGTGGACGTGGGAGAAAGGGTGAAAGGAAGGACTGGACGCCGCAAAAATTGATCACGGAGGAGGTTTTGAGTGGGAGACAGAAACAAGATTAAGCCAGAGAACAACAGCGAAAGGGCAGAAAAGATAGAAAACTCTGGAGAAGTTAATCTTCGCTAGGCAGACTATAGTTATTTACATGTAGATTATGAATAACTAACCTGGAATACGACGAAAGATGAAGACCGATCCTTTGCTAGTTTTCTCTCGGAGACCAAAGTAGGCCTACTGGAGGTATAGTCATGAGACCATAATCAGGATTATCAATCGGTGACGACGGTGAGGTCAGAGACTCGGAGAGACTCCGTGAGTCGTCATTCGTGTAGACACTATTCTTGGATAATAATCCGACCATGCGATTACATAGCGTTCATCTGGTTAGTTAGGAAATTTTTCTCAGAAGATTCTGGTAGGCCTAGTTAGTCGGAAATCACTTATAATCGCAAACATCTCATCCCCTTCGTAGCGGGCAAATAAATGATCATCCTTGCGGTCATGTCAGTAATGAAATGATATCCCTAGACTATGGATAGACAAATGCTGTTGAATCAATATTGTCGTCTCGTAGATTTTATCAGTGTGACAGTGTCAATCTCTCTGCAAAAGCTCCTGCGTTTTGCATTGAGGACTTTGACGAAATTCAATGCCTTAGCGCTGCTGCTGACGCATATATATATAGGGTTATCCTGATTCAACAAAAGTAGGCTAATATTCGACATCAACTGTCTCTTTTGTACATGTAAAATGCGACCGATTGTCTTACATTACTAAAGGACTACTGTACACTGACCTACCCCCTAATGCTCCACACGTGGAACAATCGCTAATATTCAAATCATTCGATGGTGTGACCGAGCAAATAGCGCTACACATGAACAATGTTTGTCTATGCTATAGACAGTCTTTGTGTGTCTCGCTTCAATTAAATGAGTCAGCGCAATCCACGTTTCAGGCTGAGTGTCAAAACGTCCAGCAGTTCGTCCAAATTGTTGAAGTCATGAATGACGGCAAAGCGACAGACGACTGCTCTGAAGTCACCTACATGTAGACTGTTATGAGCGCACCTAGCGAAGATGGCTGGTTGTCAGCGGCCTCGTCGCACTCGCATCCACAGTAACTCTCAAGATTTCCACTTCGCCCAAGCGATTGAGATCATTAAAATAGGAGGGTGACATAGGTTTTGCCTTCATCAATGACTTCAGGACATAGAACTACCTCAGGTTAAAAAAAATGAGTCGACTGACCTGCCGCGGTTGAATTCACAATGTTTCCACTCAAATTTACTCACGTTTACATGTAGCCTACCACCCTCAAATCTAGCCTACTTCGATTTATTTGCAGACAACACATGCTCAACAAACAAGTTGGCAATGCTTCCAGTGATCAGAGAGAAAGCGATTGAGACCATCACAAAGCTTCATCATCCATGGTACACCGTACACTTAACCCTTTCGTGTCCCTTGTTTCCATATGGCAACACAGCTAATTAAAGTTATTATTTTCTTACGTAAGCTTTTTAAAACATAATTTGAAGCACCATTTGCTACATCTATGATGGCTAAAGGTAATTATTGCCCTGGGAAGTATCTTTGTGGAAATTGTGTTCTACTATTATGGCCTTGAAGTTAAGGTGATTTCCATGTTTCAAAGGTAAATTTTTCCAATTTAATTTCTTTTTACTGATAAATGCTAGGAAAGAGTAAAAAATATTTTTGGTATAGGCATAGATCAGTATTCAACTCTGACTTACCATAAATTCACTGTTTTGTGTAAATTTGCAAAATCAGTTAGTTTTATATTGGTTGCCATTTGGCAACAATGGGAAGCCATGGATGTGCAGCAAAGTGTAGTCTGATTTTGGCCCATTATGGAAACAGCTAAAGTTAGTGTATTTGAACATAAAATAATAAGATTGGTTCATGGATGTGTTAAGTCCTCACAGAAATAGGCTTAGAATGTGGTTTATCCATATTTGGTAATATGGGATGAATGCTTTTACTGCACGATGGATGCCGATTTAGACGGGAGAGTTTCATGCTATGGCAGGTGCTTGCTGGTATCAGCTGATACCTTTTAGATGCCATTGCCAACGCTCTCATGCAGAAACTGAGTCTGAAGGTGGTGATGTACCACTGACTAGACGAAAATGGGTGGGGTGGGTGAGGAAGGGTGGGGTGGGTGGGGAGGGATGAAGTTGGTGGTAGCGTGGGTTGGGGTTGGTGGAGTAAGGGTGGGATGAGAGGGGTTGGGTGGGGTGGGGTGGACTTGGGTTGTGGGGGCTTGGGGTGTTGTGGCCTGGGTGGGGTCAGGTTGGATGGGCTGGGGTTGGGTGGGTTGGGGAGCAGGCGGTTGGGTAGCCAGCAGTCAGGTTGGAGAAGTAAGGAATTGGCCGGGAGCGGGGTGAATCCTATATTTCCCGGGGCAACGCCTGGTACCCCAGCTAGTTGCCCATAAAGGTGTTGAGTGGACACTGTTGACCTTTACAATATGCTCTCTGCAATGTAACACATAGACCACAAAAGTGTACAGTGGTAGCACAGAATCTTCTGGTGGGTTTTGAAGTAATAAATAATTGTCAGGTGAAATATTAGACATTACCCCCCCCCCCCTGCGATTACCCCTACCGTTACCCCCACCCCTGTAGGACATTGCCCCACTGCCATTACCCCCATCTGTTTACATTTAGGTCCAGTGTCTGTATGTGTGTACGTATGTATGCATGTATGTACATGTATGTACGAATGCATGTACGTATGTATGTATGTATGTATGTATGTATGTATGTATGTATGTACATGTATGTATGCATGCATGCATGTGTGTACGTATGTATGTAGAAACATATACATACATGTATACATACATTCTACACATTTGTACATACAAATATACATAAGATTACACACATGATTATTTGCATACAATCACAGCTATGTAGATTACATACATACACACATATATACATGCATATATATACATACATTTGCACATACATACATACATACAATACATACATACATACATACATACATACATACATACATACATACATACATACTTACATGCATACAAACACCGGACCTAAATGTAAACAGACTTGGGGGTAATGGCAGAGGGGTAATGTCCTACGGGGGTAAAGGTCGAGGTAATGACGGGGGGGTAATCGCAGGGGGTAATGGGCCGGGGGGGTTAATGTCCTAGACCTAGATATGCAATATGCAGTCATTTTTAGGTTTCTTATGCTACTTGACACTTACTCTATCATTGTTGCCATATGGACACTTTTCCATGCATTCCCATTGTTGCCAAATGGCAACACTAATAATTTTAATTAGGCAATGCCTAATTACAAAATATTTTTTGTGACACAACATATTGGTCATATCTCTTCAAAAAACACTTCAAATATTTTTTGCTGCTCAATAAATAATTCGGACAAGAAAGGGTTATTATTATAGAATAGATTTAGATGGTAAACATCATTCTGTGATGTGGCATTAGTTGACCTTACACTATGCGGACTTAGGCCTACTAGTACTTTAAGCTTTGTTGTTGGGAAGTTTTGAGTTTACGATCTTTTGAATTGCCCACATAAACAATAATTGTTACATGTATGTTGACCGAATTAACTGAATGCGGAGTGAGACCTATAATAAAAGCGCAGCGAAATATTCCTCTTTCGTGATTCCCTGAAATCATGGAGCAGCGATTCCGTGTTCTCTCTACATTTGAGCATCTTCAAGGTGATTCGCATTGTCAAAACAGACTGTGTAATAATGCATTTGTAGTCCGGCCTCAGAAAAGCATTCGTATGTGTTATAGATCCTATAATTATTATCCTGACAGCCACACGTCATACGTGTTTATGATGTGGCGGCGCAGTGGGGCTACTGTAGGCCTATAGGCCCTACACAAATTCGTGCACGTTTGCAGGCGATTTCTAATTCTTTATTCGATGAACATTTTCTTAGTGAGCCCATTGACCCAGATAGTATGGAGCGTGTGAGTTTAGACTTTTACCTGAAATCAATTGCAATCGTAATCGACATTACTGCCGATTACTGATGATTCTCATGTCATCGCATCCTATTTTCTCGAACAAAGTTTCATTAACTAATTAAGGTTTCGCTTTGATTATTGTCTGATTAATTTTGTGATACGTGTGATGCTTTGTGTAACCTTTATTCCTGCCTTAGTGTGCTTGCTTGATTGATTGTTAATTTGAATTCATAATTATTCTCCATCATTTTGCTCTTTGTTGGAAAACTTTATTTTCACACAAGAACACTTAAGATACAAGACTGCGTCGGTTAATGAGGACAGAGGAAATTCTTCCATTCGGATACCTAAATTGGATTTGAACCCTTTTCGTCTCGCACCTTCACCCTGACGGATTTGAACTGTGCTTGCTACCTTTACAAAAACTTGCGTAGCCAAAACCCAAGTGAGAAACAATTATTCAGAAGGAAAGTTTAACATACAGTCAAGAAAATGAAGCCAAGCACTTAGTGGTGTTGAACATACATTTTTACAAGTTTGGTTTTTAAAGCTGTGGATGTCTCACCCCAGAAGACTCTAATGACGACGAATGAGAAAATAAGATGAAATTAGATAAGTTTAGGAAAATTTCATAGTCGGGGCCTCGTCTTCATAATTTGCATTTTTGTCTCTTTACATAGTACTTAGAAAGTTTGGGTCCACCCACGACCCTAATACCCTTATCTTTAGGCTAAGCTCTCTCTTAAAGCAGCGTCGATATCCATCGATATTATACAGGGTGGGCAAAAACCCAGATTTTTACCGATATCTTGGCCTCAAGTAAGAATTTCGTTGCGAAATTTTGCAGTCTTAAAGATAATTCATATTCACACATGATGGCCATATTTCATCAAAATAATTCAAGCACGACAAAATTTACATCCGTTTTTTGACGGTTGAAAAACCTAACGCAGCAAAAAAGTGACGAAATTCTTACTTCTGGCCAAACAATTAACAACAAAAAACGCATGCGGGTCTTTTTTGGCCCACCCTGTATATTAAAATGCAACTTCCCTGAGCTCAATAAGAGCTGGTCGTAAGTGGCCTACACGCGGAATGTTTTCAACACAGTCTTGAAGACACTTGGAATAAGACAATAAATCACATGTAGCCTAGGCCTACATGTTTTTTCTTAGTATATAGGTCTATAAGCCTATAATCACAATACACCGACAATCAGGCATCAGATCATTTTTTAATTAGCCTACTGCTGCAAAGCAAATTCTAAAATGTAGGACTGAGTGCCTACAGAAAACTTGTGAGGCCAATGCGCATGCACTGCTAAATCATAGGTAGGCCTACAATGTTGTCCAACCAGTAGCCTAGTGGGTAAAGGGAACTCAAAATTCGAGAAAATTATAGTCAGTCTGTTTAGCACAAAAACATTGTTATTATTCTAGCAGTAGGCCCTATTGTTTCTTCCGTGCATCTATTTTTTACACACTGGTTCAATCGGCTTATGATCTTCAATCCGTTGTTTGAAGAGTAGAATTTTCAATAAGGAGTAAATCAGTTCTATTAACTCGGCCCCTGTCAGGATCGATATTCCGAGCCAGAGATTCAAAGAGCCACCGAGGTTTGAAGCCATTGTGTCCCACGATATTGCAGGAACATCTTTAATCAGCTGAACGCTTTTAAGTAGCATTTTGACAGAGATCTTCACGAAATTCTCCTCGATTAACTTAAGGTTCTTTAACTGTTCAAATATTTCATGCTGACTCAGGTTATTGGTGTTCTTCCATAGGTTCTCGTAAACCTCGAATTTCTTCTTATATCGATCATCAGAGCGAATGTAGACATCATAGAATCCCAGATGGTAGTAAATGTTGGGCCACGGGGCTGCTGAACTACTGTATTCGTACTGTATTTCGGAACATTCCAGCGGACAGTCACATCCGTTTCCATCCGGTTCAAATTCCCACGAACATCGCATCACCTTATAAAACTCGTCTGTCAAGATGCTGTTGACACTGAACCTTGGAGACTGTTCAAGCATTCGCGTGATGTTTACACACACCGTGTAGTTGGTCTTCTGCAAATCAACGTCTGTAAAATATTCATACATGTTAACACAACCGCAACGCTCTACGAACTTGCGCTGTTTACAGAGACTTGTGCAGTAGGGTATAGCAAGAAAAATGTTTTGGTTTAAAATGAACTTTGGCATAACTTAAAAGGTTGCTCCAGATCCTAAATGAAGGAACTAAATAAAAATTGCATCAAAATTAGTGCATCTAACTTTGCCGCCGAGCACTTGAAGTTTTGTGTACTTTCGCAGTTGCAAACCATGGCAAAAACATGTACTGTGCAAACATGAAAACTATGGTCACGAAAGAATAGTCAGAAAAGAATGAGGAAAGAAAGAGAATAACTATAAGAAGTATCATATCCTTAAATCTCAAAGACTGTATAAAGTATAGATGATACACCGGACAATGATTCTTGCTGTGATACAATTGACTCCGATTATGCAGCGTCAGAATAATTATGTGGACGTTTAAGTTATATGCGATCTGAAAGAGAAATATGCTCTCGCTACACTGTCATTCTCTGCTTTGTCCAGGAATTTGACAGACATAGTTTCTCCAATGCGGATGGTGCTGCTTAATAGGTCTAGTAACTTGTGGACTATGGAATTGTGAATGATGACGTCAAGTCTGCTACTGACAGATTGTGGGAAGAGACAGAGAGAGAAATTTCGTAAACTGATATCTGATGGATGAGGAGAAAATTGTGAAACCACAGCATTGTATTTTGTTGGAAGGGAGTCATAAATATCAAATAATGGAAGACTGTGTATGTTTTAGATGAGAACTAGGATCAGTTTGTTTAGGGCATATCTCACCAACTAGTGAGAAAGCCTCCCGCGTTTTTATGCAATGCGTGAATTCTTCTTTGATAGGTCTGATGATACTTCTTTCAGTTCAATAGCAGCTGTTGGCTGAGATGGAACGACGGTAAATACAGAAATGTATGCTGGAATAATGGAGTAATAAGAAAGAGTTACATGCATCCATTGGTTCATCTGCATGTTCCATTTCAATGAGTTAACGTTACGAAATTTATTTTCACAAAATTTATCACATTTCCTAGCCAACGTTGAGATAAAGGTCGTTGATAAAATGTAGATCAATTCAAAACAATGGTTGCCCAGAATTTTTTTAATCTGAATTACGATGATTGATGAGAAATAACACATGCAAGAACTGGCAGTCTGAAGAAATAAAATTGCAAGGAAAACTGATCATTGTCACTCTAGCAGTTCTGGTGATATTAGAACATTCATAATCCCAAAACTGAATTTAGAAGCCACTGTCCATTGTGTTCTAGTTAACAGGTTGGATTTTTCCAGGCTTGAACCTCCAATAACTTGCAAGTTTAAGAAAAATGAGCTTAAAGAATCCATTAAAACTGGATGTATGTTAGATCCTGGGAAAAACCGTTGCCGCAAGCATGCATTCAAAGTTGTTACAGACGTAGCAAGGTCAGTTTGTGGCAAAGAAAGTAGAGAGAGCCACATTTGAAAAAAGAGCGAATCCCTCAAAAACATGGTCAAATTACCACTAAACGTTAGTGGAAATAATATGAGTGAAACGCATTGTCAGCATGTGAACATTTTGTGAAGCGTAATAATTAAGGACCACAGGTTTTTTCAACATTAATTATTTATTCTGTTTTTTAAGATAGAATGATGCAATGGAGACCGTCCATAAATGACGTCAAGTAACTGCATGGAGGGAGAGGGTCACACATCTGTAACAATTTGTGACGGTCCATTGCTAGATATCATAATTAGGACTTTTGTGCTAATGCGTGATGAGGGTATCGAATGGGATAGCCCTAAATTGCGTGACGTCATTATTTTATGGACGGCCCCTTGCTTGTAGTTCATATTATGTCGGAATCGCCAAACAAATATTATTACCATGTTCCATGAAATCTAGCTCACTATATTCCTACTTTTAAGCCTAATTACTACTTCAGGACGAAAATAATCAAATTTCAGCGGTTCTAATGCAATGCTCAAAAGTACGCAATACATGAATAACTTCAGGGCCTTGGCGGCAAAGTAGAGCATCACTTCAGAAACTAAATTTCTATACTAGACCCTATCCTATGCATAGGAGCAACAAATTAATATATGCCAAACATGATCCTTTCTGGTCACTACACCCTATTGTGCAGGCTGCCTGGTCATAGCGTGGCGAATCCATCTCGTCAGAGTAGATAGTATCACGGCTCGTGCAATTTTCGTATGGATATGGCAATCGGGTGAGATTGTTCTGCTTCACGGTAACGAACAGCTCTGTACCTGGAGCCACGTAGATTGCAGTCACCGGTTGTGGTTTCACATCTCTCGGGTGAATCATCACTCGGATGCCTCCAGACAGGGGAACTCGGATCCAATCGTAAAATGCGTTAATTGTCTGAGGGAAGAAGTTATCCAGAAAGACAGTGGCGCTTATCGCTGCTCCGTCAACTTTCGCATCTGGTCGTAGAGTTTGGCAGACCTGAAGTTGCTTGTAAACCAAGAGTCGAGAATTGACTGCAGTTGAACTCACGAGAGAAATTCCAATCGTGGGAGACACATTTGACGATGAAATCGTTGTCGGATATTATTGATTTCATATCGCCATCTTTTAGCAAAGGAATGTTTGCATTGAAAGTCAACATCATCTGGTGTAATCTCCAGATAGCTTCGTTGTTCTTCAAGTCATCGGGAGCTTGGTCTTTTATAAACTCAAGCTTCTCCAAGTACTTTCCGTAAAGCGGAAGATAACTTTCAAAATTCAAAACCGGAAAGTTATTGCAGATTGTCATATCCGGAAAATTCGGCTTATTTTGAACCACTTGGAAGTTTCTGGCCACTGAATAATTGCTGTAATTCATAAGAACGGTAATGACTTGAAAAAGCAACATCGAAAAACATACTAATAAGCATATAATCCAGAAAGCACGAACAGTCCAACTGTGAGCCTTTATTGTGCGGCTAACACCTTTTACGCCAGTAGTTTCGCAGAATTTTCGCAACTCTCCTTTAATTTGCTCCATCATGGCTGGTAAGTTGAATCAAAAGATTAGGCCTACTCTAATTAATGTGATTGCTTGTTATTTCTGTCAATGGGTTAGAGAAATACTTGTTTATATTTTACGATAGCTAGGATCAACTCCATGTGATTGTGGACTCTACAGAAAACTAACCTAGTGAATGCACATTGCCACCGCTACTGTAACAGGCGGCGATACCCTATGATCTGTAAGCTTACGCTCTGTTAAAGCAGAGCTTGTGGTTTTAAAGGCGTCGAAAATGAACGCAACTATAATAATTATACGACTACTCTATTTATAATATCGGATAATTGACCATGCGATAACAAAACGCATTAGTGTCGCGAAAATCCATCGACTGATGATGCACTGAATGTCACAAAAGCCTTGTGAGTGCAATGCGCTAGATCAAGTCTGAGTGAGACAGTGAGGCAGACGAAAATAATGCGATCAGACCTTGCAGTGTCACGAAATAAAATCTACCGCGGAGTAGAGTCTCCCCTTGCTGATACAACATCGCGGGGAGACTCAGTATCGGAGCAAAGTCTCCCCCATTGAAATAGAATATCCCCTCTACGATGCAAAATGTCCCCTACTTAAGATCACCTCCCCATATTTCCTGATTTAAAGTGCATATTGTCTTAAGTAAGTGATTTTGTGTCCGTTAGTGGAATTGGACCTGAAAGAATGTTAAATAAAATGAGAAACTTATTATGTAAATGTTTCATACTAATGGGCGTAATTGTGGCATAGGCATAGTTGTGGCATCATTGTCTTGGATATCGTGCCGCTTACATGTACGTCATTAAACCCAGCGGAGAAATTAGGATACATACTTTGTCGTATCCTAATTAAGACAGTTATCTGACTAAAAGGGGGTAGAACATTAATTCTCTGGACAAGCCCCCCGGACAAACCCTCGGACAAACCTCTGAACTCCCCGGACACTTTATTTCAGAATATAATCTCCGGGGCGAATCTATTCTAAAACTGATCATCTGAGAAAAAATATGTTTCGAAATGGAGTCTCCGGGAGAGATTCTTTTAGGGGTAGACTCTGTCACGCGACACCGGCGCCATCGTCTACAGACTAGTTTCAACCAGTTTATAGTGACGCATTTGATATAGGCCTGGGTTACCCAACCTTTTAGGCCCATACTTTCCATCATGAATTTGATTTCATCAGTGGCATAGCTAGGATATTTGGCGCCGGTGCAAAGGTTTCAAATTACCCCCCGTAAACATTACCCTCCCCCCCACCGGTAACTTCAAACCGGTTTCAGATTCCCGAGAGGTAGGATGAAACCGGTTTCAAGATACCCTCGGGGGTGATTTGAAACCGGTTTCATCCTATCCTCTACGGTTTCAGGTTATCGCCACTGAAAACAGTTATTTAATTACGTCCATTTAGATACTTACTTCATGCATCAAAATTTCACCTATAGAGAACCTTCATCCAACTAGAAGCTGACATGAAAAACTTAGAACTTAACTAAGTGTTAGACATAAGAAACTCATAAGCTGGATTGACGAAAACAAGCTAGAGAAATGGCAGCTGGATGAAGTATTGATTCGGCGGTGCGTGAATGGCGCAAGCGACTTCGCGCATGCGTAGAAGCTAAAGGCGGACAGTTAGAGTAAAAACTTTGAATGTATTTACATTGCCTGCTATTTAGCTATAGGCTAACTTTCCTGAATTTCATTGACATTGTTTGAATATTGTTAAAATAATAACGATTTTTCTAGGAGTTTCTTTTTTTATGCCTCACGGTGTACTATTTTTGTGAACAGTCGGTCTCATGGATCAGACGATTTTTGACTACAAATGGTGTTACATAAAATCATACGTTTCTGTTTTATAGGTTTAGATATAGGTCTACATGGCCAGCAACATACGGAGAAATCTGATACAATGTTCTGTTTGTTTCAACTATCTCTTATAATGAAGTCCATATTTTGAATGACTACATCTTCATTTAAGTGAAGAATTTTGCAACTCAAGCACACGTTGAAGCACACGAATATTGAAGAAGATTCGAAAACAAGGTACAGCAACAAGACGATAAAGCATCTAAAGACTTCTGTCTCTGTCAATCCTTATAGAGAAAGAGTGAATAGATGAAAAGAAGAAATGAAGGATAATAATTGTGTTGAATATCAAGTTACTATAGAATAATATGAAGATGACATTCTGCCAATCTATCAAACACTGCATCTGCCATTACTTTCACAGATTCATGTCCTGAGTTTTGCGATCTTTTCCAGCTAACGCTATTTTCACCAACGAATAGATCAACTCGATGATTTCAGCCGCCGTCATTACTGATATTCCGAGCCAGAGATTCAATGATCCGCCGAGATTTGAAGACAGTGTATTCCAGGTCAACGCTGGAATGTCCTTCAATAACTGAACTAAATTCTGACTCATTGTAACCGTGACTTGGAGGAAGTTTTGCTCAATTAATTTCAATTTTTGTAGCTCCTCAATAGTTTCTGCATCGCTTTGACCATCAGAGCCGTTCCTTATTCTCTCGTACGCCAGAAATTTCTGTCTATATCGGTCATCATTTCGAATGTATTCATTGTAAAATGCCAATTGGTAATGGATGTTTGGCCATTGAGACGATGAACTGCTGATCTCGTACTGGGTTTCTGAGCAAGGGATAGGGCAGTCGCATTTGTCATCAATGGCATTGAAATCAAAGGAACAACCAACTAGACTCCAAAAGTTTTCTGTAACAACTCCCTGCTGCGTATACATGTGAGGATCTTCCAGGTGTTTTGTAAAATTTACACAGAATGTGTAGTTGCCCATTTGCAATTCAACGTATGTAAAATACTCGAATTGACTTATACAGCCGCATGCTTCTATCATCTGGCGTTGTCTGCACAGACTTATGCACGTTGTTCGATCATATGCTGGAGAATTTTCATCGTCCATAAAAATGCGTTGCCTATCGGTGCAGTCTCCGTAGGGATAAGGCAATCTTGTGATATTGTTTTGCTTAAGGTTAATAGTAATGCTTGTGCCAGGAGCTGCGTAGACTGCAACACTGTGATCCGGTTTGGTGCCTTTCGGGTGGATCATAATTTTGACCCCGGTACCCAAATTAACTCTGATCCAGTCGAAATACGAATCTATGAGTTTTGGCATTAAATCGTTTATAAATATTATAGCTGAAACTGCAGCAGCTTTGCTACCTGGTGTAAGAGTTGTGCAAAACTGAAGAGGCTTACTAAAAACTGGAACTTCGTCATTGACCTTCCTGGTGTACAAATCCCACTCATAGAACTTTGAACTAACAATCAAATTGTTTACGTTTGACTTGTTCTGAGGATCCTGTAAAAAAGGAATATTGGAGTTAAACGTGTACAACAATTTGTACAGATTCCACAACCTATTGTTGCCTTTTTGTTTATCCGGAGCTTGGTCTTGAAGAATTTTGACTTTTTCTAAGACCTTGTCATGCAACTCATAAAACTGATCGTCATCTGCAATCGGATTGAAATTGCAGATAGTCACATCCGGAAAGTTCGGTTGAATCGGAACATACTGGAAAGTATTCGTGACTCTAAAGCTGCTGTAGTTGATGGCAAGGGTAATGACTTGGAATAAAAGCATTGAAAAGCAGGCCAGCAATGCCACCAACCAAAATATTCTCACAACGTTACTGCGAGTTTTTATAGTGCGACCCACGCCCTTCATACTTGTAATCTCTCCAAACTTTCGTAACTCTTGCCGCACCTCTTCCATCGTGCTGTTTATCTCCAGTTGAGAGAAACTGTTTGATAGGACTTGAGCAAATCACAATAGTCACTAAGTTTCTGAAGGTAGCCTACTGTGAATTATATTAGGCTATTAGTTTCCTTTGTGCAACATTCGCCGATTGTCTTTAGGACATTAGTATTGCCTCCAATGAATGTCACAGTAATCAATGCTGTGTTCGCTTGCACAAATTCATTCAAAAGTAATTTTTCTTTTCTCGTTTCATGTAGAGGACTTCTTGACTGGAGAGAACAAAACACCACTTGATGATATGTCTATGTAGATGTTTCACGTGAACTGGTTCATCTTACTGTTCGTCACATATCATATTCCATCGCAGGGAAAGAGAAGATACGAAGAAAGGATCTAGGACGCTTGGTAATCAGACGATCGGTCATAGGACGATTGGTCATAGAACGAATGGTAATCGGACGATCGGTCATAGGACGATTGGAATATGGTCTATTGGTCATGTGCTACAAATTAATTGCTTGAATCTTGTTTTCTAAATCAAATAAACCGTTGGCAAAATAGGCAATTTTCTTTAGATAATTGGTTGCATTTCGGTCTATCAATTAGGGATAATCAGCTTAATTATTTGGACAAATACAATAAAGAAACTTAGTGTCAATCAAGAAATTTAACCTAATAAAGTTTGACGCATTTTACGTTAAATTTCATTTTGTACTAAATGACCTAGTAAATGTTGGTTGGTGTTTTTAACCTCTTCAATATAATTATGTATTCGATAGCGTTAGCCTACTTGACTATTTTAACCTTATAGAATATGCCCGATCGACCTATGACCGATAGTCCTATGACCGATAGTCCTATGACCAATCGTCCGTATACCGAAAAAAACTAACGGTATGCGAGTTTAGCTCAGGCAGAAAATATATTAGCTCTGATCGGCACGTGTCTACGAAATTTATCAGACCAATAAAATTAAAAATCGTCTCCACCTTTAAATTTACTCTTAAGAGAATCTGGATACGAAACCTTGTCTTTCCAAAAGCAGACAATGAATCCTTCGCATTGGTCATGAGTCGTTTGCAAGAAACACGATCCTCGCGTGATGTCTAACCAAACGTAAAATTGTCTGCAGTTGCAGGAGACGGCATATTCCTATTAATTTTGCTTCCAGCAAAGTATGCCCGTGAAGTCTCACCGTGTAGGTTAATACATGAACGTTGTACAATAAACATTGAACATCTGTCATTAGTCTTCGCAATATATCGTACTGTGGTGATACTAGACTATCCAATATCCATGCGTGTGTCTTGCAATGCGAGGCACACATAGATATAGCCTACATGTATTTTGTAAATGTGGAGAATTCAGCTATAATACCGTTTACTGAAGGTGATTGTTAATTATTTACTATTTCTAAACAGCCGACGTTAATAAACGAGGACCGGCAAATCGTTGGCATTATTAGCAGAATCGGTCAACACAAAAGTAGTCTTCTGCAGCGAATGAAGCATAATATATTATGCATCTACCGGTTTATGAAAGAGACAGAAGTCTGGGAGGTTCATTATTACAATACTTGTGAATTACAAATAATATTAGTAATATTATGGTCAGTGGTGTATAATCACCTTTGCAAACGCAACCACAAGCAAGCTACCATAAAATTATCATGCATAGAGACTCCTTGCTTCAAATGCCATATGCTCATCAACTGGTTTTAGTTTCTTTTGAGAAGACCAAGGCCCAAAGCTAGAGGAAAGAAAATGGAGAAGAGGCGGTAGCAGAAAGGGTGGAGGGAGGGAGAAATAATTGAAGAACGATTACAATGTACGTGGTTGTAGAGAAACAGTGAAAATGAAGAGGCAGGGAAAGATGAGGAAGAAAAGAGCAGAGGGGAGAATACAATGGCCACAAGGACAAACGGAACAGGTATTCTTCCACAGTCAAACTTAGGCTGATCAATGATCATGCTGTTGTTCAGTAGTAGACCTACTTTTGGAAGCCCATAATAAATGAGATTAGCCTGTATTAATTCTTTGGCAATAATTGTGTGTAACTTATGCTAGTCGTCCATAATTAGGTTTTCTATCCTGGGACACGCTCTACTGCGTATTATTCATTTGTATTTCCTTCTGAAACGTTTACATTGTGAGGCCGTCTTAGCTCATCAATAGCTAATTACTGCCGGAGACCAGCCTCGTGAGCATAAAGCGAGATCCTGACCGGGCATAATAATTATGCGAAAAAACATAAAGCCCAGGGAGCGGCGATCGACATAGAGTCAACAGTAAGGGGAGGGTGGATATTGGATAAGGGCGTGGCCGGTTATTGTTTGTCCGTCACATCTGACAACACTTCCGACATCTGTCAAGTCGCTTTATCATCTCATCCTCCTTCTTCCAATAGCCTACTTCTAGAGCTCAAAGCCACATTGCCTTAGCATTCTCAATAATAGGGAACATAATTCTATAGACAGAACCTGCGCAACTCCGGACATTTTCCTGCCTTAAGCCAACCTATCGGAACAGTTTTCTGGAGTGTTCTCGAAAACCGCGCCACATCTTCACTGTTTCTTTTGTTCTGTTTCAAATATTTTATTGAAAATTGGCTGTCGTACGTACAAATGAATTACCTATATTAAGGTTGTGAATTAAAAATTCTTACTTCTGGCTAATATAGGCCTACTTGTACTATCAAAGCATCTTATGGGGTATTTTTTTATCCAACCAGTTTATTCGCTTACTTACAAAGCCAGGTAACACTCTGCAACTAGGTGCAAACAAAGGAAGTGATAAAAGGTAATGCTTAAAGAAAAGCCGAATGTGTTTGTTAGGGTGTTTTTAAGGTGCATGTGAAATTTTCAAATAAAAGATGAAATAACGACCAAGTGAAATTATCGTGCCAAATCATATGTAAACTGACTATCTGAAATTATATCTCGATAGCTGAACATTTAGGACTTGCGCAAGAGGACTGAAGTTAGGGACTCGGTTGCATTGCAAGCCTTAAAATCTACCATTTCAATACATGTGAGCTGCATGCTATAAAACCCTTCTCAGCGACTAGTTCCCAACAAATAAACATCCATGATCATGCCATTACTGGCATGATGTTCTTTTTGTCACTGGTCATGTGTTGCAAATGGCGGGAAGTGGTGCCTTTCATTTGTGTATCATAAGGCAGGCGCAATGTAAATTACAAAAAGCTGAGATTTAGTAGGTAGGCAGTACTGATTATCACTTCGGCTATGCGAAGCTGTCTTCACAAAGGAGAGGTTCCCATGCAAGGTATACTGCTCAATTTACGCATACACCAAGGAATCAGAGTCTGGATGACAACTTATAAGAGACAGTAGCAATATTATTGTACGTTTCAATTTGGGAGAGATGATCTTGCAGCCCTGACAACAGAGATTCTTCTGAGCCACAGGTTCCCCTTACTCTTCACTTGAATGACAAAATCATCCAATCAGTGACAGCTACTGTCATGTCAGATTCTTGTTGGCTGAGATCTGAAGCTGGGGATTGGAAGACAAAGTCCTGGCCATGTGTTTTGACACAGTGGCGAGTAGGACGAGTTGCAAGGACGGCATATGCATGAAGCTGGAAGCGAATTGAGGAAGGACCTCTTGAACCTTGCCATCGATACCATGCTTCTGAAATTGTTCTGGAAAAGTGGTTCACAGCTTGATTCTGCAAGGACTCCAGTATTGGAAGCCTTTAGTCAAGAGCTATTAAAGCTAATAGTCATTTTCCAAAGATGAATTCCACCAAAGGGAATAAAGTTCAGATAACCAGGTGCATTTTCACCGAGGGTGTTGGATGTCATATGCGATTTACATGATCGAGCTGTGGCTTTTCAGATATCAGTTTTCCGTTCAGCAACGTCAGAGCACAGAGAGGATAATCTCGACCATCCCACACAGAAAAGGTATGGAATCATTTACTTGAAGTGTCACTCTCTGTGACAGCAACTTAGTCTCACGTGAAGTACTAATTTCACCATGTACTTGAGACAATGAATCCCAAAGGGGAATCCATACTTACCACGCCAGTGAAGTCTTGCATGTTGCCCGAACAGTATTTTTCAGACAGTTTTGATATTTGTCAGAGACCCAGGTTGACCCCAGCTATATGACGAGTCATAGACTACAGCATGCGAAACGAATTTCCTGACCTGTGATCTGATCTCATGAGAGGCTTCCTACTGCACATATGACACCACAAAAATATTCAAGATCCTCGGTTTGGGCTGCTCTCTTCGGGATTGAGACTCGCAACAATGGTAGTCAGAACAATCACACAGTGAGCCAAAATTAGGTCATAATATCTGACCGGACCTAAGGGTGATCTGGCAGAGTGACTCTTATGCAGTCCTTCAATGAAGTCTGGTCAGAAATAAGGGAGAGAAACAATTTGTTCTGCAATGGTCAAGTAAAGCCATGTTTTTTCAAATGTACTAAGAAGAATAACCTATGACAAAAACTCAGCAGATTTGGTTTGGCACTTCCAAGCAGCTCCAAACACTTGACCACTCGGTACTCTCGCAAACTTTTCCTCGCTTCAAATTTTCTTCTAGTGTTCGAGACCTAGGCGTCACTCTAGATAGTTCTCTAACCTTTGCCGAACATATAGCCAAGCTTACTTGCTCTGCCTACTTCCAGATAAGGCGTCTGAGTGCTATTCGCAAATCTGTTTCATCTTCAACCTTTGCCTCTATTGTTGACGCATTCGTCTGTTCTCGAATTGACTATTGCAATTCTGTCCTGTTGGCCTCCCTGTGGTTCGGCTAGCTTCCCTACAGTCCGTACTCAATGCTGCTGTTATAGGCTCATTGCCCGTCCTCCTCGATTCTCACATATTTATACATTCATGGCTGAACAACTTCACTGGCTTCCACTCTCAGCTCGTATACAATTTAAAGTTCTCATTTTGGTCCTCAGGTCTCAACTGGGTGTTGCTCCGAAGTATCTTTGTGATCTTATACTTCGCCCCATTTTGGCCACTTTGCTGCGTCCTCTTAGGTCCTCTGATCGGTTTGACCTCTTTGTTACTCGCTTCAGGACCGCTATGGCTCAATCCAAATCAATTGCCAGCATGGAATGGTCTTCCCCCATCCGTTCGCTTTGCCATCCTCTCTAGCAGTCTTTCGTCATCTTCTCTTATCTAAAAACCTGCCTTTTCTCTCGGAGTTGCACGCACTGGGAGCGCGTCTGAAACTCTCTTGCTGCAAGAAGTGCTTTACAAACGGTCAGATACAATGCAATACCATGCTAACTTATAGTACTTCTTTGGATTTTGCCTTATATCAGATGTTTACGTGTTTAAATTTGCTTGGACCTGTGAAAATTACAATGTGTCACAATGTCGCCGAAGTTGCTATTCTTCCGGTGCTTTGCGCAAGTCCTAAATCTATTTGGATTTTCTTCTAATTTGGCAGATAACTATATTTCAGAAGGTGGAACACAAAAATATATTGGTCGATATTGGCGTCGACATTTTAATTTTTAGACACACCCTAGTGTTTGTGTTATCCATATATTGTCGGATGACTGACTTGGTATTACCAGACGGTTTTAGTCCAACAAACCCTTTAAATTGGCGCATTTAATCAATGGCTAAAATACACGAGTCAAAGGCGCTAATTGACATCGACGATTATATCAACTGTACCCGAGTAGCTATATTGTCATATTAGCATATTAGCAAATAGTGGTGCTATTTGAAATGAACAATACCAAAGCATTCTGTGCATCACAGAAACACAAGTTGAATGCTATTTTTTTAGAATGCCTTATATTTATGCAAATTGCGTAGATAGTAAACCGTTATCAACGAATTCACTTCCAATTAAATCAAAGTTTCAAACTTAAAGGCTTAGTAGTTTTGAAAGTATAATTGTATGATGCATTGGTGTTGCCATAAACGTTGCATATAGGCTTAGAATTATACCTAAGCAAAAATAAATTGTATTTACTGAGTTCGCTAACTAATAAGTCTACCATCAAAATGAGTTCTTAGCTACGAACCAAAGGATTAGGATATGCAAAAGCACTGGGGAAACCGCCACGAGGGAATAAAGCCTGATGAATAAATAATTGACGACTATTTTAACAAGTCTTACGCGCAAACGAAATATAAAAGTAGAAACAATTTTATTTGTAGAAAGCATTAACCGAAACCGCAAGACAAAAGATTCAGTAGATCAATAGTCTGCAGAAAGACTATTTCTATAGGCCTTCGTTCGCGTATTGACCGTGACGCTGCTGACGCATTATGACCCATTAGGCCTATACTGAATAGAGTTTCATAAGGTCGAAGGTAGACACAATTGTTATCTTAATGCAGAGTCGAAAACCCCAAACCGGTGAACAAGTATGGTCTCCGCGGTATGGCATAAGTCAACATGCATTCCAGACTTCAGTACAAAAACCAAGTTGGACAAGAACGTTTCACAGAAGGCAAATGCGATACATCTTTTCCGGGTTCGTAGGTTTCTCACAGCGCAAAAATTTGATTATATTTAAAACAGATTATAATATCGACAAAAGCTGGTAAAGACACGAAATAAAAGATACTTTAAACAACAGTGAAAAGTGCGTGTCAAATAACGATGAATACAGTTAAGCAGGAACTGCGAAAGTTTGGAGAAACAACCACCGTGAAGGGGGTGAGTCGTATAATAAAATCTCACAGCCGCATTGTTCAGATCTTATGGCTGTCAGCACTTGTCAGCTGCTTCTCCTTGTTGCTCTTTCAAGTCGTTTCAGTCGGTTTGAACTATTCCAAATATAAAGTCATCAGGCATTCTGCTGTGGTTCTAAGTCAACCAGAATTTCCTGAGGTTACTGTCTGCAACCTCTTTCCCGTTTTAGACACAGAAACGTTTCCTCGGCTGTACGAATCACACCTGGAAAGACTGGACTTCATAAAAAGCCAATGTCAAGATTGGGATGAGCGATACTTTGACGCTGGGGAGTATTTCAAGTTTTTATATGTATTCAACTCAAACACGCCCATCGTTTCTGACCTAAACAGTAAGTCGAAAATCACAGATGACTTCGTCGTTGAATGTCACGAATATGGTTGGGACCTTTTCAATAACGAAAAGTGTCAACAAAATTGGTTCCTTTTCAAACCACTTCAGTTGTGCAAGACTCTGAAAGCCAAGAATAGCGCTGCTGCAGTAAGTGCAATATTGTTTCTAGACGATTTTCTGTCGCAACCCATCAACACTTTTTATCATTGGATCAGAGTTGATTTTTCCGCTGGCGTGAAGGTCATGATTCATTCTCGAGGTACGAAACCAGATCCAGCGACGGGCTTTAATGTTTTTCCAGGAACAGAACTGGAGATAGACATCAGACAGACTAATCTCACTCGTTTGCCCTTTCCATACGGAAATTGCAGCGACAGACAGCGAATATTTATCGATGAGAAAGATTCTCCACCCTACGACCGTCCAACGTGCATCAGTCTTTGCAAACAACGTCAAGCTTTACAGAAATGTGGTTGCCTCGATCCTTTAGAATATTTTACGGACGTAGAATTGAGGATGAGTAACTATACATTCTGCACAAACTTATCGAAATTTCTGACAGATTCTCCAACGTACGTAGAAAACGGAATTCTAACCAACGCTTTTTGGACTTTGATGGACTGCTTTGTGTTTTTCTTTCCAAATGATGACCTCTGTGACTGTCCTATACAGTGTTCTGAAGTCCAGTATGATTTCACAAGATCAGTGGCTCGCTGGCCACACATCTACTACCAACTCGCATTCTATGATGCTTATCTTCGCAACGATGACAGGTATAAGGCGAAATTTGTAGATTATGAGAAGATACGGAACAACAACGAAAGTCGAAATGGAGCAGAAACAATCGAGGAACTGGAGAAGATGAAGTTAATAGACAGGAATTTCATTCAAGTCTCGGTGAGAATGCACGAGAAAAGTGTGCAGATACTGATCGACAGTCCGGCCATTTCGTGGGACACAATGGCTTCAAATCTTGGCGGATCTTTGAATCTCTGGCTGGGAATATCAATTCTCACAGCTGCTGAGTTGGTTGAGCTGATATATTCCTTGATCAAAATAGGAATTCAAAGGATGCGAGTCGATAGACAGGTTCCATGCGTATAAATGCAAGACATGCGAAACTGAATTCGCTAAACAATGTAGCGATGAAGTAGTTATTCAGAATTAGCTTCCTTCTCCGAACTACAGCTGAGATTTCAGTGGCTCTTACCGACGAATCTAATCTAATCCGACTCCCTTAAAGTGCCGCAGCTTAATCATCATGCACAAGAAATTAGATCGCCATTTCGAGGTAGGCCTATGTTGTTGTTAAGAATCTTGATAATTATGAGGTGAAGCGATATGAGATGATTTTGAGATCCGATGCATTGAAGAAAGCACACGTTTCAAGTTACAAGTGGATTCAAGATTTTTTTGTAAGAAGCCTGCCATTCCTATGCCACCTTAAACATTTCACACACACTCTAATACAATTCTTAGACCGTATTTTGGTTTGGATCGCTTGTCGACGTTGACGTGTAGTCTATTAGCTGACATAAGCTAACGTTTGAAGATTGTAGTTGACTCTTGAATCCACTTGGAATGGACATTATAAGAATGTTGTATAACTTTGCATATATTTTTTCTTTCTATTATTTATTTCCTCTGTAAACTAATGTGCGTTTGCTGGTTGTCTATTAAAGAATATTCTTGCTTCTTACTTATTTATATCTGTGATAAGGCTATGCCTATTCAAAACTGTTACGCATATAGGCCCATGCAAAATTCGCTGGTGAACACAATATGCTCAGAAGGATTGCTTATTTTTGAGACGGTTCCATGCCAGAGGTAGCTGCAAACATCTGAACCAACTTTGCAATAATTTTTTATAGCAGTTTTTATCGCTTGATATTATCATCACAAAGTTTCGAATGTTCGAACCTTTCTATTTCACTTGCATCAATCAACACGAGAGGGAAATTTTGTCTACCGTGATAGAATCCATTGATTTATTCATTTTAAAGATTAATATAGGGTTCCTTCTAGACAACTTTTCAGGGGCGCTCCAGACCCAACCGTGCCTGCAACTGAGCAAAACGTATAGCCTACGCATAACGCGTAATAGACAGTGAAATCCATTCCACACCATGGGGCCATTAACAGCGAATTCAGGTTTCAGAATGACAACAGTTCGTGCTCGGGGACATCCAAGTGGAGGATCGCAGAGCATGAACCCTCCCTCCCCCCAGAACTAGCGTTACAGAACTCAGTGACAGAATTGCATGGGCTTCCAAAATAATGTCGCCAACACGCTCATACGGACCAATATGAGCGCATTTTTCCACGATAGACGTATACTTGGCTCATATTGCACATGCCCGTTTTGTGGCGCGGTGGTGTAGGTGTGTGTTCGGTGCCTTGTAGCTGGGGCATCTAGATTCGAATCCACCTCAAGCCGCCACGTAGGGACCTTGAGCAAGTCCTTCACTCACGATTGCTAGTGCGCTTGGGCGTGAAGTTCCGATGCAGTGTCCGCACTGTAGTCAGGTATTAGGGCCAGCCAATTAGGCCCTATATGTTATTGTTTCAGACAGCTTTAAATATAGAGAAGCGAATATATGATGATAAATAATTCCGTCAAACTGTGTTCATTCATCCGAGATACAAACTTGAACTATCGAGGGCAAAGTTTTGCGTACTTGATACAGTCGCTGACCTGGCAATTGTCTGGTGATGATAGGATACACAATTACACATTATTGCACAATGGCTGTTTTGGCACTGGGCATATTATTTTGTATACAAGAGGACGTATTGAAAAGTGATAAAAACCAATTGTTAACGTGAATTAAACACCCACGCGAAACCATTATCGACAATAATGAGGGACTTCTCTCCTTCTTTTGACTCTGAAGATTTATTAGCTTTAAGCCAGACCAAATAAACGCTTTTCCGGTAGGCCTAAATATCCGTCAGACGAATTAGTTACCTACAATGTCCACCGCCCACTACCGAGTCTGATACATCCGGGTAGTGTCATCACACATGCAAACTGTAAAGTCATGGATCTGTGACGACCTGAGCTGGATCAAAGCAGAGTTTAAACGATTGTTACAACTGGGTCAATCGCACCGACGCGACGATCATTATTAATTTGTTACCCGGTCATGCAGAAACATTCACTTGGTAATAACCATGCCACAGATCAATCTTGTCTCTTTGCATAAAATCGACCCCGTCGCTTTACCTATTGGGTCCGACGTACTTTGTTAGTTACCAGCAATTGCAGGTGTGCGTTGTGCAAGAGCATTGCATAAAACTCTGTCAAAGCGTTGGCTATGAACCTGTTGCAACTGACTTTGATATAGCAACTGTCTTTGATATATCAACTGACTTTGATATTAGTCGTGAGCCGAAGGAACATTAAAGGAGCTTCAGCAGAATTTCATCAACTCTGTTGACATCATTCTACCTGCTAAAAACTTTCAAGAAATGCCGGGGACGATTCGACAGGAGTTGCGTAAATTTGGAGAGAACACGAGCGTGAAGGGAGTGTGTCGTACCATCAAAGCTAAAAGCCAGATTGTGCGAATTTTCTGGTTATTAGCTCTCCTTGCCTGCTTTGCCCTGATGTCCTTTCAAGTGGTAACCGTTGCGATGAACTACAGCAATCACAACGTCATCAGAAACACGCTGATCTCGCAAACTCTTCCCACTTTCCCGGACATGACGATCTGCAACCTCTTCCCAATCGTGGACATCGAAAACTTCACCCAGCTTTACGATGCTTACTTAGAAAGGGTTAAACTCATGGAAAGTCAAGCTCCGGCGAAACTGAAGGAAAATTCCAAGATATGGAACTATTTTCGAATGTTGTCGACGTTTAATGTCAACCTACCAACTCTAGAAATCGCTGAGATGCGTCCGAATGTCTTGGACGATTTCGTTGTCGATGCCAGAGAGTATGGATGGGATCTGTTCATATCGGGCAAATTGAACGCAACTACTTTTCTGGGCAGCCCTCTTCAGCTGTGTAAAACTCTGAGGCCAAACAGCGACACAGCGGCCATCAATGTCATTCTCTTTCTGAACCGTCTCTACCCACACCCCATCAACCTCTACTACAGCTGGATTCGTGTATCGTTGTCCGCAGGCGTCAGGGTGATGATCCATCCGAAAGGCACGAAACCAGATCCGAAAGCTGCAATCTACGTCTCGCCTGGACTGGAAATGACCATAGATGTCAGCCAGGTGAACGTCACCAGATTATCTCATCCATACGGAAACTGTTGCGATAGAAGACGAATTGACACGGATGAGAATCATGACTCACCGCCCTACAGTCGTGCCACTTGCATCAGTCTATGCAGACAGCGGCAGTACATAGACACGTGCGGTTGCATCGAGCAATACGAATATTTCACGGACGTTGAACTGGAGATGGGCAACTACTCGTTCTGTCAAAACATCACGCAGTTTCTGGAAGAGTCGCCCATCTACATCGTCAATAACACATTAACCGAAAAGTTCTGGAATCTTACGAGTTGCATGTGGGATTTCATTCCTAACGAAGACCTATGTGAATGCCCAATCAGCTGCGCGGAAGCTCTCTATGGCTACAGTAGTTCGTGGACTTACTGGCCCGACATTTTCTATCAGCTTGGGTTTTACAATGTCTACATCCGTAACGATAGTCGATACAACAAGAAGTTTGCAGCCTATGAGAAGATACGGAACAACACTGATGGAAGATCCGGGGCGGGGATTCTAGACGAACTCGACAATTTGAAACTCATAGAGCGTAATTTCATCCAGTTGTACGTTAAAATGGGAGAGAAGTCCACGCAGCTTATGCAAGACATCCCAGCCATAACTTGGGACACGATGGCTTCAAATCTCGGCGGATCTTTGAACCTCTGGCTCGGAATCTCTGTTATGACAGCAGCGGAGATTGTCGAGTTAATCTACTCTGTAGTGCACGCAGCACTCACAAGAAAGCGAATCGACGTAAAAGATGCGAATGGAACCAAACATAATCTAGAGAGCATCAGCTAAGGGAGTTGCAAGTGGCAAATGAAAGAGGCGACAATTTTCAGTCATATTACTTTTTCTAGGAGATTGGCCATCGCGTGTAAACTATACGGACGATGATAGTCGGCACACTTTCAGAACCGTCATTCTTGGTACGGATTACGTTCTGTGAACCTCAGAACACAGTACTACGCCTACACCTCTACGCCGTGTATACACCGTGTTCTAAGCCTACACCTCTACACCGTGTATACACTGTGTACTGAGCCTACCAGTGTTATTTTAGTTCCTGAGAATAGAATAAGAATAAAAATTATTTTAATTTCGTTCCATGGAACGAAAACTGGAATAAAAAATAATTCTGGAACGAGAATAGAATAGGAATAAAAATTTCAATATTTTTCTGGAACGAGAACGGAATAGAAATAGAAACTTTAAAAATAATTTAATAGTTTTTCGGACTGAAGGCGGCTCCTGATTTGTCACCACGCGGCGCTATGATAGTAGCTTCTCCGGTATGGATTGTCTTAACTCTAGGGCCGTGCTCATGAAGTTCTAAATACGAATTTTCTCTGTCATTGAGGATCTAGTTTCAGCTCCTGCATCAGAGGCATTCGTGGAACGAATCTTTTCGGTTGCAGGATGGATGTCCACAGGTCGGAGAAACAGATTAAGCAAATCCCTTGAGATGCGGGTGTTTTTGAAACTCAACAGTAAAATAATTGACTGGCTACTTTTTAGTGTCTGTCTGCCAAGAAACTTTTATTATAGTCTGACCTCTGCTGCCTGATCGTTTTTTCTTTCCAATTTCCGAACTATTGTAGATATTATTAATAGGCTATTACATTATATTAAAATTTCCGTGCTGTTAAAAGACTCGAGACACTGTTTTGTGTGTTACTGTAATCATTCATGTTAGACACAACTATGAGAAGTGGAATTGGAAGTGGAACTAGAAATATAAATTTTCTGGAACTGAAACTGGAACTAAAATTATTTCTAAATAGGAAGTGGAACTAGAATAAGAACGAAATTTAATTATAAAGAAGAACTAAAACTAGAATAAAAATTACAACAATGGAATAGAATAAGAATAGGAATAAAAATTAATGCTGGAACTAAAATAACACTGGAGCCTACACCTCTACACCGTGTATAGCCTACACCGTGTACCTGAGGCTACTCATCAACAGTACATTATACTATATAATTATTATTCTTTTAATAAAAAATCAGGTTGACAACCCGCAACACGGTTTCAGGATGAAGAGGAAAGTGGTTTATTAGTTTGTTCATTATTTACGGGTTATTTTTATTTATTGATTTTAAACTATTAATTTAGTTTCTCTGTGTTGGCAATTTTAACATTATGAGAGTATCATATATTAATAATAATAGTATTTCATACAATGTCAGTAAATAATTTCACGCTAAGCATGACAGTTCATGTAACGCAATAATGTAAACATCAACTAAAGGTTAATACCATAATATTGTTAGATTTTACTGGGGGGGAACATTCCCACCCCGTAGATATGCCTAAAACTGTCCTAGAAGAATTCGAGAAAAAGGTGGAGGATCATAGGCTGGAACAAATACACAGGTGCAGGATATGTATTTATCCAGCAATGGACGGACAATATGCAATTGACCACGCCTGCATCCACCCTCTCCCTTACGACCGTTGCCTCAGCGTCAGTCAGTCACCCTCAGTTCGGTAGTCTTCGCTAAAATATCATCCGAGGCAAGGTCTCAGCTGCTCAACTTTATACTAACAAAGTTGTGGCTTTTTATTAGTAGTTAGTTATTGATAAACTGAAAACGGCCTCACAACATGGACGCACCAGCAGGAAATAGAAAAGGAATATTACGCAGTAGAGCCTTCCCCCAGCATCGAAAACCACACTATGGACGACTAGCTTAAGTTACAAATGATTGGCATATAACCAAAGAATAGACTGCTAAGCTACATAATTTATAATTCATTATAATGGGCTTTCAAAAGGTCTATTCCTGAACAATATAATCGACCTATTTGCCTGTCAAAATAACATAGGCGCAATTGCGCATCACTTCTATCGAAGAATTGCCATACATGTACCTGCGCTTCTGTTATGAATTTACCTCTGCCTCTTGTTGTTACTCCACCTTCATTACTCACTCATCGTCCCACCATGCTCCTTCACTGCCTCGCTCTGCCACTCTACTCCTCAGTCTATGCTCTACTCAGCCTACCCTTCCTCCAATTTTCCATCCTCCCTCTCATGATGACTAGCTCCTCGCCCCCCTCGAAACTCTCCTTTCTTCTCAACAGAAATAAAACCATGTGCTGAATACGGCATTTGAAGCAAGGAGCATCGGTCCATGACGTTATTGGTTACTCATGCTTCCAATGACAAACGGATTATACACCGATGATCATAATTATCGATAAGTGACCAATTACCATCTTAATAATTACAAGAGTTCTGTTCAGTTTCATAACCACAGAGCATGCCAACCGGTAGATATGCTTGACTCGCTAGAGAAGACTAAACTTTGTGTGGAACGATTCCCATGAAAGAGACGGTGGGGTTCGTCCACAATGCAAACGATTAACCAGTTATCTGTCATCATTGGCTGTTCAACAACAACAAATAATCAACAAACACAATAATTATCAGCAAATTAAATGTCAGCGATGATGCGTATGATTGATATTTCATATATGCTTGACATATGCTTTCATAATTATATGCGCGCAATTAAGGCAGAATAGAAACGTTTAGAAAATGGCTGCTGTTAACTTAATTGACTCCAATAAACCGTTATACAGGTAACTTCCACCACAACTAGCCTACAATTATTTTGCGCCTTGCATTTGCAAGAAAACGCATACACAGTATGGTATCACCACAGTCCCAGCTTGTACCTAAGTGCTGACCGAAGAACAGCACGTGTTAAACGGTGGGATTCTGCGGAAAAGCTTTGCTGGAGTTATTGCCGTCTCATTCTGCAATTGGAGACAATCTTACGTTTGAATGATCTACGCTCAAGGATCGTGTTCCTAGCCAACGACTGTTTACCAGTGCGGAGGATTTGTTGCCTGGCTTTGGGAAGACAAGGTTTCGTGTTCAGATTCACTTCAAGAGTAAAAGGTGAAGACAACTTTCAATACTGCAGCATTGACTCATTCGACAGAAACCCCCGTGATATGAGTTAAGATACTATAAGAACTATAAGAAAAGACAGTTCGCAAAGAAGTCGAAATGCCAAATACTTTATAGACTTCTCCATTCAAAAGGTCTTGTACAAATACAACAAAACAGTGAAGTTCAACAACTTTTGAATTGATTTTTCGAGCGCGTAGGCTACATACATGTAGAATCGATTAGGCCTAGTTTTACATCCATGGCAGGCAACTCTGAATGCCTAAACAAACGGCTAGTGCCTTAGAAAGGACTTCATATTTTAAATAACTTCATAAATTTATTGATTTTCGAGACTTGTACATTAGTCCAGTATAGAAGATACTCTAGACTAGACTAGAGAAAGATAATATTAGTATGACGGAAGAGATACGACAAGAGTTACGAAAGTTTGGAGAGAGTACAAGCATCAAGGGTGTCAGTCGTACCATCAGAAGTCACAGTCGAGTTGTGCGAATATTTTGGTTGGTGGCATTGCTTACTTGCTTCTCAGTGCTTTTATGGCAAGTCACAAACCTTGCCGTTTATTTCTTCAGCTATGGAGTCACAAATACTTTCTTGATGGTTTCGAGCCAACCGAACTTTCCGGATGTGACAATCTGCAATTTCAATCCGATTGCAGATGACGACGATCAGTTTTATGAGTTGCATGACAAGTTCTTACAAAAAGTCAAAATTCTTCACGACCAAGCTTCTGATAAAGTAAAAAACGACACCAGCTTATGGAATATGTTGAATTTGCTGTACACGTTTAACGCCAATATTCCCTTTTTACAGGATCCTCTGAACAAGTCAAACGTAAACAATTTTATTGTTAGTTCATATTTCTATGAATGGGATTTCTTCAGTAGATGGGACTGCGACAAAGTTTCAGTTTTGAATAAACCGATTCAGTTTTGCACAACTCTTACACCAGGTAGCAAAGCTGCTGCAGTTTCAGCTATAATATTTATAAACGATTTAATGCCAAAACTCATCGATTCGTATTACGACCATATCAGAGTTAATTCGGGCACCGGGGTCAAAATTATGATTCACCCGAAAGGCACCAAACCGGATCACAGCGCCGCAGTCTTCGTAGCACCAGGCACAAGTATCAATATTGAAGTCAATCAAAACAACATTACCAGATTGCCTTATCCCTACGGAACCTGCAGTGATAGGCAACGCGTTTTTATGGACGATGACAATTCTCCAGCATATGATCGAACAACGTGCATCAGTCTGTGTAGACAACGCCAGATGATAGAAGCATGCGGCTGCATTGATATCGCCGAATATTTTACTGACGTTGAGCTGCAAATGAGTAACTACACATTCTGCATAAATATTACGAAACACATGGAAGATCCTCAGATGTATACGCAGCAGGGAATTCTAACAGAAATCTTTTGGAATCTATGTCGCTGTTCGTTTAGCTTCATTCCCATTGATGACACATGCGACTGCCCCATACCGTGCTCAGAAACACAGTACGAGATCAGCAGTTCATTGTCTCAATGGCCAAACATCCATTACCAATTGGCATTTTACAATGAATACATTCGAAATGATGACCGATATAGACAGAAATTTCTGGCGTACGAGAGAATAAGGAACGGCTCTGATGGTCAAACCGATGCAGAAACTATTGAGGCGCTACAGAAATTGAAATTAATTGAGCAAAACTTCCTCCAAGTCACGGTCACAATGAGTCAGAGTTTAGTTCAGTTATTGAAGGACATTCCAGCGTTGACTTGGAACACAATGTCTTCAAATCTCGGCGGATCTTTGAATCTTTGGCTTGGAATATCAGTAATGACGGCGGCTGAAATCATCGAGTTGATCTATTCTCTAGCAAAAATAGCTCTATATAGAAAGAGGAGCGACACTCAGAATACGCATTTGTGAAAAAAGTGGCAGGTATTAGCCTACACTTCTATGTGAAAGTTCAGGGTTTTTTCTGCAGCACATCAACGTCAAATCTCGTAATCGTTTGTATGCAAGACTGATTTCTTATAATAATTAATTCGTCTGCACTCTTAGTCTCTTATATTGCTGATTTTCTTTAAATATCAAGTTACGCGCAATTTAATTCTCGATAGCCTACATGTACATCCGATATCGGATTGAAAGAAATGTGACGATTCACGCTCTAAAGATTAGGGCTGAAAAACAGGGCAACACCAAGACTTCTTTGAGATTAGACATGAACAAACATATTGCTGATGGTTTTGTCATGGAATTGCGCTGCATAATTTTCACCTACGGAGCCTAATATTTTTGACTCTTAACTAACGTTGCTGATTGGACACTTCAATAGGAGAGGAAGAAAAGAGCGACAACATGAAGAAAGAAACTCTGAGCATGACATTTGCGGAACGTTTCGCTTCAACTGCCACTTCGTAGAGATAGTTTCGAATGAGTTTTGTTTCCTTAAAAACACAATGTTTAGGTGGAATGAAAATAATCTGTGCGTGGTGGTTGAAACAACTGGATTCATGATGAGTTGTGGTCATAATATTATTCTTCATTTACCAACAATCTTTATTTCGGGCGGAATGACGATTGGATGAAATCCTTCTCGTGATATTTTGTTCCTCGAATAAGCTTTTGGAGAAATCTGAATTCAGCATTTGAAAATGAATATTTTATCAATTGTGATGGCTCACTACAAAAGCTGTTCCACCTGGCCCAGGACAGAGGCTATTGATAGAAGAAGACAAAGTTGACACTCGACACCTACGAGCATACGGCTCATGGTGAATGATGATGATGATGATTTTATCAATAAGGATAATGATGAGGATGCTATTCAAGTTACTTTATAATATTTTTCTTTTTACTTTATTCTTTCTTAATGCTTTGTAAATACATATTATCACTATATTCTAATTGATTGTTGTTACTTAATGTTCCAACCGTACGTTTTCAGTACATGCTTACTGCTATTAATACCGTGACCATCCCAGAAAACACAGAGTTTCAGCTGCACCACATCTCTCTAGGTGATGCCTGCCTGGAGTCACTTTGGTTTACCTGTAGGAATTCTCTACATTAAAGATATTTCGTGCTATTGCACCAAAATATTATCTAAACGGACCACATAATTAGATCTATGTCTGTCTACTTGGCAAGTGGAACTTTACTGATGCATACGACCATAATCTTTTCCGAATCTCCGGCTATATAATAATCTATATAAATAAAAATGAAACTTTCCAATAGTTCGTTATGAGTGTTCTCGAAAACTAACGGAAAGATGGTTTCGAAAATTTGACAAAACCTTCCATTCCAATAGAACCGTGTTGTATTATGCTTTTTTCACGAAAAAACCCAATCTTTCCCACAAAAAGTGAACTTTGAATTCCGTTCGACCGCCATTTGCAAATTCAACAACACCGCGCGGGGTTGCCAGATTTTCAAAACGTGTTGTCCAGAAATCACACTGTAAAGTCGCCCAAAAGTCGCAAGATGATCAGGGTTGCCACAAGTCGCCCAAAGGTCACGATAGCGCATATGTCGCTGTCGGGGAGGAACGGTGTGAGGGAGGAAAGAAGGAGGGTGCGGGACGAAGAGGGAGGGGAGGGACGGGAGGGGAGGGATGGAGAAAGGAGGGATGCAGTGAGGGAGGGGGAGGGAGAGGGAGGGGAAAGGGGAGGGGAGGGGAGGGGAGGGGGAGGGGGAGGGGAAGGGAAGGGGAAGGGGAAGGGGGAGGAGAGGATGGTCTTTTCTGCCACAGCAACGCGTGGCCGGGTACAGCTAGTATTATTATAAAATTATATCTTATATCCCATGATTTCCTATCTGAATAAAATGCCGCGCAGAACTCTCAACACGGACGCAAACGATTAATAAACAAGTTTGAATTGAAACAAAATTAAATCTGCTGCTATATTTTATTGTTTTAAATTTATCCATGATAATAGAAAACTCTGGACACGATATCGAGGCAATGCCCTCTGTGCCTGATTTAGAGTTTGTGGTTTGCAATCAATGTTCTTCATGCGTGAAATTTTTGCTGTATAATAAACTTGCTTGCAGATACAATGATACATGTATTACTGACCATAAACGACTATTATTATACATGTATAGAGATACAGGTTTGTGATTGATCCATGGTCTGGCACTTGCTGTTGTACCTTACCATCAACATTTGGTCGTTACAACGAGAGTCTGCGTTTCCAAATTTTTCGCCTTTAGTGAAAATGTAATTATTCAAATGAAAGATTATTCGTTAAGAGAGAATTGATACCGCAAATAAAACCAATGGCACATTGTGTGAATTCTCTTAATTGTTTTACAATTTGATTTTCGAATGTATTGAATGTATAGTTTTTATACACAATTACACATGAAACCTATCGTCTTTGAAGTTCTGTTTTAACCAAGTAAAATATTAACTGAACCAACTCAGGCACTCAGCAGCTGTAAGAATTGATATTCCAAGCAGCTAGGCACTATTCAAAGATCCGCCGAGATTAGAAGCCATTTAGTCAACGATAGCGCCGGAATGTCGCTCAGTATAGGCCTATCTGCACACGTTTCTCGCGCATTTTCACCGATACTTTTATTAAATTCTTTTCTAATAACTTCATCTTATCCTGATCCTAAATTGCTTCCACTCCACTTCGACGTTCGTTATGTCCCGTATCTTCTCACAAAACTGCCAATTTCGCCCACTGCCAAGGGTATCGATCATAGTTTCAAAGATTCACATAATAGAATGCGAGTTGGTAGTAGGCTTGACGACTTGAAAAAGCAACAAGGGAAAGCAGCTGACAAGTGCTGATAGCCATAAAAACTGAACAATCCGGCTGTGAGATATTATTATGCGACTCACACCTTTTACTGTAGTTGTTTCTCCAAACTTTCGCAGTTCCTGCTTGCACTCATCGTTATTTGACACGCCTTTTTCACTGTTGCTTAAAGAATCTATAATTTCCTATCTCTGTCAGCCATTTTTTTCAATAATCTATTCTAAATCCCGTCATAGGTTGTGCTGCGAAAGCCGACGAACCTGAAAAAAGTTTCAGATTTGACTTCTGTGTAACACTAGGCTACACTATACTATACTTTTGGTTCTAGGGCAATTACCCCTGGACAATTCCCCCCCGGACAATTACCCCCGACAATTACCCCCGGACAACTACCCCCGTGCCAATTACCCCCCGGACAACTACCCCCTGTACCAATTACCCCCGGACAATTACCCCTGTGCCACACTGTGAGCTTGTTCTCTCACGCGTTAATCTCTTTACCAGCCTCTTTGTATTAATTTTGTCGGACGTTCAGCGCTGCCTAAGCCTATCCTAAATTAACTTTATCTTATCTTATCTTATCTTATCTGACAATTTATAAAGCGCTTCTTGCAGCAAGAGCCTTTCAGAAGCGCTCCCAGTGCGTTCATCTCCGAGAAAAAAGGCAAGTTTTTAGACGAGAGAAAGATGAGGATACACTACCAGAGAGGATGGCAGAGCAAACTGATGGGGGAAGCCCATTCCATAGAGAGGGACCAATGCAGGCAAATGATCTGGATTGCGCCATGGCGGTCCTGACTCGCGGGACAAAGAGGTCAAGCCGATTAGAGGACCTAAGAGGACGCAGCGAAGTGGCAGAAGGGGGGCGAAGTATCTGATCACACAGATACTTCGGAGCAAGACCCATTTGAGACTTGATGACCAAAATTAGGACCTTAAATTGTATACGGGTCGAGAATGGAAGCCAGTGAAGTTGTTCAGTCATGAATGAAGAAATGTGGGAGAATCGAGGAAGGCGGGCAATGAGCCTAGCGGCAGCATTGAGTACAGATTGCAGAGGAGCTAGGCGAACCTTGGGTAGACCAATAAGAACAGAATTACAATAGTCAAGCCGAGAACAGACAAAAGCATGAACAATTGAGGTAAAGATCGAAGATGTGACAGATTTGCGAATAGCCCTGAGACGCCTTAGCTGGAAGTAGGAAGAGCGAGTAAGATTGGCAATGTGCTCAACTTTAGGGCCTACTGTGGTAGGCCTGTAGCCATCTTTCTTCACTATCTCACTCTACAATACTAGTCTTATTCAATGCAACACGGAGCTAGCTTACACACAGTCTACTTAATTTAGATATCTAGTCATGATGATGGAATTTTCTAAATCTGAGAGAGGGAAAGATAAACGTTGTTTCAAAGGTTTTCTTTACGTGAAACAGAAGAAACACAAGAATTTAGCAAAATGATGTCGTTTCGTTTCAGTAGGCTACTTAAATTGGCAGAACTCTATCGATAATTACATTTAAATATTTTATTAAGCAGGCGTTTAAAACGTTGAAGTTTTCTTGAACTTTTAACCTTTTTCACACATTAGCTTAGAACCGTGTTTAGATTTTATTTTATTTAGTATTTTTCATGAACGTTTAACAATAACTTGGCTATCTTCGTGGAGTTGCTCCTAACCTTGCTTAGTTATTATGCTAACTAAAGTCATAACTCATCAATAACATTTAAATATTCAATTAGGTAGGCGTTTAACATAACATAGATTTAATTTTTGGCACGGGGGGGGTAATTGCCCGGGGGTAATTGGTACGGGGGTAGTTGTCCGGGGGTAATTGGCACGGGGGGTAGTTGTCCGGGGGGTAATTGTCCGGGGGTAATTTTCCCCGGGGGTAATTGTCCGGGAGTAATTGTCCGGGGGGTAATTGTCCAGGGGTAATTGTCCTGTCACCATATTTTTGTACTGCATTCTGTAATGCATGTTGATTTATGCCTCATGGAACGCCATTATTTTGTTCTCCGGGTTTTTTTACAACAGATTAATTACTGTGACAACTTTCGCCTCTGTACAATCATTATTCATTAATGGGTCATAATGCATGCGCAAAAGTCAATAAGCAAACGTTCTGCAAGCTGCGGAATACTGATTCGCTTTTACGCTTTTTCATTAAAAGAAATCCATATTAATTGCTGTCTGGCATCGGATGATGGATGATGGCAATAAGCATCAGTTGCAATACGCTTCTGACAATTGCGGTCGCAAGTCAGTATATTATAGGCAATGCAATCAGGGCTGTTTTAAAGGAATTTTTTGAACTACACAACTAATTTTTTCCCTTTATCATCCTCTATGGTAAATTACTTCCAATCCGAGAACAATGACCTTATTGCTAGTTTTAACTGTACATAAGTGCTTCTACAACAGCACATATCCATTTAGAACTGCACATTTTGTGTACAACTGCACGTAAAAAAACTGAATGCGATCTCCAGTAACAACGTTAGGCCTAAGTTGTTTCATATTTCGTTTGCATATACACATTTGTGAAGATAGTCTTCACTAGTCATTAGGGTGGAGTGAAAATTTTTTCCCCTGAATTTCAAGTAGCTAGATATGTCAAAAGGTGCCAATAGATCAATAGAACACTGTGTAAAAATTACAAAATTTTTGATTAATGTTTTGATCGCCCGCCGCAACTTTTTATTTTGCAATAGGCCTACTAAGCGACATCAGCAGAATGATATAATAGGAAGATTAGTGTCTACACTCTACACAGAGTCTACACTGTACACTCTACAGTCTACACACTGTATATATTGTACAGGGTGGGCCATAAATGATCCCCATCCTATGGTTTTCCCCCATAATTTTATCGTGGCCAAAAGTAACCCAAGCTCTAACCCTAACAGAAAACAATAGCTCTAACCCTAACAGAAACCCTAACCCTAGCTGTAACCCTAAGAGAAACCTTATCTCTAGCTCTAACCCTAACAGAAACCCTAACCCTAGCTCTAACCCTAACAGAAACCCTATGTCTAAACCTAACAGAAACTCTAACCCTAACCCTAGCTCTAACCATAGGAGAAACTCTAACTCTAGCTCTAACCCTATAACAGAAACCCTAGGTCTAACCCTAACAGAAACCCTAACCCTAGCTCTAACCTTAGCAGAAACCCTAAATTTTGCTCTAACCCTAACATGGAAAGCGGGTTTTTGTTAGGGTTAGAGCTAGGGTTAGGGTTTCTGTTAAGGTTAGAGCTAGGGTTAAGGTTTCTGCCAGGTTTAGGGCTAGGTTTAAAGTTTCTGTTAGAGTTAGAGCGAGGATTAGGGTTTCTTTTAGGGTTAGAGCTAGGGTTAGGGATTCTGTTAGGAATAGAGCTAGGGTTAGGGTTTCTATTAGGGTTAGAGCTAGGGTTAGGGTTAGAGCTAGGGTTAAGGTTTCTGTTAGGGTTAGAGCTAGGGTTAAGGTTCCTGCTAGGGTTAGGGCTAGGGTTAGGGTTTCTCTTAGAGTTAGAGCTATGGTTTGGGGTTTTGTTATGGCTATAGCTAGGGTTAGGTTTTCTGTTAGGGTTACAGCTAGAGATAGGGTTTCTGTTATGGTTACAGCTAGGGTTAGGGTTTCTGTTAGGGTTAGAGCTAGGTTTAGAGTTTCTGTTAGGGTTAGAGCTAGGATTAGGGTTTCTTTTAGGGTTAGACCTAGGGTTAGGGATTCTGTTAGGATTAGAGCTAGGGTTAGGGTTTCTATTAGGGTTAGAGCTAGAGTTAGGGTTTCTGTTAGGGCTAGAGCTAGGGTTAAGGTTTTTGTTAGGGTTAGAGCTAGGGTTAGGGTTAGAGCTAGGGTTAAGGTTTCTGTTAGGGTTAGAGCTAGGGTTAAGGTTCCTGCTAGGGTTAGGGCTAGGGTTAGGGTTTCTCTTAGAGTTAGAGCTATGGTTTGGGTTTTTGTTATGGCTATAGCTAGGGTTAGGTTTTCTGTTATGGTTTCAGCTAGGGTTAGGGTTTCTGTTAGGGTTAGAGCTATTGTTTTGGTTTCTGTTAGGGTTAGAGCTAGGGTTAGGGTTTCTGTCAGGGTTAGAGCTAGGTTTAGAGTTTCTGTTAGGGTTAGAGCTAGGATTAGGGTTTCTTTTAGGGTTAGACCTAGGGTTAGGGATTCTGTTAGGATTAGAGCTAGGGTTAGGGTTTCTATTAGGGTTAGAGCTAGAGTTAGGGTTTCTGTTAGGGCTAGAGCTCGGGTTAAGGTTTCTGTTAGGGTTAGAGCTAGGGTTAGGGTTCCTGTTAGGGTTAGAGCAAGGGTTATGGTTTCTCTTAGATGGGTTTTTTTCATGGTTACAGCTATAGGGTTCGGGTTTCTCTTAGGGTTACAGCTAGAGATAGGGCTTCTGTTATGGTTACAGCTAGGGTTAGAGTTTCTTTTAGGGTTAGAGCTATTGTTTTGGTTTCTGTTAGGGTTAGAGCTTGGGTTACTTTTGGCCACGATAAAATTATGGGGGGGAAACCATAGGATGGGGATCATTTATGTCCTACCCTGTGCAATATATACAGTGTGTAGACTGCAGAGTGTAGACTCTGTGTAGGCCTATAGTGTAGACACTAATCTACCTATATCGTTCTGCTGATGTCGCTTAGTAGACCTATTGCAAAATAAAAAGTTGCGGCGGGCGATCAAAACATTTATCAAAAATTTTGTAATTTTTACACAGTGTTCTATTGATCTATTGGCATCTTTTGACATATCTAGCTACTTGAAATTCAAAAAAAAATTTTTTGGCCGTTTTCACTCCACCCTACTAGTCATGCTATAAGACGCAAGGTTTCATCAGACTCCTCGCTGTTCTTCGTTGCAGCTCTGGCGCTGTGCACCAGCGTATGCTAACACTTGAGTTCATAGTAACGCAATTGATGGTCCTATACGGGTCAATAAACTGTGACAACTTTCGCCTCTGTACTAAAATACTTTTAGCAACTCTTATAGCAACAACAATGCAGCATGCAATTAGGCTAGATACACGGGTCGATACATAAGCCTTACAGCAATGGAAATAAATTTGAATGATCATTGTAAACTAAACTATACACGCAAAATATGATCATCCTACACTGCTTTGCAAAATTTACTGCCGATTTGTGTTTCCATGATGCATACAATGTTTTGGTTTTGGACAATACGGCCTCTATGCTGATTTTCAAATAGCGCTTATAGCCTATTGACATTTTTACCGTTGTGAACGTCTCTTCACCGTGCGGTTGATATTGATGTAAGTCAATATGCGCTTTCTAGCATGCGCATTTTGTTTTACAAATGCAGTTAGCCTATTGATTCAGTGTCGCTAATAAGTTTTTTTTTATAAAGGCCTAGTTGCATCATCGGCTTTATTTGCTAACTTCTAATTTGTTCCATCTGATGGTGTTTCACTCAGAATCAATAAATAAAGCAAATTTTACTCCATCAAGTGTCTTGAAAGCACAGCATATTTTGTATTTACTGTGATGAAATCAATAATTATATTAGATGTTCTTTTGTTCCTATTGTAAGTTCTTTAAATACCAGTTTTGAATAATTATTTACACACCGATTATTTAAACGAATATACATAGGCCTACTTGATTACTTACACAATCACCAGTTCTTTCGCGGAAACTTACGTCAACAACTTAGATATTTACATCGTTTTTTGTGGCGCTACATCAATCGTTTCCATGACCTTCTCTGACAAAAAATTCGTTTCCATACGTGTTTAATAATTATTTATTATTAATCAACGATCCAATTGCTATTATAAAGAATTATGTCAAATAATACATCAATAACATTAAACAAAACATAACTCGTCTGGAGTTTACCACCTAGAGAAGGGTATTTAAGCGGCCAAAACGAGTAAATTCCCGCTTGGATAAAATTTCAGTAGCTCACCTCTCTACAAGTCTACAATGCTCTACATGTATATGAAATCTTCGGATTCCGGAAATTGCCGAACGAAGGCAAGTTGACATCACATCAAGTTGACTTTGACAAGTTGATTTAAATAAATAAACAAATGAATAAATAAAAATGCTTAATTTTGTAACCAAATAAAACAAGGCTTGAGCCTACAAAGCATTGCCATATCAACATAAATTATCATTTTTACGAAAAGGAATATTTAGGCCTATCATGTAGGCCTATCTCTGCGAAACTCTTCGGAGTTTTCATTTCGAAAACCCACCGCATGGATCGGCAAAAGATCGGCAACTTTCACAACAACTTTAGTTGTGAGCTTGATTCAATTTGACGACAAAACTACTAATTAGGCTATTTGCCCACGCGGCCGGACACACGGCTTAACCATCTCCTGCATCAATAACACGAGCACAGACTAACTAGGCTATAATATCTTATTCTGAAAGGTCATCAACTATTTTCAACAGGAAAATGGTTTTTTTCCTGTAGATTTCGGACGAATGACTAAAAAAAGGTCGTGACATATTTGTGAGAAACTTTGGACGGCGAAAAGATGGACAATTTCGTCGACGACGACTCAACCACGCCCAAAATCTCGTGTCCTTCCTTCGGCCGCTCGTTCGTCTCCCGCAAGTCTCCGCCCATGGAGCTAAGCAAAAAATTATTTTCATCAATCCGACTTTTGTCCAGCAAGAACTCTTTTAGTAAGTCCAACTTGCAGTAGAAAAACGCCGACACTTGTGCAGTGACGACTAATTGAAAAAAACTATAATATCGAAGACCGAATGATAACACTAAGCCTAAACCTAACCGACGCTCATAGCGCTTAAACTGAACCTGACCGTCGTGACCGACCCTCACGACGCACAATTTGACCCAGACACTCTCGACGCCAACCCAGACCCAAAACGACACTTCTGCCTCAATATATCCTCTTAAATCCTTGTCACATTCTTGACGATCTCCTCCCTTCCCCTAGGCGTACGAGGCGGGGGTGCAGGGGGGCAATTGCCTCCCCCCCAAATTCGGGCAAGTTCGGGTGGTTTTTTCGGGCAAAAGGTCATCAACTTTTTTGGCGGATGAAATGGTATGATTTTCCCGAAAATTTTGGCCAATGACTAAAAAAAAAAAAGGTCATCAACTTTTTTGGTGGATGAAATGGTATGATTTTCCCAAAATTTTTGGCCGATGACTAAAAAAAAAAAAAAAATTTCCGGCAAGTGTTTTTTTTTGGGCAAACACAAACCCGAACGACAAATTTTTTTCACGGATGTATTTTTCGGGCAAAAGTTCAATCTTTGCCCCCCCCACTGCTGAAATCTCCCGTACGCATGTCCCTCCCGATAAGGTCACACCATGCAATACTCGACCAAGGCCACATAATCTAACCCTTCCTAGAGTTGATTCTTAAATGCCAGAAGAAGTTTTATTATGCCAATGCTATATAACTTTGCAATAATATATATTCGTTTTATTGACAAAATAACCGGTCGACAAAACGCGACAGTTAACAAGCATAGACAGAGCAGCAGATTAAAAGCCTAGTAAACGTTTTTAAACAACATCCGTGTGATGAAGTTTTTGTTGTTTTTAATGATTAGTTCAAATGGATGCGGCCTTGGGCGCAGATTGTATTTGCCAGAAATTTTATATGTGAAAAATTTATGAAGAACATGATCCTTGTCTTTAATTATAGCTTTGAAGAGGGCAGCATCAGCAGCCTGTGCCATAGTGTCTGCTTTAGGGGTATCGGATGGGAGGAACCCAGATCGTTTAACACGACCCAGAAACCATTCGATGCGGTCGATCTCACCAGCGCTCAGCAGTCCCCACCAGGCTGGAGAGGCGTACAGTAGACGTGCAACTGAGGTTGCTCGAGTAATGACATGCAAGGCCGGTCCAGGCATGCCGTGAGCACGAAGAACGCGCAGAGCGTAGACTGAGGAGGCACATGAGCCAAGAGTTTTGTCAACATGCTCTGATACAGTAAGATGCTCACCGATTGTAACACCCAGTATTTTTTTATAGAAGTAGCTCTCTTAACTCCTGTAATTGACGACATGGAGGCCAATGAAGCGAACGATCGCCTCACTACAGCCATCTCCCTGGTCTTTTTTGGGTTAATGTGTAGATTTTTGCTGGTGGCCCAAGTTTGTATGTGCATAAACATTTTCCATTATTTATTTCCTTTGCAAACTACTGTGCGTTTGCTGGTGGTCTATTAAAGAATATTCTTACTTACTTTTCTTAGTTATGCCGAATAATTTAGACCCTAATGCCTAAAACAATGTAAGCCTATAACCCATTTACATTACCTAACCGTATTTTAGACGTTCTTTTGGCGTTTCCATCAGATGTGTTGGAAAAACTGACATTTTATTGCCAGTATTACCTTAGTGTGTCTAAAATCCGTAATTCGTCACAAAATTACTTCTGAAACTAGGCGAATATGAGTCCACCAAAAGCAATCAACAACCAATTAAAGAGAGAAGCGAGGTGCTGCAAGTCTATCTTTAGCCACACCAGGTACCAGGTAATTAATTATAGGACCCGTAGGTCTACGGTAAAATTACGGGGCGAAGTTTTAGCATGGCTGCACCCTCTCGCCAAACTCATCTTAAATCGGAGAAAAGGCGTCCGATTTCCCCATTCGAAATTCGTCTGCCTGACAACCCTCACTGTCTCACTCATACACGATTATTTGATTTAGCGCATTTTTCATCACAGGCTTTTAAAACATCCAGTGCGCCAATTAATAGATTTTTGCCGCAATAATTGTGTTTGGATATTAGCTGGGTCAATATCTTTATCCAACGACCATGGAACAACAGCAACCACTTTCTGCATTTACATAAGCAAATGCTTTGCTGTGACTGAGCGGTTTTAGTGTGTCGGTGTCTTTTAAGTTTACTAGTACGTTTTCTTTGAATGGTATGCAAAGGACGTTGATAAATATAATAATAGAGTTCGTCAATCGTTTGTCTCTGAAAGTGTATTTGTCGCTGTCAAGGCGCCCTTGTTGCAGCATGGCCGCGTTACGGCGCCATACAAATTGTCATCATCATCATAATTATTATTCCACCATTCGCATAAGAGCGACTGCCTAGTTCTTTTACACATCTACAGAAATAATAAATACCACCAGATAGGCTTGAGGAGTTTGCTATTCAACTTATCAGCCATGCTTGACCAGATAAAAGAAGAGTTGCGAAAATTTGGCGAGACTACCGGTGTGAAAGGTGTTAGCCGAACAATAAAGGCTCACAGTTGGACTGTTCGCGTTTTCTGGCTGATTTGCTTATTTGTCTGTTTCTCAATGTTACTTTTTCAAGTCATTACCGTCCTAAGGAATTACAACAATTACTCAGTTGCCAGAAACTTCGTAGTGGTTCAAAGTAAGCCGAATTTTCCGGATATCACAATTTGCAATCTCTTTCCGGTTTCGGATTTGGAAAGTTATCTTCCGTTATACGAAAAGTACTTGGAGAAGATTCAGTTTATAAGAGACCAGGCTGATCATAAGACGAAAAATAACGATGACATGTGGAGATTCTACAAAATGATCTCGACCTTCAATGCAAACATTCCACTACTGAACGGTGACGATTTGAAATCAATATCTTCTCACAACGACTTCATAGTCAGATGTGTTTCCTACGATTGGGATTTCTCTCAGGAGTTCAACTGCAGTCAATCCTTGACTCTGTTTAAAACACTTCAGGTCTGCCAGACTCTACGACCAGATGCGAAAGTTGACAGTGCAGGGATAGGTGCAACTGTGTTTTTGGATTACTTTTTCCCACACACAATTAACGCATTTTTCGATTGGATCGGAATTTCCCAGTCGAGAGGCATTAAAGTGATGATCCACCCGAGAGATGAAAAACCAGAGCCAGCGACTGCAATCCACGTGGCGCCAGGTACAGAGTTGGTTGTCACCGTGAAGCAGAACAATCTCACCCGATTGCCATATCCATACGAAAATTGCACAATGCGTAAAAGCATCTATCCTGACGAGAAAGATTCACCAAGTTATGACCAAGCAACTTGCATAAGTCTGTGTAAACAGCGCAAGTTCAAAGAGCAATGCGGATGTCTCGACTCGTACGAGTATTTTACAGACATCAAATTGCAGATGACTAACTACACGATGTGTGTTAACATCACGCGATTGCTTGAACAGTCCCCAAGATACATTGTCAACAGCATCTTGACAGACGAGTTTTATAAGGTGATCGGTTGCTACTGGGAATTCTATCCTAAAGGCGACGACTGTGACTGCCCGCTAGAATGTTCCGAAATTCAATACGAATACAGCGCTTCAGCGGTACCGTGGCCCAACACTTACTACCATCTGGCATTCTATGATGCATACATTCGCTCTGATGATCGGTATAGGAAGAAATTTGCTGTCTACGAGGACCTGTGGAAGAACACCAATAACCTGAGTGAGCCTGAAATATTAGAACAGTTAAAGAATCTGAAGTTAATCGAGCAGAACTTTGTCAAGGTATCCGTCAAGATAGTCCAGCCAAGCGTTCAGCTGATTAACAACGTCCCAGCTATATCGTGGGACACAATGGCTTCAAACCTCGGCGGTTCTTTGAATCTCTGGCTCGGAATATCGGTCCTGACAGGGGCCGAATTGATAGAACTCATTTATACCCTATTGAAAATGCTGCTCCGCAGACAACAAATTGAAGATCAAAATCCGAGTGAGTTGTGCGTAAAAAATAACTAAACAACAAGAAACAACGCTACTATTGAATAATAATAATGTTTTCCAGGATGTTTAAATGACGTCGAATTTCGTGTTCTCCATACGCATACTTGATTAGACAAGATTGTAGGTCTCATTTAGTAAAACATCTTTAGGGCGCGTACGCGATGGCCTCACAAGTTTCCTGAAGGCACTTAATTTTGGAAGACGAAGGCCATTTGAGATATTACATGGCAACTCTACTTAGCATAAAGCAAAAAAGGAGACATATTAACGATCGATTAATCTGTCATTTTCTTTTGATTCCACTCAATGAATAAATGTTCTTGTGATTGGTTGTCTTAATCTAAGTGTCTTCAAGACTGTTTTACCTCCTCTGAAAACACCCAGCGTGTACCTGCGACTAGTTCGATAACCTACATGTAGGCCTGCTTTAAATTCTATCAAAATATGTGTTGTGAGTAGCCCAAGAAACTGGGAAGATAATTATTAAATTGGCTCCTGTGAAGCACTACAGGTCTGCTATATTTTTGCAGTGAAGTCTGAAATGCATGTTGATCTATGCCTCATCGGACAACATTCACTCGCCGATTTAGGGCCTACTTAACTTGCAATATAATAGGCCTAGATTACTTACTGTGACAACTATCGTCTTCCAGAATTATAATAATATCTGATAGATTATAATTATTATCAAATCAGTCACCGCTTTCTAGTCTTTGCATTTTTTTACTAATGCATTCAATGATTTGGTGTTGATAATGAGCTATTTCATAAAGGCCTATAGTTGCATTTAATACTTATCGGCTGATCCATTTACTTCGTACAATCAATCAGTTAATCGGTTATAATGCACCAAAGTCAATACGCAAACATGCTACATGCTGCGGAATACTGAATCGCTTACGTTTTCTCATTTTTTCAAATTTACAAACCAAGAATTGAAAAAAATGTTTGCACACCAGATTTTTACAGTCACACGTTCCTTCGCTGGAACGTAAGTCAAGAACTTAGATATTTACAACTACGCATTGTATCACCAGAAAATGGTAATTTGCAACGATGTGCATCTCATTGCATGGCGACCTGCAAACACTTCTATCCTTCTCTAACTTTACTCAACGTGGATCTTAGGCTCACCTCACCCCAGCTGGTCGGTTCTAGGACAAAATGGTAGCGGAAAAAATGGTACGAACAAAATGGTACGGACAAAATGGTACGGACAAAACGGTATGGATATATTGAAGCTGGATGAGGGTATTTTATTGCTGAAATAGAGGGTGGATGCCCTTTTTTGGCTGAAATACAGCTCTAGTGAAGAAAAAAACTTGAGAAAAGGAAGCCAGATTGGCGAAAACAAATGCTTGAGAAATTGAAGCTGGATTGATGTCTTTCATTCATGTGTTTCATGATGTATCCAGCTTCAATTTCAGCCGTAGGATTCTTTAAACCAATCTCCATTTGTAATGCATGTTTCATTAATCCAGCTTCTATTTCAGCTATGAAAATACCCTGATACAGCTTCTATATCTAAAGCGCTATTTTCATCAATCCAGCTTCCATTTGATATATAAAAATATCCATGCAGAGCCTTCATCCAGCTTCCATTTCACATGCGTCCTTTCATTAATCCAGCTACTTTTTCATGGACAAAAATTCACTAATTCAGCTTTCATTTCATCTAGCCTATACCATTTTGTTCGTACCATTTTGTCCCGTACCATTTTGTCAGTACCATCTTGTCCGCTACCAATTTGTCCGGTCACAAAGTCAATTGGTCTTCTACAATTCTCAAACTGGTTCCAATGAAATCATGGAACCCTTATCTACCAAATTGAAGCCTTGTCAACGCAACATTTCTGTCATGGTACCGTAGGATCGAACGCTTGTCTGTGACCTCCGGACCGGAAAAAGCATTTCCTCCTTGTAACTCGCCAGGGTACTTTTTCACCTCACCAGCAAATTCCCCCTGTGCAGATCTTCCCATAATGTCATAGCCCTATTCCGTGACATAATATTATACTCAGGCACTGTGCTTCGAATCTGATGCCTACTCACACCATTCTTGCATTCTTTATCATGACGCGGAATGTCTTTACCCAATGCATTATTATCACTACTCCCGCGAAGAATTTGATTCTTGTGCGGCGCTATATCAATCGATTCCATAACCTCTGACACATAAATCTTTTCCGTGTTTAATTAATTATTTATTATTAATCAACTATCTCAGAATGTCTATAAACGCCTGTGTCAAATTATACATCAATCACGCTAAACAAAACAGAACTCGTCCGGAGTTTACAGTTTAGGTAACTTAGGTAAGGAAACTCAACGGCCTAAACGAGTAAATTACAACTTAGATAAAATTTCATGAAACTTTCATTTAATTCTTTACCTTTTCGAATATTTAACCTTCTGATTCAGGAAATTGCCGAACGTTTTCGAAGGACACTGACAGCAGTCGTCACTTGAGGTCACCCAAGATAAAACTTTGACAAGGTAATTTCTGCGAAATCCTTTGGAGATTTCATTTCGAAAACTCACCACATGGATTAGCAATGGATCGTTAACTTTCCGAAATACTTTAGCTACGAGTTTAATTCAAATTGACGACAAAACTGGTAATTAATTAATTAATTAGGCTGTGACTAGCGGACCGCCAAGCGGCCGTCGAATCTCAAATACTAGCGGACCGCCAGTCACGTGTAACCTGTCACATGACTGGCGGCCGTCCAATACGGAATACTAGCAAGCCGCCAGGCTTTCTATTTACACCAATCCACAAGAGTTTCTAATGGCTAAACAAACCCTAAAACTAACCCTAACCGACCCTCACGACGCCTAACCTGAACCTAACCAACACTCACGAAAAAAATTGGTTGCTTACTCTGTTTCTAGTAATTTTCTAAGTCATTAAAACAAGAAAACTTTTGTCCGACATAAAATCAACTATCGGTAACTGCCGCCATTGTAACAATATTCAAGAATCAAGACTCGTCATGTGACAGGTTACACGTGACTGGCGGTCCGCTAGTATTTGAGATTCGACGGCCGCTTGGCGGTCCGCTAGTCACTTCGAATTAATTATTTCTTGACGCTGCCCGTCACATGGCTATAACTTTGAAAAGTTTAAACCTGCATCAAAACGACGAAATCACAGAATAACTAAATATAATTATCAGATCGAGCAGCAACGTGTCAAAAAATTCCGCGCCATCTATCAGTGAGTAGTTTTATACGAATCAAAAATAAACTAATAAATAAATATGTGCCAAAAACCATTTTCCCAACTACCCTTCGATGTCCCACCATAAAAAGAAGAATTGCTAGAGCAAGCGGGGAGGAACAGGTGCTGTTGATACGATGGAAGAACAAATCAAGAATTTTCTCAGAATGTCTGGCTTTGTCTACCAGAGCATAGGCCTACGCCTTCAACACTGGGCTATTCCTCGATTACTCTTCAATGTAAAGAATGAGGTTCTCGATCGGCAACGACGCTCCATAGCTTTATTCATTCATTCATTCATTCATTTCGTGAATTTATATAGCGCTTCTTCAAGAAACTACTCAGAGGCGCTCCCAGTCCAGCCACAGCTAAAATAATAGGTTTTGAGCGACTTATAAAAAGCAGGTGAATTTAGTCTAGGCATAAGTCGCAAGTTTAGTGGGAGGCCATTCCAGATAGCGGGACCCACAGAAGAAAAGGCTCGGCGCTGTCTTGTAGAAGTGCGAGCTCGAGGAGCCAAAAGCTCCCCCGTTGTCGTAGAGCGAAGAGCTCGACGGGCTGCAAGGTCAGAGACAGGTCGACAAAGAATAGACAGGTATGATGGAGCACAATCAGTAAGGCAACGCCAGACAAGTGCAGCAACTCGGTAAGAGATGCGCTGTGAAACAGGGAGCCAGTGAAGAACATCACGCATATAAGCAGAGACGGGGGCATATTTAGGAATGCGGCCAATGAGGCGAGCAGCCGAACGAAGAACTCGTTCAAGGCGCCCAATTAGTCCAAGTGGCAGACCCATGAGTACCGAACTGCAGTGATCAATTCTACTGGTGACAAAGGCATGGACAAGTGTCAGAGTAGCACTATGAGAGAGAGATCTTGAGACAACTCGGAGTTGCCGAAGCTGGTAGTAGCAACTGCGAGTGACCAAATTGATATGCTTAGAGAAATTGAGCTCTTGATCCAGAGTAATTCCAAGGTCGCGGACTGTGAGAGAGAAAGATATATCAGGGAAAGTTGCTGTTATTAAGTGCAGGTCAATGGATGCCAATTGCCTGCGAGTACCAAACCAAATAAACTGAGTTTTAGAGGGATTTAGTAACAAACGATTAGATGCCATCCATGATGTAAGAGCATCAATGGCATTGGACATTAACGATACAGTGGACACTGCATCAGTGGCAAGGCAGTGAGCATAGGCCTGAACGTCATCAGCATAGAGTTGGTGCAGAAGGCCACATGCAGACAACAAGGAACCAATACCAGCTGTGTAGAGAATGTACAGTAAAGGGCCCAACACAGAACCCTGTGAACTAAAAAGAAAGGTATAGGCCCTTAAAATTAATTGCCTAAACACTTAAATATAGCCTAGAACAAGCATCCTTGTCCCTGTTCATAAAAGTTCCATCATCAGGCTAGCCCTACAGGTCTAGGCCTACTCATCAAATATTTTTGATAAACGTATAATTTAGCGTCGTAAATTAGTCGCCTGTTTTAGCTCTGTGGGCTATTCTTGTCATAAGGCCTAAAAAACTTTTTGTGTTTCCCGGTAACAGAGCTAAAAAATTGGGTAGGTAGGTTGGAAAATAGTTTTATTTTGGTAAAATATTTTTATGCAGTGACTAATGACTATCCAAAAAAGTATACCCCACTAGTCTTTTTTGCACAAAGGTACACGCTGCAACAAAGTACATGTTCTAAGCAAGTATAAACTGCCTATTTCCCGACTGTCTGCACACCTAAAACTGCTATAAAAAACAGTCCTATTAATTTCTTTTTGTTGACATCTTTTCTGTTTCGCGCTATTACAAGGTCTATGTCAATATAAATGTTAAAAAAATATTTTCCGGTCTAAATTCAACTTGTAGCCTATGCGATCAAGGACTCTTCTAATAAATCCACTTTTATACAAGTAGACCTTAAAATTATTTTAATTTATCCGACTTCTATTTAGTAAGAAAATCCTACTAACTTATCATAGAACAATGTTGTAACCTGGTCCACGGACAACTGATCCACCGACAACAGTTACTGGTCCACGAAATATGAGTCTACTCTATCGACAAATGGTTAACGACAAAATGTTCACTGGGCATTTTTTATTCAATATTTTTGCAGCTGAAATAGAAGCTGGATTGATGAAAAACGCTTGGGAAAGAGAAACTGGATGACGTTTTTTTCTCCTAAAATAGAAGCTGGAGTAGGCTAATGAAAAGAACTTTTGAGACATGGAAGATGAATTAATGATTTTCAAGCTTAAATGGAAGCTGGATGCATGTTGAAACACGTGAATGAAAATCATCAATTCAGCTTCTATATAAGCTAGGGAACCATTAGACGTTTAAAAAATAAATCCAGCTTCTGTTTCATAAATAAAGAACCGTCATCCAGCTTCCATTTCTCAAGCGCTTTCACATTAATCCGGCTTCTATTTCGGTGGACCAGTTGGCCGGGTACCAGTGGTTCGTGGACCAGTTGTCGTTGGACCGCCCTCGTGATTGGTCCACATCCTACTTATCTGGATTTTAGACGTTGGTTTGCTGTTGTCATCAGATGCATGTGTAGAAAAAAACGGACAGTTTTTGACTAAATAAGCTTAGTAAGCTTGTGTCTAAAAAATCCGTAATTCCTCAATAAATAACTTCTAAAATAAGGATATAAGGAGACTACCTAACGGAATTAGCAACCTTTTAAGGACTAGAGCGAGGCGCCGTAAGTCTATCTTTAGCTTGACCGATAGGCTACAGGCCTGCGGCAATATAGATGGATCCAGATTTGACGAGTGAATATGACAACAGAGGCCGTTGCCCTCGACAGAAATTTGCTAGGCATATTAAAGCACTTTAAGCTTTTTCAGATTTATTTGCCTGCAGAAAAATAACGAGACGAAGTTTTAGCATCGCTGCCCCTATTTGCCAAACTCTCATTGGACCTGAGCAAAATGCGTCCGATCCTCTTTCGAAATCCGTCTGCCTCACTGCCTGAGTGATTACTTCATTTAGCGATTTTCATCTCGGGCTTTTGTGACATTCAGTGCGTCAATTAATAGATTTTTGCAGCACTAATGTTGTGTTTGGATATAGGTGGGTCAATATAATTATCTAGCGACTACGGAATAGCTGCAACCACTTTCTGCATTTACCTAAGCAAATTGCTTTGCTGTGACTGAACGCTTTTAGCGTGTCAGTATCGTTTGCATTTTGCTGGCAGTTTTCTTTGGATTACATGCACAGGACGTTGATTCCACCATTATTATAAAAGTCACTGACTAGTACTTTTACCCATCTACAGAAATAATAAATTCCACCACCTCGGATTTAGGAGTTTGTGATTCCGCATACCAGCCATGCTTGACCAGATAAAAGGAGAGTTGCAAAAGTTTGGCGAGACTACCAGTGTGAAAGGCGTTAGCCGAACAGTAAAGGCTCACAGTTGGACTGTTCGTGCTTTCTGGATTATATGCTTATTAGTATGTTTCTCGATGTTACTTTTTCAAGTCATTACCGTTCTCATGAATTACAGCAATTATTCAGTTGCCAGAAACTTCCAAGTGGTTCAAAATAAGCCGAATTTTCCGGATGTCACAATTTGCAATCTCTTTCCGGTTGTGAATTTGGAAAGTTATCTTCCGCTTTACGAAAAGTACTTGGAGAAGATTAAATTTATAAGAGGTCAATCTCCGGGTAACACAAGAAATACCGATTCTATCTGGAGAATGTACAACATGATCTTGACTTTCAATGCAAACATTCCTCTCCTGAAAGATGGCGATTTGAAATCAATATCTTCCGATAACGATTTCATAGTCAAATGTGTTTCCTACGATTGGGACTTCTCTGTCGAATTCAATTGCAGTCAGTCCTCGACTCTTGGAAAAACACTGCAGGTCTGCCAGACTCTGCGACCAGATGAGAATGTTGACGGTGCTGGGATAAGTGCGACTGTCTTTCTGGATAACTTCTTTTCGCAGACAATTAACGCATTTTACGACTGGATCCGAGTTCCCCTGTCTGGAGGCATCCGAGTGATGATTCACCCGAGAGATGTGAAACCACAACCGGCGACTGCAATCTACGTGGCTCCAGGGACAGAGTTGGTTGTCACCGTGAAGCAGAACAATCTAACCCGATTGCCGTATCCATACGAAAATTGCACGAGCCGTGATACTGTCTACTCTGACGAGAAGGATTCGCCACGCTATGACCAGGCAGCCTGCACAAGTCTGTGTAAACAGCGCAAGTTCGTTGATCGTTGCGGTTGTGTCACCATGTACGAGTATTTTACAGACGTTGATTTGCAGAAGACCAACTCCACGGTGTGTGTAAACATCACGCGATTGCTTGAACAGTCCCCAAGGTTCATTGTCGACAAATTCTTGACAGACGAGTTTTGGAAGATGATCGGATGTTGCTGGGAATTTGTTCCTAAAAACGAAGAGTGTGATTGTCCGCTCGAATGTTCCGAAATTCAATACGAATACAGCAGTTCATCGGCCCCTTGGCCCAACATTTACTACCATCTGGGATTCTATGATGTCTACATTCGCTCTGATGATCGGTATAGGAAGAAATTCGAGGTCTACGAGAACCTATGGAAGAACCCCAATAACCTGAGTCAGAATAAAATATTTGAACAGTTAAAGGATCTGAAGTTAATCGAGCAGAACTTTGTCAAGGTATCCGTCAAGATAGTCCAGCCAAGCGTTCAGCTGATTAACAACGTCCCAGCAATATCGTGGGACACAATGGCTTCAAACCTCGGCGGTTCTTTGAACCTCTGGCTCGGAATATCGATCCTGACAGGGGCCGAGGTAATTGAACTGATTTATACCCTATTGAAAATGCTGTACCGCAGACAACAGATTGAAGATGAAAAGACAACAGAGTCTGTGCGTAAAAAATAGCTATGTGAAAGAGTGTTTCTAGAGCAACACGGCAAAGAGGTTTTGTTCTAGAATGTTTAAATGACGTCAAATTTTGAATTCTACTTACTCATACTTGATTGGACAACATTGTACCTGTTATTTAACATTTTGTTTAGGGTGTATAGTGTATACGCGATGCTCTCAGCAGTTTTCTGTAGGCTCTTAATTTCAGTAGGTGTAGTCGTATTTGAGAAATTGCTTAGCAACAGTACTGTGGCCTAAGGCAAAAGTGGCGACACACATCATCGACTACTTTGTGAGTTACTTTTAATTATAATCAAAGAAAAAATGTACGTGTTACTGATTGTCTTAGTCCAAGTGTCTTAACGACTGTGCTGCTACCTACTTTGAAAACACTCAGCATGTACTGACTATTACCATCTCCAATGCTGTCAAGAAGCAGTGCTCGGTCTATTCATGTATCCTAAATGTACACGTAACTATGACGGCATGTGTCCATGAGTTTCGACAATGCTTTGAGAGCTCGTAGTGTAAATTTTAGGGAGCTATGAGTGCGGGGAAAATCTGAAAATTACGACCTAATGGGATATTTGACCATTTACCTGTAGCCTATAAAGCGTCTCTCTCAGCAAGAGTCTTTGAGAAGCTCTCCCATGCAGTTGAGAGGTTGATGATGATGATGATGATGATGATGATGATGATGATGATGATGATGATGATGATGATGATGATGATGATGATGATGATGATGATGATGATGATGATGATGATGATGATGATGATGATGATGATGATGATGATGATGATGATGATGATGATGATGATGATGATGATGATGATGATGATGATGATGATGATGATGATGATGATGATGATGATGATGATGATGATGATGATGATGATGATGATGATGATGATGATGATGATGATGATGATGATGATGATGATGATGATGATCATGATCATGATCATGATGATGATGATGATGATGATGATGATGATGATGATGATGATGATGATCATGATGATGATGATGATGATGGATGATGATGATGATGATGATGATGATGATGATGATGATGATGATGATGATGATGAATTCTCTGCCCGAAAGCAGGTTCATTGACTTTATGCATCTCGGGATGAAATAGATGTAAGTGAGGTGGTTTACCGTTGCCTTCCTTCCTTGCCCCAGTAATCGGGCAAGATGGATAATTTCTACCATTGTTAAACTATAATACAGGGTAATCTTTTTCTTGAAAAGGTGTGCAATAAAATGTGTGCTGCCCATAGCTATGTTACTTCGTGAGCTGCATGGTGTCTTAAAAATAGAAATGTGACACTGGGGATCGTAAACCGTCGGATGTCGCTTCCTAGATATTGCGCTAGATGCCCAAATAAGCGAGAGGGGTCAAGAATGCAGTTTATTCTTCAGTTCAGCATATGACTGTGAATTCGCCCTAATTTGCGAAGTAGTGAACCGATTTTGAGGCCGTTTGCGTTATCTGATTCAGAATAAAATTATATGCCTCTAATGCCCAGAACAATTGCAGAATAATAACTTAACAGGTTCAGCAGACTTAGATTACACGAATATTCAATAACTTTTTGTTTGGTTTTCTCACTATAAACTAATGAAAGAATCAAACGAGCATAACTTCAGTTAGAACAAAGATATTTTCATTATGTTACAAGCATTTTAGAGCTTGTTCATTGTATCATCAACATCCTTAGGCTCAATGCCCGTAGGTGTCCGACGCCACTCTCTGTCTGAGTTTGTCTCGTGTCATGTCGCCCAGCTTCAACCGGTCCGGTCAGCAGGTCTGCTCCATACCATAAACATCTTGGAACAGCTAGACCACCTTGTCTGATTGAAGAAAATTTGGTGGAGAGGCATGAAGGACAGCCTGGGTCAATGCCCGTAGGTGTCCCACGCTCTCTCCTCCGACTCTCTCCACTGGTCTGTCCTGACCGGCCTGTGCATGTCTGCTCCACATCATGACACCTTGAAGCATCTGGGTTGCTATGTCACTTGTGTCGTGGTATTTGCGGATTTCAATCGTCTTGGTCTTTTCTTGCCAGTGTATCGCCACCCATCTGGCAAACCTTCCTCCTTTGTCCGGGCTTAGGACCGGCACAGGGACGTTGTTGGTTCCCTGTGGCGGAGGATGGATGCAGTTCAGCGTCATGCCCAGGATATTGTAGCATATTACTAAATCAAAAGGTCAAAACTGACATGTGACACAAATGCGTTACGTGGTCCGTCTCGTCCCAATGGTCCCTTATGTCTGTCTAAAATACACGGACTTAAAAACAAGGTCTGGCACTCTTGCATTTAATGGCGTAGCCAGGAATTTATGATGGGGGCTATGACCTGGCCGGATGCCCTTCCCGACAACAACCCAACAGTATTAGGCCTACAGCAAATAAAAAGGAAATAAAGTAACAAAGAGAATAAAGTAGGAAAATGATTGTTACTACAAACAATTGTTTTATTTTTCTTATTTAGTGGATAAATAGCCTTTTTACTTTTTCCTAAGTCAATGGGGGTTTAACCCCCGAAATTTTCTTGTCTACGCCACTGTTGACGTAGCCAGGAATTTATGATGGGGGCTATGACCTGGCCGGATACCATTCCCGTCGTTCCCGACAACAACCCAACTGTAGGCTACTAGGCATACAGTAGGCCTAAATAAAAGGAAATAAAGTAACAAAGGGAATAAAGTAAGAAAATGATTGTTACTACAAACAATTGTTCTATTTTTCTTATTTAAGTGGATTAAATAGCCTTTTTACTTTTCTAAGTCAATGGGGGTTTAACCCCCGAAATCCTTTTGTCTACGCCACTGTTGGCATTAGACTAGAACCTGATGAAAACGAATAGTTATTCATTAATGATTGCATGCTATCGGAATAAGCGAAAAACATGTTTGCAGGGCTTCGCGCAAATAGCTTTCGATTTTTCTGGGAACCCTAAAATGTTTCGGCATCGAAGCCTTCCACGTAGGACTACTGTAGACTATGTTTGAAATAGCGCTAAGTTTGACAGATTTCCAGTTGCGACTGTTTCCCTCTCTTTCGATAGTTATCTATGTCATTCAGCGCTTCCTGACATTTGCATTGTTTACTGCTTATTCAGTGGGGCAAATCCTATGCCTGTATCCGCATTATCGGGTTGATCCTTTTATTTATAAATCATCGTTGCTGTTTTTGTTTCACACACGACCTTTATAAGCCACATCTGCACGTGTAAGCTAAGTGGCTCGAAAGCACAGTAGGCCTGCATATTTACGTAATGTACAATGTAAGCCTAAAAGGAAAGGATAGGCCTACAGTTAGTTCTTTTGCGTGTTTAGCCTAATTGTAGTTGTTCAGAAGATTAAGGTTTTAATTTCAAAATGTAATCAGCTTCAGATTTTTATGTTTAGTCTTTCAGTTCTTTGGTAGGTCGTGACATCACGTTTGATGTCATCTAGAGTCCATAATAGGCCATATAGTTCTTGTTTTATAGTTTGCGCCATTTCAAAGTCACGTTTATTTGCGGAGTTTCATAATAAATGTTTAAAACTGTCGAATCGTATTATATGAGCCTAAAGAGCAGTAGTTCTTTAACACTCGAGTGCCCAAGATATTTTTTTGGTACACGAAGGCCCAAGGGGGGGGGTCCGCGCGGACCCCAGCGTTTTATGTTAATATCTTGAGAAGGGATTGGAATATCGTCACAGAATTTAGTTCTATGTGATCCCAAATGAATTTCCAATCGATTGGTGTATCTTATATGACAATAACACCACCTGGTGTTAAATAATAGTGTAAAATCGCGTGATACACATTTTACGCTTGCTTGCGTTATTGACCAAAGAAAGCCCAGCGTTTTCATGCCAATGTCTTGAGAAGGGATTGGAATATCGTTATAGAATTTATTTCAATGTAATCCCAAATGAATTTGCAATCGATTGATGTATCTCATAGCACAATAACACCACCTGGTGTAAACTAATAGTGTAAAAATCTCGTAATACATATGATATGCTTGCATGCTTGCGTTATTCATCGAAGGAAAGCCTTTAAACGTCCGGCGCGGACCCCAGCCTGTTCATGTTAATATCTTGAGAAGGGATTGGAATATCGTTATATAATTTAGTTGTAAGTAATCCCAACTAAATTTGCAATCGATTGATATATATTATATCACAATAGCACCACCTGGTATAAAATAATAGTTATTGACCAGTAACCATGCGCTTGTATGAATATCAGCCGCATATCATGGGGTACCCTTAGTATATGCTGTGGTTGTGGGGTGCAGGGTTGGACAATACTCACGCAAAATATACCATTCTATGCCCAAATGGTTGCTCTAGGAATACCTAAAAGCATTTATGCAGATCCCTAGCCTTTAAAAAGTTATCCGGGAAAAACAGGCCTGGGGTCCGGTCGGACCTCCCCTTGGGCACTCGAGGGTTAAATTCCAGTTGTCAAATATCTACACACTTTATTATTTACATAGGCCTAGTATCCAGCTCTTTCAAGTCAAAGTAGGCTAAGTCTGCAACTTCGATATTCACATAAAATTATCTGCACTGTATCATCCGAGAATAATAGTCAGCTGCGCTGTTGCTGCGATCTATTTTAGCGATTTCTTGGGCGGCCATACTGTTTACAAAACGAGACCGTAGTGTTTAGTTGCTTTCGCAGTTGCATAATCTTTATTGCCTTGCACCTCATGACGAATTAACTGTAAACCCGACTATCACCCTGTGTCTTTCCGTCAACACATTTTCGACTTTTTCCTACCGATCGTGAAAATATGTTTAAAATTGTTGCAAACTACCGCTCGGTGTTTGGTACTTGTCGGTTAATTTACCGCCACAGGTTTCGTCTGCCTACCTTGCCACAGTTTGCCGTATATTTACGCACTGGTTTTTAGTGACGTAATGTAATTGTGACATCCGATTAACTTATAGCACGTGTTTATTTCTTAGACGCCGTCATGAATGTCATGAATTTCTTAAGAATTTCGGCTTTAGTTCACGATAAACAAAGCAGCGTTAATTTCTTGCAGCAGCATGGCATCCTACATGCTGCGAGACAGCATGCTAACAATCACCCAATGGTGGCATAGTTATAGTAAGCGGGTCCCTATGTTAATGAATGACTACACTAACTCTATCCCTAACCCTAACCGACCATCACGATGCCTAACCTGATCCTAACCGACCCTTAGGCCTACTATGCCAAACCTGATCCTAACCGACCATCACGACCATTATAAACCTGAACCTAACCAATATTATAGGAACCCGCTTACCATAACTAAGCTCCAATGGTGCTATGTTTAAAGGATCGACAAGACAGATGGAGATGTCTTAATATAAGCGTAGCTGTAGGCAAAACATCCCACTGCCACAAGGTACGTGGCTACAAGGATCACGCCTAACTTACCGACAAATCATCCTGTTCGTATATTGCTGGTCCAAAGAAATGACGAGTATTCGTTTTTTGCGAGTGTGAACTGGATATTGCGAAAGAAACGGTAATAGACTAGAATAACTAACTATCTGCATGTGGCGGTGAATTAATTTATGCATGTAAAATTTCGTATATAGGGTTTCTGTGTGTGGCGGTGAATTAACCGACAAGTAGGCTACCCGGTGTTGTATCACAAAAGGAAAGATTGTTAGAATACCAACGGAAGAAAGAAATTTCACGAGTGCTATGGTTCATACGATTGTCGGAATGTCTTGAATCTCTTGATCATGTTCTTTTCTATCGGACCACACACACGCCTTCACCCCTTTTACTCTTCGAATCCTCTTCAAGGTAAAGAATGAACTCTCGGCGGACACTTCATAACCCTCTGAGTACCAACTAGATTTTGGTTAAACCTTAGTTTAGGTTGCTAAATTATTTTCATTTTCGATATCCCGTAATTTAGGTTGCTACATGTAAATTAAGAAACTCCCCAGTCATGAACATTGCGCGCCATATAACGCGCTATTCCAATTTCTGAACATTCGCAACCGGAAGTAGCAATATAGACTGAAAGCACGAGAAGAAAAATGGCAGTATAGAAATAAAAGCTGGATTTACAGAAAAAAACGCTTGTTGAAATTAATGGAAGCTGGATAAATGCCTTTTATAGCTTAAACGGAAGCTGGATTGACGAAAAAGCGCCTGAGAAATGGAAGCTGGACAAAGGCATTGTATAGCTGAAATGGAAGCTGGATGAAGGCATTTTTATAGTTGAATTGAAGCTGGATTGAACCTGGCGATCCAGAAATTACTTGTATATACATTTAGCAATGGCCAAATAATTTAGCAACCTCGGGAAATCGCAAAATAATTTAGCAACCTAAACTACGGTTTAACCCTAGATTTTTTTAATAACTTTAACACTTTGATAGAGAACGTACTTTTTGTCTGTCCATCACATGTTCCATCATTAACCACACCCATTACGCACAAATTTATAGGTTTGTCCTAGGCCAAAAAAATGTATAGTAAAGGCGAAAATTATAGCATTATTATTTCCATTGATCTAACTTCTATTTAGGGAAGAGTTCCCTTCATAGCTCCCAATTCATTTCAAGTAAAAAATTATGCATCCGACTATTATTCAGCAAGGTTCTCATCGTCATCAAAGCATTTTTAAAGCTTCAACGATAGTCGCATAGCTTTAATTAGGCTACATGTTTCAGTATAATAGCAATGTAGCTTCTTCTTTCCCTTCAGGCTAGAATTATTCCCTCTGGCGAGGGGTCAGCCAATCGGATCCTTCTCCTCCACATGTCTCTGTTTCTAGTGTCTTCTTTCTTCATTTTAAAAGCAGATTAAGTTCCTGTTGTATCACGTCCTCCCATCTTTTCTTCTGTCGTAATATTAGCAAAGTAGCGTATATCTTCAAACATTTCTCAACGCCACTGATTAAACCAAATTCATGGTAGAAGGCATAGGCGATCAGGTTCGGAATATGGACGGTAAGCTTATATCAATTCAACTGCGACATTAGTTCAAACCGTGAAATAATGGCGCTTGCTCCAATATCCCTCTGTTCCCTCTGTTTCGTATTTCGTCTGCCTCGCTTCCACACTCAGACTCGTTTATTTGAATTAGCGTGTTCTAGCCCCCACATGCTTTTGTGACGTTAAGTGCACGTGTTAATAGATTTTGCAGCACTAATGCGTTTGGTTATCGCTTGGTCATTATCCGATAGCTACAGTAAGCCTATAGCTGCGTCCACTCTGCGTTTTATAACCGTAACCTTTGGTGTGACAGACCATACATATCATGGTATAATAATGGACGCTGTGTCAGTGTCTGGTGCATTTGCTCGAATAGTTTTATGTGAAGTCTACGTCCGTTGATTCTGGATTTCGTAGAATAGTAACCGACTACTTCTTTAACAGAACAACAAAAATAACAAACGTAAAGATTTAAACTGAATTAACTTTCAGCAAATTACTAGTCATGCTTGACCAGTTGAGACGAGAGTTGCGAAAGTTTGGCGAAACTACTGGTGTGAAAGGTGTTAGCCGCACTATAAAAGCTCACAGTAGGATCGTTCGAATTTTCTGGATAGTTTCGTTGATAGCCTGCTTTTCGATGTTGCTGTTTCAAGTCATAACCGTTCTTAAGAATTACTACAGCTATTCAGTGGCCAGAAACTTCTTAGTGGTTCAAAGTAAGCCGAATTTTCCGGATATCACAATTTGCAATCTCTTTCCGGTTTCGGATTTGGAAAGTTATCTTCCGCTATACGAAAAGTACCTGGAGAAGATTCAGTTTATAAGAGATCAGGCTCCGGATGACATGAGAAAAAATGACAGCATCTGGAGACTCTACCAGACGATCTTGAGTTTCAATGCAAACATTCCTTTGCTAAAATATGACGATTTGAAATCTGTAACTTCCGACAACGATTCAATAGCCAAATGTGCTTCATACGATTGGGATTTCCTTGTGGAGTTCAAGTGCAGTAAGTCCTCGTCTCTGGGTAAAACACTTCAGGTCTGCCAGACTCTACGACCAGATGTGAATGCTGACAGGGCTGGGATAAGCGCAACTGTGTTTCTGGATAACTTCTTTCCGCACGCGATTAACGCATTTTACGATTGGATCCGAGTTCCCCAGTCGAGAGGCATCAAAGTGATGGTCCACGCGAAAGATGAAAAACCAGAGCCGGTGAATACAATATACGTAGCTCCCGGAACAGAGTTGCTTGTCACGGTGAGGCAGAATAATATCACCCGATTGCCATATCCATACGAAAATTGCACCACGCGTGAGAGCATCTATCCTGACGAGAAAGATTCGCCATCATATAGCCAGATGGTATGCACAAGTCTGTGTAGACAACGCAAGTTGATAGAGCAGTGCGGTTGTGTCAACATGTACGAATATTTTACCGATGTCGAATTACGAAGGACCAACTACACGGTGTGTGCTAACATCACGCGATTGCTTGAACACTCCCCTAAGTACATTGTCGGTGACATCTTAACAGACGAGTTTTATAAAGTGATCCGATGTTCCTGGGACTTTGCTCCTAACAGCGACGACTGTGACTGTCCGATAGAATGTTCCCAAGTACAGTACGAATACAGCAGTTCAGCAGCCCTGTGGCCCAACATTTACTACCATCTGGCATTCTATGATCTCTACATTCGTTCTGATGATCGGTATAGGAAGAAATTTGCAGTCTACGAGAACCTATGGAAGAACACCAACAACTTGAGTGAGCCTGAAATATTAGAACAGCTACAGAATCTGAAGTTAATCGAGCAGAACTTTGTCAAGATCACCGTTAAAATGCTATATAAAAACGTTCAGCTGATTAATAACGTCCCAGCAATATCGTGGGACACAATGGCTTCAAACCTCGGTGGCTCTTTGAATCTTTGGCTCGGAATATCGGTCCTGACCGGGGCCGAGCTAATAGAACTTATTTACTCTTTATTGAAAATTCTGCTCTTCAGACCACCGATTGAAGACCAAATGCCGACAGAGTCCGTGCGTAAAAAATAGCCACATACAAGTAACAAATTAACTAGAACGATAATGATGTTTTGCTCTAAAATAGCCTATCTAAACTGCGTCGCATATTGATGTCTGCTTACGCGTAATTTATTAAACGACATTTTACTTGTTGTCAAGCAACTTGAAGAAGTGTGGCATGCATGGGCGCATACGTGCCCTTTCGGTAGGTTTCTATAGGCTGTTAAATTTAAGTCGTTAATTTTAGATATTGCTTAGATGCAGTAATACAAGAATATCAAGAACACATTGGCGTCTATTTCTACTCAGAGAATATGCAGTTTATGATCTTTCTTATTCCATACATTTTTACAGCGATTTTCAGGCACGCACCATTAGCCTAAAACTATGACGTTCATTGCTTTGAAAGCACTCAGCGTGTGCTTACGATGAGCGCATACTTACCTGCAACTGTAAAGAAGTGTGACGAACCCACTTCAGGTAGCAATTTGTGGCTGATTTCGGTCCAACTTTCTGTCAACCTTGCTTCTGGGGTTACCAATTGTGACACACCATGGGCTGGCGCTTCTGGTACGGCAGGAATCTGTCTTGGCTGGATCCTTTTCTCCGTCGTTTTCAGGATGGCGAGGCTGGATCATTCCCTTCTTTCGTTGCTGGCGAGGACTGTAAGGTCCCTACGGACTCGCATGGGGACCTGGCAACAACACCGGCGATGCCAGACCACAATTGTCAAATGGTCAGATACAATACAATGCGTCCAACAGTTCAAAGTTTATTAAGTTAACACCAAACAGATGACGTCGAACAACCTACAACGGCTGACTATCCCAACTGGATTCCCGGGCTGAGCTAGCGGACTGACTTCTCGACTGGTAGGAACTCATCTGACGAGCAGTAGAGTCTCCGTGGAATGATTCCTGCGAAAACTAAACTGCTTTGAAGGGATCAGCTCAATCACATACCCTCCACGCTCCTTTGGCGATGCACTAGTACAGTCAATAGTCGCTCTATCAAACTATAGATAACATAGCCTACCATTAAAAATGCGAACGAATCTGAGAATGCAATTCTATCAGAGTTGAGAATTGCACACAGCAAGCAATCCTTTTAAAGCACAGAATTGCACACTGGACTAGGCCTACAGAGCATGGGAGATGCGGAGCAACTGTGCAGGACTGTCCTAGGCAGTAACGTTATCAAGAAGACTAAAACCTGCAAACTACAAGGGACAGCCATTGTTTTACAACCTGCAAACTACAAGTGAAAGACAACAGAACTCTTACCAATCGATTACTGTGACGGTTCACTTAAATAATTAATTAGGCCTAAATTTCATAAATAGTAATTTCAAGGGTTACCTACCGTATTAAGACTTATAATTGACACCGCAAGGTGATCACGTCAATCACCTTTGCCAAGGTCGGCCGTACGTTCTGCGGATCAGAAATTACTAGGGCTGTTGCTCGATTAAAAAATTTGATCGAAATTAATCGCACGATTAATTTTTTTAATCGCAATTAACTGCAAATTGATCGCAATATATTTCCTTCAAATATATTAATCTTACTATTTTATAAGGGCCACTGAAGCATAAAATTTTAATTACTGAATGCATTTTTCTATTGCAAACATATTCAATAATCTCTGGCTTAGGCCTGTTGAATTTCTGCATTTAGTTTATAGAACAGTTTTGTATGACCGCCATAATGGAAACACTGTTCAAATCAGCCAACTGTTCAAAATCCGTTGAATGTTTCATTTGAGCCACCTTTAATTAAAATGATATAGGCTAGGTCTAAATGTGAAAATTAGACAACCGTTTTCTGACTATCAAGTTTAAATATTTATTCAGATAATTGTATAGGCAGACCAGTTTACTTACAACTTTCGGTTCAAGTGATGCTCTTATTAATTAGGCTAATAATAGTAGATCTAAATACTAAACCTCATTATTCAGTCACAATTTTCAAAAGATGTTGCGGTTCTTGCCAAACCTCGTCTCAGTTGTCCTTCTGTAAACAGTTATCATTTGAAACCTGGATCCATTGGTCTTGCCATCTTCTGGAGTTCAACAACAACCTTAGTGAATGATGCAATGCGGCCGATGTCGACGGCTCATCGTTAGCGTTTAACGCGTGTTTTGGTTGCCATGCAGGCGATAATTGAGCAAAGTATTGCTAAGATAATACTCAAATTCTAGTTGGGAATATTTGCCAAAGAATGAATCACTAGTTTTAGGTGTGAGCCTTCCGTGTAAAACGAGTTTTCTGCCTCTGGTTTCATTTTAAGCAGATCTAATTAACGCGTGCGATTAATGCGTTACAATTCTTGATCGCAACATTTTTGACGCGGTAATCGCATGCGTTAACGTGGTTAAATCAACAGCCCTATAAATTACCATGAAGTGATGCAACGCAGTTGATTGGCGTCCGAAACTCATAGTGCCACCCACGTTACCTACAGGAATAACGAACGCGTAGGCTACCATACGAACGTTATCGGGAAAAACAACGTAGGCTTACGCGGACGTTCAAAATGTAGGCCCTAATCGATCGCAGTTCCATTTTGCAGAAAAAAGTTTGGAACAAATCGGTGTAGCCTACACTGTACAGCTACATAATATTCATTGCAAATGATTGTCTTTTTGACAAAATAAGTTACGGGGATTATTACGAGGCGGCTGTTGAATGGAATCATGAGTGTAGTTGTGCTGATAGGAGCCCATAACCTATAGCAGTTATTCCATTGACACCGAGTCCATTACTGAGCAGATGAGGGATGCATAAAAGTGAATAGATCTAAATTAATTTTAACGTATGGCGTAATAACGTGCGCATTCGTCCGCTGTACAAAAATAGTAGGCCTATAGGCCTACGTACGAGCGCACTTTGCTGAAGCTGCTATCACATGATGGATAGGCCTACATAAAAGGCGCTAATCAACTCTCGAATTAGATAGCGTCATCGGTCTACATAATTATGAGTTAGAGCTGTTTATATGGACCCAGCTATTATAAGGACAATGCCATAAACTCATAACAAACAAGCTGGTAAATAAATGCGTCGATTTCAGCTTGACAAACAGTGGGATTTTATTCACAGAATGCATTGGAGTGATTGATGGTATACCGCTGATGCGACAGAAACCTACGCAGTCTGCATTTAGCAGCGTGCAGCGTGTTTAGTTTCTAACGACCTGTTGTGCCCGGGCCACCTGCTACTTCCGAAAATAACACGGTGAAAACAAAGGCACATTGACAATGAAATTAAAGGCATTAAAATCAAACACATCATTGACTTCAACATTAGCCCAAAATGTTCCGTATAATCCAGTGCGCATTCTCCATGCCGCACTGATATTAAACGGGCGACACATTCAGAGACGAAGAATTGCGTTCGTTTCGCAGATATAATAATGACAGTCAGTGATTGTACCACATGATATACAGGGTGGGCCTTTAAAAACCCTTCTAAGGTTTTTAGACAATATCTTAGCTAGATGTAAAAATTTCTAAGCCCAATTTGGCAGGCTTAAAGGCACCTCATAATATTCATAGTATTTACGCACAATTGCCAAATTTCGCCAACATATACCGATTACAACAAATGTTATGTCACTTTTAGTGAGACCACCAACTGTTTTTTGACGATCGAAAAACATGGCGCGGCAGAACAGTGACAAAAAAGCGATTTAATTAAGTTTCATCTAAAAAGATTGTTATCTAATGAACTTGATAGTGCTTCACAACTTGTGTTCAATGTGTCCATCACCAATGCCCAAACGTGTTATGGGTAGGCCTATCTTTGGGAAGTTCTTTATGGCTTGTTGATGTGTTTCAGTTACAAATCTGTCCATATCAACTCCAATGCGAAAATCAATTCTCTTACCGATCTTGGTTTTGGTTGCAGAATGTGGTATTTCTCCAGCATAGCTCTCCACGTTTGATAATTCATCGGGTTCAAATCCGGAGATTTGGGGCAATGGACTTTTTTTTAGTGAAACCAGAAGAATTGCCATTGAGTCGATCACCTTTCATCAACGGCATATTTCTCAACTCTCAATTTATCTCTTAAATTACGCGCTCTCGCTGTTTATTAGAGAAAGCAGTGATTAGGCTATAGCTTTGGCTCCATAACCTTGCTCATGAAGTGTATGAATACGCATTTTGTCAGCTATTGTACACCTTGTGTATTTAAAAAAAAAATTAATGTTATTGTTCTAATAAAAATGTTTTAATCTTACAGAATCTTTATTTGCCAACGTGACCATCATCAAGTCAGGTGACTTCATAGTGACATGCAGCTGCGCTGAGACCCAGTTTCGTTTCTAGGTGATGGTAATAATTATTATAATGCAATATTAAGGCTATTTGATACCAATTTATTTGAGACGTAAATTAATAAAATCGCATTTGGTTTCTTTATGCTGCGTTATGTTTTTGAGTCGTGAAAAAATGTGGGTGGACTCATGGAAAGTTATATAACTTTTGTTCTGCTTGAAATGTGTTGGTAAAAACAAGGTCATTTTACGTAGATATGAATTGCCTTTAAGCCTGTAAAATTTATTTGATTCAGAAATTCTTATTTCTGACCAAGATATTGGCAAGAACCTAAGGATTTTTGTGGCCCACCTGTTTACTGTGTATAGTCAATATTGAGTCAAAGGTCGCACTTCTGCAACGTAGAACTTTACAATATTCTCTTCTACGTCTACACACAGCTGACAATGACCCGTCGCTATCTAACAATGCCAACAAAGAGTAAATGGCATTTTCATTGTCATATTCATATTTCAAAGGCCGGAGATGCTAGCCAAGTGTAGATCCGTTTTATTATCCCACTGCAGCACTGTTGTCGTTGTTCAGGACTTCAGCCTACAAATTTCGAACGATCGTGGGTAAGTATGATCATTGTAGCAGGCATAGCGTATCATCATCGATTCTGCTGAGGTGGAATAAAGTGTCAGGTTTCACTCGTTCGTCGTTCAGTCGACATGCTGCGTCTGCAGTGTAGCTGAGAAACTTCAATTTATTGTTGAGACTACTTCGTGACGCTGAATAGGCTACACACGGTATTTGTATCACTTGTCTTTTTTCTGCTATGCTTGAATCTCATGCAGAAAGGGCTCGCCTAACAGCCATAGGATGTGTTGTATGTATGTGTGTATGCATGCATGCACTATGTACATGTACCGGGTGGCGCATAAAAAACGTCCCCAAACTTTGTTAATCTGGCAAATATCTAATTTCAGAGATATCAAATATTAATTTACACCAAAATGTTAAGCAATCATTTCTGTGCACACATGTCAAATTTCAAGAGAGTATGTTTATTATATCACACTCTGCGGCAAGGTTATAACGTCGTACCTGTTAAAATATTTTGCACAAAACTACGTCATTTATTTTGCCGCGAACGAAAGTCTTCAATTGCGCCAGTAAGACTTTATCATGAGACTAGTCGTTTCTCTAAACAAATTTAATGGCATCTGCTGGAGTTTCGATGCACGGTAAAACACACATCATCGTCATTGATCCTCGGAAAACCAAAGTCAATGGAGAGTAGGCCTATTACATTGGCTTGTTACGCGATAAGCTCATTCCCGAACGTCGTATAGGCCTAGTGCGTAGACTTAATCCTGATGACAATTAGGCCTACATCTTTCAACAAGACAGTGCTCCTTCACATCGTTGCAGATTGGATCAGCAATTTCTTCAAGCAAACATCTTTGATTTTATCCACAGTGATGCCTGGTCTCCAAACTCTCCCGATCTAAATCCTATGGTCTAAGCTTACTTATGCACGGAGCGCCCCAAAGGAGCTTGTGTAATGTGTATGCTGGTCGCAGAAAATTGTTTCTAAAATTAATGCTGACGAACTTAAGCAGGTCATTGAAGTAAAAAATTAATGGTCTCTATTAGACGACACACAAATAGGCCTACAGAAGTCAATAGGACAGTGGAAACAGCGTTTAAGGGTCGTTACAAGAGAAGGCGGAGGATCAATTAAACATTTGCTCGCGTAAAACATCATCATTAAACAACTGTGCAAAATTTTGGCAATGGGTCATACAGTTCTAACAACAATTTCTCTCAAACGGTTGAGTATTTTTTAGCTAAAATTTGGCTGTGCTGTACAAATATGAATTATGATTAGTTTGATGTACTATGATTTAGTTTATCTTTAAAATTGTTTAATTGCCAGCCTGCCAGGTTAACAACGTTTGGGAACGTTTTTAATGACGTAGGTTTGTGCAAAATATTTTAACTGGCACGACGCTATAACCTTGCCGCAGAGTGTGATATAATAAACGTACCCTCTTGAAATTTGACATGTGTGCACAGAAATGATTGCTTAACATTTTGGTGTAAATTAATATTTGATATCTTTGAAATTAGATCTTTGCCAGATTAACAAAGTTTGGGGACGTTTTTTATGCGCCACCCGGTATGTAGGCCTATGTATGTATGTAGGCTATGTATGTATGTACATGTATGTATGTATGTGTGTAAGCTATGTATGTATGTATGTATGTATGTATGTATGTATGTATGTATGTATGTATGTATGTATGTATGTATCCCTTTGTATACATGTAAGCCTATGTATGTATGTATGCACTATGTTTGCATGTAAGTACTATGTATGCATGTATGTATGCGTGTATGTATGTATGTATGTATGGGGTATGTATGTATGTATGTAATACGTGTGTATGCAATATGCATTCATCTATGTATGCATATGAACATTGATATAGCGCCTTATCTAACCTCACGAAGGCGACTATAGCTACCAAACAGTTCTGAATAAGTACGACTTTAGTGACTTTGAGAATATTTCATGACTTATAAAATTATGCAGTGCAGTATCTCAAATTGTTAATGAAAGACTGTTCCAGGATGAAGGTCCAATGCATGAGAATGCGCGTTGGGCCCGCATCAATGACGAGAGCGCGGGACTATCAAGCGCTCTTTTTATTTCGACTAAGCCGCACAGCTCCGTGCAATTTTTAAAACTCTTTTATGCCGAGATGGTAGTAAATGGTATGGGAAATCCTATACCCTCCGGCATTAAAGGGTTTTAAGAGAGACGCTAGGGTGCTGTTTCCTTCGATGATTGGCTGATCACCGAAAATTTATAAGGTTTTATTGTTTTAATTAAGTTGTTTCCCGCGTTGGAACAAACCAGGAAATTCTGATAACGTGTATAACCAGATAGGTTGCCATATGATTTTACGTCGACAGGTTGTTGCGCATCATCCATTCAGCAAAGGCAAAAATAAGCTTTCAATTATTTTTTTCTTGTCTTCTTTCAGCAGGTGAACCGTTTTTCGTTATAGGCTCTATTAATAAGTCATCGTACGCAATTCCTCACAAGCTGCAACTTTATAGATTGTTTCAAAAACGCTGTAGTTGTTGAAATCTACATAAGTTTTTTTCTTCACAGGATTGATATTTTGCAAATAGGCTACAGCGCAGTTTTGAAGAAAGACCAGAAGACTGCTAAGATAAGATGACTGAAGGCAGGAGACTGTCGGAGACGATTCGTCCGGAGTTGCGCAAGTTTTGTGAAGGTACGAGCATAAAGGGCGTTGGTAGAGCTATAAAGGCTCACAGTTTAACTGTGAGAGTCTTTTGGTTGGTGGCCCTCGTTATCTGCTTTGTAGTGATGGTTTACCAAGTAGCTATAGTCGCGTTGAACTACAGCCGTAACAACTCCATAAGAAACTCTCTAGTCGTCTGGAGTGACCCGACTTTCCCGGACGTGACTATCTGCAACCTCTTTCCAGTGCTGGACATGGACGATTTTCCTCGTGTGTACGAAACGTTTTTAGAAACTGTTCGGTTCGTTCGAGATCGGGCTCCGACGAATCTACAGACGAACAACACACTGTGGAGCTATCTTCAACTGATGACAAATCTTCAGTTCAACCTCCCTGTGCTGGAAATGGCCAAGGTCAATTCCAGTGTGCTGGATGGGTTTTTCGTTGTCTGCAATGAATACGGCTGGGATATGTTCGTCTATTATCCATGCAATGCAGTTGCGTCTCTAAGCAGACCGCTCCAGCTGTGCAAGACCATAAAGACGGGTAATGACATGGCTGCTGTGAATGTCATTCTCTTTCTGAACAACTTCTTCCCATCGACCATCGTCTCATACTTCAACTGGATTCGCATTCCCATATCTAGCGGTGCTATCGTTATGGTTCATCCCAGGGGCACAAAACCGGATCCCAGCACCGCGGTCTATCTCTCGCCCGGAACCTACCAGCAACTGTACGTGGATCAGAAAAACCTGACCAGGTTGCCCCAACCGTACGGAAATTGCAGTGACAGACAGCAGATGTATCCGAATGAACACAATCCTCTGCCATACAGCCGAACGACTTGCATCAGTCTGTGTAGACAACGCCAGTACATCAACACCTGTGGTTGCCTCGATACCTACGAGTACTTCACCGACGTTGAACTGGAGATGGGCAACCACACGTTCTGCCTGAACATCACCCATCTACTTGAGGAGTCGTCAATGTACAACAGAGAGAACGATACGCTAACTGGAAAGTTCTGGAACGTTATTCGTTGTCTCTACGATTTTGTCCCAAACGAAGATCTCTGCAACTGCCCCCTTGAATGTTTCGAAATTCAATACAGCTGCAGTAGTTCAGCTGCGGTGTGGCCGAGTATTTACTACGACCTGGCGTTTTACAACCTTTTCCTACGAAGCGATGATCGATATATTGATAAATTCGAAGTCTACGAGAAGATCTGGAACAAAACAAACGGTACCGGTAAAGGAGGAGTTGAAACACTAGAACAGCTGGCAAATTTGAATTTGATCAGGCAGAATTTCATCCAGATCTCGATTAACATGAGAGAGAGGAACACCAGAGTGGTGAAGTATATTCCTGCCATTACCTGGGACACGATGGCTTCAAATCTGGGCGGATCTCTGAATCTTTGGCTCGGAATCTCGGTTATGACAGCAGCCGAAATTGTCGAATTGATCTACTTTGTGTTGAGGACAGCGCTAGCTCCACGGAGACTAGTTGGTGTACAAGAGACGCCAGCCCAAAAATCTTCACGCTGAAACTCCTTCTCAGTATATGTGCGCGCAGTCTCAACGTTTCTCTTATGAACCTACTAATCTAAAACGACAAGTAGAACCATGTGTTTTGTGAGTTTCTACATACGAGGTGTGGCAAATGATTTTTATAGTTATCTAAACTCTATCTAGTGCTTGTGATGTCAAATGAAGTGGACTGTATAGTATACATTTGGGTTCTTGCTTACATGTACATCAAACATTTCAACGATAATCTATATAAATAAAAAATGAAACTATCCAATAGTTTGTTCCCGTGTTCTCGAAAAGTTACGCACAGATTGTTTTGAAAATTTAACAAAACCTTCCATTCCAATAGAACAGTGTTCTTTGATGCTTTTTATCCGAAAAAACGCAATCTTTTCCACAAAAAGTGAAGTTTGCATTCCGCTCTACCGCCATTTGCAAATTCAACAAAACTGCAGGGTTGCCAGATTTCCGAAACGCTTTGCCCCGAAATCACGTTGTGAAGTCGCACAAAAGTCGCGAAATTTCGGAAACGCGAAATCACGTTGTAAAGTCGCCCAAAAGTCGTGAATGACCAACTTTATCGCTGTGTGGAAGGAACGGTGTGAGGGAGGAAAGAAGGAAGAGGAAGTGGGACGAAGAGGGAGGGGAGGGACCGGAGGCGAGGGATGGAGAAAGCAGGGATGCAGGCAGGCAGAGGGAGGGGGAGGGGAATGGGACTGGGGCGGGAGAGGAAGGAGGAGAGGGTGGAGGGGGAGGTGAAGGGGAAGGGTGGAGGGGGAGGTGAAGGGAAGGGGAGAGGGAGGTGGGACGGAAACGGGGACGGGAAAGGGGAGGGGAGGAGGAGAGGTAGGGAGAATTTAGGTAGGAAGGGATGGTTGGACGCTCTTTTCAGCCACAGCAACGCGTGGCCGGGTACAGCTAGTTTCTAAATAAATATAGTTATTCTAAATCATCTCGATCTGCGAAAACTTTTAACTAGGCCAGAGGCGGATACAGAACTTTTCGAAGGGGCAAAATTTTCGACCTTGGGTCTGATAATTTTCGTTCATCTTTGTCAGAAAACTGATGACCTTTTTTTAGTCATTTGGTCGAAATGTCCTGAAAATATACCAAATTTGCCTATCAAAATAGCTGATGACCTTTTTTGAGTCATTTGATCTACCAACTGCCTTGAGCATGTAGGCCTACCATTTTCCCAAGCCAGTGCTAAAATGACCTAGTAGTCAGTAGGGACCCAAGGTCAGCAATGTAACTTATATAAGCACGGACCAAGAACGGAGTCCTGAGACAGTCCAATCGGAGCAGGGACCAACGGGGACCCAGTGGAACCGCAGTCCACCATGAGGAGCGGCAATAGATATTATTCTCGCTACGCAAAGCAACAAAGTTGCAGTTACACGTTGTGCACAAAAATGACGACAGTTAAAACCTTCAATTTTATATAGAACGCTGAACATTCCAGACAGCAATTTTTGAAACTAGGGCATTCATACAAGTTAGCAAAACAGATTGCGCTTAATGCCCAAATATATTCTCGGCAGGAAATAATTCTGACAGATAAAAACAAAGAATTTTCACCAGGGCACTTTCTCTGGCTTGCCTTACTGTCGCGCCTCCACAGATTTATTATAAACTAACATAATCATAGTTATAAGGTTAATCCAATTGTAGGGCTACATCAGTGCTTAAAGTGCGGGAAAAGAAGTGCCTGGACGCTCCTTACCTTTCCAGGCTGTGCTGGCCAATAAGTGGCAGGACGGCATTCAGATTTTAAAATAAGTGCATGGACGCCGTCCATGACCGTCCTGCCACACTTTAAGCCCTGGGCTACATGTAATAATCGTTAAAACAAGTTAAAACGAAGTGTGTGTACTAAACAACATAGGCCTACACCTTTTTAAAGTGATGCGTCAGGTAAGCTGCTGAGTGCTTAAATATAGCAAGTAGGCTACTGGTAGCAGCTGTCTGCTGTTGGCCTACATGTAGCTAGCATTTCTGGCTGATTTTACGATGGGTTTGGTCAATAATAGAAACTCCATTAGAGTCTCACACATCTCCAAAGGTGCGCATGTTAAATCAGTGATTTTGAATAGTTTGTTCTAGGACTTTTTAAACTCATTTTTACTGCATGACTTAACAAATGACATTGTTTAAAACTATTTTTTTCGCATGTGTGTGTGGCTCATAAAGTTTGGAGGTCTCTGTTCGACCGAGTATATGTTGGGCATGCCTTAATTCGACTCTGTTCGCAACTCAAGGTTCGAGCTCTAGATCTAAACACTTAGTTTTCAGGTCCACCGTCGCTGGATAAGAAATATTATCAATGTGCACGACTTTAATATGCGGACCTGCTTTTTGATAGAGTAACAGAGTTTGCGAAAAGTGCAGAGTAATTTCGAAGACATTTGGTGCGATGCGTGTGGTGGCTTGGTCTGCTGTTCAGTGACGATCCTGAAGAGACGTTCATGGGCGCTGCAATGTGTACATTACTTTGATAGAAGACTCCGGAACAGTTGCAATGCTCTTTGACGAGGAAGTTCATGAAAATATCCTCGCAGTTTTTGTTTCTATCTATGTCTTCTCGTATCTTCGATACGCACTTGTTTTCAAACATCCGAAGATATTCACGGTGAAGAAAGGCTGCTGAAGTAAGTATCAAACTGTAGCCATGCTTTCCCGGCGTAACGTCGTAGATGATATTTGGCGAGTTATAAATGTGCGTTCTCATTTCAGGTCCGACGAGACCCCAAGAATACTTCTGTTCAAAAAAGGACAACAGATTTAATATTAGAAAAACACGAGTTAGCACTGACGCTTAGTACCATTGGCCTTGCTTCATCCATTTTCTTCTGGTTCTGGCCACGTCGGTGCTTTGTTAATGCGCAGCAGACAGCTCAGGCGCACATTATTGTTTTTTATGTGCACTTGTTATAGCGCCCCTTCAAGCTCTCTTTCTTCTCAGAGGTTGTCCCGAATGCAGAGCGGACACTGCATCGCAGTTTCACACCGAAGCGCTGAGCAATTGCGAATGAAGGAATTGCCCAATTAAGGTCCGTACGCGGCGAGGTGGATTCGAACCTCGAACCTTCCAGCTCCAAGGCAACGACGCCACCACAACACCACCGCGCCCCACACAATCTATATAAATAAAAATGAAACTTTCCAATAGTTCGTCGCATTACCACACCGAAAGCTACGCACGGATTGTTGTGAAAATTTACCAAAACCTTCCATTCAAATAGCACCGTGTCTTAAGATGTTTTCACCCGAAAAAACGCTACCGTTTCCACAAAAAGTGAACTTTGCAATCCGTTCGTCCGCCATTTGCAAATTAAACACGTCCCACACGGCTGCAGAGATTTCATAAACGCCGTCTCCAAACACAACAAACGAAACATCAATGAGGTGGCGTGCTATGACGTCATAAGCGAGTCGCGATTAATTTTCCAAAGAGGCCGCTTTTAGGCCTTTTCACAAAGCGGCCTTTGGGCTTGGATTGGACGCTGCGACGGAGGAAAGGAGCGGAGGGAGCGGGACAAAGACGGTGGGGAGGGAGCGGAGGGGGAGGGGAGGTGGAGGTCAAGAGGAGGGGAAGGGGAGGGGGACGGAGGGGAAGGGAGAGGGGAAGGGGAGTGGGAGGGAGAGGGAGGAGGGGGATGGGGAAAGGGAAGGGAGGGGGAGAGGGAGAGGGAGGGGAGGGGGAGGGGGAGGGGGAGGGGGAGGGGAAGGGGGAGGGGAGGGGGAGGGGGAGGGGGAGGGGAGGGGGAGGGGGAGGGGGAGGGGGAGGGGGAGGGGGAGGGGGAGGGGGAGGGGGAGGGGGGGGGGGAGGGGGGGGGGGGGGGGGGGGGGGAGGGGGAGGGGGAGGGGGGGGGGGGGGGGGAGGAGGAGGGGGAGGGGGAGGGGGAGGGAAAGGGGGAAGGGGAGGGGAGGGGAGGGGGAGGGGAAGGGGAGGGGGAGGGGGAGGGGAGGAGGAGGGGGAGGGGAGGGAGAAGGGGAGGGGGAGCCTCTTTTCAGCCACAGCAACGCGTGGCCGGGTTCAGCTAGTTGATTATAAATGTTTAAATACTGATTAATTCGTGTAGGAAAGGTTTTCAATAAATTAAAAAATTCGTTATTAGCCTAATTCCAGTAATATGCACGCATTTGACATTATGAATTTATGTGCAAAAAGTCTGAATGGTCACCTTTAAAACAGAAGTTTCGTTGATGATTGTCAAAGACTATCTAAAAAAATTAGTTAGGCTGCATTATAACGTAAGTTACCAACAGAAACCTTCTTACGAGAGCAGAGGGTTTAACACTCACCTTCCACACTTCGAAAGCATGTTCCATATCATGTTTCGATATCAAATTGTCATCGTCAACGTTGAAAACTCCTGAAAACACCAATGACAGTCTTTTCAACGGTTTCTGGCACAGCGTTTATGTATAATTGTACGTGCTTGTCTGCGTATACATCTTCGTAATCAATCAATCATGCAATCAATCAATCAATCAAAGTTTATATAGCGCCCCTTCAAGTTACCTGCTAAGAGGCGCTCCCGGCCGAGATCAAGCGAAAAAACAAGTCTTCAACAGTTTGTGAAATTGAGAACAGCTTGGGAGGTGTCGGTCAGATAGTCAAAGGAAGTCCATTCCAAGTTGTAGGACAAACATCAGAGAACGAACGCCTCTGCATTGTTGTAGAGGGAGTGAAAGGAACCATTAAGTCACCGTGGACAGCAGAGCGCAGTGCGCGGCGGCCTATGCAAATGGAAAGGGGGAGGCAAAGTTCACACAGATAAGAGGGTGCCCAGCCTGATAAGCATCGCCACACCAAAGATGCAATCCTAAATTAGATGCGCTGCGGGAAAGGAAGCCAGTGCAAGACCTTGCGCATATAATGGAAACCCCCCCCCCCAATAAGACGCGCGGCAGCCTGATGGACCCAGTTTGTATGTGAACTTTTTATAGCGCCCCTTCACGCTTTCGCTACTCAGAGGCGCTCCCGAAGGCAGAGCGGACACTGCATCGGAGTTTCACGCCAAAGTGCTGAGCAATTGTGAGTGAAGGACTTGCTCAAGGTCCTTACGCGGTGAGGTGTATTTGAACCTTCCGGCTCCAACGCAACGACGCCACCACTACGCCACCGCTCCACACAAATGTGCAATGTGTGCAATGTACATATACAATTAGGTATGTGTGTGTATGTATGTACGAGCCTGACCATTTGTAAAGCGCCGTGTAAGAACCTCTTCTTCCTCTTCTTCCTCTTCTTCCTCCTCCTCCTCCTCCTCCTTCTCCTTCTCCTTCTTCTTCTTCTTCTTCTTCTTCTTCTCCTTCTTCTTCTTCTTCTTAAAGTCCCTGGGTTCTGCCCGCCGGAGTCCGACGCCACTCTCTGTCTGAGTCTGTCTCGCGTCATGTTGCCCAGCTTCAACCGTCCGGTCAGCAGGTCTGCTCCACACCATTAACCCTTTGTAGGTGAGGTGGGGTATGACACACCCCCAGAGTCACTCAACTTTTTTTTTAAATGCGGAAAACGTCAAACCAGCTTCGATAATTTTTTTATACCTTTGTGAATATGAAATACAAACACTTGACCCTAATTTCAGGAATTTTGAACGAACAGTTTTTTTTATTTTAATGTATATTTGAAGGAAATTGCGTTTTTCGTATACAATGTTATGTATATTCGTGTAGCGCGCGAGTGGGCCTTGAACACGCCAATGCTGTGTTGATACCTGGCATTGAGAAGGCTGACGAAAATGTTGACTAAAGCATTTAAAGTTGTACAAAAATATTGGCTAATCGTGCATTTGATCATGTTGAGCATGAGGGCTCAAACTTGCACGGGTAAAGTACACATTGGATGGGTTCACCTTCTGGCCATCGAATAATGATTGAAAACAGATATGCTCGAAACGGTGGTGGGCACGGGAAGACTAGAACAAGTGAATTCTTTTGTATATATATATATATATATATATATATATATTTAGGGAGTGGGATATCAAAAGATGGGAATTGCGTGAATGAAGTTAAATCAAGACTATAGCCATGGGGATGACTGCCATGACCAAATTGACGAAGATTTGTAAGAATAAATCAATCAGCATCGACACCAAATTGCGGTTGATGAAGGCTTTGATGTGGCCAGTAGTGATATAATTATGGATGCGAGCATGGACTCTGAAAAAGGATGAGGAAAAGCGAATTCAAGCATTCGAGAACAAGTGTATCAGAAAGCTGCTGAGAATTCCATGTACTAAAATGGAACAGGTGTATGTGTCAGCGGGAGCCAGAAGAGGACTATTGGCCCACACCAAAATGCGAAAACTTCGATATTTTGGTCATATCATGAGACAGCAAAACGGTAGCATCGAAAGCAGCATCATGACGGGTTTTGTGGAGGGGAACCGAGGACGAGGCAGGCCGAGGATATCTTGGATCGACAACGTCCTGAACTGGACAGGACTTGTAGGTTCTGACTTAATGAGCGCGACAAGGAACAGAAGACTCTGGGCATTAAAGGTCCATTCATGTAACCAACCGTCGCGATGCGACGATGGCGACATGACATGACATGACAAACAGATATTATTTTGTTCGCGGTAATCGCCTGTTTAGTTGATAATTGATCATAGAAGAATAGTTTAACTCAAATTAGTGTTGGCATTTGATATTGCTACTTGAAAATAAAAATGTGTTGGGGTATGTCAGACCCCACCTCACCTCTGGCGTAACAATTCGTCACCTCACTTCCTAAGAGTCAACATCTTGGAGCACCTAGACCAAATTGTCTGATTGAAGAGAATATTGGGAGAGAGGCATGGAGGGCAACCTGGGTCAATGTCCGTATGTGTCCCACGCTCTCTCCTCAGACTCTCTTCACCGGTCTGTTCTGAGCGGCCTGTGCATGTCTGCTCCACATCATGACACCTTCAAGCCTCTGGGACGCTATGTCACTTGTGTCGTGGTTTTTTGCGGATTTCAATTGTCTTGGTCTTTTCCTGCCAGTGTATCGACACCCATCTAAAAAAAAGAAATGTTTTACTTCGTCCTCACTCAGCTTCCTCCCACCGTCTTTCACCGATTCAGTCGGTTCTCAACTCAGCTGCTAGATTGATTGCCCGCCTTCCCAAGTACTCTCACATCTCTACCTTTATGTTTCATGAACTTCACTGGCTTCCTCTCCGTGCTCGCACACAATTTAAGATCCTCACTCGGATCATAAAGGCTCAACGGGGTCTTGCCCCAAAATATCTCACTAATGTTTTACTTCGTCCTCACTCAGCTTCCTCCCACCGTCCACTTCGTTCATCCAACAGATTTGACCTCTTTGTTCCTCGGTCTAGAACTGTTATGGCTCAGTCTCGATCATTTGTCTCAATTGGTCCTTCTCTTTGGAATGCCCTTTCTCCTTCTGTTCGCTCTACACTTCTTTCTGGTAGTCTCTCCTCTGCTTTGTCTCTTCTCAAAACCTGTTTCTTCTCGCTGGGCCTTGCGCACTGGGAGCGCCTCTGAACGGTTTACCCTACTAGAGGCGCTTTATAAATGTTTAAATACAATACAATACAATACAATACAATACCCATCTGGCAAACCTTCCTCCTTTTGTCCGCGCTTAGGACCGGAACAGGGACGTTGTTGGTCCCCTGTGGCGGAGGATGGATGCAGCTTAACGTCATGTCCAGGGTGTAGATGCATCTTCTTCATAGGATTACTTAAAACGTAAGAACCTACATGGGTATACTTACATGATGACGCCCTGCATATAGGAATTTGCATTTATGAACAATCGTAGGCCTACATGTAGATTAATCACATATTACAGGGGCTTCTATCCCATGTATAGGCGGGCGCGACTTGCGCCCAGTGAAAAAATGGGGGGGGGGGGGAACAGAAGAAAGCCAAAACTCACGTCGATAGGGGGGAGGCCAGCCATGGAGGCAGTGTTTAATCTAGACATCTCTAGGAAAAAGTTTCCCAAAGAAATGACTTCCCCCCCATAAAAAATTTTCAACATTGTATTAGTTATAATAGTATTGTTATCTACATTGTTTCATCACATGAACTGTTTTAATACGCCACGATAAAATTTACTATTACCTAATTATAATAATATTAGTTATGGCCTACTATTTTAATAAATGATACAATCATATTATAATGATTTGATTTAATGTTAATACTTGTACAAATACTGTATTTGTACAACTAAATGCAGTGTTTAATCTGGACATCTCTGGGAGGGAGTTCCCCAGGAATGTAATTTTCCAGAAAAACCGATAGCCTAGTTGTTGTGAACATGTAGGCCTATAAGCTTATAGAATAATTTCTCCCTTCATAAAAAGTATATAATGCAACATTGACCCCCCCCCTATATAAATTTGACAGGTTTATACAAGTGCAGTTATCCCGTCAGTAGAAGAATTTGATTGCAAAGCATCGAAGTAGGCCCACTAAAAATAAGGTCATGCATCAAGCATTTTGGGGAAGTAGGCCTAAATGTATGTTTCAAGAAAGAAAATTAGGCGAAAGACTAAAAAATGTTGTCAGAAAATTTCTGTCTGAGCGGTTTCTGTTCGCCCAAAACAGCCATTTACCCCTCCCCAAAACCTAAATTCCCCAAAAAGCAGTGTGACTAGGTAAGACACTGATTAAACACTGAACTAAATGGCTTATCTCCAGTGCTATCTTTCAAATTTCAGACTGTCAAATTTCAAAAATATTTTGTTCCTTGAACACTTAGAAAAACAACATCATTATTATGTAGGCCCACATTGTATTTTATTGTATTGCAGAAATTGCAATGCGGAAATTGCAAAAATTTCTAATAAGGGGGAGGGACGCATATCACACCCAAAACCCCTCTCCGTCTTGGCGCTACGTGTTTCGGTGATCGTCTGCTGGATGCTTGTTTGTTTCTCCCCCAGAAACCTTCATTCTCTATAGTTAGAGGACAAGATTACATATTGCCGGGAGTATGTCGGCCCAATAAGGGGGGGGGGAGAATATGTATTGCGCCCGGCTGCTTAGGGGGGGATAGAAGCCCCTGACATATTATGCGTGTTTTTTTAAATATAGCTTAGGAGACGAGAAGATACAACGCGTAATACATTCTGGTCTACTTACCGTCAGTTCGAATTTCTTTGAAGGCGGAAAATCGAAGAGTGATGTTAGCAGACGGTAGAGCTTTCACTATGACTTTCTCAGGACACGATGTATTAATGGATTGTACGGTTGGCGGTGGCACCTTCTGATTGGCCCAGAGGAAGACTATGCGATCAACAGATGACATACAGGCATAATGTGCCACTGCTTGTCGGAACGATGCCAGACGGTCGTAGGTCATCATGAGAACGGTGAAATTATTGACGGAATTACTGTCCACTGAAACGTTGTAACCGGATTTAGACATCGCGTTGAAGTCGGGAATAAACATCGGATCACATTGAAGTCGATCTGATGATGTAAGATTGACCGTGAATGGATTAATACGAAAGTTTAACTGCTTCTTTGGAATAAGAGCTGCGTATTGCAGTTCGTAAATTATTATCGTTGCAAGGAGAAGGATAACGAGGAAAAGCAGACATTTCAGATTTTGTCTGACCATTTCGTTTGCTGTTATTTTAATCCAGATATAGATTCGTCGGCGTTGCTATTTGGTGTCGTCTCTGGATGAATAGACTAATTCCATTTCATCGTATAGTCTACATCTGCATGTAAATCATTATCGTAGCCTGTAATCAATCACAGACAACAACGCGATGTAGTTAATCGATTTTGCATCACAAAAACCTAAATAGCATCGCATTAGCACAGAGATTGCATATCTTTTCCTGCGCGCGATACACTTAAACGCACAGCAAAATTTGGCGATACACCATGCAATCGTCATTATGTCAAGATCTTTCAATTTAAAAAAGGCCTATAGTTGTTTAAGTTAAAATGGCCTATATATTTTAAATTGTAAAATTTTTAAGTATGAACATGTCGACACTGAATGCTTTTTACTTTCTTATGATGCCTAAAATGCTTTGGTTTTGTTTAAAAAAGCGCTAATATTCATATTGTGAATACATGTCTTCTCCCTGAGCGGTTTATTTTGATGTAAGTCAATCAGCGCTATAGCCTTTTGCATTTTTTAAAAACTCATTCATTGATTCAGTGTCGTCAATGAGCACTTCCAGATAAGCCTAGTTGCATTATCGTTTGATCCGTTTATTTCCAATTCACTCCAACTGCTGGTGTTTCACTCAGAACATTTATAAAGCAAACTTTACTCGATCTTGAAAGCAGGGCCATATACGAGGGTATGCGAGGGGATCCAGCGTGTACTCACCTCCGAAAACAAGGGTTTACGCGGGTATGTAGCATAATTATAATCACCTCACAAGGAATTCAACAGAAAAAAGTATTATAAAAGAAATTAGGAGCAGAAAATAGTCGAAAATCGCGGAAAGCAGTGGTTTTTGGACTATCGCGAACGCACAATGGGTAAATGTAAGAAGAAAAATGGTGATGATTTAAATAAAAGGTCGTCAGAAATTTTTCGGCGACAAACATTCGATTTTTTCCCTGACGTGTACTCACCTCAAAATTTACCAGTACAGCCCTGCTTGAAAGCACATCATTTTATGCCAGTGTTTTACAGGCTCTTTCAACCTTTTTTCACCGTGGTTGGACTGGGAGCGCTTCTGAGTAGATTTATTAAAGGAGCGCTGTATAAATTCTCGAAATTAATTAATTAATTAATTAATTTTTATTTATTGTAAGGAATTCAATACAGTTCTAAATCCATTTAAAAAAAATTACAAACCAATAAATTAAAAAAAATTACAACCTGATTTTACACAGTCACCCGTTCCTTCGTTGGAACGTAAGTCAAGAAGAACTTAGATATTTACAACTACGCACGGTATCACCAGAAAATGGTAATTTGCATCGATGTGCATCTCATTGCATGGCGACCTGCAAACACTTCTATCATTCGGTAACTTTACATAAAGAAAATTGCTTGAAATTGACCAATTCTAATTGAGTTGAGGGTTTCAATGCCCCAGCCATTCTTACGGTCCACAGTAAAGTCTTCTTTTCACACTCCAACGCAACGTGGATCATAGGCTAACCCCACCCCAGTTGGTCTTCTACAATTCTCAAACTAGTTCCAATAAAGTCATGGAAGATCTACCAAACTGAAGCCTTGCCAACGCCATCTTTCTGTCATGGTACCATAAATTATGGGCGTAGAATCGAGTGCTTGTCTGTGACTACCGGACAGGAAAAAAGCATTCCTCCTTGTAACTCGCCAGGGTTCTTTTCCACCTCAATAGCAACTTCTCCCTATGCTTTGACAGATCTTCCCATAATGTCATAGCCCTATTCAGTGACATAATTATCCTGAGGCACTGGGCTTCGAATCTCATGCCTATTCAGTGCTCACACCATTCACGCATTCGCTATCATCAGTATCATGACGCGGAATGTCTTCACCCAATGCATTATTATCACCACTCCTACGAAGAAATTGATTCTTGTGTGGCGCTATATCAATCGATTCCATAATCTCTGACACATATATCTTTTCCGTGTTTAATTAATTATTTATTATTAATCAACTATCTCAGAATTTCTATAAACGCCCGTGTCAAATTATAGATCAATCACATTAAACAAAAGAGAACCCTTCTGGAGTTAACCTTCTAGATAAGGGTATTAAACGGTATAAACTAGTAAAATAATTACAACTTGGTAAACGTGTAGTTTAGCGTAATTAATTATTTTCACGCCGTAAATTATTCCTAATGACTTGCAATAGTCTAACTCATCAAAAGCACACTTAAAATTTTGTAAGAATACTAATACTGACAGAAAATATGTTTTTAAAATGTCACATTTTCCATGCGAAATAGCCGTTCGAATCGCCATTGAACCACAACATCTGACCGGAAGTTGGGGTACGCGCCCAAACCATAGACGTATATGCGACTATAAATAACGTGTACGTCAAGACTTCGGTCCTAAGTTCTAAATGAGAAATGGAAGCTGGATGAAGGTATTTCTAGATGTGAAATAGAAGCCGGAGTTATTATTGAAGCAGAAGTGGGATTCATAAAACAACTGATGCAATTGAAAAAAATGGACTTTTACTTACTTACTTATTAATTTTTGCTTGCTGCACGCTACTTCCGGAAAGGGTCGCGGTAAAAGAACTGAAGTGCGCATGTGGTCCGAGCCTAAAAATTTTCTCACCTGCGGGTACCTAAGACCGTATGCATTCAAACGCACCTATTCCCGATGTCCGGAGACGCTCCGGTGATTTTATACGAATTTTAAAATATATTTAAATCTATAGGAAATTCAATGCTAAAAATCAGACCTCACTCTCGGCCGCCATATTTACATACAGAAGTTTACGTCGGACTTCCCATGACGTCACGGGAGTGTGTGTAAATATGGCGGCCGAGAGTGAGGTCTGATTTTTAGCATTGAATTTCCTATAGATTTAAATATATTTAAAAATTCGTAAAAAATCGCCGGACCGTCTCCGGACATCGGGAATAGGTGCGTTTGAATGCATACGGTCTTAGGTACCCGCAGGTGAGAAAATGTTTACGCTCGGACCACATGCGCACTTCAGTTCTTTTACCAGGGTCGCAATTGAACAACTTGGATCGGCGGTTTGTTACGACAAAATATTAAAAATTTTCGAACGAAATCCTTCTTTTTAAGATATTCGAAGTATAATCATACATAACTTTGGCAATAGCACGTTGACATAAATATTTTAAGACGCTTTTTGTGCCATTATAAGCGCGAAAATAATTAATTACGCTAAACTACACGTTTACCGTATCGTTAACTTTCCGAAATACTTTAGTTGCGAGTTTCGTTTAATTTCACGACAAAACTGTTAATTAATTATTTCTTGACATCATGACGGCGTATGAGTTACACAGACTAATTATAATCTGAACGAATAGCAGCGTGTCCAAAAATATAGCGCCACCTATCAGTGAGTAGTTTTATAGGAATCAATATTGGTTTTCCTTGTGGACTGTCCACTTTGCATATTGTCGATGACGATGCTGTGCGCTGGCATAGCGCGAACTGAAAAACGCTCAATAAAACAGAAATCAAAAATCAACAAATAAATAAACCTGTGACAAAAAATTTCCAACGCCACCGTTCGGTGTCCTACCATAAAAAAACAAAGATTGAAGATGGTTCGAGGAAACGGGGGAGGAATATGTTTTCCTAAGTGTGTTGATACGATGCAAATAATCTGTAACGCCCTCGGAATGTCTGGCTGTTCTTTTTCCGACCATACGTCTTCCCCACTAGGCCTATTTCTCGAATGCTTCAAGGTAAAGCAGGCCTATGAGCTCTCGATAGGCAACGACGCTCAAAAGCTCTCGAACTAGCCTAAAGAAAAGATATGAAATTAATTATCTAAACACTTAAAGATAGAACACACACTGCGCAGTGCGCGTGTTAAATCAGTGATTTTGAATAGTTTGTTCTAAGACTTTTTTAAACTCATGTTCACTGCTTGATTTAACAAATGACATTGTTGAAAACTATTTTTGTTCGCATGTGTGTGTGGCTCATAAAGTTCGGAGGTCTCTGTTCGACCGAGTATAGGCTAATTATGTTGAGCATACCTTAATCCGACTCTGTTCGCAACTCAAGGCTCTAGGTCTAAATCTAAACACTTAGGCCTAGTTTGGAGGTCCACCGTCGCTGGATAAGAAATAGGCCTACTATCAATATGCACGACTTTAATATGCGCATCTGCTTTTGGTTAAAGAAACAGAGTTTGCGAATAGTGCAGAGTAGTTTCGAAGACAGTTGGTGCGATGCGTGTAGTGGCTTGGTCTGTTGCTCAGCGAAGCTCCCGTGAGGTTCTTGGGCGTTGCAATGTGTACATGACTTTGATAGAAGACTCCGGAACAGTTGCAATGTTCTTTGACGAGGAAGTTCATGAAAATATCCTCGCAGTTTTTGTTTCGATCTATGTCTTCTCGTATCTTCGATACACACTTCTCCTCAAACATCCGAAGATATTCACGGTGAAGAAAGGCCGCTGAAGTGAGTATCAAACTGTAGCCATGTTTTAAATGCGGAACGACATAGGTTAGGCCTATATTTGGCGAGTTATCACTGTGCCCTCTCATTACCGGTCCGACAAGACTCCAAGGATACTTCTGTGCAAAACAGGACAACAGATAATGTATTAGAAAAACCCGAGCTAACACCGACGATTAGTATCATGATTGGCCTTGCTTCATCCATTTTCTTCTGGTTCTGGCCACGCTGGTGCTCCGTTGATGCGCAGCAGACAGCTCAGGCGCACATTATTGTTTGTATAGAAATCAGTCAGAATTGGAGAATTCTCCATCTTATTCAAGGCAGACTTTGAGCGGCCACAAAATTTCTGAGCAGCTCCTCAACAACAGTGTGCTCCTGGGTATCCAGCCCCAGCACTCACGATTTTGTGGCGGCGCTATAAAAGTCACGCCAAGCTTCTATGTGCACTTGTTACAGCGCCCATTCAAGCTCTATCTCTACTCAGAGGCGCTCCCGAATGCAGAGCGGACACTGCATCGGAGTTTCACGCCGAAGCGCTGAGCAATTGTGAGTGAAGGGCTTGCCCAAGGTCCTTATACGCGGCGAGGTGGATTCGAACCTCGAACCTTCCGGCTCCAAGGCAACGACGCCTCCACTACACCACCGCGCCCCACACAATTTATTATGTTTTAATGCTGCCTAATTCGTGTAGGAAAAGTTTTGAAAAAAAATCGTTATTAGCCTAATTCCAGTAATATGCCCGCATTTGACATTATGCATTTATGTGCATAAAGTCTGAAGGATCACCTTTGGAGTTTCGTTGATGATTGTCAAAGACTATCTAAAAAAATTAGTTAGGCTGCATTATAACGTAAGTTACCAACAGAAACCTTCTTACGAGAGCTGAGGGTTTACCACTCACCTTCCACACTTTGAAAGCATGTTCCATATCACGTTTCGATATCAACTTGTCGTCGTCAACGTTGAAAACTCCTGAAAACACCAATGACAGTCTTTTTTAACGGTTTCTGGCACAGCGTTTATGCATAATTGTACGTTATTGTATATAGGCCTACTTGTGCATCTTCGTAATGTGTGCAATATACATATGCATGTATGTATGAGTGTATGCACGAGCTTGACCATGTGCAAAGCGCCATGTAAGAATCTCTCAAGGGCGCTTCACGTAAAAAAACAATAGACGGTCATAAACCAAAAGACAAGCGTTCGAATCCACATTAAGCCGCCGCGTAGGGACATTGAGCAAGTCCTTAATGGTTTCTCTCTCTTTGTCTTTTGTTGACCAATATTGATAGTTAATTTGTACAATGTAGGCTACATGTTAGGTTTGTATTTCACGAAAAGCAATAAGGGGCGAAAATTTGTGGCTTATGGTTAGGAATATACAAACGTACGCCACAGATGCGCAAACAGATGCATAGGACTACTTAAAACGTAAAAACCTACATGTATGGGTATACTAACATGATGATGCCCTGCATATAGGCATTTGCATTTATGAACAATGATCGTAGGCCTACATGTAGGTCTAGAATAATAACATACGCATGTATTTTTTAAATAGGCTATAGCTTATAGGTAACGAGAAGATACAACGCGTAATGCATTCTGGTCTACTTACCGTCAGTTCGAATCTCTTTGAACGGAGAAAATCGAAGAGTGATGTTAGCAGACGGTAGAGCTTTCACTATGACTTTATCAGGACACGATGTATTAATGGATTGTACGGTTGGCGGTGGCACCTTCTGATTGGCCCAGAGAAATACTATGCGATCAACAGATGACATGCAAGCATAGTGTGCCACTGCTTGTCGGAACGATGCCAGACGGTCGTAGGTCATCATGAGAACGGTGAAATTATTGACGGAATTACTGTCCACTGAAACGTCGTAACCGGATTTAGACATCGCGTTGAAGTCGGGAATAAACATCGGATCGCATTGAAGTCGATCTGACGATGTAAGATTGATCGTGAATCGATTAATTATACGAAAGTTTATCTGCTTCCTTGGAATAACAGTTTTGTATTGCAATTCGTAAATTGTCATCGTTGCAAAGAGAAAGCTAACGAGGAAAAGCAGACGTTTCAGACGTCTGATCATTTCGTTTGATGGTATTAATATTTTAATCCAGATATAGATTCGTCGGCGTTGTTATTTGGTGTTGTCTCCAGATAATTCATTCATCGTAGTCTACATCTACATGCAAATCATTCTCGTTGCCTATAGACCTATTAATGATAGACGACAGTGCGATTTAGTCGATCGATTTTGCATCACAGAACCTAAATTAGCACAGAAGTTGCCAACATTTTTCTGCGCGCGATACACCTAAATTCAGTTAACTCACCAGAAAATTTGGCTACACACCATGCAATCGTCATTATGTCAAGATCTATATAAAAGGCCCATGTTAGATATCAGCATAATACCTGCTGTCATGAGTTATCTTAAATGGTGAGTTAAGCCCTAGCCTATTAAGGAAAGGGTGTCTAGAATTGTCATCGAAATACTAAGAGAACAAAGCACAAAACTCGTTTAGAAATTATTCAGGTAAAAAAGACAACTGAAAATTAAACTAAAAGACATATACATATAGAGCAAACAGTATCGTTAATAGACTACGCCTATATAGCGCCCTAATCGATGGTCGTGCCCTCTCCAGACCCCCCCCCCTTCCAACAAAACTTGGCCCCCCTCACGTTTCCGTTCGCATGGAGACAGTTTCTGCAGGTGTGAAGAAGTCCTGTTACGCAGCGAGGGGCTTCGGTCGGCTCACTGGTCTGGTTGTCTGGTTTGGTTGCTTGCCTTGTTCTGAAGTCGTCCGTTGGTCCGTTCTCGTCCTAGGATGGAAGATGAACCCAGCGTCGAGAGTTCCAGTCCAGCTGGCGTTCCAGCTACGACCGCTGGTCGCGTCTTGTAGAGGAGTGCCAGTTCCTTCCGGCACCGCCCACCTCTGTCGTAGAAGTGGCGGAGAAGATTCCGCCCTCACAGACACCGCCCACGTCTAGCATAGACGTATTCACGTGGCAGAGAAGTTGCGAAGAAGTGGCGGAAAGCGACGGAGAAATGGCGGAGAAGCGCCCGCTCTTTCTGGCCCGTCCTCGTCTGGTAGTAGCACCGTTGTGCTCGGAATTCGCCTGGTAGCACCGTTGTGCCCCGTATTCACCTTCTTGCACCGTTGTGCGTTGTCCTACGCTCGAACTTCCTTCAGTAAAGTTCAGCGTGCATGCCCACTTGTCCACTTCGCATCTCCGACCGACGACTGATGACTTACCGACGACTGACCTCCGACAACTGACCCGCAGACAGTCCGCTCTCTTGCTTATATAGGCCTATCCGCCTTCCAGACAGATGACCTTTACCCCCGACACACCTTTTGGACCCAACGACCATCGACGACCATCGATATATTATAAAAGCTGGATTATTATAAGTATAGGCCTATATGCTATTGTCCAACTCTCATTTAAGCACATAATATATATAGGCCTACGACATAACACAATATAGATACAATGCATAGGGCCCAATGTTATTTACAAGGGCAACTCGTGACAATACCAAACACTGATATCAGTGTGCTCCGTCATGGAAGACATAACATCAAAATAATGTCATAAATAGACACAATGTAAAATTTCCAGTTGACCAGAAAAGTCCGAGCAGAAATTCAGAAAGAGACTCACCGATTCAGAATCACCATTGGGCTACCTTAAACGGAGCCTTTTCTCGCGTTTGTAGCAAAATAATAGCCTACTCGAGTCGCTTCAGCTCCGGATCTGAATAGCCTTTGTGAAATAGCCTACAAAAATAGCAAAAAAACCGCTCTCCTTCTTGCTAAAGCCGTCTCTTGACGTCCCACCTTTTGGGCTACTATCGGCCTATAGAGAATAATAATTATTTATAAAGTATCTTACAAGGTCTATCATTCATTCGTTGTCTACCATTCGCTGCTTGATCGCTGACAGCCCCCAGTCACACATCAAACGATCAACGGAGAATTTATGAAGGCAGCCACCGCCAGGCAACCGTCTCAATGCTCAGGGCAATGCCCGGTAGGTCTATACTTTGATATTACTGTAGCACTATTTTATGCACAGCAACACAAAGACTTCGATGGTACTTCAAAATATGAAGTCGTAGATCTAACAGTGGTTCAGAGTGCTGCGGCATTCATGCTATTTTGGGATAGTAGCCTATATCAGCGCCTCTTCATACAGTCCCACAAACACGTCGGCCCTTCCAAAACGCCAACTACAACACGCAACGCATGGCTAGTTCAGAGATGACCAGACAAGACACTGCGCTGATGATAAACAGAATGATGGTAGTGCTACAATAATAAAGCAGTGATGACATTTATGGCCAAGGCCACCAGCCTTATCCCTAGTCAAAACATGCATTTTGGCGCCCCATGCAAAGTATAAGCCTAAATGTGGTACCCTCAAATTCACACTCAACTGTTCAGCCCACGTCAGAATCTAGCCAGAGCATTGTATGCGCTCAACTGAGTAATTTATTATATTTCTTTATTAGTACTTTGGAGGCTGAATAATATTCAATTTTGGGAAAAATGGTTAGAAGCTTGGGTCATTCTTCCACGACCGTTCCTTCTCTGTGGTCTACGGGTCTATCAAGATTGCACGGGTTCTTACCCCGTTTGGCCTGGATGTCCTCCAATCGCCTGCAGCTCAACTCATGTAAAACCCAGTTTACTTGGCCTGGCACACGCCAACAGCTCGCCAAAATTGACCTGGAGGTTCTTGCCCACGAGTTCCCGCAGTTTGCCTTCTCTTTCGCTGTTCGAGACCGAACCTTGGTATTACATTGGACTTACCTTTACGCGGTATATCAACCTGTTATATGCCGCATTTGCTACTACGCGTCAGCTTGGAATGGTGTTCCGCTCCTTAACCTCCAATGCTACATTAACACTAATCCACTATTTTGTTGTCTCTTGCCTGAACTACTGAAACGCCCTCTATGTGGGTCTCCCGGTGACTCGGGTTAGGTGTTTGATTATAGGCCTAATTATGCGGGAAATCTTGCAATAATCTTGCCATAGATTTTTGAACTATTCGCTGAGAAAGATGTTGATAATGGTGACAGTATTTGCAGTTTAAAATCACTGTGTGATAACAAAGACCATTAGCGACGCCCTCTTCCTGTATCCAGACCTGGGACTGGCACTGGCAGAGTGCAACCAGTGACGGAGTCATGTTGATAATATATTTTCAGGTTATAAAATGCAGCAAGTTATAACAGTTCAGTCGTTTGATATGTTGTTGCTGTGTGCGTGCGTGCGCGTGTATGTGTCTGCGCGCGCGTGTGTGTTGCGTGTGTGTGTATGCCTGTGCTGCGTGTGTGTGCTTGCATGTGTGCGTGTGTGTGGTTATGTGTCAATAAGATTATATCCTCAAACGCATGAATAAAAATGTGAGAAATAGGTATAGGCTATGCCGCTATAGTAGGGCCTATGAGAAAACTACTACAACTGACTATCATAGTCAAATGTCAACAACGAAACGTGAAAGCGCGTGTATAGATATTCGTTCAGTAAACAACATTCACCAGATGTCCCCAAAGCAAAATAGTAATAATGAGAACCTGTTATTTAATTGTTCGGCTTCACTTGTCCGCAGGACATTATTTAATAAATTAGACTAGTTCGAAACACTATTATTGTCAACTTGCTGCCTAATAATTAGTGCGGATTGTGTATACTGTGTTCAGCAATCGTTAACAGTGTTTTCTTCCACTTTATTCGGAGTCTTTTATCTTCCAGGATGTTGAACTGACTCATCCGTCTACTTGTCGCCTTTAATTGCTCCACTGTGATCGTCTGCAAGATGTGTAGAAGATCCGGAATGGAATCGTAGTAAATTACGTTCGGAAAATGATAATAGTCGGAAAAGTTAATCCAGTAACGCGTCGCCGTTTCATTCCTAGAGTTTGGATCAGGTACTGAACGTTGAGAAGGATGTGGATCGATGGGTGACCTGTCCTTTTTCCATTTAGAAAGCCAGTTATATGTTCTATAAAGCAATGCGCCATATTTGCATTCCCAATAAATTAGAAGCTCTTTAGATGGCGCAAACAATGGTATATTCATTCGGTATTGCTCGAAAAAGCTCATGACCGATACTTGGTAAGGCACGTGAACTATTCCTCGATGTGCAGCAATATCACGATATTTGTAATTGTTGTACTTACTTGACATAGGTCTTATTTGGAATGTGCTATTCGACTGCCTATGAGCATCTGTAAAATTCTTTAGGAAGAGTTCGAAGAATGGTGGATTACTGTTTTTGGCAAATAGGAATTCCATTATTGTCGGATTGTACGACGCGTTGGTATAGTTGCAGAAGCTCGGAAACAACTGTGGCTGAATCCCAGTAAAATATTTTATGTACTCAACATCGTACAGGCTATTAGCACCAATGATATTCCGAGGCATTGAAGCGTATCGAATAAGGTTTTCGTTCCACTTCGTCCAACTTTCCTTTCCAAATCGTCCAAGTTCATATCGGTCTGTGGAAATTATGATGAGGCTCTTGTTGAACGGTTCGTATAGTTCGCAAAGCGATGATAGGTGAAAGCATCCAATGGCGTCCACACTCTGCATTTCTGCGTCGTTCTTGTAGGCATCGTAAAACTGTGGAATCAGAGAATGATTCAGATACAGTCCATTGTCTGGTGTGAGTACCTTCAGCGTTTTCATGGCATCGCATGTGTTCGTCCGATGACATCTTTGTCGGTCTATGCTTTTGTCGATGAACCTTACGCCCATTGGTGCTAAATACGTTTTCAGATCATGAATAGGTCCAATGTGAGAGTCGCTGCTCCAGATAACTAGTGGTTGAATTTTAAAAATGGGCATTCGCACATCCTCGATGCTCGTTGAGTGGTAACCAGTCAAACCAGAGGGATGATCATCATAGAAATACCGCTTCAACATCATCGAGATAATTAGAGTGAACAGAATAAATATGAATCCATATCTACGCTTCATCGTATTCTTGTTTGGTCAGATTATGATGACACTTTCAAATAAGAGAACGTTTTCTTGTACCTGAAATATATTCATTTATCAAGGAAGCTAAAACGAAAGATATAAATGCTGATATCATGCTCAATAAGTTACTATAATTATATTTTCCAACTTTACAAACAACATAAGCTTACATGTACGTGCCCATCTTCCTCAAATTATTACCGGTACAATAGGGGAAAGATGCCTACAAAGAACCGCTGTCTCAATTGGACGACACCGATTAACACCCTAGATGCCCATCTGGCATCGGTTTTAAAGTGTGCATTTTTCGCAATTGAATAGATTAAAATCTTTGCAGTCAGTTCTATGGAATACTAAACATTTATTGAATTATTTTTTAAAACTCTATTTCATGTGGTTCTGATCAAATTTTAGTCGTGCCTGACAACGAGCGTATAATAATTATAGCCTAATGTTGTGCTGTGTTTCTTTAGATAGTTAGGGGAGAGCGGGGCATAATGGGATATTTAAGGCATTATGAAGTTTACATCATAAATTATAATTAATTACAAATCAGGACTTTTAGTGCTCACATTGTGCAGGCATTATAACGTACAGCATCGACTAGAATAATCCACTGCAATGGTAGCATTCTAGGCTGTCATTTTAAGGAACGTGCTCGTCATTGCAGTGCTGATAGTTATGGTTTAGAAATTTAAAAAGTGTCCCGTTCCATTGTTTTAAATATTCTCATTTCAACATTGTGATGGTAACTTGTAGGCTGCCATCTTCAAAAAATTTCAAACATCTAATTGCAAAGAGATATGGTCGAGATTTTAATAACTGCCTCAGCTTCTCAGAGCAAGTGGCAAAAGCAGATAAATGTACGTTGGCTAAGAAATTGGCATTATGGTCTGAAGGATAACCCTAGGCCTTTACAACTTATCAGGATATCACCCTACAGCATCCACCCATACATTTACTGCAAATTCTTTTGTCTGCAGTCTAGGTGTGACTTTTAGCAGAACATTGTCTTCTTCCATCACTTCACCATTTTCTCCGCTCTTATAATTTTCATACTTCATGCACACGGGTGAAGCTCGCCGAATCAGCCTTATAATTGACTTCAAAACTGCCTGTGAAATCGTCGTATCTATATAGTTCACGCCAAATTTCAATAGGCCTGAAGGCCCTATTCTTTTCCTGAACATAGATAGGCTTATATCACCCAAATGAACCGCCTCAAAAATGTTCACTCTGTGTTAACCTACTATCATCTTTGTGTTTAACTTATTTACCACTAATTTCTCGTTGTTTCGTGGAATTAGGCAAAAAGTAACTGCACAAGATCTGATTTTCAAATTTTCAACTGCACAAATTTATTTCCCAACTACACACTTTTGTGTCTAGCTGCACGTTAGAATAAGCCCTGGGCAGGACACTGAGGACAGGTTTGTACAACCTAGAAATCGTGGACTCTCAAACATTAGCCTACATTAAAGAGCGCTTGTCCTGAAACGCGCTGAGCACAGGTCCGAGCCTCTGATCAGATGGCTAATTAATATTATTGGTCTGTAGCCTACAGCAACATCAAAATACAGTGTTTGCATTGTATAAGAGCTGACAATTTCAGCGGAAGAAAGCTGAGAACAGATAAAGAGAACAAAAACAAGCTTACGGTAAGAAAGTAAGAAAAATAATACCATCACTCCACCTCAGATGGCGTTCTCGTGCAAGTTTGCTGTAGCAATTTCGCATGTAGACCTATGATCTGTAATCATTCGAGAGAAAAAAATGGTCTCAACAAAAATTCTCTTCATCTAAAACGATAACCTTACAAACAACCGGAGATTAATGTCTCAGCTGTCGCTCGGGCTATTAAACAAACCACGCAGACCTAGAGCCAAACAACAGACAAAGGCCTACACGGGCGAATGCACATGCTGCTCTTCGCTTGATTTTCAGGACCTGTCTTAGCGTTTATGCAAAAGTCGATGGACAAATTACTTGGGATATCGACTTCAGCTTATCGAACTGATGTCCACCAGAAGCAAGTTGGCTAGCCTACAGTAGCCTAACTAGGGTGGCAAAAATTCTTTTGCACGCATAACACTGGAGCAGAGGGTGAAAATTGAGACCGGTTTGAAGGCATACTGAAATAGAACTTACACAAAGACTTTCAATTATGTTGTTTTTATTATTTTATTTCTATTATAGGGTGTCTCGATAGGTCGTGAACGATTTTGAATGCAGATAAATATATGTTATTCACAATATAATGTGGAAAGTTTTATACTGGCGGATAGGTTATTCAAATGAAAATGTTTATATAAAGAAATTAGATCACTATCTCACTTAATAAAATTGTAGCGCCAATTTCCGTGACGTCATCAAATTCGTGCCAAATAAACGTCAAATTAAGCCGCAAACATTATTGTACGGCCATCATTGTTAATCCACGCATAATTAATTAATACAAATTATCATTTAGTATTTAATAATGTTTCCTTTACTCTTTATTACAGCCTCAAGTCGATTAGTCATCGAGAAAATAGATTTTTTTAGTTGTCAGAGGTAGGCCTATTGATGTCCATGCCTTACGAAACCGACGTTTTAAGGTGTTCAGTGTCTGGGGTTCGGGTCCGGCATAAACAGTTGGATTAACAAACCTCATATCATTCCAAATAAAACTTCAGTCACTTCGACTTATTACATCAATGAGATACAGGAGAAAGAGGTCAAACCCGCATTCCAGCGAAGTGGAGTAGCCTATGCGCTCAGTTCACAGCCACAAAAATGCTTCGTAATAACGGCGAAGCTTAGGATTATTTCAACAGGACGGTGCACGACTGCACGTGCACACACATCAAAGGCCTCAGTCGAATGGTTGAAGAAGAATATCAATGGATAGCCTACATCTCACCGAGGGACTGGCCGCCTTATTCGCCGGATTGTCACCAATGAAAAATGTTTGGAGTATTATGGCGGCAACTGTTTATGCCGACACCGAACCCCAAACGACCTAAAACGTCGGCTTTGTAAGGCATGGACATCAATAGGCCTACCTCTGACCACTCTGAAAAATCTATTTGCTCGATGACTAGTCGCCTTGAGGCTGTAATAAGGAGTAAAGGAAACATTATTAAATACTAAATGATAATTTGTATTAATTAATTATGTGTGGATTAACAATGATGGTCGTACAATAATGTTTGCGGCTTAATTTGACGTATATTTGGCACGACTTTGATGACGTCACGGAAATTGGTGCTACATTTTTATTAAGTGAGATAGTGATCTAATTTTTTTATATAAGCATTTTAATTTGAATAACCTATCCGCCAGTATAAAACTTTCCACATTATATTGTGTATAACATATGTTTATCTGCATTCAAAATCGTTCACGACCTATCGAGACACCCTATATTATTGCTATTAATAATTCTTTAAACTCTCTGTGTCTCTCTGTGTCTATGTGTGTCTCTCTCTCTGTCTATCTGTCTCTTTGTCTCTGTCTCTCTGTCTATCTATCTGACTCTCTGTGTCTTTGTCTATGTCTCTCTCTCTCTCTCTTCTGTCTCTGTCTGTCTGTCTGTCTGTCTGTCTGACTGTCTGTCTGTCTGTCTGTCTGTCTGTCTCTGTCTGTCTCTCTCTCTCTTCTCTCTCTCTCTCTCTCTCTCTCTCTCTCTCTCTCTCTCTCTCTCTCTCTCTCTCTCTCTCTCTCTCTCTCTCTCTCTCTCTCTCTCTCTCTCTCTCTCACTCCATCTCTCTCTCTCTCTCTCTCTCTCTCTCTGCAGAAGACTATTAATTTTCACCTCTGTGTTTGTGCGAATTACTTTGTATTTATTACGGTAGAGAGTAAATTTGCTTTCATTTTCAATAATTATTGTAGTTTTTTACATATAGGTTTATGTGATGTAGAGCGCCTCTTTTTGGTTGACGCACGGAGTTATTTTTCATATTTTAATTGGCTTAATATGAGGAAATGCTTCATCATAGCTTATCTTAACCATTTTCAAAACAGGTTATATAAACTATGCTGTGCGGTGTAGGTGGAACATCAGTAGTCTTGGTAAATAAACATTTTGTGGTATTACTTTCAACGTATTTATTAATGATTATTTCTGTGAGTTTGGCACCATAGCTGGTACAGAAGTGCTTGAAAACGCTGCGGGGAAAACACCAGAAATAAAATTTATTCAGGACGTGACTTAGTGTCGTTAATTTTTCCGCGAAAACGTGATAAAACGGAATTGAAAGTTTAAACAGCTGCAACTTTGGCAAACATGAAAAGTTTCAGTGAAATTTCCGGGGATTGTTGGAAATTCATTCCCCTGCAAATTGGAAAATTTTCGCAGAAAAAGTTCAATCGGTTGCAAAGATATTGCATTTTATGCTGTGGAACTTTGTTTATTGAACCACCCTGTATTTTTTTAATTAGCCTTTGTCAGTCACATTTCAACTATGCAACGTAAATGTGTGTGGGTGTGCGTGCGCATGCATGTAAAGTGTGAGTGCGCGCGCGTATGTGAGCGTGCAGTGTTTAATCTAGTTCCCACCTCTGGGGGGAATTCAGGTTTCTGGGGGGGGGAAGACAATTGAGCATCCGAAGGACGCTCGTGAATCGCGTAGCGCCAAGACCGGTGTAAAGGTTTCAAATTACCCCCCTGAACATTACCCCCTGCAAGCCGTAATTTGCATCAATCATAGGCTATTTTAATCGGAAAAAAATATTAGCCTCGAAGCCATCCATTTCTCCATGTAACTTCAGCGGTGATTTAGTATTTTAGTTACAGATGAAAATATTGATAACAAACCACGAAGTGGGATGACGGATGAAAATCTTCGCACCAAAACAAGAAGCGGGGTGATTTTTCTGATATTTGCAGTGCAATAAATGCGATGATTGATGCAAATTACAGTTTTCAGGGGTGGGGGTAATGTTTAGGAGGGGTAATTTGAAACCTTTACACCGGCAACTTTTCTAGACCACTTTCAGCCCTGCCTAATGGTACCCTCTGAAGATGCCATTTTAGCAAAATAACTCCATTATTTCAGTACTTATTAAAAAGTGTTTCAGAATTTCAATATAATATTTATATTATATAATTATAATTAGGGGCCTACAATAAAAATATCTTTATGTATCAAGTTCAGGTTTTAGTATTTTAGTTACAGATGAAAATAATGATAACAAACCACGAAGTGGGATGACGGATGAAAATCTTCGCATCAAAACAAGAAGCGGGGTGATTTTTCTGATATTTGCAGTGCAATAATTGCGATGATTGATGAAAATTACAGTTTTCAAGGGGGTAATGTTTAGGAGGAGATAATTTGAAACCTTTACACCGGTACCAAAATCGGGAAGCCACATGTAGTAATGATAACAATCATAACACCAACATCAGTGCACTCCAACACTCAACTTAACTAAAACCGGTCTCGGCCTTCAACCGTAGAGCACCTCTATTTATACTGCTCAACCATCCTCCTTGACAGTCTAAACGGGGTGCGTCTTAACTATACGTGCACGTGTGAATATGACTAGATGATGGGAGCAGGGATAAATCCCAAATATATATATATATATATGTAACGCCCGCCCCCGCGTACACTCCCGGAGTCGCCACTTCCGGTCCAACGTGTGAGGGGACCGCGTACTGTTGTGAGTCGTAGTCTAGAGAGATAGAGGGAGGAAGGGAGGCGGTGGCTCCCGGGTTCGAACTCCGTCCGGTCTGAGGCGGCCAAGCCCCTCGGGCTCCTACCGCTTTGTATGAAATCGGAGCTTTACACAACAGTCGCTCGCTCCTCCGCAATATACCAGGGTTGGGCGGTAAGGCAAAGTCTTTGGGCCAAGCACCCGAACTCTCTTCCAGGCCGATGGTCGAGTGGTAAGGAGCGTCTACAGTAATTGCAGTGGTGAAGGTACCAGGGTTCGAACTCACAACAGATTTCTGCGTTGGTATGGGCGATTCTAACCGTTCAATGCGAGCCACGACTTCCGTTAGAGCTTCTCTTACGTTGTAATGTACTGCAGAGATTTCCTCTCTGACATTATTCTGTACCGAGGCAATCGCCTCTTCCACGTTAGTTTGTACGAGGGAAATAGCTTCTTCCACATTGCTTTGTACCACAGAAATAGCCTCCTGGGTCTCCCTAGCATTACTCTGTATGGTTGCCTGCATGGCATCATGCGTGGATCTAGCATTAGACGAAATCGCCTCTTCAACATTAGTCTGTATAGATTTAGCGTTTGTTTGCATTGCCTCTAGCAATATTCCCATCTCAAAGGCAGAGGGTGGTCTGGAAGGTTGCGATGGAGTTGACGTTCTGCTCTGCTCCATGGCGCTATATAAGTTTCGATAATTTCACTTCCTAAGACTAGCAAGAATTAAATCCGAAGGTTTAATTAATGAATCTTATTATTATCAGAACCATTCAATAGTTATTCGCAATGTTAATCAACAGTTTACAGTTTAAGGCAACTGATAATAATATGCAACACAATTCAAACAGACCTCAATCGGAGCAGACAAAATGAATCCCCAATTTTGTACTTAGATGCCAATCTTAATTTATTAGCCTAAACGACCAAAATGAATTTCGTATTGAAAACCCAAGTAAAATTGTACCTTCTACTAGAGACACAGGACTAGGACGGCGTTATGCGAGGAAAGGCGCAGATGCGGCGTCGAATCCGGGACTTGCGTCGATGAAATGAGGCTCGGAAGAATCCGCCAAGCCCGACGCTGAGTTGTCGCTAAGACCGAACTGGCACGTCGAGAACAGGGAATCCACGAAAAGATATATTAATAATAGATTGACGCCCGTAGGCTAACTGCGCAGAAGATATCGACGACAGAAGAAATTCCGGAAAACCCGAGTGGTTTCGATCCAAACGACAGAAAGATCGAAAACCCGAACGAAGGACTTAACTCCTTTACGAAGATGCGAAACAGAACCACAGCGCTGATCGTAACACAAAACCGCAATGCAATCGGCTCCTTGCCGGTTTTTAGAATTTCCGTACAGAATTCGTGAAGAACAAACGTGACAACGCAATAACTCAGACGTCGAATCCACGCCGACTTAAATAAACTATTACGTTTCTGAAATAATCAAACTCCGATTTTGTAACTTGCTCTCCAGAGCTACACGTCTATCCTCGTCGAAGTCCGTCGTGAATCTGCCGCAACTCTGCGCGTCTCTCTTATATAATCTTCCTAGGGGTGACGCTTGCGCATGCGCACAAGAAGACCGCCACACGTGCTTCGCGTTGCCTCCCTGTCTCAGGTCACGTCGACACGGAGCGCACCGATTCAACCTTTCAGTTCAACACACGAAGGCCTTAATGGAAAACTTCCAATGCGCAGTCAAACCGTGTGACGGCGAGAGCAAATATCGACGTACACAGACCACACGCTGACATGTCCTTCTTTGTCTGTTTCTATGCACCAGCGACGTTTGCGTCGGTATCTCTGCCTGTACGCGCGATTGGACCGGTCGGTGACACTCTTCTGGCCGTCGCTCCATGCCCTCGCGTTTGTCCTTCTCTATCTGTTTCAATGTATCAGCGACTACTACCTCTGCCTCGCTGCGTGTATGCGCGACTGCACGATCGACGACTCAGTCTGCCTCCCCTCCTCGTTTGGCCGTCGCTGCGTGCGAGCCGCCAAAGGCCGATACCGTGAGAGAATCACACGAATACGGATCAACAAAACTAGTCACGGCAGCTGCAGCGATCTGCCTACGTCAGAGAACGCTCCAATTCGCGTCAAAATCGAAATCAACATTAAAATCTAGGTCACCAATATTATCTAGGTCACCGAATGCAGCTCAAAAATTGATAATATTATATATATATCAGACCACGAAAATACCAAGGGATCCAAAAATATATAATATAATATTGCAACTAAAATTCCGTAGCGTCTAGTTATACGCAAACGCTACACTCTCACCGCCCAAGAAATTTATTTCAGACGATGTTTAAGTGGTAAAACAGCCTCTGAAATTGTAAAGTAAGGCTACAATTTATGTCTGTTCCGACTGTTATAGCAAAAGTTCAAACATTAAATGCATAAATCAACAAATATGCGACGCCCAATCGTAACCGCGGCAGCGCAAGCGTTGGGCAATAATCGGTTTACCCGATTCATAGTTTAGTCTAGAGTGTCATTAAAAGTTCTGAATTTATATAGCTCCATATAATTATTTATATATATATATATATAGGCCTGTCATTATCACAAACTTTCCTCAGTTCAGTTTATACAGAAAAGTCTACGGCAAGCCCTAATGCAATTCACAGACAGCAGTTTAAGCTTGACCCACTCAGGTCATCATAATCAGCCTTTCACTTAGGCTTATAACGGCGTTTCAACACACACAAGGTTTCTTAGGCTTTTCATGTGGTAAATTCTGTGGGTACAGATATAGCTTACCTAACATTTCGCCAAAACCTCCAATTAACGCCTAGTTACAATTCTATCCTCTATTAACGGCCTTTAACACCATAGCCTATAATAGCACACAGCTAACTCACTATAATATTATTATAACTGCCTATCTGCGTAATATTATTAGCATTTGCCATAGAGAAATCAGCATAACTCCAATTTAACATTAGGCCTAGGCCTGCTTCTAACAATAGCATCCATCACTAGGCCTATTTACATAATTATTAATTAATAAAATGCAAACGGCAGACGCCGAAATGAAAGTGGACAGCCATTAAGCCTAATCACATCCTAATTAATCTTAATTTTTAAAATGCGACAGCAATATATAATAACTGCAGGCGCATCTTTTTGAATAAGCCGGATATTAGACTATAGTTAAACATAAGCCTACATTTCCAGCACGGCTTATCCCAGTCTTAGAAAGCCTAATTTAATTTAATAAACCACAGCCAATGCACAGAACTTAATTAGGTCAACTTAATAGGCGTATACTGCAATTTACGCTAAAGTACAATGTTACACTGTAAACGTCGTCCACGTTCCAGCGTAATCATAATTATAGGCTGCATATAATTATCATAGGCCTATGCAAGAAATTATACAAGGTCCATCACGATTTTTAAAATGCGGCTGCAAACTAAACATAAATCTATAGGCCACTTTAGCCTATCTTTAGTCCACATATAAAATAATCACAGTCCACTTAGCATGAATATATGGTATCTATACTCTTCATTCCCTCAGTCTATCATTTAGTCGTACGCGTTAAACAGGCCACCCACAAGATCATACACGCCTGGGAAGAATCATTGGTCGACTTCACCGGCTTCTCTTTGAACCTAGGATAAGCGCGTCGCCTTCCCCCACCCCGTGTGTACATCGCACATCGTGGGACTTAACTGCCTGGAAATCGCCCATATAGACTTAGACACACGTGCAGCGTACGACGACCTATAAGCCATGCTGACCTGCACAGAATTAAGCCTACTTAAGCATTCATAAAATTAGGATAACCCTCAGTGGCTAATTATACGTTACATGGCATATATAATAATAATTCTTACGTTTCATGTGTATAGGCCTACACTAAGCCTGTACATAAAAATTAAGGAGGACATCCCTTCTTTCGTTCATCATTAAACCAGGCCACATGACCACACGGTCAGATACGCCTGGGAATTTTCAACTGTATTATTGTCGGCGCTTTAAAACGTCACATCTCGGATTATAGCCTACCGCCAATCTCCCCCACCGACTGCAATAACATCTGCAGAGCGTGGAAATTTTAGGCGACCAGCTACCTCGACTAAATGAGCCTATAGATTAGTCCATGTCACCGTACACATAGCATTATTATGCACAAATAAACAGATCAGAAACTAGGTCACTCAACACGACAGATTAAAACCTTACACAACAGATAATGAAAAATAATAATAATAATACTAACCAGCTCAAATGCATGCTGCAGAATTGATGCAAAACTATACGCCACCAGTTCTATAGTTAGTAATATAATAATAATATAAAACACTGGGCTAATGCTTCGGCCCGATATTATTATTCTAAGCCGTGAATCTCATTAGCTTTCAATTTCAATCATTAACCCGACCAACAAATATAAATATTACCCGGCGGAATATTTAAAGAGTGCAGCTATTTAACTCCAGCAAGCCTATATTTAAGATATTATTATCGTCTACGCCTTAGTATTATTATAAGCAGGCCTACAGAAGGAGAAGATATATATTTATACTCTTTCTATTTGTTACACAACCTAGGCCCATACGATTTTTATGTAGTGCTCCGACCAATCTATTATTATCAGTTAAACAAAATTATATATAGCCTATCCATTCCAGCTTATCTATGCTAATCCTTATTATTATTTCTGAACTAAAAAAACATATATATATAGGCCTATACACATTTATACCATTCAAGACAGCTATGTATTATTAATAAAATCTGTATCTACAAATTATATAGGCCCCTCAGCAGTTAATCACAGTATAATATTATTATCACTTATAGGCCTACTTTAAGCCTATAATTTAATTATATGGCGCCCTTCCAGATATAAGCCTACAATTTAATATTATAACCGTGTGTACTCTAGGCTTAAAAATATTTTTATATGGCGCCGTGCACTATGTACAGTTTACAATCACCACAGCTGAACAAAGCAGAATATATAGGTCACTCCAACAAAACAGGACATAGTATAGGCCCATGTCTCAACATTATCAATGCAAACTATATATGTAATTATATCGCTGCGAATGCTACAATATTACACGAAGGGCCTCTAGAATTTTTATATAGCGCCATTTTAAATCATCAATGATGCCTCTATCATTTATTATTATATATCTGCTATGCTCACGACTAATTAAAAATCTTATGTAGGCCTACTGCTGCATCGAATTTAACTGAGTGAATCTGTTATTATTATTCTTAAACCAATTAATTAACTAATCATGCCATATATATGCAGCAAAACATAAGCCTATTATTATAATTATAAAACAGGACATCTAAGGTCACACAATTATTATCATCCTGGCCAACGCCTTAATGAAAACAAGGCGACCTTAGCCATTATAACATATATATCTCCTCAGGTCAGAAAATCATTCATATAGCGCCAAACCACAATATATATCATCCAAAGCAATATTATTAAAACCTGTCCATTGTCCAATGCAATACAATACAAATATTAATCTATGCAATTCAGTACAAATACACAGTTCAGTCAACTTACAATACAACATTACAGCTCTTACACAGTAACTCACACATGTAAAAACCATTACATGTAAAAATAACCCATTTTCATCACAATTGAACCAAAAAAATTGTTACAGATACTTCTGCATTCAGAATCTCCGCCATTAAACGGTCATTAGCAAAGGTCACCAGATGACCTTCAGTTCTCAAGTTCATGACTTCCGGTTGGTTCCCCCGGCGATCTCCAATTCTGATCGTCAGCAGACCCGTTGCGTAATGGGCATCTGCGTAACAAATGCAAGCTAGAGTCACAGTAGAAACAGCGGCGCTCCTCGTTTGGCGAATTCCGACCACTGTTTCGCCTCTTCGCCGGACGTGGCGAATTCTGGAAGCGACGCTTCCGGTTCCACTGGTTTCCGCTCGGCTCCGGAACAGCACTCCGTACAGCGAACACCCGACCCACGATAGGTTCGCCGTTCACTGGTTGACTGACGTTGTCGCTAGGCGGAAATTGCTCAGCTTCCGGTCCCGCCTGTTGTCGACATCTGCACGAAAAGCTCAAATGTCCGGTCCTATTGCAGATATAACAGCGTCGGTAATCCCTCCAGTTAGGTCCGTTCGCGTTCCACCAATCATTTCCGGTCGAACCGTTCTGACCTCTCCACGACCCGCGATTGTTGTCTCCGTATTGAGGCGCCGACACCGGTTGTTGCTTTTCCACCTGCTCCAGTCGTCGTAATATATCCTTCATTAATATAGTATCCTTTGTTGTAGTATCCTCTTCTTTAACTGCATAGACACGTCCAGGTCGTCGTTCTTGTTGCTCATGGCCACCGACTTCCGCTTTCTGATAGCCGTCCAATCGCATAGCTACCTTGTACGCTTCGTCGAGAGATTTCGGTTCCCGCTCGCGGATCTTCAGAGCGAGATTTCGGTCGCTCAAGGCATCCACGAATGCCCGAATAGCAATGGCTTCACTATGGGCGGTCGACACACCAGGATATGCTCGCGACGACAGAATCCTGATATCATCAACCAAAACTCCCAGATCTTCCTCAGCTTTCTGCTTCCGGGTGCTGAGCTGCGTTTGAAACAGGGCCTGCTGTTCAGCGGTACCGTACCGTTCCCGAAGTCGCTGGACCAACGCCGTCCAAGTATCCACGTTCGACTCGCTCAGCAAATGGGTCGCCGGTTCGACTAAGGAGACGACCAGTTGATTAAATTTCTCTTCGTCCGACCAGTCATTGTTCCTAGCGCATACAGTGAATTTGCGCAAAAAGACTTCCACATCCGTCCTTCCGCTGTACGATCCAAGTTTCGTGTATTGCCTTTGTTTAGGAGGCGCAGCCGACGACGGTTTGACCTCGGCCGCTTTCACGGTCGTAGACGCGGTCGTTTCCGATTCCTTGTTTGTTCCAACAGTGCTACTCGTCGGAAGTTCCCAGTCGCCGGTTGTCTGTGTCGCAACTGATGTCGTGGGGATGGCTTTGGCAGGACCGACGGAAGCGTTGACAGGCGCCAGCACTTTCGTTTCCCCAACCGCAGACATCGTTGCTGTACCGTCGCCAGTTGTTTCGCTTTTACCCAGATACGTAGGTTTCAGAAGCGCTGGACGAGGCAGCTCGACGTCACGACTAAATCCAAAATTCTGAGCGCCGAGGCATGAGTTCATCCTCGCCGACTCCACGACGGTTGGCCACCGAGGAAAGGCAACGTCGCTGGATCGAGGCGGGTTGAGACAGCGAAGCGGATCGAGCCACATCCGGTTGTCGATGCTGTTGTACAGCGCGTTCGGAGCATAGTTCGGAGCGTAGTTCGGTGCGTAGTTCGGAGCAGCCATCCATGACACGTATGGATGCTCAGGGTGTGCGCTCGGTTGCATCCAGTCACCCGCTGTAGTTGCCACTGGACCAGGTCGAAGATCGGGTCGACGGTCGGGTCGAGTGTAGTCTCGACCAACCATGGTCGAAGTAACCAGCCCATCGTAGTTGGGCACGGAGTGATAGGTCGGCATTCCCGACGTTGATTGGAAAGCGTCGACCCGATTTGCCATCATTTCCGTTCTTGGCTGATCCGCATGCACGAACGATTCATGCTTCCTCCATTGCGGATCAGGTCGAGGATAATCCACGTGAGAGGGCGAAGAAGAGGCCAAAGGAACTGGGTTGACCTTATCACCCCCCTCCCACAATTTATGATCAATCGATTTATTTATTTCAAAATTTCTAAACTCCGATTGCTGTGCTGTTTGCATTCTTTTATCAATTATTTTCACAGTTTTAGGTCTATATTCCATTATTTTGCTAACTTCAATGTCTATGCTACCATCATCAGACATAATTTCAACATTATCAGCAAATTCCCTTTCCTTCCTTCTTTCAAAAGATAATGTAGTTTCTCTTCTTCCGACATTTTCAATTTCCTCCTCCTCATCCAAATCTCTAGAACTAATTCGACCCCACTGACTGGGACCAATTGTAACGCCCGCCCCCGCGTACACTCCCGGAGTCGCCACTTCCGGTCCAACGTGTGAGGGGACCGCGTACTGTTGTGAGTCGTAGTCTAGAGAGATAGAGGGAGGAAGGGAGGCGGTGGCTCCCGGGTTCGAACTCCGTCCGGTCTGAGGCGGCCAAGCCCCTCGGGCTCCTACCGCTTTGTATGAAATCGGAGCTTTACACAACAGTCGCTCGCTCCTCCGCAATATACCAGGGTTGGGCGGTAAGGCAAAGTCTTTGGGCCTAGCACCCGAACTCTCTTCCAGGCCGATGGTCGAGTGGTAAGGAGCGTCTACAGTAATTGCAGTGGTGGAGGTACCAGGGTTCGAACTCACAACAGATTTCTGCGTTGGTATGGGCGATTCTAACCGTTCAATGCGAGCCACGACTTCCGTTAGAGCTTCTCTTACGTTGTAATGTACTGCAGAGATTTCCTCTCTGACATTATTCTGTACCGAGGCAATCGCCTCTTCCACGTTAGTTTGTACGAGGGAAATAGCTTCTTCCACATTGCTTTGTACCACAGAAATAGCCTCCTGGGTCTCCCTAGCATTACTCTGTATGGTTGCCTGCATGGCATCATGCGTGGATCTAGCATTAGACGAAATCGCCTCTTCAACATTAGTCTGTATAGATTTAGCGTTTGTTTGCATTGCCTCTAGCAATATTCCCATCTCAAAGGCAGAGGGTGGTCTGGAAGGTTGCGATGGAGTTGACGTTCTGCTCTGCTCCATGGCGCTATATAAGTTTCGATAATTTCACTTCCTAAGACTAGCAAGAATTAAATCCGAAGGTTTAATTAATGAATCTTATTATTATCAGAACCATTCAATAGTTATTCGCAATGTTAATCAACAGTTTACAGTTTAAGGCAACTGATAATAATATGCAACACAATTCAAACAGACCTCAATCGGAGCAGACAAAATGAATCCCCAATTTTGTACTTAGATGCCAATCTTAATTTATTAGCCTAAACGACCAAAATGAATTTCGTATTGAAAACCCAAGTAAAATTGTACCTTCTACTAGAGACACAGGACTAGGACGGCGTTATGCGAGGAAAGGCGCAGATGCGGCGTCGAATCCGGGACTTGCGTCGATGAAATGAGGCTCGGAAGAATCCGCCAAGCCCGACGCTGAGTTGTCGCTAAGACCGAACTGGCACGTCGAGAACAGGGAATCCACGAAAAGATATATTAATAATAGATTGACGCCCGTAGGCTAACTGCGCAGAAGATATCGACGACAGAAGAAATTCCGGAAAACCCGAGTGGTTTCGATCCAAACGACAGAAAGATCGAAAACCCGAACGAAGGACTTAACTCCTTTACGAAGATGCGAAACAGAACCACAGCGCTGATCGTAACACAAAACCGCAATGCAATCGGCTCCTTGCCGGTTTTTAGAATTTCCGTACAGAATTCGTGAAGAACAAACGTGACAACGCAATAACTCAGACGTCGAATCCACGCCGACTTAAATAAACTATTACGTTTCTGAAATAATCAAACTCCGATTTTGTAACTTGCTCTCCAGAGCTACACGTCTATCCTCGTCGAAGTCCGTCGTGAATCTGCCGCAACTCTGCGCGTCTCTCTTATATAATCTTCCTAGGGGTGACGCTTGCGCATGCGCACAAGAAGACCGCCACACGTGCTTCGCGTTGCCTCCCTGTCTCAGGTCACGTCGACACGGAGCGCACCGATTCAACCTTTCAGTTCAACACACGAAGGCCTTAATGGAAAACTTCCAATGCGCAGTCAAACCGTGTGACGGCGAGAGCAAATATCGACGTACACAGACCACACGCTGACATGTCCTTCTTTGTCTGTTTCTATGCACCAGCGACGTTTGCGTCGGTATCTCTGCCTGTACGCGCGATTGGACCGGTCGGTGACACTCTTCTGGCCGTCGCTCCATGCCCTCGCGTTTGTCCTTCTCTATCTGTTTCAATGTATCAGCGACTACTGCCTCTGCCTCGCTGCGTGTATGCGCGACTGCACGATCGACGACTCAGTCTGCCTCCCCTCCTCGTTTGGCCGTCGCTGCGTGCGAGCCGCCAAAGGCCGATACCGTGAGAGAATCACACGAATACGGATCAACAAAACTAGTCACGGCAGCTGCAGCGATCTGCCTACGTCAGAGAACGCTCCAATTCGCGTCAAAATCGAAATCAACATTAAAATCTAGGTCACCAATATTATCTAGGTCACCGAATGCAGCTCAAAAATTGATAATATTAGCCTATATATATATCAGACCACGAAAATACCAAGGGATCCAAAAATATATAATATAATATTGCAACTAAAATTCCGTAGCGTCTAGTTATACGCAAACGCTACATATATATATATATATATATATATAGTATATATATCACTCTGTCACCCTGTGCTGTCAGTTCGTTGAACTCTAGCGATCGACAAGGCCAGCCTTCTCCATTGCTTTCTTTCTGATGTCGCTTCTCTTAATTGTTCCAGATTCATAGCCTATATAAATTATATATAACTCGATCGAAGTTATTGGCAGCTGCTGTTCACGCTTTGCCATAGATCCTTCTGGATTATACGGTCTGCTGTTGATATTCAGAAAGACGATTGACATTTTAATATTCTTGCTTTTTTTACTGTGTGCACGTGTGAGTAGGGTGCACATGTAAACATTTTCTCCTGAGCCAGTTAAGTATTTTTCCTCACTAGCAATTGACTGGTAATTAGCTACCTATTTATACTAATAAATTTAGGTAACTAGGTCACCGACCATGTAACAAGGTCATGGTTCTGAGCCCCAGGTTAAAGATTGACTAGAAATTAATTACGGCAATTATATGGTGAAATACCCATAATTAGTTTTAGTGTAAAACGTAATTATTAGGTCACGGATCCCGTAAATGCTGCCCGGAAAGGCTGCTCTCGGTAGCGTGTTCGTTCATTCATTCATTCATTTCAAGAATTTACATAGCGCCCCTTCAGGAAATTGGCTCAGAAGCGCTCCCAGTCCAACCACGGTGAAACAAAAAAGTTTAAAGGAGCCTGTAAAACACTGACGAGTCAACCCTATAAAGGTAACAGGCGCATCTCCAACGGGAAACTATTAGCCTACAGATATAATATTATTATTGTTATTGACTTTTTATGTAGTGCACCTTCAAGGTAATCTACTCAGAAGCGCTCCTAGTCCAAGAACGGTTAAATAAGGCAGTTGTTAGGTGATAAAGAAACATGATGACCAGTGGCTCTAGGCACAAGACGTAGCGTAAGAGGGAGCCCATTCCATGTTCTAAGACCAGCCACTGAGAAAGCCTATACCTGGGACTGGCTCAACCAATGTAAAGGCAGTGGGTGAGTGAAGTAAAAAATGGTTGGGCTGATAAAGAGGATCGCTGCATTATAATAGCCAGTGAGCGAGGGACCAAGGGCTCAGCTTGTCCAGGCGATCGGAAGTCAGATTGCCGCAGGACACCAGAGGTGGGACAGTAGAGTTCATGTAGGTACACCGCACATGGAGCAAGACCCTCCATGCAGCGCTAGACTAAATGCAGAGACCCTATAAGAGATGCGCTGTGGAATTGGAAGCCAGTAAAGGACATTCCACATGTACTCCGTGACCTGATCGATTTTAGGGCTGCGACCAATAAGACTTGCGGCTGTGCGCAGAACCCATATCTACGCCGGGATTAATTATGATAGTGTCGGTATTCGATGACTAGATCTATGTACGCTTAAAAGATTGACCAGAGCGACAGGCAGGCAGAGATTTGGATAGGCATCGAGTCTCTATATTAAGACGAAAGCATTGAATTGCTAGGCCCTACTTGGTACTGACTTGCATGGAAATCCTTTGGTGGCCTAAAACGTGTCTGTTCTTCTTCTTTCTCTCTTCCGTCAGTCATGCGACGACGATGAGGCTTTCACATGACTTCTCCAGACTTGTCTATTTCTGATGAGATCCTTTGCTCTCGGCATACCGATATCCATCATCTTCAGATCCTCTCTGACATTGTCCATCCAAGTCTTTGGTTGTCTTCCTCTGCTTCTCTCTCCTTCTATATGCCCGTGCAGGGCCGCGAGTGGTAGTCTTTTTCCCTCCATGCGCTCCACATGACCGAACCATCTGAGCCGTCTTTTCCTGATTTTTTCCACTACCGTTTCTTCTGCACCCAGCTCCTCTCTTGTCTTCTCGTTCCTGATTCTCTCTCTCCTGCTCCTGCCTTTGATTCTCCTCAGCCAACCCATTTCAGCCACCAGCAATCTTCTCTCGTCTTCTCTACGCAGACACCAGCACTCTGAACCATACAGCAGTACTGGTACCACTAAGGTTCCATAGAGTTTCATCTTGGTTGTGATTGAGATGCTCTTTGTCTTCCACATTTTGCCAAGTGTACCAAATACCGCACATGCTAGGCCGATCCTTCTCTTGATGTCCTCCGTACATTTTCCATCCTCTGTTATTAGCCCTCCTAAGTATACAAACTTCGTGACCTGCTAAACGTGTCTGTACTTTGGATCAAAATAAACCCAATAATTGTTTCTCCGCGCTGCCAATACGGAAGATCAAATGATTAGGAATAATGGCGTCGATCGCCATCTAGCGAGTCGATGCTGAAACGACATCCGATTGCTTTCATGAGTACGTAATAAAATTATACAGGTACGAATCTAAGTCTTCACTCAGCTCACCCACTTCCTTTGCATTGGTTGAGCCAGTCCCGAGACAGGATAAGGGAGGAGGACAATGCTCTCGTCTCTGTTATTGCACTGCGTACGTAGCTCTGTTAGATAGGTTAGGTAAAAACTCTGGACTACAAATATTAGGTTGCATAATTTACTATACGTAATTTATATCACGTATCATTTTCGTGTCATGCTTTATGTATCATACATAGGCCTATATATATATATATATATATATCGTGTTTCATTCATGTATCATGTAAGCTATCACATGTTAAACGCTTAGCCTATCATGGAATGAGTTCATGTCATACTAACCTATCTATGTCCCACGAGCCGCAAAACGCGACACATTGTGGTTTCACGAATGCAAAGAACGAGCAGTGAAATTTACGGTAAAATCTGCTTTGAAGTTCTGCAAACTTTCGTCTCAGCTATTATACCTAAACCTCCCAAGTTCCGTGATATATTTGTAGGGGTGTTTTGACTTCAAAACTGAAGCAAACAAAATTCAAACGGTGCACGTAGAGCAGCTAATTATATTGACAGTTTATTTTTCGATTCCACATTTCGTGAGGATGATTATTTTATTATTTCGTAAATTAATACAAACACTAATTGCTGCCTAATAATTAGTGCGGTTTGTTTGAGCTTTGTTCAGCGATCGTTAACAGTGTATTCTTCCACTTTATTCGGAGTCTTTTATCTTCCAGGATGTTGAACTGCCTCATCCGTCTACTTATCGCCTTTAGTTGCTCCACTGTGATCGTCTGCAATATGTGTAGAAGATCCGAAATAGAATCGTAGTAAATGACGTTCGGAAACTGATAATAGTCGGAAAAGTTAATCCAGTAACGCGTTGCCGTTTCATTCCTGGAGTTTGGATCAGGTACCGAACGTTGAGAAGGATGTGGATCGATGGGTGACCTGTCCTTTTTCCACTTAGTAAGCCAATTAAAAGTTCTATAAACCAATGCGCCATATTTGCATTCCCAATGAATTAGAAGCTCTTTAGACGGCGCAAACAATGGTATATTCATTCGGTATTGCTCGAAAAAACTCATGACCGATACTTGGTAAGGCACGTGAACTATTCCTCGATGTGCAGCAATATCACGATATTTGTAATTGTTGTACTTACTTGACATAGGTCTTATTTTGAATGTGCTATTCGCCTGCCTATGAGCCTTCGTAAAATTCTTTAGGAAGAGTTCGAAGAATGATGGATTGCTGTTTTTGGCAAAGAGATATTCCATTATTGTCGGATTGTACGACACATTGGTATAGTTGCAGAAGCTCGGAAACAACTGTGGCTGAATTCCAGTAAAATATTTTATGTACTCAACATCGTACATGTTATTAGCACCAATGATATTCCGAGGCATTGAAGCGTATCGAATAAGGTTTTCGTTCCACTTCGTCCAACTTTCTTTTCCGAATCGTCCAAGTTCATATCGGTTTGTGGAAATTATGATGAGGCTCTTGTTGAACGGTTCGTATAGTTCGCAAAGCGATGACAGGTGAAAGCATCCAATGGCGTCCACACTCTGCATTTCTGCGTCGTTCTTGTAGGCATCATAAAACTGAGGAATCAGTGAATGGTTAAGATACAGTCCGTTGTCTGGTGTGAGTACCTTCAGCGTTTTCATTGCGCCACATGTGTTCGTCCGATGACATCTTTTTAGATCTATGCTTTTGTCGATGAATCTCACTCCCATTGGTGCTAAATACGTCTTCAGATCATGAATAGGTCCAATATGAGAGTCGGTGCTCCAGATAACTAGTGGCTCACTTTTAAAAATTGGCATTTGCACATCCTCAATACTCGCTAGGTAATCAGAGGGTTGGTCATCAAAAAAGTGTCGCTTTAACATCAATGAGACAATCAGCGTGAACACAATAACTATTATTCTGTATTTTTTCTTCATCCTCTTCTCGTTTTGTCAGAATACAATGACACTCTCAAAGTGTACCTGAAATACATGACTCAAAATGTAAAATGAAGTTCATCTAGATTCTACAGGGTGGGCAAAAAATACCCATTACTTTTTTGCCAATAATATTATCTTGGCCAAAAGTAAGAATTTCGAAGTGAAATTTTAAAATCTTAAAGACAATTCATATTTACACATGATGGCCACTATTTCATAAAAATATTTCAAACACAACAAAAGTTATCCCATCTTTAATGAGGCCACCCACTGTTTTTTGACGATTCGAAAACGAAACGCAACAAAAGTAACAAAAACACGATTGTATCTCATGAAATCATATTCTTGGTCCAATTCTCTAAATATTCTAAATAAAAAATAATTGGAAACTTTTAGCTTGATATGTCATCAGGTTTAGAGATATGATCAAAGCAATTTGGCCTACTTTTTTTAACCACGGTGGACATCCCAACTGAAGACGGTAGATATAATTTTAGCTGATGCTACCAGAAAGTGAATTTTGAACGCTTGTGATCGCTTGCTCAACGTTATGTTTGTAGTTTCGTTTGCACATAGGGCCTACAGGTATGATCAGGTATTTTCCGCCATGAAGTTGATTAAAAGTAAAAATGTTAACGGTCTACTGATTCAAACTTGAATACACGAAATATTCTGGCTACAACAAATCTTGAACCTGACATTGAAAAGCTGGCTTATAATATTCAGCAACAAAAATTGCATTAGGCTCAAATTTATATCCCACTCTAAGAATTTCAAAGTTAAACATTAGAAATTATTCTTCGTGTTTCACTTTTAATTAATTCTTCATGCAAAAGTTGCGGTATGTCAACTTAATTTTCGTAAATAAGTGATATAACCTTTGTTCTGTTTGAAATATTGTGATGAAATCTGGCCATCGTGTGTAAAATTGAATTGTCTTTAAGACTGTAAAATTTCATTTCGAAATTATTGCTTCTGGCTAAGATTAATGTGCAAAAAACCGTAGGGTTAGCTTTTTATGGCCCACCTTGTATGCATTAGTGCAAATAAAGTTTAACCTTGTGGCACCTCGTGTCCCTCAACTATAAAAAAGTGGCTTTAAAGTAAAAAAAAATGGTTGGGGTGATTTCTGGCAAGCGAGGCAGTGCGCGCTATCATTAGCCTAATGGTAAACCCATCATTCTCGTGCTATACACGCTTGTCATACACGGTCCCCTACAATATTATTACGGCTGTCTCTTGTCGAGGTCAAATAGACGATGCCTATGTAGCAGAACGTCTTTTGTCATTTTGTAAGGCAAGCCTATTAACGTATTATAAGTAAACTTAGTGAAGCATTACAGCACCCTCTGTCGGTTAGCATAATTTATTATAAGTAAACTTAGTGAAGCATTACTCTGTCGGTTAGCGTGTATAGCAGTTTTCAAAAGGAAAAATCCACCAAATAGTACCTCTGAGTGTGGTATTGCTGACGCAAATGCTCAACTAGGCCTAAATCGAGTCATTTAAAATGCGGCCAGGCAGCAGTAAGGCCTATATTGTTAGTTGTACAATGTACACACACATCTCTGTTACTTGGGCGTCATAACGAACACACAACACTAACACACAACATCTTACGTGTGCTAAGCTTACACCACCTGTATGCAGCTGACACACAGGCAACTATTCTGCACTGCCCTCCACTCACAGCCATTGAGGCAACCCGCCCGCACCATGCAACGAGCAATGAGGCCCTCACAGATTGGATGTCCTCAAACCGACTCCGCGCCTCAACACCAAAAACCCATTTCGTTTGGTTGGGCACTAGTGTGGATCGATTCTATAGGGAATTTTTTTTTCTTTAATAACTACTATTAAGAGTAAGGGAAAGTTGCCAATCTGTATAACAAACACACAGTCATTATTTAGTAATTATTGGAAAACATCTTGAGGTTCCCCAAAGGCTTTGAAGTTTTGCTATACGGGGCCTGTATAAGGGCATTGGATATCTTATGGATGATTGTGAATCATCGCACATGACAACGTCTTGTATTACAAATAACGTGTAAAAATCATTGAATACAAGTTTATGCATAACTATTAACTAATGTTCATATAGGCCTAGGCTAATGTAACCTATATTTGCAACAAGACACGACAATCGCTGGTGACAATTTCTAACAAACTGGACACAGCTAGCATTCCACAGCCTTTTCGAGGTCTCTAAATCATAACGAGGGCTTACGAGCACACATGCCGGTCATTAATTTCCATCCCAACACACATTGCATGCACAGAACAAGCATTAGAGTGTGACAGGCCCTTCTTGTTCTGGCAATCTGGCATAGTCACGAGGTGGTAAACGAACAGCCCTTTCATCATGTCCATAGATGTAAAAAACGATGAAAACAAAATAAAAAACGGTAAAAAACGACGTTTTTTTCAAAAAAATAAAAAACGACCAAAAAACGATAAAAAACGGAAACGGAAAATAATTTGACTTTGCTACATCTAAAACCGAATTTTAGCCACTAAAATCTTGATTAGGAACCTACTACACGTAGGCTATCTCTTAAATGATGATGTTAAACGATGAAATAATGACTTTAGTTAGTTGGATCCTTGAGAGTTGGCGGAAAACATAAGAAATACCAGAAAAAATTAAAATTAAGAAGAATAATAACAGAAAGTAAATGTATAAATAAAGATAAAGAAAAAAGAAAAAACGATAAAAAACGATGGGAAAAATAAAAAACGAAAAAAACGACGTTTTTTGGGAGAGAATAAAAAACGGAAAAAACGTTTTTTACAACTATGATCATGTCAATAATTTACAGAAATGTGCTTATGAGTAGGCCTAGTGATATGAATTCTTTTGAACCGGGGAGACGTCATTTTTTGTGAAAATCCCAATGAGTGATAAAAGTGTGTCAACGTCTTGACCTAAGTAGAGCTTGAAGAATGTTTGGCAGAAATCTAAAAGCATGTTTATTTCTATAGACTTTTAAACGTAGACTTCTTAGTTTCACTTTGTACATCGATATGATCATTAACTCTCAAGTCGAAGAAATTTGTTGAAAACACCTAATTAGTAAATTAGAAATTGTTAGTTTTCCGAGGGAAAAGTGCCCCTTTTGTCCCTATGCGCGGACGCCCATACGCGCCTGTTACAAATATTCGAATCGTTTCAGCTCCGTAGCTTAAAAAAAGTCCTTATGAAATAACAGAAAGCTACAAACCTTTCTCTTTTGCTAAAACCGCCTTTTACTTCAAGATTACCTTTTAATGTGTTGTGAAGGTAGCCTATAGCGTATCTTACAATCTCTATTATTCTTTTCCTACCATTTCACCTGCTTGATTGCTGCCGGTGTCACGAAATAGAGTATCCCCGTATTAATCGTATCCCCCCAGATGAAGAGAAGTTGAAAAAGGCACTTCCGCGTCTATTTATTTTTTCAAATTAACTTCCATCTGCTTTGTTTTGAACAATGAAATGTATATTCTATTATGTATATTCCTACTAGATAATTTTGCTTCCTTTAGTTTTAGAGCACTTAGAACATTTACAACGGTTAAGAACACTTATTGCGTTGAACATTGTTTGGGACACTTAAAACAATAATTAGAGTCACTTTAAATTTTGATCACAGCATAACATTTTCAATTATACGCATTTTCAATAAAGAGATAGAATGGTTTGTCCCCCACCCTGTATAGTCTAGACCGGTATATTCCATCCGGGGGATAGATTAATTCATCCATCCCGGATAGCTTTAAGTGGGACATAATATCACGTGACACCGGCTTCGGTCACCAAGCGAAAAATCAACCATGCGTGCATGACGGCAGCCGTCTCAATGCTCCGGACCACGCCTGGTATGCCTTGAAGCACAGTGACACCATGTCGAGCCCAAGATCTGTGTGACCTTTTACTTCACCCAAATTCTGCCACTTAGGTGTTCTGTAAGCACGTAGGCTTTTCTATAAATCAAACCAAAACAAGAGACACACCAATGGTTCTGCTCCATGGCTGCGAACTCTAGGCCTAGGGCAACAGGCATGGGCGGAGTTTGATTTCCGTTCTTGGTAGGGCTAACCCCGAGTCTGGGCCTTCTTAAGGGGTTAACCCCGAAAAAGGATACCATTTTCAAGGTAAAAAAGTTGAATCTGAGCCTTCTTGGGGGGCTTAGCCCGGCATATTCCATCCGGTTAACCCCGAAAAAGGATACCATTTTCAAGGTAAAAAAGTTGAATCTGGACCTTCTTGGGGGGTTTAGCCCGGCATATTCCATCCGGTTAACCCCGAAAAAGAATACAATTTTCAAGGTTAAAAAGTTGAATCTGGGCCTTCTTGGGGGGCATTACCCCCCCCCCCCATCCTAGCCCCTGATAAACTCCGCCCATAGCTATAGGTTTGTAGCGGCATCCAAAGCGTCAGATTGCGCGTCTTCTGTGCTTTGTACAGTTTGGCTCGCCACCGGCATAATGCCATGATAATAAAAAAAATTATAGCCTAACAAGAGGCTCTGCTCCATGGCTGCGAACTCTATAGGGCTACAGGCATGGGCAGAGTTTGGTTTCCGTTCTTGGTAGGGCTAACCCTGCGTGGGTCGACAGAAATCCACCGGGAAGCTCGTATACAATGTACCTTCCCTGAGTAGGAGAGAAATTATTGTGCCCGGTTTTCTAAATCGGCCTTTCGCCATTATAGTCTTGAAGCAGTCAAAATTAATTTGTCACCATATCCATGAACAAAGTCAAAGATATTCTTCAAATAATTAATCGCAGCCGAGTACAAACTAGAAAACAATAGCAGTGCATCGGCTTTTTCTAGTTTGTACTCGGCTGCGATTGGGAGAAGTCTTAGTGAAGGCGACTGATCTGGGTTGCAGGATGTTCTACAGCTCTAATTATCAACAACAGGCTCAAATAGGGGCTTCTATCCTCCCCCTAAGCAGTCGGGCTCAATCCATCTTCTTCCCTCCTTTCTGGGTCGACCTTCTCTCCCGGCAATAATCTGAACCCCCCTCCTCGAGTGTGGGAAATGAAGGTGTCTTTTTGGGGGGGAGGGGGCGTGGACAAACGAGCATGTATACAGCAGACATCGCCGAAGCATGCGTAGCGCGACGTTAACAACCCTTCGCTTTAGCCATAACAGACACTAACAGGTGGGCCTACTTGCATCTGAATGGCAGTAGCAAGTCTTATCGGTTACGGTGTCACGTGATATTCTATCCCCCTGAAAATTATCCAGGAGATGAATTAATCTATCCCCCTGTATGGAATTGATCGGTCTAGACTATCCGGGAGGGATAAACCATTCTATCCACTTTGTTGAAAAATGCGTATAATTGAAATATTTATTATGTAATAAAAACATTAAAGTGACTCCAATTGTTTTAAGTGCCCTAAGCAATGTTTAGAGAAAGGCAACTCCAATTTATATAGTGGCTCTGAGTGTTCTTAAGTGATTTAAATGTTCTAAGTGCTCCAAAACCAAAGCAAGAATTTTTTCTAATAGGAATAAACATACCTGTTAGAGTGTTAGTGTCATCGTTCAAAGCAATGCAGATGAACATTAATTCGCAAAAATAAATACACGCGGAAGCGGCTTTTTCGACTTCTCTTCATTTGGGGGATACGGTTAATACGGGGGATACTCTATTTCGGGACAACGGCATTAACACGTTTACACTGCGAGCGATTCAGCCTCATCAATAAAATGAAGAAACAGACTAATTGCACAGAGGGGGGGTTTGTCCGGAGGGGATGTCTTACGCAAAATGAGGAAGGAGAATATGTCCAGGGCTTTTGTCCGAGGGGATAATGTCCGGGAAGATAATGTCCAAGGGGGGGACAGTGTCCTACACCCATGTAGGCCAACGTTTTGTTAAGGCCACCATATTATTATAAGTTCAATAGATAAATTTTTTGGTGTTCCTAGTATGGAAGATTTTTTTATACCTTTAGGGCCTTCTTTTTGTAACAATGATATGCTGATACTACAATTAATCGCTACGTGATTTTCTTCCGACAGTGTCATTTTCAGATTCCAAGCCTGGTCGAATAGGCGCCCAGCTTCCCCCGCCAAAACCAGACCAATTGACGTGGTCCGATTTCTGACAACTTTTAGTAGGCCTATGTTTTTCACCAGACCTAATGCGCCATAAAATCATCACAAAACATCGCATGCAATTTTGGGGGTTTCATTGAATTAATTTCGCAGTTTTACCCTACTAGTATTGGACGACGTCCTTGGATACACAATGAGGCAGCATAGCTCTCGGTGGTACCGGTAAGCTGATTGTTATTAAAACAGAAGGTTCTCTAAATAGCAGAAATAATCGGTTGGCCAGATGGTATTCGAATTCGAGTATAATGCTACCAGAGGGAAAGGCGTTATTTGCTTGCATATGGTTGTCGAAGATCAGAAGCTTATCAGGAACATTATTTACTATGCCGATAAATGCTATTTAACTCTGCATGAAATATTATTGTAGTTTTATTCCTCAGAACGTCTTTTTCGTTTCGTTCGAAAGGCGAACTAGGTTGAGACGAAAATGTTTGAGAAGAATCTTGGCGACTTTTTGACACTTGGTTTCACTTCCATTCAGAAGAAATTCCAGCATTCTCTTGTCGAAGAATTTCTCGGCGTCTTCGTCAAAGTGGTACTGCAAAAAGAAGATTGTGAATATAGCATTATAGCGGGAAATAATATTTGATGCAACTCTTTCATGGAGGAGTCCTTGTCATAGCTTAAACGGTATTAGTCCATCCACTCTGCATTGGACTCTACTTTCAGGATCGCTCTCTCTGTCTGTCTGTCTGTCTGTCTGTCTCTCTCTCTCTTTCTCTTTTTCTCTCTCTCTCTCTCTCTCTCTCTCTCTCTCTCTCTCTCTCTCTCTCTGTCTGTCTTCTTAAGACCTACTTTTCTCTAGGGGTTATTGCGCTACTAAATGACCACGACTGTGCGCGGCACTATAGAAATTATTAATTAGCCCACATTACATTACATTTTAGGTCCATATTGACCTAACCTGACAAAACACTGCAAATGGGGCATGCAGAAAAATTCGCGAGCCAAAAACAGGCTTAACAACCTGTTAAGCTTAACATGGGTCCGTAATAGATCTGTGTATCAATTTTGAGGTGGATTCGAACCTCAAACCTTCCGGCTCCAAGGCAACGACGCCACCACTGCACCACCGCGCCCCACAAGAATGTGTAAGAGAATGATCAAAGGAACAGGTTTATAATACTGTTTGAAATGCAATGGATTTGGTTTGTCAGCCCTATTACGAAAATAGTATCTGTATTAAGTCAGAATTTTATCTATGGAAGTAACATTTTTGATGTTAAACGATTATAATAAGTATTCAGGGTCTTACATCGCGAAAAGCTTCGAAAAGTGCACGAAATATTGGTATACGATCATTGTGAAACACTGCTCGATTCCCGTGAATCAGAGAAACTCCGGTCGCCATAGATGACTTGCAGGTGTTGTTGTAGGCACAGTGATCCGATCGGTAATTCCACTCACACGGAATCAAGTGGAGACGTGCTGAAATCATTTTAGCACAATAATTAATTATTGGTTAAAGTGCCGTCGACAGTTACTGTAACCTAAACCAGTTTTCGAAATAATTGAGTGGAAACTTAGTAAAAGTAATTCGACCTCTACGTAAGTATGTCGCAGTTCATTTATATAGGTCTGTATGATATCTAATATATATATATATTATATATGTATATGTATATATTATAGCCTAACTAAGAATGTGGATATGACATTGTATGTATATTTGTCCAGAATGCACACTCACAGTTTTTCCGCTACTGACCTGGAACATTGTACCGGTAAATAAACAGACGTTCACCAGGACCATCCAGTAGAGCTATATTCAGTTCTTTTGTCACTTTGTATCCCGAGATATAGAATTTTTTTAATTTCCCTGTGATATTTACGCTATCGTTGAAATTACGACGCCATATTTTAATCGTTTTGCAATAACGATCACGTTGCTTTTGATGTCATTTCGACGTCATTTTGATGCCATTCTTTGCCAAAGCTTAACATGAAAACCAGGCGCTCACAGAGCAACAACTCTTGGGAAAGATAAATGCCTTCGGCAGAACCATGGGAAAAGATGAATGCCTTCGGCCAAGGAGTATACGAAGAGGACCCCAAACATGAGCTTAACCCACAGAGGTGTGGAAGGCCATTCCAAGCAGTAGGTCATAAATTGTCATTATTATAGTGCGAGACGGGCAGAGGCGTAACGAAAGTGGAGAGAAAAGGATGGGTGGGAAAGAAAGGGGAGATAAGGGAGGAAGGGATGATGGGCGGAGCGGGACGGGACTGAGAGAGAAAGTAGTGTTGGAGGAAGGAGATAGTGGAGGGAATCAGTGGAGAGGGATGAAAAGGGAGGGGTGACCAGGGTCACCAAAATTCCCCAGAAACGTCAGAGGGATGGGTGCTGGGTGGAGGTGTGGTTGAGCGGGACGGAGCGGGGTGGTGCTGGAGGTGGAGTTGTGTTGGGGCTTGGCAAAAACTAGAAATTCACTTAGCAATGCCGAGGACCTCAGAGGGGTGGCGAACCCGCCTCACAAAGGCGGGTGGGCAGGGTCGGGTTACGAAAAACCTAAATTTCCCGGGCAACGCCGGGTACCCAGCTAATGCAGAGATTTGGAAGATATATTGAATAGCAGCCAAGCCACTGGTTGCACTCTGCCAGTGCTAGTCCCAGGCCTGGATAAAGGAGGAGGGCATCGCTAATGGTCTTTGTTACCACATAGTGACGTTAAACAGCAAATACATACATACCAGTCATACATGCATGCCAGCCAACTTGAGCCAAGCTAATGGACATCGTTTACAACTTCTATGATGGCAGTAGATGCGCAGTAAGATACGAAGGCGAAGTGAGAGAATGGTTCCAGATTGTGACGGGAGTACGACAGGGATGTGTGCTATCACCTTATATTTTTGCCTTGGTCGTGAACTGGATAATGACGCGAGTGACATGCATTAGAGATATTGTAAGAAACACAGTTTGACTTACATTTTATTGAATCTAACAGAAAATTGCTTGTAAACTGAAATTTCGGCATATGAAGTTGAAAGATTCATATCTTTTTAATTCGTTCAACTTTATCTAATGAAAGTTTGGAATCATGTTCTTGGTCCAATTCACTAAATACTCGGAAAACTGTTGCGTGATATGTTATCAGGAATTAGAGATATATGAAAAACAGTTTGGCTTACTTTTTTGAATCACGGTGTACAATGTTTTGTACATGCACACAAGACAATCATCATAATTATATTGTTAGCATTATTGTGCGAGAAAAAGGACGCTACGTGCTATTATCTGTTGCTAAAATCTGTATTTTCTGATCACTTCAGATGGTTAAGCTTATACATGCTTATTCAAAAACAATTGTCCATGCAAGTAGCCTACAGTTCTGCAGCAAGTGTATTTCGCCTGGAACGCAATATAATTATTAAAACTCCACTATATTATAGACCATTCTCATCTATTTGCTTTAATAATTATTGTTTTTTGTGGCCGCCAATTTTAATTTATGTTTCAAATAGGCCTACTTTCTGATATTTTGTCTCTCCTCGTGCTTTATATATCTTTTATCGTGATCTTACTTACCTGGGAACAGGCTGAAGTAGATGTTAACCAGATCTTGATCTCCCAATAACACCACACTCTTGTAAATCTGATACAGTGACGTAATGTTGCTAAGCCATTCTGCCTCTCTCATTCTTGTTGCATTCATAAGAAACACTCCCGAATTAATTCCTATGCAAGTCAAAGTACATAGTCTCTTTACTGGTTAAACCTTGCCCCAAAATTCTGCAAAAAATGTATAAGAATGGAATTTGCGCTAATTCGATAGGCTATAAAATTATATAATAATAACCAAATGCATAATTATAGGCCTATTAGAGGCCTATGCAATAATCCTAAAAGTCGAAAATATGCAATTCAGTGATAACAGCAGACATCTAAAATAATAACAGGCATCTTTGGAACTACATGTACTTGGGAGAAAAAATATAGACAGAAAGGAAAAAAGTAATAAAATTAAGGTCACTTGAATAAAATCTGTGTTATTAAACAACATCAGATGGTTAAAGCGTCAGCATGATGAATCTCACGGTTGTGAGAACTAGGACGGAGTGAGTAGGAAACATTCTTAATGGGGGAGGGAGGGGAAATAGAGGACCTAAGACATGGCTGGGGTTGCAAAGTACAGCAGAGAAGAGGGTGGAATCAGCATGGCCACAGAGGTCATCGAACGACTTCTGGTCGACAAGCAGAATATTGAGCCGTCCAATTTTCCGTATAATTGCATTTAGACGCGCGCTCGGACCAGAATTAGCAAAGCAAAACCATACAGAGGAAGCATACAGCAGGCGACGGCGTGCTAATGTGGTGGTCCGAACTATGTCATGTAAGTACGTTCCGGAGAAGCCATGAGCTACCAGGACAGGTATCGCATAGTGAGATTGGCAAGCCTTGATACATATCCGGTCAATATGGGGTCAACACTAGGCTTAAGTTTATCCGTAAAGGTTACACCTAGAATAAATGATTCAGACACCCTATAGTCATTCCAGGTACAGATGGAAAGAGATTGAGTATTTTAGACCGCAAACGCTTAAATATCATCTCCTTGGATTTATTGTGATTAAGTTTAAGATTACAAGTAGGCCTAGGCCTATGTGCCAAATTTGCAACATTTTCAAGTTCAAAAGAAGTGGTATGCTATAGCGGAGGCAGGACTCACGATGTAGCTGTCGTCAGCGTATTTTGATGATGATGATGGTTCTCTGCCCGAAGGCAGGCTCATTGGCTTTTACGCCTCTGGGGATGAGATGAGTGACATGGTTTCCCGTTGCCTTCCCCACAGACAATGATGGGTAAGCAACTTGTCCAAGGTCGCTCCGCAGCAGCTTGCGCCACCGCGTCCCAAACGTGCTAGCCCGAGATATCTAAATATCTAAATGTCAACTCCCAGCCCGGGGCTTGAACCGCAGTCCGTTGTATCCAACAGACGAATGCCGCTCTCGCTTACCGGTGTAGCTAACTAGGCCAGTTAAATCTGTTAAATGCAGCGAATGAGTTTCAGGCAGAAGATAGCCACTACGGTACAAAGTCAGCAGGCCCAAGTCCAGAACCACGACAATAGGTTGAAATCTTTGCTGATAAATTGAATGCAATGCTGACGGTTACGGAGAAGGCATAGGATCCAGTTGTACAGAAAGTCAGGTAATGGCAGCATAGCAAGTTGTTCAGATAGGTAAGAGTGCCTTACCGTGAAAAAGGCACGAGAGAAATCTAACGAGATCGATACGACGTACATAAGGTTCATCATCCAACATTTCTAGAATATCATGGGTGAGAGCAACGAGGGCAGAAGTGGTGGAACCAGATGGTCGAAAAGCATACTGGTCACTAAGAGAAAGAATTTACCTCAGGATCGGTGAAAATTGGGTAGAAGCAAGTTCTCACAAAAATGTCATCTTTGGCGACGCAGCCGTCCGCCCAAAACGTCGCTCTTCGGCGATCGTCCTTCGGCCGCTCGTTCGTCCCTCCCCCCAACTTCTGGAACAAGTCGCCGCCTACGCTTACAAGGAGTTTGATAATATATAGGCCTAGTTGTCATAATTAATTAGGCTGGAATTAATTTTTAAATCACGTGATTAGTATTCCAGTTTTATAAATTACTCTTGGAAATTTGCTCACCAAATGGTGGCACTTTTGGTGTTTTGGGATGTTGAAGGTACCAGTTGCCATGTGCAGTTTCAGTTTCTGGTGATAATGCTGCAATCTGTGTTTCGTTGAAATTGCTGAAAAACTTCCACAAGTCGTCGAGAGGTCGAAGAAACAAAACGTCAGAATCAACGTACACTAGAGCATTCACGTCCTTCAGAATCAACTAAAATGATAATGTATGGAAGTATAACTATTCATTAATGTGCTGAAACACAAAGTCATGCAGAAACCATTCATGTAGGCTACATACCATGTGGAACTGCGTTTACAGGGCGACCTTGTTCCTTTTTATATTCGACTTATTCGTTTAATTGGTAGCCTGATTGTAGCAAAACTGATAAACACGCCGCTATCAAGTACCTGTACAGAAAAAAATTATTAATCAAATGAAATATATACCTAAGATTCTCTCGGTCAATGTCTATAGAATTTCTCTTACGATGAGTGTAGAAAATTAAGCCCAATAATTGCAAAGAGAATGATTCCATGTCTATAATACTAGGCAGATGAGCTGATGTTCTCAGCATTCTTCTCTTCTTTCTTCTCTTCCGTCATTGGAATGACGATGAGGCATTTACGAAATTTCTTCAAATTTCTCTGCTCCTGATTGCTTCACCGATCTCAGCTAAGCTGGTGCCTTTCTCCCTCAGATCTGCTTTGATGTTATCCATCCAAGTCTTGCTCTGTCTCCCTCTGCTTCTTCATCCCTCCACAATTCCACATGCCCATGCAGTGCAGTCTTTGTTCCGCCATTCTTCTCACATGACCGAACCACCTGAGTCTTCTCATCCTGATTTTTTCTATTATTGTTTCACCGACTCCAGGACCTAGTTCGTCTCTTGCTTTTTTCATTTCTGATCTTCTCTCTCCTGCTTCTGCTCATGATTCTCCTCAGTCAGCTCATCTCTGCCACCAACTGTCTTCGTTCTCAGCATTACATTGTGTTATTTCAGGCATTCGCCAAGGTATCAAATAGGCAGGCCTAACGGGCCTATGATTTATTTGTTGCAACTTGCAATCACTTAACACTCAGGCTACCAAGCTTTTTTGTGACACTGACAACCAATGGGGGGGGGGGTACCACCACCCCTGGATTTTGGGTTTGGTTTGAGATATCATAACTTGTAATACACCAATGGATTCAGCATTCGTTTCTGCACAAAATGATATATTTAGGTTTAAAATATATGAATGCACCTTGAAATTATGAATTTTGTTCCATGAGCACCAGTAGATTCCACAAAACGTGTACTTACGCATAAGTAAAATGTTGGATTCTGTGTGTGTGTGTGTGTGTGTGTGGGTGTGTGTGTGTGTGTGTGTGTGTGTGTGTGTGCGCGCGCGTGTGTGTGTGTGTGTGTGTGTGTGTGTGTGTGTGTGTGTGTGTGTGTGTGTGTGTGTGTGTGTGTGTGTGTGTGTGTGTGTGTGTGTGTGTGTGTGTGTGTGTGTGTGTGTGTGTGTGTGTGTGTGTGTGTGTGTGTGTGTGTGTGTGTGTGTGTGTGTGTGTGTGTAGAACATGATTTATGTAAACAAGATTAGTTTATCTATAATAAAGTAACATTTTCAAATTTCAACTATATAAACTAGCTATAAGTCCATTTTAGGTACCATCAACAGGAAAAACATGAATAGGCCCTATCTATCGACAACCAACATGAAACAAGAAATTATGCTATTGTCGGTGTGCGTCGTGAAAAATCAACATTTTCATACATTTTAATTTATTTTGAGCATTTCCGGTCATCAAAAGACAAATCAATTGGTATTAAAAAATACCCCTAAATGCCCTCTACAGAATGACATAATTTATTCCTCTTAAACAATAAATCATGAATATGTTATAATAGCAAAAACATGTAAATTTTACGAAAATAAAACACCTTTATATACTTCCGGTTGTCAAAAGACAACTCAGTGACCATGAAAATGTAGCCCCACATTCCCTCAATAGAATGGTATAATCTGTTTCTCTTAATATTAAGTGACTAAAAAGTAATAGGCGAAAATCTAAGGGGGTGGTATCCACTCCTAGTACCTCGGGTATAATAATGGGTATAACTTTTGAACGATGTGAGGTATCATCTCACATTTTACCTCAAAATGTGTGCCAATGAACCCCTACAGCTACCTATAAAAGGTCAAATTTTTATTCTATACGAAACAAGTTTGAAATCGATAAAACCTAGGGAGGGTGGTTCCCCCTGGTAGCCCGAGGGTTAATTTAGCCTACAAACAATTGAATTTAGATATATACGGCACAAAATCGAAACACAGTAATTTATAACCCAACTGTGCGTGTCAAATATGGGAAACCTGGCGGTACTTGTGGGTTTTACGACCCCCAAAACTTAAAAATTCGATGAAAAATATTTTCCGACGAAATAGAAGCGGGATTTCTCACGTGAGGGTCAGTTAGGGCTCAGGTTAGGCGCCGTGAGGGTCGGTTAGGGTTAGTGTTAGGGTTAGTGCAGTCATTATGCTGAAATTGAAGCTGGAATGATAAACAATAATTATCAATGAAATAGAAGTTAGATTGATGAAAAATATTCACTTACGAAATAGAAGTGGGATTTATGGAACACATTGTTTCAGAAACAGAAGCTGGATGAATGAAAAGTTGTCTAGGCAAACTAGAAGTTGGATTTATTCAACATAACAACGCTGCAACGTTACTTCTTGGGGGTCGTAAAACCCACAAGTACCAAGCTGGCTATTGCAGACTACGCCCGACTGGCATTTGTGTTAAAATTTAAGAGATTTTTATTGCAAACACTGCATTGCAAGCTATGCGTCAAGAACGTTATTGGCGTCATCATCATCATCAATATCCTTAGGCTCAATGCCCGTAGGAGTCCGATGCCACTCTCTGTCTGAGTCTGTCTCGTGCCATGTTGCCCAGCTTCAACCGGTCCGGTCAGCAGGTCTGCTCCATACCATTAACATCTTGGAGCATCTAAACCACCTTGTCTGATTGAAGAGAATCGTGAAAAAGAGGCACGAAGGACAACGTGGGTCAATGCCCGTTGTGTCCCACGCTCTCTTCCCCGACCCTCTTCATCAGTCTGTCCTGACCGACCTGTGCATGTCTGCTTCACATCATGACACCTTGAAGCATCTGGGTAGCTATGTTACTTGTGTTGTGGTTTTGGCGGATTACAATCGTCTTGGTTTTTCACTGCCAGTGTATCGCCACCCATCTGGCAAACCTTCCTCACTTTGTCCGGGCTTAGGACCGGCACAGGGACGTTGTTGGTTCCCTGTGGCAGAGGATGGATGCAGTTTAACGTCATGCCCAGGACTAGTTATTGGCGTGGAATATTAAAAAGTCAAATATTTTGACATAATCTTATTTTTTAAATGCAAAACACGTTTGTTTCTTTCAAATATATATATATCCGAAAACTTTATTCACTAATGACTTTACTAACCGGCATGAACAGACGCTGGGAAGCGCATGGCGCGAATAAATTTCTCCATACTTCTATATTTGGTACTTTAGGAAACTGAACAGGGAGCAAAGTATAGTTCATGTTATTTCGAACACTCAGTGGCCAACTGTTGAGCTGCAAGTAATAACATGTCACGTTAGCAGCAGTGGCGGATCCAGAACTGTTTTTAGGGGGGCCAAAATCTTGGGGAAAACCAAGAAAAAAAATTTTTTTAAAAGGTTTTTTAAGTCATCTGCCAAAATTTTCGGGAAAAAACATACCATTTCATCCGCCAAAAAAGTTGCTGACCTTTTTTTTTAGTCATCTGCCAAAATTTTCGGGAAAAACATACCATTTCATCCGCCAAAAAAGTTGATGACCTTTTTTTAGTCCTCAACTTCAAAACCGAGCGGGGGGCCACGTCCCATACAATTTTCCGAATAGGGGGGGCCAATATCCATTGTACCCATATTCGTATTTCTAATTTAGTCGGGTCAATCTACCACATGACCCTAAAAAAATTGCAAGAAAACGTTTTATGACGATTTTCTGGTCTCTTGGGTCTGGTGATGAACATACTAAAAGTTACAAGAAATCGGACCACGGCAAGTGGTCGAATTTTGGCGGGAAAAAAGATGGCCGCCAATTGGACTAGGCTTGGAGTCTGGAAATGATACTGTTAGAAGCAGATCATGTAACAATGTGCTAACATGCTTTTCTAGACTAAGTTGACCCTCCTGAGAACGAAAATCGTGGTTAGCAAGCTTAATTTTTAGCGGTTCATGAGAAAACAAGATGGCGGCCAAAATGGCGGTCTATATTTGCTTCAAAAGGTTGCACAGTCGGATCAATCTACAAAATGATCAAAAAAATTGTAAGAAGGCGTTTTATGATGATTTTCTGGTCTCTTGGGTCTGGTGATGAACATACTAAAAGTTACAAGAAATCGGACCACGGCAAGTGGTCTAATTTTGGCGGGGGAAAAGATGACCGACAATTGGACTAGGCTTGGAATCTGGAAGTGATACTGTTAGAAGCAAATCATGTATAAATTCGCTAAAATGCTTTTCTAGACTAATTTGACCCTCCTGAGAACGAAAATCGTGGTTAGCAAGCTTAAATTTTAGCGGTTGCATGAGAAAACAAGATGGCGGCCAAAATGGCGGCCTATTGCTTCAAAAGGCTGTAAGTCGTGTATTGTATGTGATATAAACATGATTTTGTAATTTAAATTAAGATGTTAGGGTTCTAGGCATGCGATGGAATTAAAGACACATATGTAGTAATGGAAGAAAACCAAAATGGCGGAAAGAATGGCGGCTAGAATGTTGAAATTGCTGCATGCAATAGAAACATGAATTCGGACTTTAACTTATCATTTTGAAGGTCACAGAAAGCAATGGAATCAACTCTGCACGTGTGACACTGCAAGAAAAGTAAAATGGCAGCGATCGGAAACGTTTCTGAGAAGTTCTTCAACGGGACTGTTGGGCTCATGACAAGCGAAAGTGTGTCGGAAATAGATGGATCTACGGTGGAGGAGGCGGAGGAGGATGAGGAGAAGGAGGCGGAATGGGGTATAAGGCGAATTGAATCCATCTTCCGCAATCCCATTCTCCTCCAACCCATCCACATCATCATCAGCATCATCTTCATCACAGCATAACATCAAACGGCGCTGGAGGAATGGTTCATTCCAGGTCTCGGGGTCAGTCCATCGATCAACATGTACATGTACAATTGTACATGCATGGGTTCGGCGCTGAAACGAAGGGCTTCACCAACGGTCACCAGGGGCAGTCGGCATCATCTCTCTATGGAAGCCTGACCAATGAGTACCTGCCGGGACCACACAAACAGAACAAGGGTTTGCTATCCATGACGCATCAATCAGCGCACCCCTACGACCTGTACACCCGAGGAGGCTGCCCCTACCAGTCGCTGTTCCATCGTCATCGTCGCGTGTCCTCCAGTCGTCGTCCACTCCCAACCCGTACACTACGAACCTCTTCTCGTTGCACTGATCTCCCCCTCGCGGTGTCAGCCTTCGTATGGGACCAGGAACGCTAAAAGACAGATCATCTCCCACGGGGGCTTTGATGGATTGTCTCGCAAGGGCGGTCACCACCACTGCCACAACCGCCTCAACCTGGAGACGGGAAAGATCAACACGAAGGACCTAGCGCAGAAGATCATCAGTGAGCTGAAGAGGTACAGCATCCCTTCCACTATCAATTCAGATTGGACCCCCTACCTCTTGAAACATCGCTGTGCAAACAGTGGTTTCTAGGGTAACGTAATCTGCGTTTGGGGTGCAGAAAATATTCGAACAACTTCCATCTCCAGGTGGTGGTAGTGCTGATGGTGGTGGTGCTGGTGCTGGTGGTGATGCGTTATGGATAGCAAACACTGTTTGTGTGGTCCCGGCTGGTACCCATTGGCCAGGCTTCCGTAGAGGGACGATGCCGACTGCTCTTGGTGACCGTTGATGAAGCCGTTCGTTTCAGCACCGACCCCCATGTACATGCTGTTTGATGGACTGACCCCGAGAATTAGTTCTAGGCATGCAATGGAATTAAAGACACATATGTGTCTTTAATTCCATTGCATGCCTAGAACCCTAACATCTTAATTTAAATTACAAAATCATGTTCATATCACATACAATACACGACTTACAGCCTTTTGAAGCAATAGGCCGCCATTTTGGCCGCCATCTTGTTTTATCATGCAACCGCTAAAATTCAAGCTTGCTAACCACGATTTTCGTTCTCAGGAGGGTCAAATTAGTCTAGAAAAGCATTTTAGCAAATTTATACATGATTTGCTTCTAACAGTATCACTTCCAGATTCCAAGCCTAGTCCAATTGTCGGCCATCTTTTTTCCCGCCAAAATTAGACCACTTGCCGTGGACCGATTTCTTGTAACTTTTAGTATGTTCATCACCAGACCCAAGAGACCAGAAAATCATCATAAAACGCCTTCTTACGATTTTTTTGATCATTTTGTAGATTGACCCGACTGTGCAACCTTTTGAAGCAAATATAGACCGCCATTTTGGCCGCCATCTTGTTTTCTCATGCAACCGCTAAAAATTAAGCTTGCTAACCACGATTTTCGTTCTCAGGAGGGTCAAATTAGTCTAGAAAAGCATGTTAGCACATTGTTACATGATCTGCTTCTAACAGTATCATTTCCAGATTCCAAGCCTAGTCCAATTGTCGGCCATCTTTTTTCCCGCCAAAATTAGACCACTTGCCGTGGACCGATTTCTTGTAACTTTTAGTATGTTCATCACCAGACCCAAGAGACCAGAAAATCGTCATAAAACGTTTTCTTGCAATTTTTTGGGGGTTCACCGAAGATATTTCGTAGATTGACTTGACCAAATGGGGGGGGGGGCACGTAGCATGGCAGTTTTCAATGAGGGGGGGCCATGGACGGATTGGTCCAGTGGCGTAACTACGGGGGGGGTAAGGGGGGGCAGCCGCCCCCCCCCCCAAATGAAAGGGCTGCCCCCCAGCTGCCCCCCCCCCTCCTCAATCCCTGCGCTTGTTTTACTTTTTACTTTTACGAGTGATAAAGAATGTTATATAATTTGACTTATTTTATTTTTTATACAACTTCCTGTACAACTTCTTATAGGGTGGGTGATGGGAAAGTGGGACAGGCCACTATAGTGCACTGTGATACAGACAATCTACACTGTGTCCACGATAAAGTAGACCACAACAAAGAGTGTCATAACTCGGTCAAAACTTTTAGGATTTGTCTGAAATTTTAAACACAACAACAGTGACCATACTTACACAAGATCCTAAAGCCGATTAGAAATATTCCTGCGTTTGTCAAATGTATAAGCGTTTGAGTTGCACCACCGAAAAATGCAACTTTTCAACATGCAAAAGCTGAAAGGAAGCGAAATTCAGCTCTAAATGGTGGTCAAAATGTTCTTTTTGTTCACGAACACACAGCCCTAGACATAAACGCTACTGTTTGATGGTCAGGTCGATGATCACCTGGTCAAACAGCTGTCACTCTTCAATCAGACGCGCCCTACGGTTATCGATGTCATGAATACAGGAACGAAAAACGCGCTACTTCGGTACATGTACCCGGTTCGAGATCTGGACTGCTAGGCGGCCACAGCTGTGGATATGAAGCCGAGT
>OX243824.1:26452354-26463063 GCA_945859605.1 Lumbricus rubellus | reverse complement strand
AAACTTTGCATAATTATCTGCACTCATGGGCGCCCGCAGAAATTTTGGCAGGGGGGGGGGCAAATTTTTTCCGATGATCACAGTTACCGTAAATGTTTTAGTAACAAGAGCTTGAAAAATGCAAAGCTGGAAATTAATAGCACGAATATTTTTCAGTGAGGTTTCTTAATGCAAATTTTTCAGTTTCATTTTGTGTATCAGCTTTCATATGAATAGTTTCTTTAGTGCGATTTTTTTAAATATAAAAAGTAGATGTTAAAAGTGGGTTCCTGAAGCGTCGCTATAATATTATATGTCCATTGAATGAATGAATAAGTGAACAAAAACTAGGTGTTAGTTTTCAAGGTGCAAGTGTTCCTCTAGCTACTTCTATTCATAATTAATTTTGTGCAGTTGTGAAAGGTTGCATGACAATCAAGTAGGCCAAATTCGATAGAAAAAACTATTTGCCGGAAGGTTAACAGCCAATGGTCACTGTTCCAGCTTTTTTTTCATTGGTGCTTTAATGCAAAGAAATTTGCTAAAAACACAAAAGTAGTAGTTAGAAAAATAAGTTTCAATTTTCTAGGAGGGCGAGTGCCCCTTGCCCCTATGTGCGGGCGCCCATGTCTGCACTAAAATCACATTCATTTCACCACTGACTCAGAATATATTTAAAAACAGTAATTTAGCGCAACTTTTGACAAAAAAACACATTTTGATGGTCTTTTTGTCCAGAATAAATTATATTGCGCGCTGTGCAAGTTAATCTGAGAGCGTGCTAACAAAATAATGTTTCCAAGTTAATGATAGAAATGGCTTTTTTAAATTGAGTAGCCGAGCAATCCTTAGCTTTGCTCCACTGACCTCTTTATCTTCGGTTCGTTTATTACAGGCATTCCTGACTACCGATTACCTACAACAGAGTAATTATTAAAATTTTCAGTAACAGTTTTATGCCACAGGTCCATTTGATCTCGATTTATGTATGCATGGATGAACATAGCTACAAACATACATACATTCATACATACATACATACATACATACATACATACATACATACATACATACATACATACATACATACACACATACATACATACATACATACATACAGACAGACAGACAGACAGACATACATACATACATACATACATACATACATACATACATACATACATACATACATACATACATACATACATACATACATACATACATACATACATACATACATACATACATACATACATACATACATACATACATACATACATACATACATACATACATACATACATACATACATACATACATACATACATACATACATACATACATACATACATACATACATACATACATACATACATACATACATACATACATACATACATACATACATACATACATACATACATACATACGGTATCCTATCATTTGGTCGAAAGTCATTTGGTCGAAATCATTTGGTCGACGATGAAAAAAATCGAACGATCAAAAAGTCGAATGATCGTTTGGTCGACAATCAAAAAGTCGATTGATCAAAAGATCGACATTCACAATGAAGCATGTTTAAGAGAATTCCGACGATTTTACTACAAATTTTATCATTTGTATGCTATTTCAATTCTAATTCAATGCTAAGGCTAGTTTTATACATCTATAGCGTCATTATATAAAGATTGTCCATATAAAAATGTCACTATTAGCCTATTAGCCTGTGCTTGCAACTCAAGGTTGTGAGCAATTTCCCTCAAATAGCCTAGTCCATATTCGGGCGCTTTCCCAACGACTCTCTTCAGCCGTTCAGCACAGTCCTTGAATTTCTTCTTTCCCGCAGGCTGAAGTTGTCCAGCCTAGAATTGTTCCAGCTTCAGTTCGTTCAAGCTTTGCTCCTTTCTCAGGGCCTCAATAAATATAAACTTCCATATTGAAGGATGATAGGCACCAAGCAGCTGGCAAAACCCGCGGTGCCAACAAATTTCGCACCTTTCGTCTTACAGTCCGTTAGGCCTATTATACACTCTCCTTGTTTTATTGGCTAATTAATTTTGTTTTCATATCACTTTCTGTAGTTCACAACCTCCCTCTCTCACAGACTGATCGGGGTTCAAGTGTGTAGCCTATGTGAGTGTGTGTCGGAGTGTGTGTAGGCCTATGTATGTTTGAGTGTGCGCACTTGTAGTAAAATCGTCGGATTTCTTTTAAACATGCTTCATTTTCGATCTTTTGATTTTCGTCCTTTTGATTGTCGATCTTTTGTTCATTCGACTTTTTGATTGTCGACCAAACGATCATTCGACTTTTTGATCGTTCGATTTTTCAGCGTCGACCAAATGATTTCGACCAAATGATTTCGACCAAATGACTTTCGACAAAATGATAGTAAACCCATGCATAGGCCTACTACAGTTGGCCACATACATACACACTTACATGCATATATGTACATACATTCATGCATAAAACTATTTTTAGGGTCAAAACTCATCATCAATATTATCAACATACTCGAAGCCGTCCTAATCGTTCATCACCGAAAGAAAACATGGGATAAAGACTGCTAAACACTGCCGAAACTTACCGCTAGGTTGAGGGAAAAGCGGGAATAAGAATAGCAGAAAGATAACTGAGTAACTTGAGATACGCAGATGATTCTACATTATTGGCAGGGAAAAAGCAGATTTTTTACTACTAATAAAAAGACTAAAGAGAGAAAGCGAAAAGGCAGGTCTTTATTTCAACACAAAGAAGACAAAGATTATGACAACTGTTACAGTTGGCGCAGACAATTTTGTGATAGACGGAGAGGAATTGGAGGTGGTTTCAAGCTTTAAGTTTTTAGGATCTGCAATAGAAAAAGAGGGCAAGTGCGATACGGAAATAAAACGTAGGGTGGCGATAGGAAAAACTGCAATGAATGGATTGAAAAAAAATATGGAAGGATAGGCATGTGAGTACAGATATGAAAAAAGACTGGTGAAGGCTTTGATAATACCGACAGTATTATATGGTTGTGAGACACGGACAATGACCACGAAAATGAAAAAAAGATTAGGCCTAACGCATGTGAGATGTGGATTTGGAGGAAAATGCAGAGAATATCTTGGAAAGAAAAAAAGAACAAATGAGTGGGTGGCACAGAAATTGGTATCGATATGGATGAGTCGTTACAACAAACAGTGCTAAGAAGAAAGTTGGCCTTTTTGGTCATGTTATGCGTTCAAATGGTTTGGAAAAGATATGACGCTGGCATGCGGAGAGGAAAGGAGAAAACAAGGGCGACCAAGGAAAAGGTGGTTGGACGAGGTTCAAGAAACAACAGGAATGAATCTGGAACAAAAAGAGAAGCGACATCAGAAAGAAAGCAATGCATGGAGAAGGCTGGCCATGACGATCGCTAGAGTTCAACGAACTGACAGCACAAGGTGAAACACTGCCGAAACTAACCGCTGCCCTTCAAACGACGAATTATTGTCACGGAAAGCTAAAAAAAGTAGAGGAAATTTTCAGCTGCAAAGCTTGGGCCACTTGGACCTCGGAAGCCCTGGACTTTGCATGTGCGCCTACGTTTATTATGGTTGTTTAGTTGATGTGTGTGGCAAATTGTTTAAAACAATAATTGAAGGACCCAACATTAACGAAGAGACACGAAAGAGTTGACCAGAGAAGTCCGAACACAAATTCAAAACCGCCAGTAGCCTACATGTATCTTAAACCGAGTCTTTTCTCGCGCCTGTTACAAATACTCGAATCGTTTCCGCTCCGGAGCTAAACAAAATCCTTATGAAATAAACAAGCGACAAACCTTTTTTCTTTTTTGCTAAACCGCCTCTTTACGTCTCATCTTTTAATGTGTAGATAATTTTTTTAAGCAGACCTGAGTTTATCTTACAATGTCTATCATTAATTTTTTAACATTCAACCGCTTGGTCGTCACACAGCAAGAGATCAACCATGCGTGCATGAAGGCAGCCGTCTCAATGCTCCGGAGGACGCGTGGTAGGCTATACTTTGATATATCTGAAATGCGATTTTATGTGCAGTAGGCCTAACACAAAGACTTGCACAAGCAAGACAGCTTCAATGATGCTTCAAAATTTGATATTGTTTATCGAGCTTTTGTCCAAACAGTGTGTTGCGGCTTTAATGCTATTTTTGGAAAGTAGGCTATGCCATTGCCTCTCCAGTCCCATAAGGTCGTTGATCCGTTGTCTGAGTATAAATATACATGGCCGAAATAAATCGTTTCAAGTAATGTTTCATACAACAGGTTTAACTACCATTCTGAATCCTCTTCGTAATTGCTTTCTTTTGTCGCAATATTTTCTGGTAGCACGGGTAAACTAGCTAAGCATTCTTGGTGCATGGTCTACTCTAGATGAAACGAGACGCCGTTTTCATGTGTCTTCATACTAAATGGCTAATTAAAATTGTCATTTTAAGCGTTTGTCTTTCATCTAAGTTTTTCACAACGCTGCCAATTATATTGGTCATTCATCTCCAGAAGAGTTAGCTGAGAACAATAATTTTGTAAACCTCCCATTAGGGATTCTGTAAGCAGGTAGACCTTAGAAAAACCGAACTAAACCAAAACAAGAGACAACAATGGCTCTACTCCATAGCCGCATACTGGCAGTAGGCTGTCGGTAGCGGCCTTCAAAGTGTCAGCCTGAGCGCCTTTTGTCACAATCGTGTGTTGATCGGTTAGGCCCACCACCGGTGTAAAGGTTTCAAATTACCCCCTCCTGAACATTACCCCCGTGACTTGAAACCGGTTTCAGATTACCCCCCGGAAACTAGATTTGCATCAATAGTCGCATTTATTGCACTAAAAAATCAGAAAAATCATCCCGCTTCTTGTTTTGCTCCGAAGATTTTAATCCGTCGTCCCACTTCGTGGTTTGTTATCAATATTTTAATCTGGGAAAAATAATAGCCTCGAAGCCATTTTCTCCTTGTAACTTCCGCGGCGATTTAATATTTTAGTTACAGATGAAAATATTGATAACAAACCATGAAGTGGGATGACGGATGAAAATCTTCAGACCCAAACAAGAAGTGAGATCTTTTTCTGATATTTTTAGTGCAATAATGGCGATGATTGATGCAAATTACAGCTTTCAGGGGGGGGGGGGTAATGTTTAGGAGGGAGTAATTTGAAACCTTTACACCGGCATATTGCCACGATAATTTTAAAAAATATGACCTCGACTCTGGGTAGGTCGTAAGAAATCAAACGCGAGGTACGTAGACCTTCACTGAGTAGTAGAAAATTAATTTTATGGTGTCACGACATCTTGGCTCACCGACAACAATTGGTACACGACAATATTGTTGGATCACCGGCAAATGATGAATGGAAGCTGGATGAAGGTTCCATATAGGTGAAATAGAAGCTGGATTGACAAAAATAACGCTTGAGAAACGGAAGCCGGATTAATGATAAAGCGCTTGATGAATGGAAGCTGGATGCATGTTGAAATACATGAATGAAAATCATCAATCCAGGTTCCATTTCTCAAGAATTCTATTAATTAATGCAGCTTCCATTTCAGATATAAAAATACCATTATCCAGCTTCCATTTCACGAGCGTTTTTTTCATCAATCCGGTTCCAATTTAAGCAAGAACATTTGCACCAATACAGCTCCAATTTAAGCAAGAATATTTTAAAATAATCAATCCAGCTCCAGTTTGAGCAAGAATATTTTCATCAATCCCGCTCCAATAATATTGTCGTGTACCAATTGTCGTGAACCAGTTGTCGGTGAACGAATTGCCCGTGAACCAGTTGTCGTTGAACCAGTTGTCGGTGAACCAGTTGTCGGGGAACCACTGAGTAGTAGAAAATTTATGTAGCGCCGTTGCTTTAAATCGGCCTTTCGCCATAGTCCTGAAGCAATCAATCAATCATAATTGATATAGCGCTCCTTCAAGGTACCCACTCAGAGGCGCTCTCGTCCGAGATCAGGCGAAAAATAGTCTTCAACAGTTTGTGAAATTCAGAACAGTTTGGGTGGTGTCGCGTGATAGTCAATGGAAGCCCATTCCATGTTATTGGACCAACCACAGAGAACGAACGGCTCTGCATTGTCGCAGAGCGAGTGAAAGGAACCAATAAATCACCAACTAGCAGAGTGAATCGTCAAAAGAAAAATCCATCTTGAAAAAAACATAATTAAATTTTGCTCAGATTTGTCGGCAATCATTTTCCCAATGCAGTACTCTGATTATTATCCAATATCCATAGATGGCAAACTTGCAAATTTTTAAATTATTAATTTTGTCGAATGTAGGACTATGAATCAGCACTTGTTAATTCCTTCTGGACAAAACCATACATTTGCCACTTATGAAGCAGAGCTTATAGAAGACATACTCAGCCACACCATGGAACGTTCGCGTAGCCTAACATTGCACGCAGAAGTTACTGTTAGGGTATCTGATTTGCAGGGTATCTGATTTGCAGAGTAAACCGTAATTTCATATCTGCCTTGTTTATTCTCGCAGGGATAAACAGTTTACTTCCTGGTACAGACAGTTGTGACTTGTGAGAACAGATCATTCAACAACTATGTCAAACAAATGGTCATTCAACAAAGCAAATGTTAAAATAAAGGATTAGTTTAAAATTAATAAATAAAAGCAACCCGTGAACAATGAACAAACTAATTTTTTTATAAAGTATTTTTCTCTTCATCTTGTAACTGTGTTGCGGCTTGTCAACCTAATTTTTGAATTAACGAATATATAATACATAGCCTACATTTTGTAATCGATTGAGGGAGATGACCGTTTACGATGTGTCCTGTGGATGTGGGATATTCAGTGACGCATTAATTTAGAAGACAATGTTCCAGCGGAACGTTCCCGCTAAGTTGCGCGATTGCGCGGCCGCGCAAAAGAAAAACTCCTGCCGCACAAAAGATTTTATCTGCTGCGCAAAAAATCAGTTCGAGTTCCTTTTTTTATTTTTATTTTGTTCTTGTAGCAATTTCGTTTAAATCTGCATTTAGGCTGTTAATCAACGGTGATATATAGCGCTGTAAAGTATCTTCGGCCGCGTTGTCAGTTTGCGCATGCCATCTAGCTATCCCATTGACCTCCTTTCAAATTCTTTTCGTGGCGACTCTCAAAGTGTACTGCGACGAATAACGACTGTAATTAGTGGCTGGGTCCTGAATATGCGATTTTGGCCATTTGCACAGGTTAGTAGGCCATCATAGGTGCGCGTTCGCCTTGTGCAATACCGTGGGACAAGCCGGAAAGGATCAAGTAACGGGCCAGTCAGCGTTAGCTCTTATCGGATTGAGTAGGTTTCTAGGTTCAGCTGACATAGAGGATAGAGGCTGGTATTCATATCGACAATGACGCCAACAGATTTTTGATTAGCAGATATTGTTAAGTTTTTATTGACATAGACTACGTGAGGGGAAATGCCGGTAGAATATTTTTTTATTAGTTGACATCGTCAGATTTTCATTGACATAGGCTATGTGAGGGAGCAAAACCGGTTGGATATAGGCCTATGTATTTTGTTTGTTGGGGAAAACTTTAAAAAATCATCACAATCAGTCAGTCGCAATTGTAAACTCATTTGCATTTACACAATTTCTGAAAAGAAGCTCCTATACTGCTAGCAAATTGTCCAGATGTGGTTTCCAATAAATCTGAAATGACAAACGGTTGATGAAGAAGGTCTGCGTATATTTATGGAGTAGGCTAGGAACAGACAGTGGCTGCAGACATAATTTATTGTCACACACACAGTGTCACACACTCACACATACTTTCATGGTAGTTATTCTGTCTTGAATTTGTGTTTGACTGAACTTTCCTTTCTGCCGCACAAATTTTGCACACAAAAAATGAAACTGTCAATATTGTTGCACAAGAGATTCCAATTTTGCACAACCAACGGCAAACCTTAGAGGGAACATTAGAATCCAGCCGTGGCAAAAATCCACCGGATAATAATTTCACAATCCAAGATACTTCTGTCAGGACTAAAACTGCATCAAAAAGTTCTTTTAACTTTTTAATTTCATTTTAAAGAGAGCACAGCTGCAGAATTTTGAAGGGAAAAATTATTCTAGGAAGTATATCTCTCCCCTAAATTTATTTTCATACAATAGGCCTATTGATTAACTGCTCTGCCTTATATTAGGCTAAGACTAGTGTCAATCATTTAGACGTTTTGTTTATGATTGCTGATGACAGGCTTTTTAATGCAGCATTTATTTGAAGTTTCAGCGTCGTTAATTGTGATACCTACTTTTGATAAAATGATGGCTCGCTGTAAAGTATTTGAAAAAATATCATTCATTTACGCAAAGAACTACTCTTCGACAGTAGGCTATGTACTAATTACAATCATGGTTTTCGCTATCCAGCCAAGCAGTTGCATCTATTAAGTCAGTGTCATAGTCTTTTGTAGATGCAGTAATTTTTATTGCCATTGATGTAACAAATTCTTTTGAAATTAGTGTTCAGCCAATGATCGGCTTCGTCCTTCCTGGATGGTCAAAAAACAATAATGCCCATACATAGGCTAACGTTATTGCATCTTATTAGTCTATGTATTTCTCTGGTAGAGAAGCACATTATGTAAACAGTCAGATACTCATTGCAGGAGGCGTAGGAAGAGATACACATGCAGTCAGAAACACAGACAGACAGAGGCATAGGGAAACAGTCAAGCAACCATATTATACGATTTTCCATTCATGTCAACAGACGATTAGCTAGTTTTCCAAGTCGTCGATCCAAATCGTTTAAAAGCCATAGACCCTGCCGCCAGTGTTTTCCTTTCCCCCAATGGCCTATGACTCTCTCCCGTGGAGTTCCTTATCACTATTTATTACGATGCCCATTCGCATTGGGAATCATAAGGCATTACTTCAGGTGGCACAATATATCTGCCTCTTAACGTGTGCTCAGCCATATAAACTCCGGTAGCCACATGTTTGCCCAGCACTCAAGCATTATGGAGCAACATGTAAATAGGACCGTGCGTTCATCTTGTACCGTTCAATGTAAAAAGCACGAAATCTCGTATTATACAAAAAACGCACCCCGTTTGTTGAGCAGTGAGCACTTCAAGTAGGCCTATTATAATATGACACACAGTTTAGGTAGCCATGATTCCATGAATGTACCATTGTTTCTATCATGGGCGCCAGCAGAAATGTTTACAGAGGGGGCAGAACTCGATGGTCACGGTTAAAGTTTTTTGTAGCAAGAAGTTGAAACTGCAAATCAGACAATAATTATTTAGAACATGCACGGGTATTTATTTTTCACAGAGGTTTCCTAATATAAATGTCTCAGTGTCACCTTCTTTTAATTTTTATTATGAATATAGTTTCTTTAGTGCAAAGAAATTTGTTAACAACCAAAAAAGTAGCAGTTATAAAAATATTTTTCAACTTTCCAGTGGGGCAAGTGCCCCCTCTTGCCTCTATGTGCGGGCGCCCGTGGTTTCCATTGTAAATATTAAGCATCACACTCAAAGGCAGAAATATGTTAAACATTTCATCATTCCTATCATCATCATCATCATCATCATCATCATCATCATCATCATCATCATCATCATCATCATCATCATCAATAACCTTGGGCTCAATACCCGTAGGAGTCCGACGCCACTCTCTGTCTGAGTCTGTCTTGCGTCGTAATCGTAAACTCAAATTTTCTAAAGCGCCACTCGAAAGCCAAGCGCGGGGCACCAGCTTATTCACGAGCGCTGCGTTGAGTCAGAAGGGTTGTTCGAGAGAGAGTAGTCCGTGGTGGTCCGGGTCGAGTTACCGCGTCATGTTGCCCAGCTTCAACCGGACTGGTCAGCAGGTCTGCTCCATTCCATTAACATCTTGAAGCAGCTAGACCACCTATCATAGCGTATAGATAGGTCTTGTTAATGTACACGTATGTAATTTGCTACGTTTGTAAGTTTGTAGATATGCATTATGCATGCATGTATGATACTTATGCTATATTATATGTAATTATGTATGTATTTCTGCATATATTTTTTGCATTAAATTTTATTTATGTATGTTCACAGTCATGTTGGAAAGGTTTATCTGGGTTTCGACCGCTCTCTATGAGTTTCAAGTGCATTTCAAGAGCATATATTTTTTGCATTAAATTTTATTTATGTATGTTCAGTGATTGTTCACAGTCATGTTGGAAAGGTTTATCTGGGTTTGTACGGCTTTCTATGAGTCTCAAGTGCATTTCAAAAGCATAGGCCTATATTTTTTGCATTAAATTTTATTTATGTATGTTCACAGTCATTTTGGAGAGGTTTATCTGGGTTTCGACCGCTTTCTATGAGTTTCAAGTGCATTTCAAAAGTCAATATACATACAGAAGCAAACAACCCTACATACATGTAGCCTAAGTAGCCTATAAAAAAGAATACATGCATATAAGTATACATATAATTATGTTACGGCGTCATAGAAATCGTCATTGTTATTATTATTATTATACATGCATACATAATGCACACAGATCTTTCAAATACACACAGAGATAAAGACAAATGCATGCATACATACATACATACATACATACATACATATATACATACATACATACATACATACATACATACATACATACATACATACATACATACATACATACATACATACATACATACATACATACATACATACATGCATACACATACATACAGACATGCATAAATGCAT
>OX243824.1:26427354-26447354 GCA_945859605.1 Lumbricus rubellus | reverse complement strand
CCCTCACTAAAAAATTACGTCATATTGACGTCGTTAATTTACATAGCCTATCGAAACCAAATGTCAACAAAAATCGTTGTGTTCGGTACTTAACATTTGAATTCTCTGATACAAATGACGTTATTGTGACGTCAATATTCATGCCAGAAACTTCATATTTGAATCAGTGTAAGATAATTATCTCAGGATAAAAACCGTTTTGAAATTTTGAAAATCGATTTAGATTTACCTGTTTTATTCACATTATAAAAAGGGTGCCCGATTTATTGGGACATTACGTGGTGCTAACTTTACTCTTAAAAACATTAGTAAATACAGCTGCACACGTTTGTAGCGCCTGTCTCAGACCTCTAAGGCTCTAAGCGAAACACCTTTAGGTTAAAAAGCCTTTGAATTATCGCGACTGTAATCGAATGTATTAACCTGCGCTTCCAATCTTTCTCTTGCTTTGCGGCTTGTGGATGGTATACTGCAAATACTAGTTATGGCACCTTTCAACGTGACTTACCGTACCTCCTTTTCTTACAGTAATTGCAATAATTTAGACATTAATTTAAATGATGACTTTCAGCATTGGCCACCGCAAGTTACTGGCGGTCCTCCTCCGTCTTGTCAGCTTCCTCTGGAATGTCTTATGATATTGCTCTCCGTTCAAATCGACGGATCTTCGTTTTGGTCGGACGAGAATAAGAAATTGTAATGCGCCGGTCGTAGCCTTTGCCAAATATAATAATATTATGTCTGGGGAAATTGGATCAGGCATTTATGGCACTTGGCGCAGAGCTGTGTGGGTCTGTGTTTGTGTGTGTTTGTTTGTTTGTATTTGTGTGTGTTTGTGTAAATTGTGTGTCTACATGTGTGTGTGTGTGTGTGTGTGTGTGTGTGTGTGTGTGTGTGTGTGTGTGTGTGTGTGTGTGTGTGTGTGTGTGTGTGTGTGTGTGTGTGTGTGTGTGTGTGTGTGTGTGTGTGTGTGTGTGTGTGTGTGTGTTTGTGTGTTTGTGGGCTGGACTGCGTGACCTTTGCTGCAATCGTGACCGAATGATTTCTACTCGAATCCTGGACGACTTGCCGGACAAATTTATTACGGATAGGAATTGCTTATTGTCCAGAAATATCAATATTTTAATAGTCGCATTGTGGAATACGGTCACTCCGAAACAGATTAATATTACACGATATTAAAGAAGAAATGACTTGAGATGATTGAAAAAAGACAGCCTTTCCTGGAAATGCAAGCTAATAAGTCAACGCAAAGTTAAATGCACGAAGAGACAACTGGCAATGAAGTAAGCCTAAGCGATGTGAAAAATGTAATAATGGATTGGGTTTTGTGGTTTGGATTTCAACAAAGTCATGCTAATTGAGGCGATGCAATCGGTAGCGAAAAGTCTGTTCTGTTTGATTACCTAGCCTATAATTTTGCTTAACGCTAAATAATATAATACCGGTACAGTTGAATTATACAGAGTTAAGAATGTATGCATCTTTCTCGGCTGACGAAGGAAAAGACAAAAAAGAAAAAACTGTTTCAATCAGTGAGCATAATAATTAATTATTTGCATCTGTTTGGATTGGTGTAAACATTTCTGACTATACCTTCGGAATTCGTAACAGTATAGCCTATAGACTCAGTTTTACGCCACCATGAGTTGGAAAGGTGTGTGGGCGGGTGGTAGGGTGGGTGAACGGGTGGGTTGGTTGATGGGTTGGTCGGTCAGTGGGTAGGTGGTGGGTAGGTGGATTTGGGGTGGTGTTTTGTGGGCGAGTGGATGGACGGACGGATGGATGGCTGGGCGGACGGACATGTAGTGGGAAAGAACAAAGGATTGAGTTCATTACATATGCTGTGTGACACGTTTCAAGGGAATCAAAATCTCAAAGGTTAAGCTATCTTCGTCGGTTGGATGCAACATTTAAAGGTCAGCGTGAAGACTGAAGACATGCCATGCAACGAATAATTGACGCACTCGTCTGTCTATCTTAAAGGATACAGTTGAAATCGACCGAGTGTATCCGATGTCACTTGCCCACACACAGTAGTCTCATGTAGGCTACAGCGGTGGAATGAGACTGACAGGACAAAATGATAAATATTAAACCCCGTCTAAAATTGTCAAAGGGAGATTTTTCATACAGTGCTTCAATTGCCATTAAGTCCGTTCGCTTTTCAGAGGCTTTGACAGAAAAAGACGGGAAGTGGTTTGTTCTGCTTGAAATAATTATTATCTTGATGATATATCGCCATCATGTGTAAATGTGAATGGTCTTCATTTGGAAATTCTTACTTCTGGCCATGATATTGGCAGAAAACTTTAGGGGTCTTTGTTTATGGCTCACTCTGTACATAAAGGCCTATGCATACGTAATATTACATATGTGCATACATACATGTATATGCGTAGGCCTACATGCATAAATTGCATACACATCTAAAAACTTTGCAGCATGTGGGGAGTATCATAGCCGAGTTTTGTTCTGTCCAATTATACTCTGTTATCAGTGAGCATTCTGGGTTAACTGGTACGATCGTCAAAGTATAGCAATTCCAAGGATTCAAATAAGCGCAGCAGCAGATGCTGATAAGACTCTTCGTTGAGTACACTCCAACTTATGTATATTATACGTATACAGCGAGTGAACAGATAACGCGCCCACTATGATACTTGGGCCACTTGGATTTCCATGTACTTCCACTGCCAGATAGAACCACTGTTCCAACCGACGCTGCTTAAGTCCCTGCATATATGACGCCCATTACCCACCTACAAAAGCACTCTGGCATTTTTGTCTCGTGGCATGCATGCTATAGTAATAGTATACATACATAAAATGTACATGTATATTATACAACGTGGGTGAAAAATGGCGGTATGCTGTAAGATTGTTTTTATAGCTACGTAGGCTACATATCATATCCATAGATTGAATTGTATTAGGACTGCCCAACGGACCAAACTTCATCTTCGTAGACGTGGAATCGACATTGTGCGTCCGGTGATAAGAATTGATCCTGAACTGTTCGGGTATTCGGTGGAGGTATTGGGAATTGCTTAAAGCAATAAGCCCAACTCTTAATAAATGACATTGGCGATCTGTATGCTCTTTGGATCCAATAGTCCGTTAAAGTAAGCTTATAGGTTATATACGGCCTAACCCTTTTAAAGTAGGCCTACTAATGCCAAAATAAAAATTTATCGGCTAATTGTTCTCTCCGAGAATTCGCATAAAAGAAAATAATAGGAACGTACGTTGACTGAGACGGTATTTACATTATAAGCTTAAATTACATAATTATAAAGTATTGTAGAAACACCGAAAACAACGGAAATATTCGAGATGTTGTTTTCAGTAGAAAAGGGACAAACCATGGAACAGTCATCTCACGTGGAGAACAACAAAAGCACGTGAACTGGGCATTCTCAGCATTCAGTAGTCCTAATTGAATATTATTGTCAAGGAAGAATGTGAATTAAATTATCAAAATGTGTAAAGCGACTTGCCTAACAGAAGACTGCAAGCTGGCAAGTCCTTAACGGTGCAGGCTTTTGTCAATTTATTATCTTTTGTGATTAATTTCATTTGGTACAATGATGAAAAACCTTTCACTATCGCCACAGTGTCGAATAGCCTATTCAAGTAATCAAGGCCGTAGCTAGGGGGTGTTTTGGGTGCTTGAACACCCCCGTAATCAAATCTTGGATACGGCCTTGCAAGTAATTGCCTGTTGCAGACGTGGAAACTCAGAAAAGAACATGCATGGGAATCCTTTGCTTCGCACTTGCTCAACTCCATCGGTAAATATGTCGGTCAGAGTGTGTTTGCACTTAAATGAAACATTTATACAATTCGTGGAACCAAGCGTTAAAATCAACGGTGCGTATGTTTACCATCCTTCATGCCCTGCTAACTGAGAAGCTCTTATTATTCCTGCGCCGTCACACTACCACCATCACCATCGATTACCACCGTTGCATCATGCTGTCCCCTCAGCTTGACCTCCCAAGACTCTGACCTGGCACCGGAACGGACATAGTTATTGCGAACTTGATTTGATGTAGAATCGGTGACCAAACTTGTCTTCATGACCCGACTTTTACTATCCTGAGAAATTTCGAGTATTTACATAATTACATTTACCCGATATAAACGTGAAATGCCAGAGTATTATACAGTTCAAATGGATAAACGTGTAGCCTTTTCATTTGATCAGGTTATTATCTTTGAGTCCTTTGGCCAATTCAGATGTAATGAGTGCATTGACTGCACACTAGAGCGTTACGAAGATGAAACGCCGATGGTTATGATGTGACATCCGTGTCATGTGCCGAGGCCGAGAAAGTGATGGCACTTGCAATCCGCATCCATGTTTAGCTCTCATACTAGCTTAACGGACTGCGCCTCTCTCACTCTCTCTCTGTCCCTCTCTGTCTCTCTGTCTCTCTGCCTGGTTGTCTGTCTGTCTGTCTGTCTGTCTGTCTGTCTGTCTGTCTGTCTCTCTCTCTCTCTCTTGATATATGTACCTCAGCTCACATTTGAAATTTTTAATGTTGTCAGTTGACCCTTTTTGTATATACTATTCGTATTCACTATTCGTATTCGTATTCGACCGAATAGTTGATGCAATAAATAATTCTCATTCGACCGAGTAGTGACAATCACCTATTCTTTGGTCCTGCCCTACATACATGTGTCTATGTGCAATTGTGCATTATATTATGTGCATACTTGTATATGCATATATTTTATATATATGCGTGCATGCATAGAGTAGGCTATGCTTGTAGCCTATACCGAGCGTTATCTACCTTCTGGTATGCGAGGACCGCTCGCACAAAACATACAAAACATACAAACATCGCTGTATATCTTCCTGAGCTCAGACAAAAGAGACGCGAGTGGATGTTGTGGATGCCTTGCAGCAGCTGCAGCAGCAGCAGCCAGCCTCCATCCATCCATCCGCCCGCATCAGGACCAGCATCAACATCTGGTCCAGAGGAGGAGAAGGGGAACACAATTGAACGCGGTAGACAACTTCTGAGAAGAGACGAACGTATCTGTTGTGTTAATGGGTGGATAGACGCTGCGAAGCACCTGCAGGTTGGATAGAAATACACTTACAGGTGGGAACGGTCATCACCATTGTTGTTGTTGTTGTTGTTGTTACTGTTGTTGTTGTGGTCATGCTCGTCGTCATAATAATGATAATGATGATGATGATAATTATTTATTACTACTGTAATAATAATAAAGATAATAATAATAACAAAAACCTTCTTCCTCTCGCGGGACTGCGCACGGGGAGCGCCTCTGAAGAGTTCACCCTACAAGAGGCGCTTTATAAATGATTAAATACAATGCAATACACTACAATGCAATGATAATCTTCGTCTAATTCCAAACTGACACAACTCAATATGATTACAATCAGCAATGAACGGATGATCACACGTTTTGACAATAGTTGAATTTAACTATCGGTAGCCATGCAAGGCGCTCATCGAACTGCTCAATTACATACGCCATCTACCGAATGGAAGATTGAGACGACCTGTTTTGGGGAGGGTATTGGTACTCAATACCACATCCGTGCGCTATTCTTGCTGCAGTGTTTGCCATTGCCATGACCCCCCTACCTTGTGGCATCACTGGTATAATTTTTCAGCAGCATTTCGAGGCACTGGTGTGCCTCTCTTGAATTGGCGCTATATAAATTTGAAATTACCAACACCATCATCGTTGTTAGTCATCATCATCATCACCATTGTCATCACCAGTTGGCATGATATTTTGTTCCTACCATTGCCATCATCATCATCATCATCGTCGTCGTCGTCCTCGTCGTTGTCATCATCATCATCATTAGGCTATACTTCGACACCGTCATCATTGCCAGCTGCATCATCATTATCACGATACTCGACATCACAGTCACCATTGTCATCACTGTCATATTCATCGCTAGTCATTCTGATCATTACATTACCTTAAAAATCTAAAATAAAACAGAATGTCATAATTTTTATTATCACCATTTGTAATTAGGCCTGTAGGTCAGATCAGGTTTACTTCAATCTTGATTTCATATAATTATCGCCGATAGATGACTGAATCTCGACGTCGTGCTATTACCCTATGCGTGTTGCGAAGAAATTTCGGAGACTCATAATTATTTGCATTACATTACATTATTACACTGTCTGCAATTTTTATAACCTGTGTTACAATTCAACGTTGGATGTAACAATTCCCGCTGTTGCCATCGTTGACATGCGCAGTTGCGCACCATTTCGCTAGTCGAAGTTGCAACTGCAGAACACCATCTCACGGAGACACCATTAAAAGTCAAACATGGGTTTCCACGGATATTTTTGCAGGGGGATAAAAGAAATTTTTCATGGGTTGGAGTTTGAAATGCAGAACAGGAAATTAGGAACATTTGTATTTTTCTGATGATTTTTCATTGAAGTTTTTGTTGTAACATCAGAGAATTTCAAGCGTCATTAGTGCTTTGGTGCTTGAATAAAAAACTTAAAAAGTTGGCGTCTGTATTCTTGAGAGAAGCGGCCCACCCTTGTCTCTATAGGCTACTGTGTAGACGCTCAAGGTGTCAAATTCTAAATTTACAAAGCGCATTTTAGAAGACTTTCAGTAAAAGGTTGTGCAGGAAGGGATCTATAGTTGATAAAAGAAGACAAGGAGTTAACTCGACCCGAGTCTTTTTGTGTCTAGGATGCAAGAATGGAAGGGAAGGGTAGGAGATGAAACACGAGGATTTGGCGCTTAGAAGAATAGGAAACAGAGATGGTGGAATAACAATTATCAGGAGGAAGAGAGAGGTGAAGAGGAGAAAGAGAGAGGAGCAGGAAGTTGAGACGGACAAGAAATTGAAGAAGGAACCTCAAGCGGAAGAAAATGATGAAAGACGAGACGCAAAGGAAGAAAACAGGATGCATTAAGTGACAGATGAGGAAAACACATTATGAAAGCTAAGTCTATAATAGTGCTATCCAATTACCGATGGCCTTTGAGATACAAAGTCCTTCGAACAGAAAACCCGGCCGGAGTTTCAAAGGGTGTGGCAATATTGGTAATGTTGACATCCGGCACTCTGTCTAGTGACTAGTCTATAATTTTTTTATAGACCCCAGGGCATGGTGGGCACTCGCAGATATTTTTGCAGGAGGGGTCAAAGCACGATGAACACCGACAAGTATATATCAAGAACTTGAAAATATGATGATGATGGTGATGATGATGATGATGATGATGATGATGATGATGATGATGATGATGTGATGATGATGATGATGATGATGATGATGATGATGATGATGATGATGATGATGATGATGATGATGATGATGATGATGATGATGATGATGATGATGATGATGATGACGATGACGATGACGATGACGATGACGATGACGATGACGATGACGATGACGACGATGATGATGATGATGATGTGATAGTTATGTATTAGTCTTCCATATCTTCCTTGTCATCAGATGTAATTGGTAGCCTATGTGGTTGTAACTGTCAGTTTAAAAAAAAGAAATTGCACGAATTCCAGGTTGTCAGAAACATGAAAAGTTACAGCTGTATCATAACCTTTGACCTTACATGTAGTCTATCATTATTTTGGGATGCCAGCTTCATGTTACCAACGAAGTGAAAAGAATAAATAATTGTGCTTCATGATCAATCATGATAGGTGATGGCAAGATATCTTTGCTGCTATACAAATGAGGTAAGGTTAGATTTGTATGATGTAGTTAAACATTATAAATGTAGGCTCTGAGTTGAGGTCAGGTAATATAAGATAGAGTAGAAGATAATATAAGTAAGTAAGACTAGTGAGCATATCAGTTTCTAACCAGTTGTATAATTGCATTCTGGTGTAACATATAGCTGCTTATTACCAACAATCTATAGGTAATGTAATGTACTATGTAACTATGGTAGAGTAAAGTCCGACAATTTTAACGTAACGTACATGTACAGTATATGAGCCTAGGATTAATGGAGGTGCACAATGTACATGCAAACTGTTACAGTAGGCCCTACAGTCTGGTAGGTTAGGAAAGTAATGTAAGATAGTGTCAGGTGAAGCAAAAGTAGGGAGGGTTAGCGAAGTTAGAGTTTCTCGATTAGTTATTTTATTTGAACTGAGTTTGTTACACCTACTTCGCCAAAGTCATCAATTTATTATAATAAAAATTTGTTTAATTCTGAATTCCAAATGCTTTACGCAGCTGCTACGCCATAGGTCTTCTGAAAGAGTCGATCTGTTAAACTCCTCTCGAACAGTTCTAACACAGACCTTTTCCTTGGTCGGAATTCCATGTTTCTCATATGAACAGCCAATGGTTCGGCCGTCCATTATTCATCCACTCGTAATTAACGCCGTCCATGATAAGCTACAACCTTGAACTTCTCGAGACTCCTTTAGCTTCTAACCCAACCTGCGCTGCTTAGCCATGTACTATGTAACGGGTAGAGCAGTAAGAAAACAAGTTTTCCTTTGATTCCATGGCTAGCAAGACTCGTTGTTAAGCAGCTTGAGTATTTCTTTTTCTTTCATCCTGCAGGTGATGGAAGTACAAGCGAGATGGTCTTGGTCTGGAAGTCCTGTTCGTGTTGCATTCACGACTCCACTTTCGTAAAAGTTTACAGCCTGTTCTTGACGATGCTTCGGTTTAACGACACTTTGTGATAACAGAGATCGGAGTTCTGTTCTTTAGGGTCTGATGAAAGTCTTTTTGACTAGCTCCTTTGGCTTGCATCCATCTGTATGTCTGCATATATTAAAAGCCCTAATATTTTAAACAATACTAGACTTTAGATATCATCGGTTTGTCTCTCTCTGTCAGTAAGTCTCGGTGTATCTCTAACGCCTCCGCTACATATCTCTGTCTGACTATAATTATGGCTCAGATGGCTCTGTGTTCTCGTCTGTATCCGTGTGCATTGTCTGCATGATAGACTATTACAACGGCTCCGTGCTGAATCTATGGCCAGACATGTATTCATTTAAAGCTTTTTCTTGTTCAGATTGTGTTCAATATTGTGCACGTTTCCCTCTAGTTTGACACCACAGGAGCACCGAGTCGAAGCCACAATAGCGCGGTGTCTGTCTTCAGGCTTCGTGCTTGCACGCTATCACTTCTTGGCATTTTGTCTAAAAGCCTCATAAATATACGAGAAGTTTTATTGCGCTACTGTGATAATGCTCAAGGTATTGGTGAGCACAAGCAAGACTGGTGGGTGTGCCTAATTGCATATCCATAGAACACTGCAGACGCTATAGAAAACGACATGTGTTTTTGCGATGGCTGTACCTGCAACCTGCCCTAGATGTTATTCCAGGCAACTCGGAAAACACATTATGTGCGAGAGAATAATTGGGAAGAAGAAGCTGTGAGGAGAAGCAGAGAGGGAAGAAGAGATTCATGCGAGCATTCACGCATCCAGACAATGCTAAGGGCTGTTAATCACATAGACACACATACACTAACACATGCAGACATACACACATACACACACAGACACATACATGTATACACACATACACTCACAGACACATACATACACACATACATTATATACACACATACATACACACAGACATACACAGACATACGCACACACTCACACAGACAGACACATACAAAACACACACAACACACACATACACATATACACACACACACATAACACACACACACATATACCCAAGACACACATACACACACATGCATAAACACACACACAGACACACACACACTCTCACACACACAGACACACATACACATAGACATACACAGACATACACACGGACCCATACATACATATACACACACACATGCATAAACACACACAGACACACACACGCACACGCACACGCACACACCCACACACGCGCACGTGTGCACGTATGTACGTACCAATACATGGAAAGCCGCAGCGAGTGATGTGGCGCAGTAGAGGGAAAGATAAATCTGTTTACTGAAGAAATAATAGAAGGAACGGATCAAGATTTGAGCGAAGTGGATTAGAGACAGGTTGTAAGAAAGATGGAGAGAGAAGCAAAAACAAATAATTTGCATCGTCAAACACAACACACAAACACACACACATACACACAGACACACACAAACACACACACATACACACAGACACACACATGCACACACGCATACACACAGACAGATAGAGACAGGTTGTAGGAAAGATGGAGAGAGAACCAAAAACAAATAATTTGCATCGTCAAAACGGATTTTGAGAGAAAGTGGAAGGAATTCAAGCAGTCAAGACGAGACAGAGAAAGCAGGACGACAGATAGACAGACACATAGGGATACAGAGTATTACAGACTGCAGAAAATAGGAATTAGGAGAATATAATTATTATAGCAGACATAGAGAGGAAAATGCTCGAACGTGTACGGGCAGAAGAAGTTGGTAAAAAGATGGGTAGTGGGTACTAATGGATGAACATAATTGGAATTGGAGTAAGTATAGAGCGAGATTGGTCTTAAGAGCAGTTTGAAAGAGACCTATGCTATTACAACCACTTCATGTTCGTCGAAGAACAATACTATTATAGCCTAATCATCGATAGAATTACAGGCAACGGTCAAAGAGGCACACACTGAAGCAGACATAAAGCCAGACAGACCTATACAGACAGAAACAGATACGAGACAGACGCAGAAAGACAGAAAGACACTAAGACAAAGACAAAACGACAAAAAGACAAGGCAGATATACATGTATGGAGAAAGGCAGACAGAAAGACAAAGAAAAGAGACAAAACAGGCAACAGAAATACGCATCAAAATAGACAAAGACGAATAGACAGAAAGTGACAGAGAGAGAGACAGGTATATATTTTATAATTGTCAGCTTCTATAGCACAGGTCTTCAACGCAAAAGCATCAAAATAATGATGAGGCTCCAAGCAGAAATTCGTACTTATGTCCCTGTTCAGAAAGGTAACATGCAGTGCAAACGTGTTTTTGCCCGAGGGCTTTTTCAGCATGCGGTTCTACAAAATTTGACAGTTCTAAATGGGTGTGTGCAGTTGTAGAAGCACTTCAGTGCATTAAAAAGTCGTTTTATAGACTATGTTCATTGTCAACCGAATGGAAGTAATTTTTCATGGAGTATGGGAATGAAAAGAAGGGGTTGTGCAGTTCTAAGAAAATCTAATTTTTGTGAGCGATTTAACATGGAATCCTGGTTAACTTCAAACAAGGCGTGATGCTTTTGGATTCCGACGCACGCGATGTTATCTTGATCGAGGGTGTGATGCTGCTAGGACATTATTGTTCAGCGTCAATCAACGTTGTGATAAAGCAATAATGCCTCCAGCTATATTTCTGTTGTCAATTATAACTCAAGTCTCGCGTTAATGGTGCGTGTTGTACCTGGAGACGTCGACAGGAGCTGCCTGCTGAGGCGCCAGAGAATGTGGAAGAGGTGGAGAAATGGACATTGGAATGTTATCTTGAGGAGAAGATTTTTTCTGATAAACCGGGAGCAGAGCCGCCAGAATATTAATTTTTTAGGTATTCCGCGTATGCATCGCTATGAAGCGTTGACGGCGTATTTTTTTACATCAGACATCGTATATATATATATATATATATTATATATAATTATATATATATATGTATATATAATTATATAGATATTATATATAGGCTACATGAGAGTTGGTTGCATGTCCTCGCCATCTGTCCTCACCTCTTCAGTCTGCAGTCGGTGCACTTGTGTTATCATTGAGTTATCTATGGCGCTACAGCGCTCGTGAATAAGCTCGTGCCCTGCGCTTGGCTTTCGAATGGCGCTTTAGACAGTTGGAGATTACGATTACGGAGTGCAGCTGAAGAAACCGAAACTTAATTTCTGCATGGTTTTTGAAACGGTAATAGTATGTATGATATATAGGGTCGTCTGGTTGATTATGTGCAATGTGCATACATAGACCTAGAATGCGAGGAACCAAAATTTGGCAATTGCGCATGCTATGCTACTCCCACCTTGACGGACTTATCTGGAGCGGGATAATTTTGGGCTCATGAGCCCCAGTATAATTATACTGGCGTGTTAAATGTACGTGATAGAGGAACTCACTGGTATACGAAGTGTGGTCGACTTCATTTTAATAATTTTCTTCGTCTTGCCATGACCAATAATTCTCTTTTTAATAAACATGAAAACAGTGTGTCATAATTATGTCATTGGCTTTCTACGGCCTGATATATGAGTTTATCTGCATCGTGGACCTGCATAATTATGACTCTACATGTACATCAGAATACTATTTAAGCTCATACACATGTATGAGGAACACTTTCATCATTGGAATGATATAGCTATTATAGGCCTATTATATGCGATGATGGATTTGTGTTTTCAGAATATCAGACTGTCTTTAACAACTCAATTGAGTTGTTTATTTTGAAGCCTGCACACTAAAACGCAGATATCAATTAGTCAATAATTATTGGCCAGACAACCAACACATGACTCTGATTAACCATTCAAGGACAACAGAAATTTCATCCCACTGGTTTTGTACATAAGGCACATGCATGTACTAGTTTTCTATGCCTTGTGGCAGGGGTTATTTTAACGTGCAGCTGGACACAAAGTGTGTAGTTGGAAAACGAATTTGTGCAGTTGAAAATCAGGTTTTGTGCAGTTACTTCTTTACACACAATCGCATAAACTGATAAACAATGTAAGTAGCTAATATATTTTAATTAAACTAATTGTAACAAACAAGATTATAAGACATTTTTGTTGAATCTAACTTTAAATTTCTATTGACAATTCTGTTGGCATAAAATACAAGAAAACAAGTCTAGAGATAAAGACATGGCATATTCAAACAAGCTGTCTGATGCAAGCCAAATAACGCTTAGCTTAGTTGCTGTTTACATCATCGTATTACGTGAACTGTTATAATATACTGTAATACTATTAATTATTATATGGTTAATGGTTATAATGTTATTATTTACTATCATAATATATGACACAATATTGCTAAAATGAGAATAACTTACTGCTAATATTTGTACAAATACTAGGGGAGAATGTCCAGTTTTGGGACAGGTCCTGAATTGGGACAGTGTGATATCATAACCTTCTGCGTATTTATAAAATCATGTGGCGCCACCAAACGAACGTTTTTGACGTTGCGAGTGATCACGCGTCTTATGCCACGAAGAAGAACGTGTTTGACAAAAATATTGCACATTTTCATTTTCAGGTAAAGAAAGTAAATTTTCACTCACGCATTCTCAACCAGTGCATTAAACGTTTAGTGCAGATTTAGCCTGAAATTTCAGTTAACTATTTAGGTAAGTATACTGCAAAGCATTCGGTGAAATTTTGACGTCATTTACAGCGTACATTTTTTAATAGTTGAAAAGTAAAGAAATAGCCATAGATGGCCTGCATTGGGACATGCGCTAATGGCCTGCATTGGGACTATCTAAATGCATGAAAATCATCATAAGAAATTAAACTTAAACGGTTTCACTGTATATTGTGTTCAGTGGCGTAACTACGGGGGGGCAAGGGGGGGCAGCCGCCCCCCCAAATGAAAGGGCTGCCCCCCAGCTGCCCCCCCAATCCCTGCGTTTGTTTTACTTTTTACTTTTACGAGTGATAAAGAATGTTATATAATTTCTGACTTATTTTATTTTTTATACAACTTCCTGTACAACTTCTTATATGGTGGGTGAGGGGAAAGTGGGACAGGCCACTATAGTGCACTGTGGAACAGACAATCTAGTGAGGTTTGCATGCGTATTATGTCCAATACTGTAATACATCCAAAATCTAAAAATACATAGTCTATGGCTTCACTAAAACTGGTATAACTTTTGTTGTGTTTGAAATATTTTGATGAAATCTGGCCAGCATGTGTAGATCTGAATTGTCTTTAAATCTGTAAAGATTCATTCTGAAATTCTTACTTCTGGTCATGATATTAGCAAAAAACCTTTCGTTTTTGAATCGTCAAAAAACGGTGGGTGGCCTCACTAAAAGTGGTATAACTTTTGTTCTGTTTGAAATATTTTGTTGAAATTTGAAGCATTGTACGTAGATATGAATTGCCTTTAAGACTGTAAAGCTTCATTTAAAAATTCGTATGTGTTGCCAAGATATGGGCTAACAACCGTAGGGATTACTTTTTTGCGCACCCTGTATGTAGGATTGTAGGTAGGCCTACGTATGTATATAATATTTAGTATTTTCAGGCCTATTAGCATCATCCACCCTATAGCCGTGCGTCTAACTCCTCGTCTGACTCTCCGAATATTTTAGCCCCGCGATGCCGATGCGCGCTTTAATTGCCAACGGTAGCCACCCCATCATTTTAACCTGCCACCCCACTGCCCCCCATGAAAAAATAGCTGGCTACGCCACTGATTGTGTTAAACGGAATGCTATCAGGATGGGTACAGATATCATACACTGCACTTACTTGAAATTGACCAGTAAGTCCAATTTTTATCATGATTTAATGGGTCAACGGAAGGTTGTTCGTATTGATTAAATGTTTGATAATATTATGGTTTAATCTACTCTAGTCACTCATTTATAAGTCACTCATTTATATATTGTCAACTGGAATATGATATTATTTTACTCTATTAGATATGATTAAAACCAGATTTATTGTTTGTCCCAATGCTCCACATGCGTTGTCCCAATGCAGGACGCTATGGCCTGAATTGGGACACATTTTTTGACAACGGAAAATTCTAATTTTAGGGGGTTTATTTTTGTGATAAAAATGCAATAAAATCATTTTAGGTTCATGAAACTATGCTGTTTCGGACTATATCAACAATATACATGTACTACAAATAACACAGATTGAATGCCATAAAATGTAAAACTTGTCCCAATGCTGGACATTCTCCCCTACTTTTGTACAACTGAATGGCTTCTCAACAGTGGTATCCTTCAAATTTTAAACTGTAAAATTTCAAAATGTTTGGTCGTTTTATTTGAACACACAATATTATAGTAAAACCTAAAAACCCAGGCCGTAGCCAGGATTTTATTTCGGGTGTTTCTTCGGGGGGGGGGGAGAATTTCTGACGACCTTTTTTTATTCAGTCGTCAAAATTTCTGACGACTTTTTTCAGTCGTCGGAAACGACTTTCTTACCGTTTTTCGCCTAATTTTATGGTTTTTTCAATCATAATGTGCAAGTGAATGCATTCTATTATTTTTTTACATTTTTCATTTCGGGATGTTTTCCATGGTTTTATTTCATGGTTTTTGCATCATATGCTAGTAAATGCGTTATATTATTTTTACATTTTCCATTTCGGGGGGTGTTCAAACACCCAAAACGCCCCCTAACTACGGCCCTGCTAAAAACAACATCATTACTACACATGGCTACCTGAATTTGGTACCAGTAGTTTATTAGTTCTTGGTTGGTTTGTGTACCATTAAATATGATTTCAGAAAGTACGTCCTGGTCAGCAATTCAGGACCATCTTGGGGAATAGGGTTAAACTTATATAGTGCTGAAAAGTCTGCTTATATAGGCTACTATTATATTCATGTCTGCATTTATTCATTAGAATAACTCAGCAACTGGAGAACTGAGCTGCTGAACTCGATACATAAAGATATTTTTTATTGTAATTATAATGATATATATATATATATATATATATATATATATATATATTGAATCCTAAAACACTTTTTTATCAGTACTGAATACTTTGAATAGTCTAATGGAGTTATTTTGCTAAAATGGCACCTTAAAAGTTTACCATTATAGTGTGGAAATAGCCCCACCCCAAATATTTGTTACGTATTGCTTATATTTATTGAAGTCTTAGCCCACTCTTATAAGCACTGAAAAGTACAGGTAGGTATTTTGTTAAGATGACACCTTAAAATGCTACCATTGCAATGTGGAAATTCAAAAAGTTTCTGATGAGGCTCTTCAAAAGTACAGGTATTTTGTTAAGATGATACCTTAAAATGCTACCATTGCAATGTGGAAATTCAAAAAGTTTCTGATGAGGCTCTTCAAAAGTACAGGTATTTTGTTAAGATGACACCTTAAAATGGTACCATTGCAATGTGGAAATTCATAAAGTTTCTGATGAGGCTCTTAAAAAGTACAGCTATTTTGTTAAGATGACACCTTAAATTGGTACCATTGCAATGTGGAAATTCAAAAAGTTTCGGATGAAGCTCTGAAAAAGTACAGGTATTTTGTTAAGATGACACCTTAAACGGGTACCATTGCAATGTGGAAATTCAAAAAGTTTCTGATGAGGCTCTTAAAAAGTACAGGTATTTTGTTAAGATGACACCTTAAATTGGTACCATTGCAATGTGGAAATTGAAAAATTTCTGATGGGGAGGGGGCACACATACCCCTCCCCTACCCGTCTCGGCGCTACGCGCCTCACGAGAGTCCTTCAGATACTCGATTGTCTCCCCCCCAGAAACCTGATTTCCCCCCCAGCGGAGAGGACTAGACCAAACACTGCTCCGTGGAGAAGTATGTTTATAAACTTAGCCAGTTACATTATCATGATAATGATAATAATTTTAATAATAATAACATAATAATAATAATAATAAATTATTAATAATAATAATAATAAATAATAATAATACTAATAATAATACTAATAATAATAATAAGAAGAAGAAGAATATTTAGGCCTTAGTCTCAATAATGACCAATCTACCCGATGTAGGATGCTATTCTGATAAATATGTGCAGTTGAGAAATTTCCTTAAAATAACCCCTGCCTTGTGGCATGCCGCCGACTATGTAGACCCTATATATTTGATATGTAGCCTATAATTATAGGCTTAGGCTATATATAAATACTTAAAACAACTGAGAATTTTTTATCTTCTCTGTAGGCCTACTTCATAATTGCAGAAAGCATACATAAATATTCTATGGTGACCCTTGTCAGTGGTAGGATATACTTAGGACCTTTTACATATCTCACTTTGCGCCTCGCATTGTATTTGTAACCTATAAGACCTATACTGTAACACCTGTTGAGCTCTTTTGCGCTTGGTTTCAATGAAAAAAGTGTAGTTGTGATTATGCTTATTCGGGTATACAATCAGAAAGGCTTCATTTTGTCCTATAAAATATTATGGAATCATAAAATTATCTTCCCATTCAGTATCAGGTATGAATCTCTACACATGAAAATACGATCCTGAAGTCTTTATTTTGTGCTACATATGGAATCATATGGTCCCATGTGATAGCAGACTATGAATCTACTATAATTGGGAATACAATCATAAAAGCTTCATTTGTCCTACATAATTCATATGTACCAATTTAGAAGCAGATCCCATTACATAGCCTACAAGTCCTACATGCATGAGAATACGAACTTCAGGCTTTTTATAATTATGGTCACATGTGGCTATAACATAATGAACTCGTATGATCATACTGTCATACATACTTCATGACCCCACACATGTTCTGCGCATGAATTTGCCACTAAACCATCATTTCTCACTTTCATCCATCTTCACACGAAATGAGAAAATCGTTGCTGACGTGCGTCACGGTGCAATGCACACAGTCAAGCTCAGTAAAGACGAAATCGATGTGTAGAAGGAAGGAAGTCAATAATTTAAGAACAGATCAGGATAGGCGTATACTCTCAGGGGGGTCGAGGGAGGGGGAGGGGGAGGGGGCGTCGAAGGGGAGATGGGGGTGGGGGAGGTGGGGTGGCGTGGGGTGGTAGACGTAGAGTGATAAGCTTTCATGCGATTACCCTAATGACGAAGACGACATTTTCTTTGAACTCATGAAAGCACGAGTCTATACTATCGGTAAAAATTCATGCACTTTGAATTACGTAACTTTCACTTTGCGGCACGTAGGCCTACATTGTGCGCAAAAATTATGTGAAAGTCAGTAGCATTTACATGTAAAGACACCGAGAGTTTAAAGTCGCTGCGTAGAGACCTTGGGCAAGTCCTTCACTCGCAATTGCTTAGCGCTTCGGCGTGAAACTCCGATACAGTGTCCGCGCTGTAGTCGGGAACGCCTCTGAGCAGGGCGCTTGAAGGGGCGTTATAGCAAGTGCACATACAAATATACAACCACTATAAATTATATTGTAACATGAATATAAATGTCATGATTATATTCATTCATTCATTCATTCTGAGCATTTATATGTATACGAAATGCATGGTAGGCCTAGATCACTCAAGTCTTTTTTATTTTGCCGTGGCTGGTCTGGGTAATAGTTTTCTTGACGGAGCGCCACATAAATCCATTGCATGGCAGAAAGAAAGAAAGAATAAATAAATGAATATAAATAATTATATACCAGTAATTAAGCCAATTACTATTGAGGTTACTTGACATGTATATAAGTCTTCTGCATATATACAGCAACTGCATGAGGCTATTCTATAGGCTATAACACAATGTTAGAACATTGATACAGGCCAAGACCCAGGTAAACATTTATTATAGGCCTCTCTCCGTCTGTATGGAAACAAATGCTCTTCTCCTGTTTCCAATTATGCTGCTCGGAAGAAAAGTGTTTTTTCCAGATGTATACGTATGTATACAGTGTAAAGTTGTGTAAACGCTATCTATAAAAGTAAACATGTCTAGCCAGTATTTAGTATTGCACTGTAAGAGTATATATGCACTACGCAGGATATAGTTATAATCTATATAATTATATAGGGTGTCTCGATAGGTCGTGAACGATTTTGAATGCAGATAAATATATGTTCTACACAATGTAATGTGGAAAGTTTTATACTGGCGGATAGGTTATTCAAATGAAAATGTTAATATAAAAAAATTAGATCACTAGCTCACTTAATAAAATTGTAGCGCCAATATCCGTGACGTCATCAAATTCGTGCCAAATAAACGTCAAGTTAAGCCGCAAACAATATTGTACGACCATCATTGTTAATCCACACATAATTAATTAATACAAATTATCATTTAGTATTTAATAATGTTTCCTATACTCTTTATTACAGCCTCAAGTCGATTAGCCATCGAGACAAATAGATTTTGTCAGAGGTAGGCTATGCCTATCGATGTCCATGCCTTACGAAGCCGACGTTTTAAGGTTTCAGTGTTTGGGGTTCAGGTTCGGCATAAACAGTTGGATTAACACAACTTCTTATCATTCCAAGTAAAACTTCAGTCACTTCGACTTATTAGGCCTACATCAATGAGATACTGGAGAAAGAGGTCAAACTCGCATTCCAGCGAAGTGTAGTTAGCGCTCATTTAACAGCCATAAAAATGTTTCATAATAACGGCGAAGGATTATTTCAAAAAGACGGTGCACGTGCACAGTGCACACACATCAAAGGTCGCAGTTGAATGGTTAAACAAGACTATCAATGGATAGCCTAAATTTCACCGAGGGACTGGCCGCCTAATTCGCCGAATTTGTCACCAATGGAAAATGTTTGGAGTATTATGGCGGCAATTGTTTAAGCCGATACCGAACCCCAAACGACCTTAAAACGTCGACTTTGTAAGGCATGGGCATCAATAGGCCTACCTCTGACAACTCTGAAAAATCTATTTGCTCGATGACTAATCGACTTGAGGCTGTAATAAAGAGTAAAGGAAACATTAGTAAATACTAAATGGTAATTTGTATTAATTAATTATGTGTGGATTAACAATGGTGGTCGTACAATATTGTTTGCGGCTTAACTGGACGTTTATTTGGCACGAATTTGATGACGTCACGGATATTGGCGCTACAATTTTATTAAGTGAGCTAGTGATCTAATTTTTTTATATTAACATTTTCATTTGAATAACCTATCCGCCAGTATAAAACTTTCCACATTATATTGTGTAGAACATATATTTATCTGCATTCAAAATCGTTCACGACCTATCGAGACACCCTATATATACTTATAAATTATAGTATAGGCCTACTT
>OX243824.1:26195116-26425116 GCA_945859605.1 Lumbricus rubellus | reverse complement strand
GGAAAACCTTTTAAAATGTTTTCATACACTAATATAAAAAAAAATCGGCCATAACACCCCCCTTTCAAAAATTCTTGGCTACGCCATTGGGTACAAATAAATGTTTTCAATCTCTTAACTCATCTGTCAGCTTCAGTGCTACTCTTTGTGCTAGCTAACAGTCATGTTTTGTTGAACTAGCAGAAATCTGCCGACATGGGCGCCCGCACATAGGGGCAAGGGGGGCACTTGCACCCTGGAAAATTGAAACCAATTTTTCTATTTTTCTCACTACTACTTTTGGGGTTTATAACAAATTTCTTCACATTAGAGAATTAAAAAGGCTGCTTTTAACTAATACTTTTTAAACAAATTTCCTTGCAAAAAGAAACAATAGGCTAATATTCATATTAGAAATTTTAAAAAGTGAAAATGAGAAATTTATGCAAAGAAACCTCTGTGAAAAATACCCATGCATGTTCTTAACTCCCCGCTTTGCATTTTTTGTCCTCTTGCTAAAATTGTTTTTAACGTTGACCATCGTGTTTTGCCCCCTCCTGCAAATATTTTTTTCTTAGGTTGACCCATGCTTCGATTGGAATTGTTGATAAATTTAAGAGTTCATTGTAGACTTCCTTAACATTTCAATAACAAGCTATAGGCTAGATATTGCAATCCCCACTCCTACACGTTTATTTGCATGCATGCTTGTCCTTTTCTCTGTCAATATGACATTGTGAGTCAATCTGTTTGCACTTCTATCTACGTCTGTTTACATGAACGTTATTAACCCTCGAGTGCCCAAGCGGATGGGGGATCCGATTGGACCCCAGGCCTGTTTTTCCCGGAAAACTTTTTAAAGGCTATGGATCTGCAGAAATGCTTTTAGGTATTCATAGACCAACCATTTGGGATGCTAGGACAAAATGTCCCCGGACAAATTGTCCCGGACAAAATGTCCCTGGACAAAGTTCCCGGACAAAATGTCCCTGGACAAAAAGTCCCCGGAGAAATTGTCCCCGGACAAAAAGTCCCCGAACAAAAATGTCCCTGGACAAAAAGTCCCCGGATAAAAAGTCACCGAATAAGGATGTCCCCGGACAAAAAGTCCCCGGACATATAGTCCCTTTAAAGAACATAAAATCGCCGTTCTTCACGAGTCCCTCTGTCTTTTGACAACAGTTACTTATGCAAAAATTTATTGTCAGTGTTATTAGATCTATAAACCTTCTAGTTAGGCCCTATGCTTTTCTTGGTGTTTACTCTAAAGTAATTCCGATAAAACAAATGGCATGATTGGAAATTAGCAAAAATAGCGAATACATAGGCCTAATAAAAACAATAAATGTCAAAATATATTACTGGGTGATAATGTGGCTTCCACGGCCCCATTATTATTGGTTCACGGGTTGGAATGGACGCCAGCCCACTTTTTCGTCTGAAGCCACCCGAGTCACGGCCCTGTCTAAATCCAGTGCACAACGGTTGCTCACCGTAGGCTTCCCATAATCGCAGTCCCTGTCTAGAAAAGTTCTGAGTCAATCGCTTCTGTAAGAGAGAATACCCTAGCCCAGTTAGCTATATCGGTAAGAAAGCTGGCGGCCGCGCGTATGTGAAATAGAGCGTGCGGGCCGCGGTTCGATTCCAGAAGGTGGCTATTTCAGATATACAAAATTCCGGGCTGGCACGGTCTGTCCACGGGGACCTAAATGGCGTGGCGTCCATTCAAACGGGCGAGTGGTGGTGAAGAATCTCACACTCAGGGTCGAAGCCATATTAAGACGGCCGCCATATAAAATCCGATTGTCTCATCAGAAAAACACATCTTATTGGAAAAGATACTTTTCTGCCAGACGGACTCTTCTTGCCAATGTATGCTACCTGTTGGTATAGGGGCTGTGTTCTAGGTAGCCCTACCATTTTACTAGGGACATTTTATCCGGGGACTTTTTGTCCGGGGACATTTAATGCTGAGACTTTGTGTCCGGATACATTTTATCCGGGACTTTTTGTCTACGGACATTTTATCCGGGGACATTTTGTCCGGAGACATTTTGTCCGAGGACATTTTGTCCGGGGACATTTTGTCCGGGGACATTTTGTCCGGGGACATTTTGTCCGGGGACATTTTGTCCGTCCACGACCATTTGGGCATAGAATGGTATATTTTGCGTGAGTATTGTCCTACCCTGTACACCACAACCACAGCATATACTAAGGGTACCGCAAGATATGCCAGGACGATTCATCCCCGGACGATGATTCATCCAGTCGACGTTTCATCCCCGGACGGTTCATCCCCGGACGGTTCATACAGCGGACGGTTCATCCAGTGGACGGTTCATCCCAGGCCGTTTCATCCCAGGACGTTTCATCCCAATGGACAATTAATAGAGAGAATAATAATTATGAGACATTAGTCGAACCTCAAGTAGGTCCAGAAAATGTTAATTTATTATGTTTAGGTCTGCCTGCTGGTGTGTGCCATGCACTGGTCTACATGTCTACAGGCCTACATGTCTGTCATTTTCTGTGACTATCCGGTTTTATGACTGTTCGTGAATATGTATAATTAATTATATTCTTCAGACGTGGTTGGGCTGGGAGCGCCACAGAGTAGCTCCTTGAAGAGGCGCTATAGTATTTTCCGAATGAATGAATGAATGTAAAACTGCGTGTATAATAATTATTAGAGCCTGTATCAGGGCCGTCTTATCAGGGCCATCTTATCCAGTAGGCACAGTATAGGCACTGTGCCTTGGGCCTACGAACTTTTTAGGGGCCCACGAAATCCTGAGAAAAAAATATTAGGCTAAAATATAAATGCAGTGATTGGTCAATGACCGGAAAAAACAAACAGAAAACGAAAACTTGAACTTTTTTCAAGGCTAGAGTTAGCCAATGAAACAGTAACATTATTTAGCTAAGCTATATTATGTGAACTTTGCGGCTCTTTGCATTCGCGAAATCTCTTATAACGTCTTTAAATGTCATTTCTCACATTAAGTCGTTTTCAATTGAAAGAAATGCAAGGGAGGATATTCGTGACTGTCCCATCGTTGACCGATGGTAATTTTTGATAATTTTCAGTTTAGAAAAAGAACGTTCACCTTCACAACTTGTTCTGAAGATAGAAATATAAATTCGAAAAGCAATATTGACATTTGGAAAACTGGAGACCTGCTTGTCAGCTATTTGCGACCTAATCATTTCAGCTACAGATTTATTGTCTGCAAACATTCGAGAAAACAAAAGAAATTCGTTAATAAATGCATCTTCTAGATTACATGGATATATCTCAATTAATGCTTTTGCTCTAATAACTATTTTTTCAGTTGATAAAGTAGATTGAGATTTAAAATCCAAACTGAAATAGTTTAGCATAATTTTAAGAAATAATGTAAATGTGTTGCAATTTGAATTAATGCAGAGTTGAGTTGGATAGGCCCTAGGGGCCTACGAATAGTCGGAATAGATCAATATGCAAAAGTGCCTAGGGCCTACGACGACCATAAGACGGCCCTGCGTCTTATGGTCATCGTAGGCCCTAGGCACTTTTGCATATTGATCTATTCGTAGGCCCCTAGGGTCTATCCAACTCAACTCTGCATTAATTCAAATTGCAACACATTTACATTATTTCTTAAAATTATGCTAAACCATGTTTTGTGAACGTATTTCAGTTTTGATTTTAAATGTCAATTTACTTTATCAACTGAAGAAATAGTGATTAGAGCAAAAGCATTAATTGAGATAGGCCTATATCCATGTGATCTAGAAGATGCGTTTATTGACGAATTTCTTTTTGTTTTCTCGAATGTTTGCAGATAGTAAATCTGTAGCTGAAATGATTAGGTCACAAATAGCTGACAAGCTGGTCTCCAGTTTTCCAAATGTCAATATTGCTATTCAAATTTATATTTCTATCTTCAGAACAAGTTGTGAAGGTGAACGTTCTTTTTCGAAACTGAAAATTATCAAAAATCACCTTCGGTCAACGATGGGACAGTCACGAATATCCTCCCTTGCATTTCTTTCAATTGAAAACGACTTAATGCGAGAAATGACATTTGAAGACGTTATAAGCGATTTCGCGATTCATGCAAAGAGCCGCAAAGTTAACATAATATAATTGTAATTGATTGTAATTGTAATTATAATTGAACATTTATATAGCGCCGCTCACAGATTCAGTAGCGCTCCCGGCCATAGTTAACACTTCCCCTAACAAATAGTGTGGTTTACCCAACCCATTGCCCATGTAATGTAATTAAGGATTTATATAGCGCCTCTTGAAGAGTAACTATGCAGAGGCGCACATAGTGGGAGAACATCCGCCCTATCTAAGCCTCAGATGTTAGAGTTATCATCTGAAGAAATAGTGATTAGAGCCAATATAGCTTGGCTAATGTTACTGTTTCATTGGCTAACTCTAGCCTTGAAAAAGTTAGCAAGTTTTCGTTTTCTGTTTGTTTTTCCGGTCATTGACCAATCACTGCATTTATATTTTAATATTTTTTCTCAGGATTTCGTAGGCCCCTAAAAAGTTCGTAGGCCCTAGGCACAGTGCCTACTGTGCCTACTGGATAAGATGGCCCTGGCCTGTATATTCGAATGTGTGAGTGTGTGTGTATGTGCGTCTGTTCAATGTTCATAATGTTATTTTATGTCAGTCCTGGGGCCAGGAACGCTGGTGGTCGGACGGGAGGTATGGTAAGCAGGCAGGCAGACAGGTAGGCAGGAAGACAGGCAGTATAGATAGACAGACAGACAGCGGGCGGGTGGGTGTGAGAGGGGCGGGCGAGCAGACAGCCAGGCAGACAGGTAGAGATACAAACATATATAGGCCCTACATGCAGATTATTTATATTGCTTCGAGTGCAATTCACACAGGCGGAGGTATCTATGCAACGTTTAATTAGGCCTATCTTACACTACATATTCACTAAATCAAGGTAGGAATATAATAGTGTCCATGAATAGAAGACAGGGTTATTCTCATGTAACGATCGTGAAAAGTTGGATCGTTAATAATTCCTTAATAATTTTACGGCCTTTATAAATTTGCGGCCTAATCGAATTTCAGCCTTAACATCAAACCTTCGGTCGGTCTCCGGTGGTGTAGCCGCGTTTTAGAGCGACCTCCGGTGTATTATTATTTATTCTGGGAGAACAGCTCATTATGCCACTCTATTTTTAGTCCGGCGGCAACGCAACAGGTTTCATTGGATCCCCCTTGATCCCGTGACTCCGACGAGTCCCGGATGTGGCCTGTGATTGGCTGGAAGGACTGAAACCTTCAGACAGACGGTGGTGGTTGACGAAGCAACATCTCTGTGCTCGAATCGTTGAAATTGTGGTAGAAATCGAATAAGATTGCGATCCAAATTTACTCGAAGAAACTAGTAATTGAATTTCTGCCGTACAGCCAAGAAATTGGGCCTTCATATTGACGAGACCAGGGTGTCTGAAAACCGTTTTGAAGAATATTTGGCATACTTTGGAAGTTGAAATTCTTCCGCCGTTTCATTTCTTCTGGTGGTCAATTTGGTGACTGGTATCTCCGTGGTCAACGTTTACTGAAATTATTATCTGGAGTGCAGAGAAGTATCCCCTTAAATTTCATAATGCTGTGGAACCGAGAAGCTTAAATGAGATATTATTATAAATAATGTTTCGCAGTGAATATCGCTAGAATAGATAATTATAATTGGTCGCATTGCGTGTGGTGCTTAATTGAAGAACTGATTAGGCTTAACTCATTAGTATTAATTAATTAGTTGGTAGCGAGTGCTTCACACGGAAAGAAAACCGTGTCTGTGAAACAATGATAGATGTTCTCGAACTTCCATAAATCAATGCAATATAATCACGCTGATTAATTTCTCTTTCGCTTAAATATCATTGACTGATTACCGATAGTCAAGTGTTTGCAATTGTGTTGATTAAAACCTTTAACTTGAAGATATGTGGTGAATACTTAGGCTTAATTCTTGATTCGTCAGAGTAATTAAGAAGTCCTTACTCACTGAACATTATGTCAAGCAATAATTCAGAAGAGGAAGTTAGTGAAGGGGAGGAAGAAGAGACAACCCCCTCCCAAATAGTATCGTGCACTGTTGAAGAATTTATGGAGCGCCAGGAAGCCCAAATGCAGGCCTTAATTGAGAAACACGAACAGTTAGAAAAACATCTGAGGCAATATGCTGGAGAAAATAATGCCCTAGACCCTGATACCGCTAAGCAACCCGGATGGATGGGAACCCGTCGAATAAGTGGAGGGGATCTGAACCCAGAACAGTCTGAAATAGGGGCTGTTGCTCTCCCACAGAGAGCCGTGGACATATGTCGCCTTAAGTCATCCTTGGTACCTGGTAATGAGGAAGAAGAGGGTTCAGAATCCATACCGGATGTTGCCTCGGGGGTGCCGGGTTTTCGAGGGAAGGGAACGGAGTACCTGGAACTTAATGCTGAAGCCCCTCCCCGCCTTGCCCCTCGGCCAGAGAGACCCTGCGTGGAATATGAGGAAAGAAACCTTGACTTGAGGCTGAATAGGGGTGCTCTTTTGGCTGGGGGGACGCGCGCAACAATTGGTCCCAGAATTAGTGGGGTGAAATTAAGTTCAGGTACAGAGGTTCAGACCCAATCTAGTACTGGTGCAACAACTGTCACCAGAAATAATGAGGCCTTGTTAAGCCAAGGTGCTGAGGAAAGGAGAATGTTTCTTGGAGAAATAGATGAACTAGACGCTCAAGGAAATTTTTATGGCGCCCGACCAAAAGTGATATCTAACAGCCGAACTACAACTGCAGCTGCTAAAGTAGATACTCGAACAATGTATGATTATAACACGAACACTGTTTATGAAGGTTTTGATTTCGACTCTTACATGCGAAATAAACAAATGCAATTCAGAAATCAATTAACTGAAAAATGTCTATCGGACAGCGAGCATTCTGAAATAAAAGATATGCGGCCTTTGCATAATCTTGTACTCGATTCCCATGCGGTAGCTTTAGGGCAAAATAATGTTAAAGCATGTACTAACTCACGACTGTTAGTTTCAGATAATGGGGATCCATCATCGCTGAGGGAAAACCATCTGGTGCTTCGAGGTGCACATCCCGGACAGACAACGACAACCATCTCATGGGCTACCACCTTTTCCCCGTCGGCGCTCAACGTCATGGCTTCCGAAAAACCTTTCCTGCCCTCTGGCGTCGCCCCACGAATATCTACGCTCACCCTTCCTTCCGGTCAACCGCTCATGTCGACACCGAACCTGTCGTCGGAAACCCACGTGACACAAAGCTGCGAATATCAACGGTGGAAGGCAAGTCAACCTTCGTACATGCCTTACACGCCATATCAGCATCTGGTCGCTGATCCAGCCGCTCATGATGAACAGATTTCAATGCTGAATCAATCTGTGCAATTGTCAGCGACACAAACAGTTCCGATAAACTCTGTGGTGAAATCGAACAGTGCTACTGCTGTGAAAGTGAACAGTGCAAGCGAAATCAGATCCGGTGAGCATCATAAGAATTTGAATAAAGAAGAGCTGATCCAGCTCCTGCTGCAGACACTCAGAGAAACTCCAGAGAATCCATCTACAATTACCGACAACACAGTCCAAGAAATTGCTAGTGAAAAGAAAGAACCTGCTGGGAAACTACGACCTGAATCTTCAAATTTTCCAGATAGAAGAATGACATCGCAAGTGAAATTGGACTTACTTCACGAACAATCTCGACAGTGGCAACCGCCACGAACATTTCAGAAAACGGGAGACAATGGTTCCAGCAATCATCAGTGGAATCGTCGTTCGAACAACCGCTTCCAGAGGGTCATCCGAAATGATCGCCGTGGCTATGGGTGCGATCAGCTCGGGTACATTTCTCGGGTTGGCTCTGGTCGTTCAGCCAATGCATCGCAGGGAGAACAAGAAGAACAAAAACGAAAACCGAGCGAGTCCTCAGTTTATGGTGAACCTCGCTTCAGACTGTGCAGAAGAATCGTGGTACCTCGTGACACTCTGGCTGCATCGAAGGGCGAAAAGGAGAAAAGGAACCTGGAAGGAATTCATCTTCCGGAAGATGTGGAGAAACAACCGAAGCCTGCGACACCAGAAACTTCTCCTCCGACGGAATCTTCGCCCCGATCCTCTGCTGCCAAGGTGGTAGCCCAACTTCAACGAGATTGGGATGTGCATCCTCCATTCGTCCTCTCCGCTCATCGAGCCGGCGAGAGCGAAAGCACCGGAGTCACCCAGAATCATCAGCCAATTAGTCTAGTTTTAGAGAATATGCAGATTGCTGATGTTGTGTTGAATAAAGATGATTTTGTGGCTGTACCGATTAAACATGTGCAAGATAATTGTGATTTTGCAAGAAGGTTTATACAGCGCTCGAGTCCCACTAGGAACCACGGGAATGGGCCCGGGTATAGGCAGTAATGTAAAATAATGTGATGGGCTGTTAGTTAAGTTGTTTGTGTTTATTTTGTGTAGTTGAATTTTTATGTAGCGCTCACATTAATGGTTATTGTGAATGAAGTATGATTGTGGAAATGCTGATGTGAGTCGCGTAATGGCGACGGAGTAATAGCTTAGAGGTTAGAGTACCCTCTCCTTTAGTTGATGTATGATGATACACTGAGTCCAGTATTTTTATGTTCTTTGGTATGCATATGGAAGCAGATGAATTTTGTGAATGAACATCTAGGATTGGTTCATGATTATAGATAAGATTGGTTACTTGTGTGTTTCATTGCATTCTTCTTGTGGTTGCCAGAGAAAAAAAGGCAAATGTTCTGTATGTATTTCTAATGGTGACTGCATAATTATAATTGAAAGGTAATAAGGTATTACCTACTATGTTAGATTATGAGTGGATGAGCTCCGTAACTGTGGTAAATGTATTTTAAAGTTGAATGTGCATAATCATAAAAGTTAGGAAGGTACTATTTAGCATATTGAATTATGAGTAGCTTGACCTTTGTAGCAGTTAGTGGACATAGTCTTTGAGTGGTGATTAGCGAGTTGTATTAGTTGAATGTGTGAAAGAAACTAGTATACCTGTGTGATATGTGTAAGCTCCGAGTAGTTTGTGAGTAAGATAGGTGGTAGACTTGTGAGTTGTCTAATGTCTCCGCAGTCAGCTTATATTATATGAGAGGTGAGACAGATGACCTGGTGTAGAGTTGTGAGCTGTAGACGGCCTGGTTTCTTTGGTATGCTTCACTAAGCAGTAAATCCTTTTGTTTACTAGTTAGCGTTACTGTTCTGCTCTGTTGTATTCCGTCTTGTAAAGTAGACGTGGAGAGGTCATAGCATATAGGTCAGGGAGAAACCCGTTAGTTTCTAGGGTATGTTTTACTAAACAGTAGATCCCTTTTGTTTAACTTGTCCCGGGTGGTCTGCTCTGTTATACTCCGTCTTGGAAGGGGGACGTGGAGAGATTATTGCTTAGGTCGAGGATAATGCCGCCCTAGTGCGTATTGATAATGCTTAGCTAAACAGAAAGCCTTTGTTTAGTAGTCTCAGCCTAAGTGTAATATGTTCTGTCTGTGATGATGTACTGATTGCCCATGTTTATGAATGCTCAGAAAGGAGATTGTTGCAATCGTTGGTGGTTGTATGTAGTATCTATAAGGGTGGTGTAAATGGAATACAGCATTAGTTAAAAGTGTTGTTGATTTCTAGCCCTGAATATTACTTGAGCTGTAGCTTAGTCTGACGGTTAGGAGCAAGATTGTTGTGATGCTGTGTGCAGATGAATTGTCGGAGTGATAAGATAAGTGTTGGCTTTGACATGCTGGTGCCTTGTGATGTGATTCGATACATTTGCGACTTCTTGATGTTATTTGATATGTTGCTCCGTTTAAATGAATAATGTTGTACTGAATATGGTGCCGGGGCATGATCTTTTAGTGTTATGGAAGACATTTATTTATCCTTGTAAGTGGCCCCGAGCAAGTGATGGGATTGGATAGGAAACGTCGATTATAATTATATGTGTCCGTTTTAAAATTGCTATGTTGTATTATCGCCTTGGATTGATTGCGATTATGTGTTGCATTATTCTTAGAGATAAAAACTTTTGTTGGGATCTAATAAGGGTAGTTTCTCGTATTGGACTTAGTGAACTCTACTCGGTGAATGTTTTGATACTTGATTGCTTTCTGCCATAACGTTAAATCGTGATCTGTCCGTTATATTTTCCGATAGGTGCCTTTGTACAAGTCTGTCCGTTAAGACTTTCGATGTTTAATTAGATATCTCGACTATAGAATTGTTTATGGTGACACTGAAATTAAGTTTCTCGGTTATGATCAGCAGGAGCTGATAGATTTTTCCCCATGGTGAAAAATTCAGGGGGCTGGTGAGGGTGTAACGATCGTGAAAAGTTGGATCGTTAATAATTCCTTAATAATTTTACGGCCTTTATAAATTTGCGGCCTAATCGAATTTCAGCCTTAACATCAAACCTTCGGTCGGTCTCCGGTGGTGTAGCCGCGTTTTAGAGCGACCTCCGGTGTATTATTATTTATTCTGGGAGAACAGCTCATTATGCCACTCTATTTTTAGTCCGGCGGCAACGCAACAGGTTTCATTGGATCCCCCTTGATCCCGTGACTCCGACGAGTCCCGGATGTGGCCTGTGATTGGCTGGAAGGACTGAAACCTTCAGACAGACGGTGGTGGTTGACGAAGCAACATCTCTGTGCTCGAATCGTTGAAATTGTGGTAGAAATCGAATAAGATTGCGATCCAAATTTACTCGAAGAAACTAGTAATTGAATTTCTGCCGTACAGCCAAGAAATTGGGCCTTCATATTGACGAGACCAGGGTGTCTGAAAACCGTTTTGAAGAATATTTGGCATACTTTGGAAGTTGAAATTCTTCCGCCGTTTCATTTCTTCTGGTGGTCAATTTGGTGACTGGTATCTCCGTGGTCAACGTTTACTGAAATTATTATCTGGAGTGCAGAGAAGTATCCCCTTAAATTTCATAATGCTGTGGAACCGAGAAGCTTAAATGAGATATTATTATAAATAATGTTTCGCAGTGAATATCGCTAGAATAGATAATTATAATTGGTCGCATTGCGTGTGGTGCTTAATTGAAGAACTGATTAGGCTTAACTCATTAGTATTAATTAATTAGTTGGTAGCGAGTGCTTCACACGGAAAGAAAACCGTGTCTGTGAAACAATGATAGATGTTCTCGAACTTCCATAAATCAATGCAATATAATCACGCTGATTAATTTCTCTTTCGCTTAAATATCATTGACTGATTACCGATAGTCAAGTGTTTGCAATTGTGTTGATTAAAACCTTTAACTTGAAGATATGTGGTGAATACTTAGGCTTAATTCTTGATTCGTCAGAGTAATTAAGAAGTCCTTACTCACTGAACATTATGTCAAGCAATAATTCAGAAGAGGAAGTTAGTGAAGGGGAGGAAGAAGAGACAACCCCCTCCCAAATAGTATCGTGCACTGTTGAAGAATTTATGGAGCGCCAGGAAGCCCAAATGCAGGCCTTAATTGAGAAACACGAACAGTTAGAAAAACATCTGAGGCAATATGCTGGAGAAAATAATGCCCTAGACCCTGATACCGCTAAGCAACCCGGATGGATGGGAACCCGTCGAATAAGTGGAGGGGATCTGAACCCAGAACAGTCTGAAATAGGGGCTGTTGCTCTCCCACAGAGAGCCGTGGACATATGTCGCCTTAAGTCATCCTTGGTACCTGGTAATGAGGAAGAAGAGGGTTCAGAATCCATACCGGATGTTGCCTCGGGGGTGCCGGGTTTTCGAGGGAAGGGAACGGAGTACCTGGAACTTAATGCTGAAGCCCCTCCCCGCCTTGCCCCTCGGCCAGAGAGACCCTGCGTGGAATATGAGGAAAGAAACCTTGACTTGAGGCTGAATAGGGGTGCTCTTTTGGCTGGGGGGACGCGCGCAACACTCATAAGGAAATTAACGAACAAACTCACAAAAATAAAAACAGCTTGAGATCATAACTAGAGAAATCTAATCCAAATAATTATGCACTGTTGATGAGAGGACACAACACGCACTTTTCCACAAAACTGCATAGTGACAGAAGTAATGCCAATTGCATATATGGCTAATCACCTTCTTCTTCTGGTTCTCTGCCCCTAGGCAGGTTCGGTTGTCCAATGTCGCCACTCTTCCCTCCTCTGGGCCTTCTCCTTTAATCCATTTCAGATCTCTCCTTTAATCACTCTCCTTTAATCCATTTTTCTCCATTGGCTAATTAGTAATCACCAATGCATCATAATCGGATGTAGGACATTTACCCCCCTGGACATATTCCCCCCCGGACATATTCCACCCCGGACATTTACCCCCCCCCTTCGGACGTTTCCCCCCCCCCCCCCGACCTAGGACATTTCCCCTCCTTCCATAAGGGTCCCTATGTTAATGAATGACTGCACTAACCCTATCACTAACCCTAACCGACCCTCACGATGCCTAACCTGACCCTAACCTACAGTCACGATGCCTAACCTATGTTAATGAATGACTGCACTAACCCTATCACTAACCCTAACCGACCCTCACCATGCCTAACCTGATCCTAACCGACCCTCACGATGCCTAACCTGACCCTAACCGATAGTCACGATGCCTAATCTATGTTAATGAAGGACTGCACTAACCCTATTACTAACCCTAACCGACCCTCACCATGCCTAACCTGACCTAACCGACCCTCACGATGCCTAACCTTAACCTAACCAACCCTCACGATGCCTAACCTATAATATGTACAGAGGGGGGGAAATTGTCCGGGGGGGTAAATGTCCTAGTCAAAAACGGGGGAGAAAACGTCCGGGGGGGTAACTGTCCGGAGGGAATATGTCCGGGGGGGAATATGTCCGGGGGGGGGGGTAAATGTCCGTTCCCCATCATAATCTGACTAAGACCGCGTGTCCACAGTTATTTATTTAAAACAAGTAAAATCACAGACAAGAGTGCACAGAATGCACAAGATCAGTGGCAAAGGGAAACATTAATTTAATTGCAACCACACATGTTGTTAATTCCAGATATATATGCATAATATATGCCTTTGGTTTGTTTGTTTTGTTTGTTTGCATGTGCACTTGCAATAGCGGTCCTTCAATCTCACTACCGAGAGGCGCTCCAGACTACAGCGCGGACACACCATGTGCACCTGAGTCTTACGCAGGAGCGCTGGTGAGAGAAGGACTTGCCTAAGGTCTCTACGCCGTGGCTTAAGGTGGATTCGGTAACGACCCACTATTTCAAGGGTCCGCTATTCCGAGGGTCCGCTATTCCGAAAGTGTGGAGGTCACCGTCACTGCGTAGGCCTATAACTACATGTGAACAAACAGAGGAGATTATAAGTTATTTGACGCGTGTGAGTAGTGTGGCGTCGTGGGAGTCGGTTTGGGTCAGGTTAGGGTTAGGAATAAAGTTAGTGCGGTCATTCGGAAAAGCGGACCCTCGGGATAGTGGACCCAACCCGGTGGATTCTAACCTGGAGCCTTCCGGCTAAAAGGCAACGAGTATACCAACTAGGTCTACACCACCGCGCCACACGTGTTTCAGCTGCTAAAATGATGCGACAAGTAAGTTCGTTTGACAAGGGACCATTAGTTCTACAGCGACTTGTTTTTTGATAATATTATTTGCATGCATGCAATATCCAAGTCTGGGACGCTGAGCGAATGTAGGTCATTTCCCCCCGGACATATTCCCTCTGGACATATTCCCTCGGACATTTACCCCCCGGACGTTTCCCCCCGACCTAGGACATCCCCCCATAAGGGTCCCTATGTTAATGAATGACTGCACTAACCCTACCACTAACCCTAACCGAACCTCACGATGCCTAACCTGACACTAACCGACCCTCACGATGCCTAACCTATGTTAATGAATGACTGCACTAACCCTACCACTAACCCTAACCGACCCTCACGATGCCTAACCTGACACTAACCGACCCTCGCGATGCCTAACCTATGTTAATGAATGACTGCACTAACCCTTTGGCTAACCCTAACCGACCCTGACGATGCCTAACCTGACACTAACCGACCCTGACGATGCCTAACCTGAACCTAACCAACCCTCACGATGCCTAACCTATATGCACAGAGGGGGAAATTGTCCGGGTGGGGGGGGTGGTGGTAAATGTTCTAGTCAAAAACGGTGGGAAACGTACGGGAGGTAATTGTACGGGGGAATATGTACGGGAGGAATATGTCCGGGGGGTTAAATGTCCGGCTACCGCGCTGCGCACAATGGTCTTACAAACAATAGGTGGAAACAGGCCCAGGATTATATTACATAAGTTCCAGATGATATTCTTCAACAGTCTGACGTATTCTTGGTACATCAAACAACATCTTGGTAGGGATATGGGAGATAAGACAATCGCTGAACTCTTTGAAAGAAGCGTTAGAGTCTGAGGCGATCGTTTGCATTGGCTGTACCTCACCAGCCAACAGAGGAGGTGTAGAGAAGGCGAGATATGGTTCTATAGGCTATAGGCCTACCTTGAGAAGGGCATGATGGGGAGTCAATCATTGACTCCCCGTCACGTGTTGGCTAGTTACTTTTTAAAAGTAATCAGTTTTAAAGTAACCAGTTACTGGACTGCACAAAGTAACTAGTTACTGTAACTGATTACTTTGCCAAAAAGTAACTAGTTACTGATTACAGTTACTTTTCATATTAACTATGGTTACTTTTAGTTACCACTGATCCAATTTCATTGATTGGTTCTTTCAGCATGTAATCACCAGAGTAATAGTCTGGATGGCAAAAGCAGGCCTAAGTAACTATTAGGGAATGTAATGCCGGGACTCTGGATCCAGGGAATCCCGGACACTTTACAATACCGTAATCCAGGGATTGACAAATTTGGAATCCAATTTTTCGGGATAATTTTTTTTTTACTGAACTACTTGACCCATTTTGCAACAATTCTTTGGTCAATAGACGCCAAAACGACAGATAAGCAGACGCCCTAGTGAAGGTAAGAGGGTGAATAGAAGAAGGTGTTTGCCAATGATCAGGCAGCGGATTTGGGTTTGCTCCCACCCATTCCTTGTTTGGTTCAATTATACAGACTATAGAGTCCTCCACACACCAATGACCCACACACCATTCAGTTGACTGACGGAACATAAACAGATGTCAGCAGCCCTGCCCGACTAGGCCTGCGACGTTACAGCGCCAAACTCTGACACGCGCTGAGACCCCACGCCCCCACCCCTATAATTACGATGACAAATGAGTGGAAGGACCTGGACATCATACCGAGTATTACCAAGGTGTTTCAATTGATCTTGGAGTATTACAGACGGGCTCTTGTTGCCCTGGAGCTAGGCTAGCCTGCAAGATAAGTGACTAACTGGTGTATCTAACTGGTGTAGCCTATCTTGGCTAGTCTGCTGCTTGTTGTGTTCATGGCACTGTGGTCAGTCAGTGCATTGGTCACCTCGTATCGTCTGACCTAATTCCGGGTCGTCGTATGCAGAGGCTATTACCATATTCACAATGATGGCAACTTAGGCCCAGTTAAAGACCGGGCAATTTGAAATGAGCTCGACTCACAACAATATACGTCAAACGAGAACAGAGAAAGTAACTATTGTTCTTTTAGTTACCGTTACCTGGTAAAAGTAATCAGTTACTGTAACTAGTTACTTTTTAAAAAAAGTTACTAGTTACTGCAATAGTTACCTAAAAAAGTAACTTGTTACTAGTAAGGAGTAACGCACAACACTGTCAATGGGTCATTAGAATTCCGAGGGTGAAGAACGACCCTGAGCAAGCACATGGTATCCCGCTGAAATGGGGGTGATGGGATGTAGGACATTTTCCCCCTGGACATTTTCCCCCCGGACATATTCCCCCCGGACATTTACCCCCCCCCGGAAGTTTTCCTCCCCGACCTAGGACATTCCCCCCCATAAGGGTCCCTATGTTAATCAATGAATGACTGCAATAACCCTATCACTAACCCTAACCGACCCTCACTATGCCTAACCTGATCCTAACCGACCCTCACGATGTCTAACCTGAACCTAACCAACCCTGACGATGCCTAACCTATGTTAATGAATGACTGCACTAATCCTATCACTAACCCGAACCGACCCTCACGATGCCTAACCTGACCCTAACCGACCCTCACGATGCCTAACCTATGTTAACGAATGACTGCACTAACCCTATCACTAACCCTAACTGATCCTCACGATGCCTAACCTGACCCTAACCGACCCTCACGATGCCTAACCTATGTTAATGAATGACTGCACTAACCCTATCACTAACCCTAACCGACCCTCACGATGCCTAACCTGAACCTAACCAACCCTCACGATGCCTAACCTATAATATGTACAGAGGGGGGAAATTGTCCGGGGGGGTAAATGTCCTAGTCAAAAACGGGAGGGGGGAACGTCCGGGGGTGTAATTGTCCGGGGGAATTTGTCCAGGGGGGAGTATGTCCGGGGGGGGGGGGGGGTAAATGTCCGTTCCCCGGGGTGATGCTACAACGTAGTCGTTAATGGTGGTCGTTAATGGTCACTTCCCGCTATGAGCATTGAAGTCATCCTCTCAGTGAAAAAGTTTCTTTCAACAGCAATGCTAAATTCATCAACGTCAATGACTTTTTCAAGAAGTTCGGCCACAAAATACGTGGAAGCTGATAGTTTTGCATGTCACTCAAGTAACGGTCCAAAGGCTGATTTTAAGCACAATATGATTAAACTTTTCTTTTAAACTTTGTCTCGTAATGAAAGCGTTGTAGCTGCTCGCTTCCGCTGGTCATACACTATGATTAGCTTTAGGCAATCAAGGGATTTGTCCCAATGAAAACTGGAATTTCCTCTATTGAATCAGATATTTGCTCAAATGAATACTTACTTGGATGCGGTAACTTATCAATAAACCGAAATTTCATGTTAATAATTTACCTAAAAACCGCAGTAAATTTTAATACGCATTACTGGTCACAAGTTCAGATCTAATTTTGTTGAACTTTGCTGAACGATAATAATAAGTAAAGGCTGATCAAGCATTACAGAAAGTAGATTGTTTCATTTTCTAAACTGATTCAAAATTAAATAATGAATAGCATATCATGTTGTTTGAAGCATTCGAAAATGAGAGAAGGTAAGCTTATTCAAAATAATAATAATACGCAACTATTTATGTTGGAGCAAAGCCAAAAAAGATAGTGAACTAAATTGAACAAATTCTTTTAGAGACACTTTTTGTTATTGACACAAATACCTAATTGTCTAGCCCTATTATTGTCTTTTCATGATTTATTTCAGGTTCCTTTTTATAATGGATTTAGCTTTTGTTTGTGCTCGCCATTAGTTCTAAGTTAGCGGTTCGCGAGCTTACAGAAATTATTACGGTCTGCATAGGCGCAACCACCCTATTGGACCCACGGGACGCGTCCCCCCAACTTTTGAGTGGTCCCCTAACTTTATTATTATGGCCCCCCCAACTTTTAGGACGTGATTCATTATGGTCCCCCCCCCCCAACTTTTAGGACGTGATTGCACCTATGACGGTCTGTGCTCTGCAGTCTGCAGAAGTTGTGAAGCACTGCAAAATTCTTACTAGGACGTCAAAGCCAGACACCGTAGTTGAGAAGGTATAAGCTGGGAATTCAGCCGGTGGCCTAAGTGTAGCAAGGTCATGTTTGACAAGTTACTTCCGCTTACCTAGTCAGATAAATTATTCGCCACTTGGTCAGAACGGACCAAATCACCCAATGAAGTGTTCAGTAGTTTTATATCGAGACCTAATAATTAGTGTCGTCATTATTATGAGACACTCGGCGTAGATTAAATTCCTCTTTTCATGTAGGCTATGCTCGAGCCCTTATAATTATGGTCATATTCATAAATTATATATAAATGAGACCACAATGATAGTTGAAATCTCGTTTATATACAAAATATTTAATATCATAGCTACATGACATTGTATACATTGTTGCGGGCTTCTATGGCCTGAAATGTCATAACAATGCGGTTTCAGTCTTTAAATTGAAGTCTATAATTTATGGCCGATGCAAAACTTAGCACGTTGATTTAAATTATAATCTGTGAACTTTCTTGGATGAAGTAGATTCAGCGTAGCCTCTATGGGCCCCGCAGTGTGGTCTATACACTACAGTCAATATACACAGGCCTGTTTAAATATGGTCATATTGATAAATTATATAGGCTATATCGAGAGAATCTGGACGAGAACACGTTCTCCTGCTGATCGGGCCTCGTGGGTCCGGTTCGTAAGAGAAATGCACACGTCGTACCGTACCAGAGAACGTGAATACTGGGAGACCATCATCACTCGCCAGTCTAAGGAGCCGAAGAGACTCTGGACCACTTTCAACGGCCTACTTGGTCGTTCGAGGGGTGGTCGTCAGTCGGAGTCTCCTCCGCCGTTCTCTGCGGAAGTGTTCTTGCAACGATTCTCCGCCAAGATTTCTTCCATCCGGAGTTCCACCGACGAATCGCCACCGCCTACGTTCTCTACCACCGAGCATCGGCTTTCTGCACTCCAGGAGATTTCGAGCGAGAAGCTGCGTCGACTCATCCTCTCCTCTGCCGCCAAGACGTGTGAGCTGGATCCTGCTCCGACATTTCTCGTTCAGGAACTAATCGAGGATCTACTTCCCTTCCTTACTCTTCTATGCAACAGTTCGATCCGTGAGACGTGCCTACCCGCCTCGCAGAAACGTTCTGTTATCCTCCCCGTTCTGAAGCGCGATGGTCTCGATCAAAGCGATCCTGCTAACTATCGCCCTATTGCAAATGTTACCTTTTTGTCCAAATTGCTAGAACGCATTATTGCCAATCAGCTAATTACCTATTTGGATGCAAATGATTTGATTCCGTCGCAGCAGTCGGGTTTCCGTCGGAATCATTCCACGGAGACTCTACTGCTTCGACTTTTGTCAGACTTCTATAGCGCAGTTGACCGGGGTCAAGTCACTCTCCTTGCTCTTTTTGATGTAAGCTCTGCCTTCGACTCTGTGGACCACTCAATTCTCTTGCAGCGCCTCTCCACTTCTTTCGGCATAGTGGACCAGCCTCTTGACTGGCTCACATCCTTCTTAACTGACCGCTCTAACTGTGTAGTTCTTGGGTCGTCCAGGTCTGCTTGGGTCCCTGCCCCTCTCGGGGTGCCCCAGGGTTCCGTTTTGGGCCCACTGCTCTATCTTCTCTATACTGCTGACATCTGCTCTTTACTGACATCTCAGGGCCTTCTGCACCAGCTATTTGCCGATGATGTGCAAGCCTACATCCATACCTACTCGGTTGATGCGGTGGCCGCTGTCAACCAGATGTGTAGGAATATGGATGTCCTCTCTCTTTGGATGGCCTCCAATCGGCTACTCTTAAACCCCTCCAAAACGCAATTTATTTGGTTGGGTGGCCGTAGACAACTCCAGGGTATTGACCTTTCCCAACTTGCTCTGCTCTTTCCTCATATCACCTTTTCCCTCACAGTTCGTGATCTGGGTCTCACCCTCGATTCTGAACTTACTCTGTCCCAGCATGTGAACTTGGTTGCGAGGAGTGCATATTACCAGCTTCGTCAGCTCCGGGTGGTCTCCCGTTCTCTCTCTCACGATGCGGTCGTCGTCCTTGTCCATGCCTTTGTTACAAGTCGAATCGACAACTGTTGTTCCTTACTTGTTGGTCTTCCCCTTGGGGTTCTGGGGCGACTTGATCGCGTCTTGCGCTCAGCTGCTCGCCTTATTGGGCGGCTTCCTAAATTTGCGCCTGTCTCTGCCTATATGCGTGATGTGCTGCACTGGCTGCCTGTGTCCCAGCGGATCTCATACCGCATTGCTGCTGTGGTCTCTCGCTGCGTCCTTGGCTGTGCTCCGTCATACTTGCGTGATCTGTGCTGTCCAGTCTCTGACGTTGCAGCGCGTCGTGTACTTCGCTCTTCGTCTAAAGGTGAGCTTCTGGTCCCGCGGGCTCGCTTGGCTATTAAGCAGCGCCGTGCTTTCTCGGTCGTGGGGCCTACTGTCTGGAACGACCTCCCGCTCTCGCTTCGCTCACTACTTGTGGTCCATCCGGCTGCGTTCTACAAGTCCCTCAAGTCTTTTTTCTTTGTTCGTGGTTGGGCTGGGAGCGCCTCTGAGTAGTTTCTTGAAGGGGCGCTATATAAATGCTCTGAATGAATGAATGAATGAATGAATGAATGAATAGCCCTATAAGACACAACAAAGATGGTTAGAATCTGATTCACATAAATATAATTTAATGTCGTTGGACTCTTATAATTTATAATACTAGATAGGGGAATTTAAGATTACAACACAACCTCACTTCACTTCATCCCATACCCTCGCTTCTACACCCCACTCGCACTTATTTTCCCATCCCACTGACACACCGACCCCTAACACGCCGGTCCACCTTGACTCCCCCAGTGTGCGTGGGGTACTCTGCATTGCTGATAAATTTCGCTTTTAGTCGACTCGAACCAGCCTCAACCGAAGGCTCCCCAACAACCCGCGCACCGCCCCACCCTCCTTCCCTCCTTCCCTGTGATCTTTCTTGAATCAAGTGTATACAATGTAGCCTCTAGGGGGCCCTGCAGTGTGGTCTATTCGCTACAGTCAATATACACAGGCCTGTCTAAATATGGTCATATTCATAAATATGTATAAATGAGACCACAATGATAGTTGAAATCTCGTCTATATACAAAAATGTTTAATGTTGACATTTATGCATTATTGCGGGCTTCTATGGCCAGAAATGTCGTAGCAATACGGTATCAGTCTTTAATAGTCAATATGCTTTTGGTTTATGCAAGATTCCGCACGTTGGTTTAAATTCTAATCTATGATCTTTCTTGGATGAAATGGATACAGCGTAGCCAGGGCCGGATTAAGCTCTCGGGGGTCCCGCCGCCATATTCTCCGGGGGCCCCTTAGTCCACCTTGACCTTCCGTCACCATGTTCCTCTCATAATTACATGTATGTTAGTGCATGCCAATATTATTGACCATAATTTTTCATAACCCAAACTTGATAATGTGTAGCTTCATAAAAACAAAAGTAATTTTTCAGCGGCACCATTAGAGTGTAAAATCGTCGATGCGGTAGATATTGTTCAGTCTAGCGGTTTAAATCCTATATGAAACACCGATTAATTGTCGTTCACATTTTTCTACTCATGGCAGTGTGCAAGCTGGTCAAGAGTTTAATTGAAAGTGAAAGATAAGTGCAAGGAATCACTCTCAATACTGAGAAGTTACACTGCAGTTAAGTGTTTGATTGCCATTATTCTCCGCAGATTATTCTTGAACAATGCCAGCTTGCTGAAGGGTCTAAGATCTTTTACCATACCATTGCAGTTGGATATCATCAGGCACATCATGTAGCATAGGCCTACATACGGAGAGCAATGGAAACGTTTGGAATGTAGATTGAAGAGCTTCAGTGTTCTGCACCATGGCAAGAGAACTTGGTGATTTAGTCGAAATTCTCTGCAATTTGCAAACAGTCATCCGGCCAAATTTTCGGGAAAATCATACCGTTTTGTCCGCCGAAAAAGTTGATGACCTTTTTTTAGTCATCCGGCCAAATTTTCGAGAAAATCATACCATTTCAGCAGCCACTGAAACAAAATGGGGGGGGGCACGATACATGGGCATTTCTAAATGGGGGGAGGGGCCATGGCCGGATTGGCCCCTCCTGGATCCGCCCTTGACTCCCATGACCTTGTCGCGACCTGCTGAAATTGTATAGCTGGCGCCGCCACTGCTTGCGCAACATAGCGAACAGAACCATTAGAGAATAAATAGGCCTACTGCAGCTTTTAAACCACCAAAATAATTACGACTTTTCCCATGCGAGTAACCATTCTCTAATCTTGTCAGCATCCAGCACATCGAAGACCGTTCAAACTCTGAGCACATTCTGAACTTCTTTGCATGTAGCATTTCTGATCAATAATTGAAAATTATTAATTTATTGAAAATTATTAAGATAGCCTATGTATAGGCCTAACTGGCCCATCCTAATGAAAGCGCTAACCGATTGACTAAATTGCCAAAAGGTTTCAGAGCGAAATTTATCCGTAGCTCCCTTCAAATGCAACTTTATGCAATTTTATTTCATCTCATCAATGCTTCTATTTAAAAGTATGGATTAGCGACAAAGTCATGATTATAGATTGCAGGTATATAGGGGCAATTGATTGCCTTCATAAAAGCCAATCAGCAATTGACATGAATTTAAACATCACTGTCCTTTTAGTGACGTTGAATAAATGGGAATGTGTACATTACAAATTCTTGTTGGTCACGGACGGGGGGGCCTCTGACGGCGGGGGGCCCGCCGCCATGGCAGACATGGCATACTGGTTAATCCGGCCCTGAGCGTAGCCTCTATGAGGCATTGAGGCCCCACAGTGTGGTCTATACACTACATTCAATATACACAGGCCTGTCTAAATATGGTGATATTCCTAATTTATATATAAATGAGACCACAATGATAGTTGAAATCTCATTTATATACAAAATGTTTATTAATGGCGACATTTATACATTATTGCGGATTTCTATAGCCTGTAATGTCATAACTGGCCTTGTTAGCTACACCGGTAAGCGAGAGCGGCATTCGTCTGTTGGATACAACGGACTGCGGTTCAAACCCCGGGCTGGGAGTTGACATTTAGAGATTTAGATATCTCGAGCTAGCACGCATGGGACGCTGTGACGCAAGCTGCTGCGGAGCGACCTTGGGCATGTTGCTTACCCATCATTGTCTGTGGGGAAGGCAACGGGAAACCACATCACTCATCTCATCCCCAGGTGGCGCAAGCCATAGGACCTGCCTTGGGGCAGAGAACCATCATCATCATAAATGTCATAGCAATACGGTCTCAGTCTTTAATATCCTTTAAGCTTCCAGGGTTGATTCAAGACTTCACACGTTGATTTAAATTATAATCTGTGATCTTTCTTGGATGAAGTGGATTCAACGTATACCCTCTATGGGGCGCCGCAGTGTAGTCTAAACGCTACTATCATTGTGGTCTCTTTTATATATAATTTAGGAATATCAACATATTTAGACAGGCCTGTGTATATTGACTGTAGTGTATAGACCACACTGTGGGGCCTCATAGAGGCTACGCTGTATCCATTTCATCCAAGAAAGATCACAGATTAGAATTTAAACACAGGTCTTTCTAATAACGGTTCACTTCACAAGTTATATAATATAGCCCACTGGTTAGGCCATGGCTATTGTTATAACCTCAAACTTTATTGCTTCGTGTGGCAAGTTATCAACATAATTATAGGTTTAGTGAAACAATTTAAGCAAACTGAAGACAACCCTGTTAGGAGGACTTTGGTTCCGCTAAGCCGAGTAGGCCGACATAACGAAATAGCGACACTACATGAACAAGAATAATAGCCAAAAAAATTATTATAATTATTTGGTCCATAAATATGAGTATTAATAGTAATTAATAATAACAATCATATTGATGATGATGATGATGATGATGATGATGATGATGATGATGATGATGATGATGATGATAATGATGATGATGATGGTGGTGGTGGTGGTGTGGTGGTGGTGGTGGTGGTGATGATGATGATGATGATGATGATGATGATGATGATGATGATGATGATGATGATGATGTCTACATGGGCGTCCACAGCGGGGCGCAATGGGGCGCAAGTGCGCCCCTCTGGATTTTTCGCATAGTTTGCACATAAATTTAGATTATTTTGTTGTGATTGTTACAACGCGATTTTCAATGTGATTATCGATTCCTTCTACAAGTTGAACCTATTTATCTTTCTTTGGGCGCAGAACGTATAGGTAGGCTATAGTATTCTCTCGTGGTAATATGGAAATTCAAACTGGTAATATGGAAATTCAAACTGGTAATATGGACATTCAAACTGGTAATATGGACATTCAAACTGGTAATATGGAAATTCAAACTGTCACCCATTAAATTTAGACCATGTGACAATTATTTAGAAGTTTGCGCCCCCCTAGAAAAATTCCTGCGGACGCCCATGGATGTCTATTATTTTTATTGCGCCATATTATAACACGGCACATGACACTACAATTGAGTCTAATAATTAAGCAAACACAAGAACACGACTCACTGCAAGTGAATTGCGTGTGAAGAGCTTGCTTAATGCTCAGGGTCAATACACAGCCTTCTGATGTGGATTCGAACCCTCGACCTTCCAACTCCATGGCATCGAATGCACACCGACTCTAAGGCGCTCCTTAATTTGTCCAAAAGACGCCAAAGTATTTATTGGTAAGTCTTGATAATGTGTTTATATTCTGCATAACTCCCTTGCTGGTTGCATGCACTCTGCCAGCGCCAGCCCCAATCCTGGACAAATGAGTAGGGCTAATGAACTGCAAAATATTCTACAGTAACCAATGTATCGAAGTCATTTAGGCTACAGTAACTGACGAAACTATATGTCGCTGGCTAAAAAAGAGGATTGTCGTTAATTATTAGATTGAAATCTTAGCAAAGATGGGACGCTAGACTTAAGTGCTCGTTGAATAAAAATATATTATTGGCTTTGTAATGAATTCCTAAGCATCAATTACATCGTTCAGTTGAGAGAAATTTTAGCTGAAATAAAATAACAGATAACACGAGCAGTGGTGCTCGTCAAAAGCACATTCTTAATTTTACACACTAGTCAATATTATTATTCGTTGACGGCAGGATGCGACGCAGTGCCGTGCCGCGAGCAATATACGGTGACCCCATGCAGGTGATTCAGTGGTCACTCTGTCCGTTGAGCGACGGCAGCTTGCAGCGTGAACGCCGCGTCGCTGCAACTGGTCACTACTCGAATGAGCGGCCAGGTGGCGCCACGTACTGGACTCAAGTCGAGTTATATATAGGAAAAAAGAATTTGGGGGAAAATTTTTCAAAAACACTAAATGAGCACGAATCAAGAGGTTTTAAGGCTTTAAAGGTAAAATTTTTAGGCGGACCAAAGTCAGGACCGACCTTAAATTTTTGGGCTGATTAATGTGAGTATGATACGGGATATGGCCAGTACAAGACGAAAACATAAGACTATGTATATATAATTATATATATTATATATAGGCTACATGAGAGTTGGTTTCATGTCCTCGCCGTCTGTCCTTCTCACATCTTCAGTCTGCAGTCGTGCACCGTTTTATCGTTGAGTTAAATACGGCGCTACAGGCTACAGCGCTCGTGAATATGCTAGTGCCCTGCGCTTGACTTTCGAATGGCGCTTTAGAAATGTGGAGATTACGATTATGGAGTGCTGAAGGAACCGAAACCTAATTTCTGCATGGTCTTTGAATTGGTAATAGTACGTGGCCACGTGGGATATATAGGGCCGCCTGGTTGATTATGTGCAATGTGAACAGGGTGCGCCAAAAAAAATAACCCCCCTAAGATTTTTGCCAATATCTTGACCAAAAGTTAGAATTTTGAAATGAAATTTTACAGTCTTAAAGACAATTCATATTTACACATGATGGCCAGATTTCATAAGAATATTTTAAACAGAACAAAAGTTATGCCACTTTTAGTGAGGCCACCCACCGTTTTTTGACGATTCAAAAACGCGACGCAACAAAAAGAAATAAAATCCAATCTAATTATTCTGGCCAATATCTTGGCCAAAAGTAAGAATATCGAAATGAAATTTTACAGGCTTGAAGACAATTCATATCTGCATATGATGGTCAAATTTCATCAAAATATTTCTAAAACAACAAAAGTTATACCACGTTTAGTGAGGCCACCCCCAATTTTTGACAATTTAAAGATGTAACGCAGCAAAAACACGATTTTATTAAGTCTCATCTCAAATAATTATTATCAAATAGCCTTGATATTGACCGATGATCATTATTATTACTATTTAAAAAAGAAACAGGTACCAGCCTAGCTGCACGTCACTGAGAAGTCGCTTAGCAAGATGACAATCAAATTGGCAAATAAGGAATAATAAAGAATCTGTCGGATTAATCAACAGGTCCATCAAGAACTTTGCCAAGAGACTCAAAAGATGTGTTGGCACTGGTGGTGGGCACATCGAACACAAGTTGTGAAGCATTACCAAGTTCATATGACAAAGTTATTTGAGATGAGACTTAATAAAATTGTGTTTTTGTTACTTTTTGTTGCGTTTCGCCTTTGAATCGTCAAAAAACGGTGGGTGGCCTCACTAAAAGTAGCATAACTTTTGTTCTGCTTGAGATATTGTGATGAAATCTGGCCACCATGTGTAGATATGAATTGTCTATAAGACTGAGAAATTTAATTTCGATATTCTTATTTTTGGCCAAAATATTGGCAAAAAATCTTCAAAAAATTGCGTTTTGTTTTTGAAGCGTCAAAAAACGGGGGGTTGCCTCCCTAAAAGTAGCATAACTTTTGTTCCGTTTGAAATAGTTTGATGAAATCTGGCCAACGTATGTAAATATGAATTGTTTACAAGCCTGTAAAATTTCATTTGAAAATTTTTACTTTTGGCCAAGATATTGGGGAAAAACATAGGGGGGTTATTTTTTTTGGCGCACCCTGTATATACACCGTGATTCAATAAAAACTAAGCCAAATTGTTTTTCATATATCTCTAAAGCCTGATAACATATCAAACTAAACGTTTCCAAATATTTAGAGAAGTGAACCAAGAATATGGTCCCAACATTTCATGAGAAAAAGTTGAACGGGTAAAAAGATATGAATATTTACACTTCGCATACCGAAATTGCAGTTTACAAGCAATTTTCTGTCAGATTCAATAAAATGTTTCCTTATTATCTCTAATGCCTGACGATTAATCATTCTAAAAATTTCCAGATATGTAGAGAATTGAAGTAACAATATGACCCCAACAGCATGGTTTCATTATTTAATTAAAAAACATGCTCAAAATGTCCTCCTCCTGCTTGCACGCAAACCTGCAGGCGCTGGCGCCATGCATTGGGAAACGGCATCGTCGATTATCCTCGGGTCCAGGGCCCCTGCAGGCCATCTCACACTTCCAACAAGCGTTGCTTCATATCGTTTATATCATGGATTGTTGCCTGCTAGACTCGGTCTTGCGTCATGAACACTCCACACTTTTAGTCGACAGGATTCAAATCTGGGCTGTTCGGAGGCCATAATGTGGGAGAAATGAAGTCTGGCGTCTCTCTTGTCAGCATTTCCATGGTTTTCTTGGCTCTGTGGGCTGGCGCTATTCTGTTGAAAAAGAAAACAGCCTTCTGGGGCTATATATTTCTGATAACAGGTGGAAGATGTTGTGACAGCAGAACATTGCGATAATATATACTCCGTTAATTTTACCTCAGGATCCCTGAAGACCAACATTGGGAACTATCAATCATCGAAACCGCAACGAACACCATAACAGACTTGCTGAAAACTGAAATTTCAGGAGATGACGTTTAAATATTCATATCTTTCTATTCGTTCAAATATAAGACATGATATTTTGGAATCCTATTCATGGTTCAATTCTCTAAATATCTGGAAAATTTTAGCATGATTAATTATTAGGCGTTGAAGATATAAGAAAAACAGTTTAGCTTGCTTTTTATTGAATCTGACAGAAATTGCTTGTAAACTGCAATTTCTGCATATGAAGTTTAAATATTCATATCTTTTTACCCGTTCAACTTTTTCTCATGAAAGTTTGGAATCATATTCTTGGTCCACTTCTCTAAATATTTGGAAACTTTTAGCATGATAAGTTATCAGGCATTAGAGATATATGAAAAACAATTTGGCTTAGTTTTTATTGAATCACGGTGTACATTATAGGCCTAGAACGCGAGGAACCAAAATTTGGCAATTGCGTATGCTACGGTACTCCCATCTTGACGGACTTCTGTGGAGTGGGATAGTTTAGGCTCATGAGCCCCAGTGTAATACTGGCGTGTTAAATGTACGTGATAGAGGCAAATTCACTGATATACGAAGTGTTGTCGACTTCATTTTAATAATTTTCTTCGTCTTGTCATGACCAATTATCTTTCTAAACATGAAAACAGTGTGTCATAATTATGTCATTGGCTTTCTATGGCCTGCTAAATGAGTTTATCTGCATCGTGGGCCTACATCTGACTCTAGATCAGAATACTATTTAAGCTCACACAAATGTATGAGGAAAACTTTCATCATTAGAATGATTTATCATATGCGATGATGGATTTAGGATAGAGTAGGCTATGGACTATATACAATATACTATATACAATATACTATATATATGTACTATACAATATACTGTACAATATACTATATATATAATGTGCTTTCAGAACATTAGACTGTCTTTAACAACTCAATTGAGTTGTTTATTTTGATGCCTGCACAGTGCACACTAAAAAGCGGATATCAGCCCCTGGGTGGAAAAAGGCACTAAGTGCCATTAGTTCGTTCTTGAGTCCACCATTACAGACGTGTAGCGCAATCATCGTTCTATCGAATAACGCTCAAAACGAACTTAAAGTAACGGATCCTGGCCATACCGTACATGTATGTGTTTCCGTGAAGGCCGGAAAATTACATAGCTAATTTATCAAGTATGGCGGCTTCGTTGAATCGACAAGATTTATCCGATTCCGGAGAAGAGACTGAATTCTACTATGAAACCGAGACGGATGATTGTGAAACTACGGACGCAAAGAAAACTCGTGCTGGGGAACATGGACGCATCCGGACAAGTCATCCGGAGCTGTGGAAAGACAATTTACGCAAACTACGTAGAGCGAAGGTAGACACAAGACAATCTGTACCATGTGAAATAGCAGAGGTTGATCTGTAAAGATGGAAAATCTTATGAGCTAAGCTGACCTGCGGAACTTTCAGTTCCATATAAACCCCTGCTTAACCCTAGCACAAGCTACCTTTATCTATGAACCAATTATTCTTAGCATTTCTTATGCTCATTGTAGACACAAGACTATCTGTACCATGTAAAATAGCAGAGGTCGATCTGTAAAGATGGAAAATCTTATAAATATATGAGCTAAGCTGACCTGCTGAACTTTCAGTTCCATATAAACCCTGCTTAACCCTAGCACAAGCTACCTTTATCTATGAACCAACTATTCTTAGCATTTCTTATGCTCATTGTAGACACAAGACTATCTGTACCATGTAAAATAGCAGAGGTTGATCTGTAAAGATGGAAAATCTTATAAATATATGAGCTAAGCTGACCTGCTGAACTTTCAGTTCCATATAAACCCTGCTTAACCCTAGCACAAGCCCTATCTATAAGCCAACAGTATTCTTAACATTTAACAGATTTTTTGAAATATTTCTTATTCTCATTGTAACGTTGTAGTTTTGTGTTATGGTTTTGATTATCAGGGCCTGGCATATCGCACTCGATCACAGGAGCTCGTTCAGGCACAAACGTTCATACCAGTCGATAACTGCTGCAACAGACATGCTTTCGTTCGATTCCTCATCGTCAATCTCACTATGGATATAAACGATCAGATAGACTGTATTTTGATAATCCTGTGCTAAACATTAAGAAGCTGTTTGATTTATTCTGTGAATACTATCATTGCATAACTGGACATGAACTATCAATCAAGTACAACACATTTGCAATATATTTTAACCGAAACATGGCTTTTTCTTTCCGTAAGCCACACACAGATGTTTGCAATATTTGTTATGCCAGTGAGCAAGACAGGTATTGAGGTGGAAATACACAAACGAAAATTTGAAGCATACAAACGTTTCAAGAACACTGCTGGATAATTCTGGTGATAGGGATACATTGGTTGTTGAATTTGACTATGCTCAAAATTTACATCTGCCACGTTTACCTTGTGAATGATCAGTTTTACAAGAGACTTCTGCACGGTATTTCATTTTTAATGCTCATCTTCATGGGAAATCATTAAATTTTCATCTTCTGCGAAACAAAAATCTTAGTCAAGATTTGTTTGAAAGGTCATGAAGGGAGTATCGGATTTAAAGAAAAAGATTTTTATCGTTACTGCTGTGTGTGAAATATCACAATCGATCTTTCTACTCTGATTTCTTGAATAAGATTGAAACTACTTCTAGTGCATTACTTTCGGATGACTCCGATGAATCTTATTTGGATTACTAGGTAGAGAATAATGACATTGACATTGTTATCATTACGTAAGAATAACATGACTCTGTTATGTTTATTTCTAACATGATAGCATTTTGCAATATTAACAGTACATTGCCTTTTGATATGTTATACTGACTGTGTAATGTTTCTTTGTTACATGATAACTTAATGCAATATTTGCAGTAAGTTGTATTGTTATAATGATGTTCAAAGAATAAAGTTGTGACAGTAACAACTGACTTATGTTGATTGTTATGTTTAACACTAATACATTGCGTGGTTTTGCATGAAATGGAAGTTCAATGGCTTCTATGCATTCTTTTAGCTCACTCCATGGTGTATCTGCCAAAAACAAATTGGTCAACTTTCAAAGCGATTTTCTGAGAAATGACTTTTTTGCACTTAGTGCCTTTTTCCACCCAGGGGCTCACATTAGTCAATAATTATAATTATCAACCAGACAACCAACACGTGACTTTGATTTACCATCCAAGGACAACAGAAATTTCATCCCACTGGTTTTGTACAAGCACATGCATGCACTAGTTTTCTATGCCTTGTGACATGCCACCGACTATGTAGATCCTATATATTTGATATATATATATATAGGCTAATTATAGGCTTAGACTATAATTATATAGATATTTAGAACAAACAGAATTTTTCATCTTCTCTGTAGGCCTACTTCATAATTGCAGAAAGCATACATAGGCTAAATATTATATGGTGACCCTTGTTAGTGGTAGGCTACTTAGAACCTTTTAGAGATCTCCCTTTGCGCCTCACATTGTATTTGTAACCTATGCTTGGCTTCGACGAAAAACGTGTAAAGTTGTGATTATGCTTATAAAAATTATGGTTGTACAATCATAAAGGCTTCATTTGTGCTACATATGGAATCATAAAAATATCTTCCCATTCAGTATCAGGTATGAATCCCTACACATGAAAAATTGAAATACGATCGTGAAGTCTTTGTGTTACATAGGCTATGGAGTATGGAATCATATGGTAGGCCTACCCCGTGATAGCAGATTATAATTATGAATCTCCTATAAATGGGAATACAATCATAAAAGCTTCATTTGTCCTACATAATCCATATGTACCAATTTGGAAACAGATTCCATATTATAGCCTACAAGCCCTATATTTATGAGAATACGAACTTGAGGTTTCAACTTTCATTTGTTCTACATATGGAATCATAATTTTTATATGGTTCCATGTAATTATAACATATAAACTCATAATATTATCTTTTCCGGAAAAAGATAATTGTAACTTTATCTCTAGAGTACTATTCAAAAACATTTTGTAACCTAGCAAACCTAGATCAATTTTTGATTTTTGTTTTAACCTAACAAACATAGATTAATTAATATTAATTCAAGCAAAATATTTATTAATGTTGCTTATATAAACTGAACTTATATATAAAACATTTGTAAAATTAATTGTATGTAACATGCTGCATTCTGCCAGCCTGAAGTTTTGATTAAATGATAATTGACTGATTGATTGATTGATTGATTGATTGATTGATTGATTGATTGATTGATTGATTGATTGATTGATTGATTGATTGATTGATTGATTGATTGATTGATTGATTGATTGATTGATTGATTGATTGATTGATTGATTGATTGATTGATTGATTGATTGATTGATCATACTGTCATACATACTTCATGACCACACACATGTTCTGCACATGAAGTTGCCACTGAGCCATCATCATCTCTCACTGTCGTCCATCTTCACACGAAATGAGAAAATCGTTGCTGACGTGCGTCACGGCACTATGCACATTGCACACGGTCGAGCTCAGTAAAGACGAAACCGATGCATGGTAGAAGGAAGGAAGTCAATAATTTAGGAACAGATCAAGATAGACGTCTACTCTCAGGGGGGTCGAGGGAGGGGCGTCGAAGGGGAGATGGGGGTGGGGGAGGGGGAGTGATAAGCTTCCATGTGATTACCCTAATGACGAAGACGACATTTTCTTTGAACTCATGAAAGCATGAGTCTATAGTATCGGTGAAAAAATTCATGCGCTTTGAATTACGTAACTTTCACTTTGCGGTACGTAGGCCTACAATGTACATTGTGCGCAAAAATTATGTGAAAGTCAGTAGTATTTACATGTAAAGACACCTAGAGTTTAGAATCGCTGCGTATGGACCTTGGGCAAGTCCTTCACTCGCAATTGCTCAGCGCTTCGGCGTGAAACTCCGATACAGTGTCCGCGCTGTAGTCGGGAGCGCCTCTGAGTAGAGAGCTTGAAGGGGCGCTATAACAAGTACAAAAAACCAAATAGGCCCTACTATAAATTATATTGTAACATGAATATAAATGTCGTGATTATAATCATTCATTCATTCATTCTGAGCATTTATATGTAGGGCTTATAGGCCTACGAAATGCTTCTTTAATCACTTGTCTTTTTTTCTTTTGCCGTGGCTGGTCTGGGAGCACTCCTTGGTAGTTTTCTTGACGGAGCGCAATGTAAGTCCATTGCATGAAAGAAAGAGTGAATGAATAAATGAATATAAATAATTATAGCCAATTACTATTGAGGTCACTTATCATGGGTCTAAGTCTCCACTCTCCAGCATATAGGCCTACATGTATACAGCAACTGTATGAGGTTATTCTACATGTACAACATTGTACATAACACAATGTTAGAAGATTGATACAGGCCAAGACCCAGGTAAACAGTTATTATAGGCCTATCACCGTCTGTATGGAAACAAATGCTCTTCTCCTGTTTCCAATTATGATGCTCGGAAGAAAAGTGTTTTTTCCAGATGTATACGTATGTATACAGTGTAAAGTTGTGTAAACGCTATCTATAAAAGTAAACATGTCTAGCCAGTTTTCAGTATTGCACTGTAAGAGTATGCACTACGCAGGATATAATTATAATCTATATAATTATATATACTTATAAATTATAGTATAGGCGTACCTTTAGTTTATCTATATATAGGACCAATAAATTTGTTACATGTATATAAATATTGGCGTTATATATAAAGCTCAATTAGTCCGCAACTCTAGCCTATAATATTTATAGTATATAACTCCGTTAGGTTTCGAGCATTGTTCTGGGATAATGGAAGAGGAAAGATCGCTTAGGAAAGTGTAAAGAAAGTGGCGTCGAATTAGGAACCAAAATTGGAATATATATATAATTATATATATATATATGTATGTATATATAATATGTATGTATGTATATATATAATTACATGTATATATTGCCTAGAAGATAGATGGAAATGTTGACATGAAGAAGCTGTGCTTACTGAGCATTTTTTCTTGACATGGAGAAAACACAAGAAAACGTTAGACACACGCTATCATTTTATGTAAAAGCTTTCTTTTTACGTAAAACTATGCAGGCCTAAGCAATAATATCAGCTATTATATTTGCGGACTTATAAAACCCCTCTCCTAGCAAAATCTATTCAGAGGTGCTCCTATGCAGTGCAAAGAACCCCTCGATAAAAGTCTTATATGCAGAAAATTAATAGTATTATCCTAGATCAGATCTTAGCACGAGGTAGCCTATAGCAAGGAAGGCCATCTTAAAGCAATCTTCCGGAAACAAAAGAGACAATTTTATATAGGCCTAGGTTCAATTATCTTTTGCACGATATTGAATGGGTGTAATTTCATGGGATCATATTTTAAGAACGTTTAGAACTATCAAATTCAAATGCTTGTAGAAGGAAACATAACGACTGCTGTGAAATTTTCATGTTTAATTTTCATGTTTGTTTATGATATTTATTATTGTTGGTCGTAAACATAATGATTTTTTATTATCAGCATCATCATAAAAAACCAGCACGATCTTCGTGTACCACTTTAATAGGCCTTCACCTTGGGGTGGGTCCGTAGCTCAGTTGAGAGAGCGCTGGTCGATAAACTGAGAGTCATACATGCGACCCGGGTTCGAGCCTCGCACAGGGCAAAAATTTATTTGAATTTTCTGTTAGCTGCCATTGGCGCTTTGCTGTTGTGTTGCTTGACTCGGGTTCTGTTGAAAATAGGATTGCCCCTCCCACTTCAGGCTTGGCCGAACCAGGAGTGATCCAGCACTTAGGCCATTAGTGTTAAGCTATACCGAACCCACTGCTGTAAAGCCGACCTGTGTGTCGTGCTATACTGGGCCGTATTTCGTATAAGCTGTACATGTAATCATTCTGCGGTTTGTCAGATTGAATGTGAATAAACGAATATTATTATTATTATTATGATGATTAATCACCACCATCTCCTTCATCATTATATTAATCAGCATTAGCCTATCTTAATCATCTTCTTCTTCTTCTGCTTCTTTTCTTCTTGCTCTTCCACCACTGCAGCATTTGCTGCAGCAGCTGCTATTGTTTCCATTGCCACAATTAATTTTCTAATGCTGCTAATGATATCATTACTAGGCCTACTACGTCTTTTTAATCTTCTTACCGCATAAATACATAGCAAATAGCATATAGGCATACTGCATTTTACGTCAATAAGTAGGCCTAAATGAATTTATAATCCTGACGTAATTATAAACCTACATCGCCCCTTAAAAAAGATAACAGTGATTGAGAACTTGTAAATCCTGCGTTGAAGAGGCAAATTGGCCTCCTACTGCCTTTTCTCATTAGAGATCATTATCTTTTCTCTCTCTCTCAAACGAACCGTACTTGTTTTGCTGACCTTGTGCCAATTGACGGCTAATAACTTTGCCTATAATAGGAAAGTTAAGCAGGACGAGATATGCAAGTAGCTCGACGGTTGAAATATGCGGGGCCATAATAGGCGATCATCCGCGGGTGGTTTCAGCTTTAATGATTGTAGCCTACTAACTCAAACACAAATTATGCTTGTAGGATGTTGTCGGTACCACTTTAACCTGTGCCATGACATCCTATATTATGTTGTACCTTTGATATTTGATGATATGCTATGTTTGCTATGTTATCCAATTTTTTTGTGATAATAATGTCATGCTCAACTTCCATGCCACCTTATTTTTTATCGTTTGCTATTTTATTCTCTGTTATTTTATACTTTCTACGTTATGTTATAAGCCATGCAGGTCGTGTATTTAGAATGGCTGGACGACATTACAGACTGGTGCGAAATGGTGATCCACAAATTAAGCAGAATGGCGCAGGAGAGAGACAAGTAGAGAAGGATGGTGAAAAAGGCGATCGACACCAACAATGGACCGCAATGATGATGATGATGATGATGATGATGATGATGATGATGATGATGATGATGATGATGATGATGATGATGATGATGATGATGATGATGATGATGATGATGATGATGATGATGATGATGATGATGATGATGATGATGATGATGATGATGATGATGATGATGATGATGATGACGACGACGACGACGACGATGATGATGATGATGATGATGACGACGACGACGACGACGACGGTGATGATGATGATGATGATGATAATGATGATGATGATAATGATGATGATGATGATAATTTATTAAGGGCTTCTTTCTATAGTTGGTAAACACCAATCATTAGTGATGAGCATTGACGAGTGGGTGAGTTGCTTTATAGGTCCTTACAGTGTGATCCTCTTTGAAAACGAGACTCTGTATCGTGTATTATAGTCTACTTTCCGCAAATGCCACAAACAGCATTTCACCACTATGATATTTAATTATTGATTTCGTCTTGCTCGATATGTTTCAAATTGACTTTAATAATGCTCGATGTTTAGGCTAACCCTGTAGGCCTATATAATTGTGAAGTTCTACCTAGCCCAAAATTTATCAATTTTCAATGTCTTCAATTAACTCGTCAGTTTGGGCGATTTTTTGACGCGATCTCGAGACTAAGCAATCCCGGAATCTGGCAACCATGCCTGAGGTCATGACTTTCTTTCTACAGTTTATTTGCCACTGGCCTGTGCACGATTACCAAAGTGATCATGCCACTCCTCGCGTCTGTAGTCTACTGCAATGGGGAATTAGTTAATCTGGTAATTTGTCTATTGCATGGTCTTGAGGTCAGAGCTTCAATCGGAGAGGCAGATCAGCTGCACATTGCTTCAATTAACGATTAGCAGGCCAGCGGACGGATAGGGCACGGTGCGATAACACGTGGCTTCTTTCGCTTCACCAGTCACGTCGCCTTCTTCGCAGCTATTATTCTTACGCTGCAAACATAAAACTGCACCTAGTAGAGCAAGAAGATTATTGAGACGACGTTAAAAACGCAACTGTGTTTACGATAACTAGGCCACGTGAAAAGGATGAAGACAAGAGCAGTTGTTCCACTGGTCTCTATAAGCCACCTTGGTTGTTGACAGCTGGCGACTCCGTTTTCTTTGCCTCGGCGCATGTGTAACCGTAAAACTGCATTGGAGTGATTTTGATGATCGGTCTTACTTTTCTGAGCGTGATTTTCCCCATCTGGGTTTCGGAAATGGACGGAGCCCACACAGATGCGGAATCTACGTCATAAGGATCCTTCTTCGTAAGAAGGAGGCAGACGAAGGGGAGAGAAGGGACAGAGGAGTGCACAGAATAGTAGGAGAGGAACAGGGGAGAGAAAATTGAGGAATAAGAGTAGTGAGACAAGGAGAACGCAGAAAGAAGTGTTTGAGAAGAGGTGAGGAAGAGAAGAATACAGAGAAGAGGAAGGACTAACGATAGCAGAGAAGATATAGTACGGAGGAGAAACAGACAGAGAATGATCAACAGACAGGGGAAGATAAAACGGGGAGAGAGGGGAGAGAGGAGAGGATATCTGGTCTACAGCTGCTCCGAGTACTGTTCTGGGTCAAGCCACCACACCGTCCAACATCATCTGTACAGAACTGCAAGATATAAACATCGTCGAACGTAGACTTCACAAAGTCTCGCTATGCACAACGTCAAGGATGTTTAACTTCCTGTCCTCCTCAAGCGCCTCGCTAAAAAATATAATTGCATAAATGTATTGACATTGGCGCGTAGTCCTCTTGCTATGGACTAATAGACTTGCTTACATATCATCTGTAGTCCCTGTATTTGATGCAGCAATAAATCTGAAAAGTTGTCGGACTTCTATAGCGCTTTAGACTAACTGTGAAATTTCCATTCGCCACTATTCTCTATGGGTGGGTCACTGGGTCGACTTGGACTGCGTGACTGATAGCATCCGTGATTACATTGACGTACATTGCAGACATGGAATAGGCCTACTCATAGTGCCATTATAGGTCAAGACTTTCTTTCTGTGGTTGATCTAAATCACTGGTCTGCGCACGATTATGCCGAAGAAGTGCGGTCACTTTTCGCGCAGGCTACTTGGTCTTGCGGTCTGAGCGACAGCGGTCACTGGAGATCCACCATGGGCGGAGTTTGGTTTCCGTTTTTTAGGGGCTAATGCCTTCAGGGGGGCTAAGCCCGGGAAAGATACTATTTTCATGGTAAAAAAGCTGAATATGGGCCTTCTTGGGTGGGGGGCTTAGCTCTCCCCTAGCCCCTGATAATCTCCGCCCATGAGATCCACTCCGCATTGCCTCAATAAAACTTTCAAGACTCATCTTCAACCAAACACCTAAGAATTAAGAATTACGGGTATTTATCGCTATAAAATGACAATATTATTCTGAACTGTTTTCACTTTACAACGACAAAAAGAGCAGCAATCATTAAATATTTAGAAGGCAGAAGACAAAGTCTGTGACCGAGAAAACGTGCAATGAATGTACACTGTACAAATGCAGGCATGACAAGTATTATAATTTTGTATTATTTAATGCTCGAACGTAGGCATATAGCCTACATGCTTAGGCTAGATGCGGTTATGTGCGTACTTACATTAATTATTAGTGTACAGTATGCACGACATTGTATGTATGTGTAAGTATGTCTTAGAAGTCCATCTGGTCCGTTGAGCGTGATGTATAGGATGACAATCGTTTGTATTTGTATAATTGAAGTGGAGCATAAATCGTCGAACACTGAAAGAAAAAGTGGCCAAATATATAGAGCTATATAATACAGTATATAGAGCTATATAATTTGGGCTTTGCAAAAAAACAGGGATTTGGCGTATCTTCCTACTCAAGTCTCGTTTCGTGGAAAGCTACAGACCCATAGGCCTATAACGGTATGGCTTGTAACGGCGCCATATAAATTTGTCTTTTGTTCTTATTATTGCGTGTATCGTCGAAATCTGCAGATAGTGGAATCATTATTGATGGAGAACGTACATGTTCGGTAAAGCCAAATGTGTCTGGTAGTTTTCTCGGTTTAGATACAAATTATGAAAATCCTTGCCTGTGTATACACTATAAACTTATAGGCCTAAGTATAATTTAAGAAGCGGAGTGCGTGAAAAAGAAATGGTCGAGGTCGGCAGACGGATGAGTTCGCACGTAGAAACACACACACACCCACACACCAGCATGCATACATACAGCCTTACATTCACTTAATCTACATTCATAGGCCCACATACATGATATTCGTCGTAAGCTTAGGCTATATACGCACGCTTTAGGCTAAAGAATATTTTTACTAAATATCAGAATAATACGTCAGCTCACCCAACCGATAAAAACTAATTAAAATTTATAATAAAGAATAATTGAAACAATTTCGTGTCATTAACAATCAAGCAGACTCAATAATCATCTTCATAAATCAATTTTCTTTTCTTCTCTTTCTAGATGGCGTCTATCCTGAGCAGCGCCAATCCGCGCTGGCTATCAGACTCGTCTTCGCACAGTCCATTCGGTGATCAAAATCTATCCGTGTGGCAAGCCACAGCCTACAACAGATCCTACTATGATTCGACTGAATGGATATCTGACCCGTTCGACTATTATTCGGTCGTAAAAATGAACGACTCCTTCTCCATGGTAGCGAGAAATCGAACGGCAGATGAATTTCCAGAATACCGGCTTGCTAAACGACTCTGGCTGTGGATAGCCCCGCTTCTACTCATCATCGGAACTTTGGGTAACGTGCTCAGCTTCTTCACTCTTCGCAGCTGCACGTTCCGCAAATGCTCGATCGCTTTCACCCTCAGTGCTCTGGCCGTTGTAGACACAAGCGTCCTCTACACGGCTCTGCTGCGCCAGTGGATCCTAAACATGCCGTGGAATTATGACATTCGTGTCCTTCTAGGATCGTTCGGTTGCAAGCTTCACATGTTCCTTACCTACTACCTGCTGCATCTATCGTCCTGGACGCTCGTTGTGGTGACCGTGGAAAGAGCAGTCTGTATCAGCATGCCGTTCATGGCAAGGGCCGCCTGCACGAAGACACGCATCGTCGGATCGTGGGTTCTGGTGGCCGCCATCCTCGCGATCATCAACAGTCACCTTCTGTGGATTGCCGAATACGACGAGTTCAAGCTGTTGCAACGGGACAACACGACGATCGCGAGGAAGATCTGCTTTGCCGGGATCCGGTACAGGACTTTCTTCTACAACTTGTGGTACTGGCTCGATTTCATCATCCTCTCCACCATTCCCTTCGTCTTCATCATCGTCGGCAACATCGTCATCACCTGCTGCGTCTTCAGAGCGATGGAGTTCCGACGTCAGCAGGCGATACCCATAACCCCCTCTTCCCCGCCTCCGTTCTCCCAATCCTCCACCCTCTCCACGCCATCCCAGACCGAACCTTACAAGCCCCTGACATCGTCGACGACCATGTTGATAGGGATCAGCGTCCTCTTCCTCCTCACAACCACTCCAAGCGCCATCTACTTTGTCTTGTCCGATGACATGATCGGAGTTGGACCTCACCCGGAAGGAGAGGCGCGACTCACCCTCATTTTCGCCGTTACCAATCTCCTTCAGTACACGAACAACTCGCTCAACTTCCTGCTCTACTGCCTCACGGGGTCTCGCTTCCGTCGGGCCTTCGTAGACCACTTCCGCAGGGAGAGTGGTGTTGTCTCGACGGCACGGAGGATGAGTCGAGGGGTCATTACGATCGGAACGAGGTCGTCGAACTGTAATGGAAACATTGGAATACAGCTTCACCCTACGACGACGGAAGACAGGAACATGCACTGATTAAAGTCTGTCGCTCTCTGTCTGGATTTCTATGTCTGCTTCAGAATGCTTCTACGTCTGCCTGTCTGTGTTTTTGGGTGTGACTGTCTTTGTCTGCATGATGTGCCTGGTGCCTTCATAATGACGCGTATTCAGCTATTCATCGTCGTTAGCAGTGTATCCGTTCCTACGGCTGTCTGTCCTATTCTTTGTATGCTTCTATATCTGTATGTCTCTTTGGTTGTTCGTCTCTACATATCTCTACCTAGCTGCGTTTTTGCCTTCCAACTCCGTCCTTGGCTATGGAACGCATGTCTGTCTGTGTGTCTGTGTGTCTGCGTGTGTGTGTGTCTGTGTGTGTGCGTGTCTGTCTGTCTGATTGTCCGTCCGTCTGTCTGTCTGACTGTCTGTCTGTCTGTCTGTCTGTCTGTCTGTCTATAAGTATGTATGTATGTCTGTCTGTCTGTATGTCTGTCTGTCTGTCTGTCTGTCTGTATGTCTGTCTGTCTGTCTGTCTGTCTGTCTGTCTGTCTGTCTGTCTGTCTGTCTGTCTGTCTGTCTGTCTATACAAAAGGCGACGTTGGCAATTTATACAGTCGCAAAAAACAATAGCACGACAAATAATTATTTGACTCGTTGGCGTGACTAGAGAAAAGAAAGAGACCGCATGTTATTAGACGCAATCGGTAATTTGCAGCGTTACCTATAATAACAGAGGCACCTATCAGCGTATTCTGTACGACTTGAGCAAACAGTTGTCTTGTTGTCTGACCGTGTTGGTGCAAGAAGCTCATAAAGATTAAAAGAAGCGGCGCCGTCGATAATGCAAGAGCGTCTTGTCTTATAACGAGAGATGTTTGTTCATCCAGGAAGTCCAATGTCGTCCCAGCCATGATTAACGGCTATGCGTTTACATGTACATGTATCTAGCCTATTATATCTATCAGTTGTTCCGCTGTCAGTTTGTTGATTCTACATGTATTTAGACTACAGATGTCCAGTGTTGATGTTACTAAGTACCCAACAAAATACTTCAATTCTCAGCTATAAGCTTAGACATTCCCTGTATACAATGTAGCATACATCTGATTAACAACTCATACAGATAAAGTGCAGTTTTTAAACAAGACGGTTCATCATAATACACCACCAGAAAGGCTTTTAATTAGTTTAAAGATGATTTAGCCGTATGATGATAAAAGCAATCATCATACTGTTACGTGTACGCTCGTAGCGTAACGAGCGTTCACTCACATGCTATCCTTGCCTTATGGCTTACGTGACTTAGCTCAGGTGTAGACCTCATTGCACTCCATAAGTATATATTAGACTCCATGAGATCCACTAAACTCCATTGAACTCAGCGAGACTTACATGTAGTTGAAATCCATTAAACTCCATTGGACTATATTAGACTCCGTTAGACTCTCTTTTTCCTATGTATTTTGCATAGACGGGTAATTAATCAAAGTGAACTTGCAATTTCCTTTATTCTTTAATCTCTAACTTGTCTTAATTTCTTCCGGTCTTTCATCCGTTCCAACATGTCACCTCTCCTCCGTCTCTCTCTCTCTCTCTCTCTCTCTCTCTCCCTCCCTCCTCTTTCTCCCCCTTCTCTCTCTCTCTCTCTCTCTCTCTCTCTTCTCTCTCTCTCTCTCTCTCTCTCTCTCTCTCTCTCTCTCTCTCTCTCTCTCTCTCTCTCTATCTATCTATCTATCTATCTATCTATCTATCTATCTATCTATCTATCTATCTATCTATCTATCTATCTATCTATCTATCTATCTCTGATCCTCGGCACTTTGTCCTCATTACGGGTTTGTTGTTTTCATTTTACGGGTTGACGCCATCTCTAATAGACAATAGAAGTCAGTAATTACAATTTCCGACTCTCTCTGTCTCTTCCTCTTCTCTTGTACTTCCATCCGATCCCTGCTTTCCATATGTTTTCCATCCATTTCTGCTTAGTCCATCCCCATCCACCCATTCCTTGTCTCCTCTTCCTTCCATCTCACATGTAAACGACCGTCTTTGCCCTTCAAAATCCAGACAAAGAGAGAACCTGTTGTGATTCCAAGAAGCGCAGTAAGTGTCCAGCTGTGGTGTATGAAGTCGGCTTGGCGTCTGTCTGTTCTGAGTGACATATTCATTAGGCGCTTGTTGATTGGAAGCATTTGCTTTGTTCCATGTCTTAATAATAAATGTCCTGCGGATGTCCGCTCTTCCCTACCAACTCCCTCCTTCTATCCATCCTTACCTCGCAGTGACTATGCAGAGCAAAAACGTGTGAAAAACCTATGCATGATGATTAGGTGAGTGCGGTCAACACCTTGGACTGGAGCATCGTGTTTGTATCGCGGATGAAAGTTTCTTCCTTTTCATAGTCCAATGAGTTCATTCACACTTTAATCTAATCTAATCTAATCTAATCTGCTCGAATCTGCTCGAATCTGCTCTATTGTGATCTATTCTTATCTTAGATAATCTAATCATTCTAATGCAATGTTATCTAATCTGTTATAATTCTATTGCAATTTATTCTTATGTATTGTATTCTATTCTAATCTTGTCTAATCTATTCTTATCTATTCTAACATATTTTGGTCTACTCTAATCTGTTCAATTCTGATTTATTCTGATCTATTATAAATACATAATTCAGGCATATAATATACCGGTGTATTTTATTGTATTGGTATAATTGTTCATATTATGAACAATTAAATCAATACAATAAAATACACCAGTATTCATATTATGAACAATTAAATCAATACAATAAAATACACCAGTACACCACAGGTACATATAATCACGCATGTAGGCCCTAGATCAAATTAAAATCTTGAGGCTATGGGGGTTTCGTGAGGGCATCTGAAGAGAGTAGAAACGCGGGAGTCTCATCCAAATAAAAAGTCCACCATAGCTCGCATGATGTCCCCCATCTCAAACACCTATATAGCCAGTGGGGCCCTTTTAAGTTTGTGCTTATATCTATAAATATAGGCGGTTGGCTGAGACTGGCATTGGGTTTCATCGAAAGGAATAAGACAAAACATCCTTATAATTACATCACATATATATTGTATTGTATTGTATCTGACCATTTATAAAGCGCTTCTTGCAGCAAGAGCCTTTCAGAAGCGCTCCCAGTGCGTTCAGTCCCTAGAAAAAGACGATGATACGCTACCAGTGAGGATGGCAGAGCGAACTGATGAGGGAAGCCGATGTCGATATATATTATACACGCAGTTAACTTGGTATTGCCTTCGCACGGCATCGCTATAGCTCATGGTGGGGAAACTGGGGGATGTGCCCGTCGTACCCTCGTCCGCCTTAGTCGCCACCCGCATCAAAAGATTAATGACGATGTCGATTGGATGTATAGCAAGACATGGAAGACGACGCTTGAAGACGTTTCAATATCGTCGAAAAGATATGAGAGTCATCACTCTCCGATCATCATTATCATCATCGTCGTCGTCATCATCGTCGTCATTATCATCGTCGTTGTCGTCGTCGTCGTTGTCGTGGCAGCCATTCGTGTTCGTCCGATGTCTGATATTAAGTCGAGTCACGACTGAAGGGAATATCTCGATGAAGACATCTGAAAGGACTTACGGGTTGGTTGGTTGGACGGACGAACTTGTGCAGAGAAGGGGGATCGATGGATGTAGAGGGAGAAGAAGGGCGCAAGAGTGGATATGGAGAGAGAGAGAGAGACAGAGACAGAGACAGAGACAGTGACAGAGACGGAGAGACAGAGACAGAGAGAGAAAGAGAGAGAGAGACAGAGAGAGACAGGCAGACAGACAGAGATACAGAGAGACAGAGAGAAGAGAGACGGCAGGAAGGGATGGAGAGAGGGAGAGAGGGAGAGAGGGCTCGAGATGGGAGGCGAAGAGGAGTCATTTATTATTATTATCATCATTATTGTCGTCGTCATTATCATCACTGTTGCTATTGATGTAATTCCATCATCGTTCTGGAATAGTCCACTCAACCTGCACGTCCTGTAATATTCTTGTAGTTGTCGTCATCAATAATTGATGAAAAATTATCTAATCTCATTAGCCTCGTATGTAAGCATAAAATGGGTCTTTAAAATAATTTATTTATGTAATTCGTGTAATTTTCTACACTCATCCTATTATAAAAAATTCCAGATTGCCTGAACAACGACAAGGACTCACGTGGATTCGCACGAACTCATATGGAGTTTTATGGACTTACATTGACTCGCATGTATCTGCATGGACTCACTATAGACTTTCATGGACTCGAATAGTTGAAATGTACACACATGGACTCCCATGGACTTGCATGTACTAGAATGGACTTGCCTGGACTCAACTGGACTCAGATGGATTGTATGGACTCACATGGACTCAAATGCACTCATCAAGTGAGTAGACGTCAACGGTGACCGGGAAAGAGACTAAGAGTATAGCATGTGTTGTAGTGTTGTAGGTTTAGCGTTTACATAAAAAATATACTCCAGAGTCCAGAGTATACTAGACCGACAGCATGCAGAGAGGATTCAAAAAATGTCGCATCTGGGCAAAGACCGCACGTGAATTAAGCTCAACACGTATACATAGCATCTCGCCCTTCTTTTCCTTTCCTCAAAATTCTGTCTCTTCTCTCCTTCTGTCCCACAACCCCCTTGGTCATTCCCCTCTTCTTCCGTCTTCCACGTATACACTATAGTGACTATACAGATGACAACTTCCGGTGAAGGTTACCCGGTATACGTCAGCGGCTGACACGGTCGTCTGCTATATTTGGCGCCATGCAGAACACGATCCCTTCGAAGGCGATATGGCGGAAATACTAAGCACACACACAACTACGGATGCACTCTTTCAAGTATACTGTGGACAAGCACTTAATGTCTGATTATAATAATAGGTCAGAACATACGTGGAGTTTGCAACTGGACACTGTTGTACTTCGCTGAGATCAGACCTTTCAGGATTTCCGCCTTGCACCGAACCTGACCCGAGACTCGGTATAGGCTACACGGGGACAGACCGACCGACCGAGTCATTGTGATCAATATCAGTTCCAATTTTGTCCCCCAATTACATCGCCCGAGCATGGCCATTGGCCAACCACCCGAAATATATCCACGTATGCAACTATGCATCGCAATATACATGTACATGTATACGTACGGGAAACACTACATGGGCGCACTCACTGAGTAAAGTTTCGCAATTATACGACTTGGTTTTTGACTGAGCGTCGGTGATAAATGTGTCTTCCTGACTAAGCTTCTGGCTGACAGTGATGAATCTGGCGATTAGTTTTACATGACATTTGTTAAACCTTCTCTGCTGCTGTGAATGCTGTCTGTCCAATAGTCTGCATGGAATATTTTGCTGCTCGACCTGCAAGACATGCAGGTCTTTTTCGCCTCTTTCTCAATCAACGCTGACGTCTTAGTCGCTTGTTTATAATTTACTAGCTGGGGTACCCGGCGTTGCCCGGGAAATTTAGGATTAGACCCGCTCAGACCACAACCAAACCACACCCCACCTCCACCCAACCCCGTACAGCACCCCTTCCATCCGTTCCCGCTTCACCCCTCCACCCCATCCTCACCACACCCCCACCTCCACCCCAAAACCCTCACCCCACCCCGTACACCCACACCTCCACCCGCCCCCGCTTCACACCTCCACCCCTCCACCTCACCCACCCCCACCCTCACCACACCCCGTTCACCCGCCCCATGCCACTCATTTGACCCACCCACACCACACCTCCACCCCACCTCGTACACCCCACCCCCTTCCATCCGCCCCGCTTCACCCCTCCACGCCACCTCCACCCCATCCTCACCACACCCCCACCTCCACCCCAAAGCACCCCCCCTCACCCACACCCTGCACCCGCCCCGCTTCACACCTCCACTCCTCCACCTCACCCCACTCCCAACCCTCACCACACCCTGTTCACCCGCCCCATGCCACCCTTTTCACCCACCCACACCACACCTCCACCCCACCTCCACCCCACCCCGTACACCCCACCCCCTTCCATCCGCCCCCGCTTCACTTCTCCACGTCACCTCCACCCCATCCTCACCACACCCCCACCTCCACCCCAAAGCTTCCACCCCACCCCACCCACCCCTCCACTCGCCCCGCTTCACACCTCCACCCCTCCACCTCACCCCACCCCACCCTCACCACACCCTCACCTTCACCCCACCTCCACTCCTCCACCCCACCTCCACCCCACACTCTCACCCCATTCCCACCTCCACCCCCGAACCCCACCCCACCCCGTCCACCCCACCTCGTTCACCCGCCCCATCCCACCCCTTCCGCCCTTCACCTACCACCTCCACCCATCCTACACTCACCCCTACCCTCCACCCCACCACCCGAACCCCCAGCCCAAGCCAGCTCCCACCCCACCCCACACCCTCCACCAACACACCCCAAACTCACCCACCCGACAACACCCCACCACACTCTGACCTCTCCACCTGTACGCCACCCGTGAAATTAAGGTTTAATGGGACGAAGAGGGTGGGGAGGGAGCGGAGGGGAGCGATGGACGTGGGAGGGGAGGGGGAGGGGTAGGGGGTTGGGAGGGTTGGGGAGGGGTTGGAGAGGGAGCGGAGGGAGGGGATGGGCAGGGGAGGGGAGGGAGAGGAGAGGGGAGGGGCAGGCGAAGGGGGAGGGTTGGCAGAGGGAAGGGGAGGGGTGGGTGAGGGGGTTGGAAAGGGGGAGGTAGGGAGGGATGGTTGAATGCTCTTTTCAGCCACAGCAACGCGTGGCCGGGTTCAGCTAGTTGACTATAATTATAGTAAGACTTTACAGCAAAGCGGATTGGAAGATCATTTACATCAGCTGCGTTTATATAATGACCATGCAAGCGTTTAAAAAGGTGTTTAATAAACTTAGGGTTTTCGCCCCCACCGTGGCCCCTATGGTGGGGGAGATTCGCCAACAACTCCACTGGGTGGTTCCGATGGCCCTCTGTCTAGGTGCAAAGTTTGAAATCAATAGCTGCGTTTTATTGAAAAAAATTTGGGGGGTTTCGCCCCCCACCCTGGCCCCCATGGTTATAGAGAATCGTCAACCCCTCCACTGGGTGTCCGACGCCGAGACGGAGAGAGTAGTGAAGGTTTGGAGTGAAAAGGTCAAAAACTGTCGAAATGCATTCCGGTCAAACACACAGACAGACAGACACACAGACAGACAGACAGACAGAATCCTCTCTTTATTAATATAGATGAGTCCACATGAGTCTATTGAGTCCATATGAGTCCATTAGTCCGTTTGAGTCTATGTGAGTCCATGCGAGTCTATAAAAGTTCATGAGAGGCCATGCGGGTACATGTGAGCCTATGTAAGTCCATGTGAGTCCATAATAGGCCTAAGCCCATGTGCATCTATGTGAGTCCATGTATACATGTAAGCCTATACGCGTCCACCTACATATAAGTCCACGTGTGTCCATGTAGTTCATGCTTTTTATCAAAGTTTCCCCACGCATTTGTTCCCGATTATAAAACCAATCTGGCCGATCATGCTGCTCCTAGTATCTAGATTAGTCTTCTTTCATCTATCATGAAGCAAAAAACTCTTCACGTCGTGTTTAAAAAAGTTCTAAATGTTCTCAGTAAGTAACATGTTTCCTGCCATTTAGAACTCAGCGCCCGTCATGTTCGCCGATAAGTAACTCTTATAAGTGTCATTTGTGGTGAGTGACAGTTGACATTCTAATGCACCCCAAAAATAACCATGCAGCGATTTAGGATGTTGCAGAAAATGTCGTAATTACCGATGTCCAAAACTAAACGGGAATCCCGTCAGAAACATTACACGTCTTCCTCCATTCATGTCCCTTTATATGTCTACTCTCAACCCTCCTGCACCCCCACAACCCCAGATCGCTTCCCTCTTCCCGAGCCGTCAACGCAGATAATGACTTCCATTAGAGACTCCGTTCACCGCTGTCGTAACGATGTAATTATATATTACGTTACAAGATAATTATTTGTACATCCTTTGAACTACTCTGTTTTTGCATTTGTTTTTTATATGTCATCACAGCAAACCGTGCAATCATGCCCGCTAGTATTAGGCCTATTACAGTCATTAGGTGCCACTGTGTAATGACCAAGAGTCTAACGATAGCGCTAAGTAATTGGAATAATCTCCCTACACAGAGACCCTTCTTCAGGATAGGGGAATCGAACCTTGATTTCCGTGTCACAATGCGAACGCTATAGCAAACCGGCTACCGTTACCCACAAATGTTGCCACATTGGTTAAGCTTTAAATTTTAAAAATACAATAACTTGTAGAGTGTAGACTTTTATGAAGCCAGACAGCATAATAGACTAAAATATGGCGCCATGTCTGAAAAACTTGTATTTATTTTCCGATCGACTGCATTGAAATCGCACACGAATCTATTCTATGACCAAGTTATCTATCATAGACCAATATATGGCTGGCACGATCAGTATGCTAAAGGCGCTTTATTGCACGTATTTGTATGAGTGGTTGGAGCCGCAATATTGAAGGAAATATTGCAGCGACACAAGTACAATATGCAGGATAGATGTGAGGGCTATAGAGTTAAACGATGTAGCCATTCAGAATGATCAGAATTATCAGAAAAGGTCTAATGTCGGATAAGCTCTTGAATGTAATATCTGCTGTCAGAAGCCATAGGACGGTTTATTTCATTGTTTTTAAAAGTCTTTGCAGTGGCGGAATCCCATCACATCACATGGACTCACATGGACGCACATGGAGGAACATGGACGCACATCAACTCACATGGACTCACATCAACTCACATGGACTCACATCAATCCACGTGACCTCACGTGGACACACACGGTTTTACTTGGACTCACATGGACTTAAATGCACTAACGTGAATTCACATGAACTTCCATGAACTGACATTAACTCACATGGACTCATATAGACTCACATGGACTTCCATAATTTTATATAGACTTACATGGACCCACAGGAACTCACGTGGACTCAATGGACTTGCACAGAATTGCATTGACTCACACAGACTAACATGAACACAATAGACTCAGGATAAACTCAAATTAATTCACACAAACTTGAATGAACTCGTATATCAACTCACCTGGACTCAAACCGACTCAGAGGGACTCAGTTGAACTCATGCTCCTCGCAACCATCATTATAAGAGACGCAACACCCATAAAGAAAATTTCAGGGAGGTGTTTTCTATCCTAAACTAAAAGATCAAACTCAAAGAAAATGGACTTGGGCCTAATACACGACCAGATAAAGAGTGGTCCTAATTGCTGAAGAAATATAGCAGAGAATTAATGGACCATTTTAGTCTACGTGAGTCCACGTGGGAGTGCGGTTAGATGTAAATTCATGGAATTCTATGCGAGTTCTTGGCGTCCATAGCTTTGAGTCCATATATGAGCTAATGTAAGTCCATGTGAGTCCATGTGAGTCCATGTGAATTCATGTGTGTTCATGGAAGCCCATGTTGATCCAAAGGAGTCTACGCAAGTTCGTGTGACTTCGAATGAGTCCATGTGAGTCCATGTGAGTCCATGTGAGTCCATGTGAATTCATGTGTGTCCATGGAAGCCCGTGTTGATCCAAAGAAGTCAACGTAAGTTCGTGTGACTTCGAATGAGTCCATGTGAGTCCATGTGAGTCCATGTGAGTCCATGTGAACTTATGTGTGTCCATGGAAGCCCGTGTTGATCCAAAGAAGTCAACGTAAGTTCGTGTGACTTCGAATGAGTCCATGTGAGTCCATGTGAGTCGATGGGAGTCCCGCGTGAGTCTTTGTGAATTGTGAGTCTATTGTCGTAGATTTGATGGCAGAATACTCAGGAATTGTGTACATTGTTGCATATTTCTGTAGTGCTATGATTGCATTGTAGGCCTATAATTTGTATTACACTGTATAAGCATGCCTGCATTACATATGGTCGCTTGCAGTTCGTGTTATCGACAAAGAAAGTAATCATCCAACGTGTCAAGCACAGTACTGCTGATTGATTAAAAAGTGCCTCGCAAGAACAAAATACTTAATGAAACAGATGGTAACAAAGACGAAAAGACAGAGGCAAACAAAGAGTTCACATCAGACAAAGAGACAAGGACATATACAGATGCAAAGAAGGAGGCAGACGTGCAAAGAACAAGACATTGTTATTGGTAAACTAAGATGAAGGTCGGAGGTGAAACCACAGAAAATGAAATCGAAAAAAGCGATCAAGAAACTTCATGCTAGAGATGAAGCAGAACAGACGTACATAGAGAAACAAGCAATATAACAGGATGGGACAGGCAAACGGACAAGAAAGCAAACACGTTTTGACAGTAATAATTTTTATATTCAGTAGACAATGTGTTTGTTTTTAAGTTATTGGCATTCATCACAATACCTCCGATGACGCAGAAGCTTTCTTGAGAAAAAGCATGCAGAGAGACAATCACTCAAAACACAGACACAAGCAGACAGGTATATACAGAGAGACACACAGACAGACAGACAGACAAGCATAGACAGAGACAAAGAAGCAGACAGAGACACAGAGAAAGATACAGACAGAGAGAGACAGACAGATACAGAGAGGGAGAGAAGCAGAAACAGAGAGAGAGAAAGAGAAAGAGAGAGAAAGGGAGATGAAAGAAGGAGGCAGATGTCGAGATTGGTTAGAAAAAGTGAGAAAGACAAAGACAAAGAAATGATATTAAACAGAATGGGAACTGATATGGATAGAGATACAAACAGATAGAAGCAGGCAGACAAAAAGAAACAGGCAAAGTTGGCATTTTAGCCCTTTAACTACTAGTGGCATTGGCTCTCAGTCTTTTTGTATTACCCAATTTTTCTAAAGTGTTAAAGACATGCATAGAGACACACACAGAGACCCGCGTAGCCTACAGGTAGACACTGATCATGCATAGAGATTGATAGGCCGACAAGTCTAGTCTTTTAATAAAGTTTATATGGAAAAAGACGAAAACTCATTTTTTGACTGAATGATGACAAAGAGCGAATCAGAGAACAAGCCAAGGACATACGTGCAGAGAGGGGAAAGGAGACACAGACAGACAGACAGACAGACAGACAAACGGAGATAGAGTCAAGTAGATACAGAGACAGACGGAACCAGAGAGAAAAAGAGACCGAGAGAGAAACGAGAGACAGAGATATAAAGAGAGAGAAAACAGAAAGAGAAAAAGAGAGAGAGAGACCAACATACAGAGCCAGAGACAGAGACAGAGAAAAAGAGAACCAAGAGAGATATCAAGAGAGACAGATATTGGAAAAGAGATACAGAGAAAGACAGAGATAGACGGAGGAATAATAGAGGATAATGCGGACTGAGAGGAACCGGGGATGACAGCGTGGGTAACATAATTCCCCCCCCCCCCGAAGAAGGAGGAGTTCCAGTGCGTTCGAATCTCTGACTTAGTCATTAGAAGCCGCACAATTCTCGTCGCCTCCAACCAGTGGCGCAACTAGGGGGGTGCTGGGGGTGCTTGAGCACCCCCAGGGCCAAAAAGGTGACCCACACAATTTATCCAAATCCGATGAGTTTTTTGTGGGTGGAGGTGGGGGGGGGTAGCCCGGGTAAGTGAACTTTCGGTCTTGCAGTCTTTCAGATTACACACTCAATTCTGAGCACCCCCCAGGAAAATGCTCTGGTTGCGCCCCTGCCTCCAACTGTTTCCAATAAATCACCTTTTTTTCTTTTTTCTCTTTCGTCGCAGCTTGCGATCCAGATACTAAAATGACCGCCTCAGGTTTTGTTCAGATGGATGTTAAGAGCATATGATGAGGAAGTGAAATAATGCCAGAAGGTGCGACACAAATTTTATCATGGATGTAGGCTATTCATAAAAAAATTCAAAATACATAATAACTATATAGATGAGCATAATTATATAGCCTACATGTAGGCCTAATGCATATATTCATATACTCACGCGAATATATATTTAATTCTCGAAAAAATGACTATAATATGCTTGTATATATGGGTTTATGCAAACATGTTTCCATAATTCCATAATGGACATTCCAAATTCCAATTGCGTATAAGGAAGAAGCCAAACAATGGACACCAGTCCTGTTCGATAAGCCTAATCAGGTTTCAAAGCCAGAACAGGTGTGCTTAAAATGTGTAAGCTAACACGTTTATGCATGTGCCTATCTAAAGATCTTTTCTCATCCTAGATTCTTTTTACTTCAAAATTCTAAGCACAATGTAGTAGGCCTACTTCTTTTTTCTGCATTAGGCCTACATGCAGGGCGGGGAATAACAAAAACCACTCCGTAGGCTATAGGCCTACTTTTTTGCCAATATCTTGGTCAGAAGTAAGAATTTCTAAATCAAATGTTACACATAATATGGCAATATTTACGTACAGTGGCCAAATTTCACCTAAATGTTTTAAATGCAGCAAAAGTTATATCACTGCTTTTTGACTATTTAAAAATGTGATTCAACAAAAAAAAGCAATAAAAACGCTATTTTATTGTGTCGAATCTCAAATAACTGTTATCAAATGAACTTGGTATTGCTTCACAGCTTGCCTTCAAATGTCCACTGCTAGTGCCCAAACTTGTAATGAGTCTCTTTGTACAGTTCTTGATGACTTTGTTTATGCTTTCCAGTGGTTAATTTTCCAACATCAACTCCAATGCAACCATCAATTCTCTTATCGCTCTTGGTTTTGGTTGCAGATTGTGGTATTTCTCCAGCATATCTCGCCATACTTGATAATTCATCAGGTGCAATCCGAATATTTCGAGGTCATTGTGACTTTTCTCAGTGAAACCCGCACAATTGACATTGAACCTATATCTCCTTAATCAGTGCAATGAGTTGACTGCTGTGTCCAGCTCTCGGGTCAGCTTAAATCATGTATTACAATATTATGTAGGCCAATGTATGAGCCTACATTCTGCTGAAAACACAATCTTGTCAGGAGCACAGATTACTGTAGCAGGAAATAGCTTTGCTAAGATTTGTTTTCTCCCACCATTTCATGGAATTATTTTCCTGTATAGGGCCTACATGACCTCAAAGACACGCACACAAACACGCAACGATCAAACAAAACATTCACGTTAGATTGTTATTGATTCCAGACACATTATATACTCATGAAAATGTATAGCCTATGCCCTACATAGGCTACTTACAGACAGACAGATTTCAAATACGACAGAACAGATATATATATATATATAATATATATTTATTTATATATTCTATCATATAATTTATATATATATACATTATAACTACGTCATATTGGTGACTATGCTAATGATGGTAACGCAATGTTCTTTGTTCTTCGTGTTGTCGTCATTTCGTGACAGACAAAATAATGAATCTGTTTGTCAGTTGCAATTTCTTCGCTTCACCGAACACAGCGAATTAAATGAGACCAAGTCCTTGTCAACCAATAACTCATACACGCATCCATGGATCCACCCACCCACCCACACATCCATCCATCCATCCATCTACACATCCATCCATCTACACATCTATCCATCCATACATCATCTATCTACACATCCATCCGTTCATCCATCCATCCATGCATCCATCTATCCAGTCATCCATCCATCTATCCACCCATACATCCATCCATCCATACATCCATCCATTCATCCATCCGCTCATCCATACATCCAGTCAGCCAGCAAACCATCCATCTATCCATCCACCAATCCATTCCATTCGTCCGTTTGTACATCCATCCATGCATCCATCCTTATATCCATTCTCCACCATTCCATCCACCCAACCATCCACTCTTTTATCCACTCATCTACCCATCCATCCATTCATCTATCCACCCATCCATCCACCTATCTGTCTATCCATCTATTCGTGAGAAATTTCCTCTGAATATCGAGAATAGCAGAATTCGTATAATCAAATATCATCTGGAACTGCTTCATCAGTCATCAGCCTCCGGTGGGTGAAGCCGAGAAGTGACGTCTCGTATCGACTGATTTCGTCACGTTGATTAGATTCGTCTGCTCTCACATGCATCGAAATGTAGCATGGCCTCTGGAAAGAAATTAGCGACTTCACCTTTACATTAAATCAGCATGTTACGATGAAATGTTTCGTAAATAACATTAACTCATATTTGCATCGCATTATATCTCTGTAAAAGATAAAAACAAATTAATACGGGTATGATATGACCGGGGATCCTACATGTATAATTTATGGATCGGAATGTTTGACAAAATAATCGAAAGCAAAATGAGAAAAGTTGTTTCAGCAGAAATGAGTTGGTTGCGGAAAATCGTTGGAATTTCGAGACCGAGGAAAATTAGAAACTATTGCATGAGAAAAATCACCAAACAACTCAGCCAGGGAAAGTCTGTCAGCGAAGATGGTTATAGACAGGTACACTGTAGAATACATGCCAATTATTGACAGAATTCCACTCAATGTATAGGCCTACCACAATAACCACATGCACATTTCGAAGAAGATAGAAAGAAAGGCAGACCACGAGTATACGCTGAATACTTGATACTTGGTTGAGCGAAAAACGAACGAGGAAATCTTACAATTGGTGGAAGAAAAGAGATCACTGATAGTGGATACAGTGGACAGAAAAGAGAAACTCAGGACAGAGAAAAATGGTGTCGTTGGACAAACGAACCTGCCTGACGGCAGAGAACAAAAGAAGAAGAAGACTTGATAGACACAGAAATTTTAATATCATAACTCAGGACATAACAATAACATCCCTTTGACTGAATCTAAATAGGGCGGTGGATTTGACAAAATTAATGACCAGCATCGAGATAATTTATTTGTACACATCGCCGCCGCAAGTGCAACGTCAAGAACTGATGATGATCTATGATGGTCAATTGTCATGACGATGACGACGACGACGATGATGATATTGATGATGATATCAGATGCTGTATACGCACATTACATCGCATCATGATCGGTCCATTGAATTTAGGCCTACGTAAATGTATTTTGAAGATGTTCTAAGCACTGCAGAAAGTTTTGGATAATTATAAAGGCCTACGCGCGTAATTTCATTCAAATTTCAGATGCAATAAGAGAACGTCTAACCAAACGCAAGAATACTAACTTAAACTGGAACCACTGCAGTAGTGAGACAGGGTGTAGCCTATTGGTTAAAGAACCTTGAATACAGGTTCATGCCTCTCTTGAGGTGCCTTGTATACTGGTCCATGACCAACAAGTCCTTCATTCACAATTATTGCTCAACACATAGATTAACGCTTTATCCTTCGATACCGGTAGTGGTGCCTAACACAAGTGTGATGATAAGAATGATCATAAATTCTGACGAGAGGCGGTGGCTGGCACGTAAAAATCTTGTTGTTCCCTTGTAGACGACTGTATTGCTATCCGGAATATTCCATTGATCCCCGGAGCTGCAGTGTTGACACTGCATGGGAAATCAGTTGCCAGTGGAAGAACCCGATTGACGTCAATGAACGCTACGAGGTTATTATTTTTCGGATCAAAATATTGATAACAAACCGCGAAGTGGGATGACGGATGAAAATCTTCAGACCAAAAGAAGAAGCGGGATAATTTTTATGATTATTTAGTGCAATAAATGCGATGATTGATGCAAATCTAGTGTCAGGGAGTAATCTGAAACCGGGGCTAATTTGAAACCTTTACACCGGGAGAATGTCACGTACACGAAGTCGCAAGGGACGAACGTTGTAGGCCTAATCGAAGTAGCCAACAGGGCACAGAAAAAGACTATTGATTTCCTGGGATCTATGTCTGGTTTGTCCAACTGCATGGAACGTTCTCGCCAATAATAATTAGACCGTGATCAGAGCAGACGGCTTTGTTTGGCGCCAAATACTAAGACAGAGACATTAATAATTCCACCAGCGGATTATTCTTGTCAGCACTCAGCACTGTTGCTGAACGAATGAAGCCAACCATGGACAAGCATTCAATCCGTCATTGAACGCTCGCCATTGCTTGCTGCTGGTGACGACGGCTCGCTTATTATTGCAGACAGATGGACGGACAGACAGACAGATAAACAGACAGACAGACATACTAACAGATATACATTTGTATACAGACTGATAGGTTGACATAATAGATGGTAGATAGATACACAAATAGACAGACGGAAAGACAGACAGCGACAAGTAGACACACATTATAGATAGATAGACAGACATAAAAAAACAGACAGGTAGACAGACACACAGAATGGACAGATTCATTCATTCATTTCGAGAATTTATATAGCGCCTCTTCAAGAAACACTCAGAGGCGCTCCCAGTCCAGCCACAGCTAAAAATAGTATTTGAGCGACTATAAAAAGACAGGTACTAAGACAGACAAGCATATAAGCAGACATAGACACAGACATACGGATAGACGCACAGAACACTTAACAAATACACTGGTTTCTTTAGCGCCATTTCATCAACGGATAGATTGAAGAAAGGAGAGCGACGTTTGAACAAAAGAGAATAGAAACCTATCTCTTTGTAGTGTAGCATTATAGTCTACTCAGGAACCCCGCGTAGGATATTCAACAATAACCATAGTCTTGCTGTTTTATTATTGCTCGCACACTGCAGGTGGAAACATGCAATAGTTGGATAAAGAACACTCCAGGTAAGTGGATGGACAGATGGAAAGCAGACTGAGGAACAGACACTGCGGAGCATAAAGGAAGTGCTTAACGTGCTTTCCAAAATAGTAGAGTCAGGCAGAGAGAGAGAGAGAGATAGAGAGAGAGATAGAGACAGAGAGACAGAGAGAGACAGAGACACACAGAGATAGAGTAGGCTACAAACAGACGGAGAGACAGACGCACGCGTCAAAACAGAGGCAGACGATTTAAAAGAACATACACAAAATACAGGCAGATACACGCAGACAGAGAGCTATCTAGACAGACAAATGGACAGACACAAACAGATAGAAATGCAGGAGGACTTGACAGATAGATAGACATATAGAAAGACAGGCAGATTGCCATACATACAGGCATATAGACAGGCAGCCAGATAGACAGACAGATAGACAGACAGATAAATGGACAGAGAAAGAAATTAGACATACTGAGAGATAGACAGAAATACAAAATATGAAACAAGCAGACAGGTAGAAAGACAGGCAGAGTTGACATAATTATACATACAGACATATAGACAGATAGACAAACAAACTGGTCTTTTCTTCAAAGGGATCTTGTTGATAGTCGTTATAGCATGCGCTTGTTTTGTATGCACGAACGTTTCTTGTTCGTCTCCCTGCTACAGTCAACGACCCGTTAAGGCTCGAATATACAACAATCAATGAACGACCGTGGTCCATACCGTTACTTGTGCAAAGTAAGCCGCAGGAGCAAACACCAGGAGACATGCACCATAATAAGAAGCTCAGGTAATTTATCACCTTAGTTCTTCTTCTTCTTCTTCTTCTTCTTCTTCTTTAGTGTTCTGCCCTTAGGCAGGTCCAAGATTCCATCGAAAGTCTATTTTGTGCTTTTACCCTGATTTTTTTTAACATCGTCTTCCCTTTTCTTTTGTCCATTGGCTGTCAGCCAATTCATCATCATGTTTCGTGGTCTCCCCTCAACATTGTGACCAAGCCAGTTCATCTGCCTCTTCCGTATTGTATCAATCAGCGATCTATCTTCATGCACCAGTTGCTGCACCTTGGTTTTGTAATGTAGTCCATCCAACTGATCTTGGCCTTGACCAATGGCCATCCTTTTCCATAGCCACATTTCAAATGCCTCAAGTCTTTCCACTTCTGCTTTAGTGTTCTAAATTATTCGCCATTGCATGGGCTTTATCGTTGGTCGCATACAAGTTGAATTGCCGTTACGATTTCCTGCTAAATGGAAGTCGGATTGATAAAAACATTTGACCTAAGTAGAAGCGCAATCTATGAAAATAAATTCTTGCTAAAATTGGAACTGGATTGATGAAAAATTATTGCTATTTAGGTAGAAGTTGGATTGACTAAAAAAATAGCTCGAGCTCAACTAGAAGCTGGATTGATTAAACAAATTCTTGTCTCAATGGAAGCTGGATCGATGAAAAGGATTCGTGCCAAAGCATACGTCGGATCGATGAAATAATGATGCTGTGCCGGGCGTACGATTTAGAACGTGAAAGCGCTGTCATACCAGAAACACAACTCTGAAAAGCAATATAGGCTTAGGCCTACATGCAAGCTGTGCATGCCTCTGTTGTTAGTTGCAGTAGCCTACACTAAAAACGGTTGACCTTTTAAACACATTTTTGATGCTTAACAACTCATTACTGCAGCGCTCTTGAATAAGCTGGTGCCCTGCGCTTGGCTTTTGAGTGGCGCTTTAGAAGTTCTGAGATTACGGTTACGATCATAGCACAGTAGCTCCTTGTAATATTTTCCTGTAGGCCTATAGTCTAATGGTCGATAAACCTCCCCCTCGGCATAGGTCCCCTAATTATTATGAATAGCATTTATGTTTGCGTTGCATTTTGTAGCCAAGCAAGTGCGTGTGTGAATTAAATTTGCGAATTAAAAGCTCGTGATATTCTAGCATCGCGTTATTTGCGAGGCGTATTTAATACTATTTATACTTAAAAGCATTTTGACGTTTAAAAGTCAGCTTATAGATCGAATATAGACAGGTGCAATAAATCAGCGTTGGTCTTTGCTTTACGACGCTGGCTGCAGCATTCTTACAGATGTCTGTCATCATTAATTTTCTATACACTGAAACGTACGTATGGATTTAATTTCCTTCTCTGAATACAGTGAATAGTCTCAATTGACGCTCGTGAAGTCTGACAGCTAAGCTTCTTTGTGGCAATCTGACTTTTCAGCCGATTTGAGATGTCGAACCAACGGGACCACGGCTGAGGTGGATTAGGAAGGCTTCTCAAAGATAGTCTTACATGGATAACAAACTGCAAATGAAGACGAAAGTCGAAGACAGGTGTGCGCATGCGTGTGCTGTTTCATGTGTTGCCATGGTTACTAGATATGCAAGTCGTGGGAAAAATTGTCGTAGATAGGCCCAAGAGATGGTTGAACGACACCAGTTATTAATTATATTGATTTTTATCAGCGGTGGTGTAGTGGCGGCGTCGTTGTCTTAAAGCCGGAAGGTTCGAGGTTCGAATCCACCTCAAATCGCCGCGTATACCTTGGGCAAGTCCTGCACTCGCAGTTGCTCAGCGCTTCGGCGTGAAACTCCGATGCAGTGTCCGCGCGGTAGTCGGGAGCGCCTCTGAGTAGAAGTTGAGAGCTGGAAGAGGCGCTATAACATGTGTGCATACAAACAAATAATTAAACGTCAAGAAATTGCTAACTCAGTTATAAGACTGACTATTATTATAATCAGTGTTCTTGCCGTCGTCGTTATTTTAGTCTATTGTTATCTTTTTAATTAGTAGCCTATTATTATACTTTTTATATTATAATTACTATTTTTTATTTACCATATTACTATTGCCATTTAATTTACTATTGCTGCCACTGCCACTGCTATTGCTGTCGCTCTTATTACTACTATTACCATTGTAACTGCTATTATCACAGTCGCTCAATTGCTGCTGCTACTATTACTAGTTACTGTCACTGTTACTATAAACATCCACTGTTGCTATCTATTGATTAAGCGGACATGAATCGATACTGTACAGTGTAGACTAGTGTGGAGTGTGGAGTGTGGAGCAGTACTGCATTATACATGAGTGAGTGAACGAACGTCTAGTAGGGTAGTGAAGAGACCTGCTCAATGCCTGTATACATGAGTGAGTGAATGAACGTTTAATAGAGTATAGTGGAGATACCCTCAAGGCCTTACACTGTGTACACCGTAACCGCCTGAGAGTGGACTCGAACCCGTTCTGCAAGCGTTACAGGTCAGCATTTTTACCAATCGGCTACCGTGTCTCTTGTGTCTATTGTCTGTTTTATCACCTTTCGTGTATCAGTTTTTAAAAACAAATTAACAAGTAAAGGATTTGACTGATTTTTAATAGGTTTTCGCTGATCTAAGACGATATACATGTATCTCAGAACAGAAAGAGAACATCATCATGACGTCTTCGAGACTTCAATCCCAGTCTCTGTCGTCATCCTCGATGCCAACGTTGTCTGTTCTTCCGGTTCCTCTTACGAAGACCTTGACTCTGACCTTGGCAAAGAGAAGTTCGTCAGCCAAACACTTCGTACGATGTGACTCAAGACAACGCCTAAGACTGAAGGAGAACAGAGCGGAGTCGAGTCAGAGTCAGGTCGTTGCTTCTCTGAGTCAGATCATACCGAAAGTCGCTTGGACGTCTGAGGCAATTCCTCTGGGTCGACATCTTGAGGAATTCTACGAGAAAGTGGTCAGAGTAGACAGCGTGGCTCGCGACATTGCTCTGGTCAGCATCGATAAGTTCCTGAGCGCGATCTATCCTCGACTGACGAAGCTCGCCAAAGGACTTGGACTCAGGGTCTTCGGTTTCGTCAAGACCGGAAGTCTCTTCGATGACACGTGTGTCGTCACACCAACCGACGTCGACGTTCTTGTTCTGTTTCGCTGTCGTGACGTCACGTCCTTTCCCGCTGATCCTGGATACGTTGTCATTCCGCTGGAATCTGAAGATGAGGACAGAACCAAGCGGGACAGGTGGAGATTCGGACGATCTGCTGATGATGGAGATTACTTGTCATCACGAAAAGTGGCAAGGAGTCTCTACGATCTGCTGAAGATGGTACTCTCAGATAAATCCCTCGACGGCCAACTGAGGCCCTTTCTGGTAGAAGAGGGACAACCACAGATCACCATCGTCTTGCAGAGCCTCACGCTCCACATAAGTCCCGCCTGTTCTCCTACAAGGGACCACGACGATACTTACCTGGTATGTCGACCTTACCCCTTCGATGTTGACCCCGCTTCCGCCACTCTCTGGAGACTCCACTTCCCCGGAATGGAATCCAAGATCCTCTCCCTCATGGAGAGATCAGATGGAGGCGTTCGAAAGCAGTCCCTCAAGATCATGAAAGCGATCGTCAAACAGGACGAAGGACTTCGTGGTTTGTCGTCCTACCACATCAAGACAGTCCTACTGCGAGCCTTCGACCTTGAGGTGGACAAGGGCAAACGCTGGCAGAGTACAAACCTCGAGTCGGCCTTTCTGGCACTCCTGACGGATCTTCGTGATTGTCTTGACGAAGAGAGGCTGCCACACTTCTACGAACCGAGGTTCAATCTGTTTGGAAATGTTCCATCGAGGATTCTGGCAAGATGGAAGCAGCGTGTCAGCGTCATGATCGAGGACCACAGTTGGATTGTTCGCTGTCTACGTCGAAGAATTGCTGAACACAACAGGAAACAGGCGTTCCTTGCGATGTGACTTAGTCTGATAGCTTAGCAATTATCAAAACATATATAAGGCAGTGCGCAATGTAGGCCTACATTAAGTAGGCTACTTCTTATAAAGTGCACACGCTTCTGATAAGAAACGTATATGTTATTGTTGCATTTTTATTTTGATTCGTATGCTAATACTTTACTCACAAGCGTATATTTATAAGAATACTTGATTCAAAATCTCATACTTAATTCATAAGCATAGATCTACTTGGTTCGTGCATACTTGATTAATATGGGGAGGGGAGGGGAGGGGAGGGGAGGGAGCGGGGCGGGCAAGGGCAGGGGCAGGGGCAGGGTCAGGGGCAGGGGCAGGGGCAGGGGCAGGTAGGAGGGATGGTTGAATGCTCTTTCCAGCCACAGCAACGCGTGGCCGGGTACGCTAGTTTATAATAATTATTATGTCACAGCATAATTATTATTACCGTATTACGACAGTCAACGAATTGGCTTGGGTATGAGCGACTTGTTTTCTGGTAGGCATATTAGGTCTAATTTATCTCTGTTCAATATTTATTAGTCCTCTAGAGTCTAGACCATTTCCTCTTCCTTATCCACGTGATTTTTGTATCTCTTTTCTAGTCTCCCTTCCTCTCTCCCTCTCTCTTTCGTCTCTTTGTCTCTCTGTCTCTGTCTTTCTGTCTCTCCGTCGCTGTCTCTCTGTCCTTCTGCATGTCTCACGTTCTATCTCTCTCTCCTGTCTCTGTACATCCCTTTGTTGCTTTCTTCTCTCAGTCTCTTCAGGTAATGGTGTCCTTCCGTCTTCACGATTTATGCTCTCGACCATTTTCCGTCTCGCGATGCTGTGCATGTCTATGCATATGTATGCTGTTTGTCTACATGTGCGTGTGTATTTCTTCCCTGTGTAATCTCTTCCTATTCCACTTTGTCTACCTGTGCGCCGAGTCCCGGCTCTACCTCTTGTCCTGGTTTCCTTATATCAGTCGGCCGTATCCTAAGATAGCACGGTGCTGCTCTCTACCTATACCATTCTCATCTCCCATCACTGCAGCAGCGGAGCAAAGCAAAGATGAGCCGCGGTAACTCTTACAACCACCTAGACAGCCTGCAGACAAAATATGCGCATGAGATGTTCACAACGAAACAATTTTCGATGAAAAGTAAATACTTTCTGGTCTTTATCGCCTTCGGGTTCCACTTGAGTCTCTCTAGACTCTCACAGTTAATTCAAGGATTGTTTTTTCATATTGAAGATCCTCTGTCATCTATTGACGCCCATAGGAGAGTTAGGCTAATGACAAATACTAAAAATTAAAATCGTATAAAATTGAGAGAAGAAAGTAGCCTATAGTATAGGCCTATACTCTTAGTAAAGAATTTTGAACACCTGCCGTAAAGGTATGCAATTTATCTTGCTTAACCTCAATTATCAGAAGCTGGTTAAAAACTCTTGGCCATTTAAAAGATTACTTCTTGGTAATAAATTAGAGATCACTGATGTAAAGATAGTCAGCACTCAGCAGTATGGCGAGCTTACATTTCTATAGCTCCTGTTTTGCCTTTCTGCAAATGCTTTAGCCACGACTTGTGACTGTGAATGATAGTGCTTGTTGGTCAGGTAAAAATGCAGAATGAATATTCATGTTATTCGGCAACAGCATCATGATCATGCACAGTCATGCGTGATACTGATTTCCCTTCGAATGTTGCATGTCATCATAATCAAGGCTACCGATGGTCCCACAAATCATCTGCCATTCACTGACCAGTAATTCAATACATGTGCAGCTCATTTTTTTTTTAGACAACTCCAACAAGCTGATGTGGAGAAGACTGCCGGTGTCGTTGGATATTCTATCCCCACCTAATGCTATCCGGGAGTATGAATTAACCTATCCCGGATTGAATATACCAGGAATAGAGTGTCTGAGCAAATAATTATTGAAAATGAGTATAATTGATAAAGTTACACTGTAATCAAAATTTTAAGTGACTCTAATAAATTGTTTTAAGTGTCTTAAGCAAAGTCAAATCTGAGCAGAAATTACTGCAATCTCGCTTGGTACTTTTTTGCATAGGATGTTCTCGAGCTGCAACTCTCCTTAGAATCTTAGATTAACAAAAGCTTCGTCTTCCACTTCAGAAATTGTCGCATAACTATTAAATATCTTCTACAACTTTCTTCCGTGTGTAATAAGACAACTTTGAGGTGGTCATCATCGCGCAAAGGCGTCAGTGGTTCATATTCACAGTATAACCACAATCAGCAGTTAGACAAGCCCGCAGTGGCATCTATGCCTCTAATCAACCAGTATGAACGTGCCATAACACTTTCCAACTTGCAAAGGTGTGTGTGTTATCGGGCTAAAAGTTGGCGAACAGTCAGCTGGATGGACGGAAGAATAGGAAGAACAACAGCGAAAGACAGATATACAGACGGAGAGAAACAGAGGAAGAGCAAGACAGATAGAGAGACAGGCAGAGAGACAAACATAGAAAGGTACATACGGAACGGATGAAAAGGGAGGGGCCGTTACGGACGATACCGGTTATTTTCATCGCTGCCCGCCGCTCCCGTTGGCGTCGGCTCCCTGTCGATGGGAGCAGGGAGGGACGCCCTTGCGGCGGCTGCTGCTGCACCGGGCAGGCCCCTGAGGAGCCAGCCGCTCACCGGAAAGCCCTTCAGCCGACTGAAGCCAAACTAACGTCCTCCACATCATAGTCGTTCTGCTCTCAGCCGAGGCTCGTTCGATTCGAAAACTCCTTCTTCTCTGTCTCTCTCTCTCCCTCTCTGTCTCTCAGCCTCTCAGTCTGTGTCTGTGTCTGTGGAGATTTGAGAGCAGCGGAGTTCGATAGCAGTGCTCTCGGTCGATCGTCTTCTTCTTCTACTTCTCATTCGATCAGTCGTTGTTCTTTCTGCCGAGCGGATCATCCGTCGATTTCCGATTGACTACGACCGACCAAACGACCAACCGACGACAAGATGGCGAACAATACGATGGACGCGATCAAGAAGAAGATGGGGGCGATGAAGGCGGAGAAGGACCAGGCGCTCGAACGGGCCGACCAGTTCGAGCAGAAGGTCGCCGAACAGAAGGCTATCAACGAAAAGGTACCCACAACCGTCCAACCCTCCCCTCCCTTCCTCCCTTCCATCTTGCAATCATTTTCATGACCTTTTAAATCGACCCATCATTATGGGCTCCATGCGATTCCATATCTTTTTTAAAGGAGGGGGGTATGATGTAGCGAGCTGTCGAGTGTTTTGAGGTCATTTGCTGTGAATTGCGTTGATATGCTGTGATGCGCTCGGATCAAGGACGTCTGTATGAGCGACGGCAACGTCTTTCTTCTAGGGGGCATTCTCTCAAGTTGTTGGGGAGCATGAGTCATATATGATGGAGACAGGGTTTGTTTTTACCCGTACGATTTTAATACCCGATCTCGTATTCTATGCAAGCCCATAACCTCTATTCCTACACATCAACGCGCGCAGTCCTTATTCTACCCATCAGATGTATCGTGTATCATTCATTATCCAGCCTTTAGCGACATCTCTCGACTGCAAAGGCGGCTGTATTACCATTGCAGAACCTCTTTACCATTATATATCCTATAGTACCTGATGGATCATTGGATCCTTACATCTGAAGCATTCATCTTTACTTGACATGAATGAATACGCTAAAATGATTTGCTGGTTGTGTTATGGCCATGCAGCTCTTTATTTTTATACGTAACCTTCAATCTTGTTGCACGTCAAAGTCGTCCGTGCAGCTCGCCTCTGTACCTGATCGGCTATAGTTACGTTAATTTCCAGTGTTTATCGCCATCTTTCGACTTCCAGAACCGTTGATGTTGTCCTCCTTATTTCATAGACGTGGGACTTACACTACCAAATCAATGAAGGAGTTTGCACAAATACTCGCACACGTGTTGCTTATTTTGATAGGAAAACGGAAAGGTCGTTACTTGTATAAATTACTTTGAGATGTTAGTGAATAAGGGTAGCCCTCGCCCTTCTTACATGTACATGTATGTGGACAGCGGACACTTCTTCACGTCAATTCTGGTGGAAGCTGTTGGGTCTGCAGTAAGGAAGCATCAATAGAGAAAATTGGACTATCAACATTAGCAATATATTGGGCTATCAACAGGAGCAATATAATGGGTAATTATCAACAGGAGCAACATATTGGTCTATCAACAGGAGCAACAGCTGGACTTAATACAATAGCATTGTTAACTTGCACCCTCAGTACACACACACACACACACACACACACACACACACACTCTCTCTCTCTCTCTCTCACACACACACATACACACGCCTACACCCCCCCCCCACACACACACATACACACGCCTACACACCCCCCCACACACACACAGGTTAATTATAAATTATAATTCATCAGTAGCTTCTACATGTACAACTCCTGTTCTGAAATGCAAGGCATCCAACGTTTGTCATCATATTATATCCAGAAGATCAGTATCATGAATGTATTGTGCTATTGTGTATTTGTGCATACATATGGCCATTTATTTAGCGTCTCAATAGTCGTTGTGCACGAATTCGATCAAGCACAAGAATCTCACGAAAAACCTAAAACAAATGGAGATGCAGCGTGTGATAATATTATGACAGATAAGCAGCTTCAATGTTGTTACGTTCTCTGTGTGGGGGTGTGCGCGTGTGTGTCCGTGTGTGTATATAGGTGTGTGCGTGTATGTGTGTGTGTGTGTGTGTGAGAGAGAGAGAGAGAGAGAGAGAGACAGAGACAGAGACAGAGACAGAGACAGAGACAGAGACAGAGACAGAGACAGAGACAGAGACAGAGACAGAGACAGAGACAGAGACAGAGACAGAGACAGATATATAAACAGAAACAGAGACGGAGACAGAGACAGAGAGAGAAAGAGAGGAAACAGAGAAAAAGAGAGAGACAGACAAACAGACAGAGACAGAGACAATGACACACAGAGAGAGAAGGAAAGAAGGAGACAGAGACAGAAGGGGAAGAGAGAAAAAGATAGAGATACTCCCGAGTCGCGACACCTGATGGAAAATTGATTGAAGGTTTGTCCTGGGATGATACCCATTACCCAAGGTTATGTTTGTGCCTACATCGTCATATTTTTTATCTACTGTTACCCAAAGTGACCTGAATTCGGAAAGTGTTTCTTGTTGAATGACTATATGCCTATTGTTATCGCTTCCACGTTTCATTAGGCCTACTCTTCGGTCTCTGAAGAACGTAACTGAACAAAGAACTGATCTGATTGATAAACATTCCCATCTATTGTTATTATGATGAGCGCCTTGCATGGCTGCCAGACAGTTAAATTCGACTCTTATAATAACTTTCACTCATCCACTCATACTATTACGACTTGTAATCACACCGAGGTACTTCAGTTTGAAAGTAGACTTAATAGTAGCCTGAACACGAACATAATTCAGGTATGTGGTAAATAAGCGAGCATAGGCTACCTACATGTAGCTTACCAGATTACCTCACCTTAACAAACCCTTCATTGCTTTATCTTATTTTGTTGGAAATTATACTATGCCAAACATGCATAACTTTCTTTTTCTTACGGTAAAACTTCACATTCGTAAATAAACTGAAATTGTACGTTTAGCTTTAGGCCTACAGTAGGAATTTGGAGTTTGCAATTGATATAATGTATCGTATCTTGCCTTAAGTTATGTTGTCTTCAACTTGTTTGACTTCATACCTAGGGTTAGAATCGTATTTTGCACCTTTATGTGATCTAAGCTTCAACTCCAAATTTATAAAACACTAAATACTCTGAACGTTCTAAAGGCAAGCTGATTGTCAACGTGTAGTTTTCAAAATAGCGCCTAAGAAGTTTGAGTTCACCCTATCTGGGCCTAACAGTACTGTTACAGACAGCTGCTTAGAGGAAGCATAGTAGGCCGAAACGTGTAGTTGTGTGATTCGAAACTACTTCTTATAGGAATGAAAATAAAATGCCTAGAATCAATGAAGAATGACTTTGAGAATCAATATCGCAATTCATACTGTGATACGAAATTTGTATTACGAATTCCCTAACTTACTGTTCTGTTGTTTCAAAAAGTAACACCACTTACACTACCATTGGATCCTATAAACAGTGGCACAATTATAGCTCAACAAAAGCGAACCTTATTCTGTGAGCAACTTCTCTATCACCTGCAGTGTTGATTTCAGTTGAGCATTGGAGATATACATAATGTAATGTAACGTAATCTGTTTTATTTCTCAACGCCAGAAAGACGAGCGCAATAGTTAAATGAATTGATGAATGAATTGATGAATGAATTGATGAATGAATTGATGAATGAATGAATGAATAAATGAATGAATGAAAGAGTGAGTGAATAAATTTATGAATGAATGAATTGATGAATGAATTTATGACTGAATGAATTGATGAATGAATGAGTAAATGAATTAATGAAATAGTGAGTGAATGAATTTATGAATGAATGAATTGATGAATGAATTGATGAATGAATGAATTGATGAATGAATTGATGAATGGGTTGAGGAATGAATTGATGGATGAGTTGATGAATGAATGAATGGATGAATTGATAAACGAACGAATGAATAAATGAGTGAATGAAAGAGTGAATGAATTTATGAACGAATGAATGAATGAATAAATAAATGAAAGAGTGAGTGAAGGAATTGATGAAAAAATTGATGAATGAATTGATGAATGAATGAACGAACGAACGAACGAATGAATAATGAATGAGAGAATGAAAGAAAGAATGAATGCGCATTAACCTTCTTGCCAAATGCCATACGGCACTTTGTTCATGCACTTAAAAGCAATAATTATATTAGACTGCTTGAAACCCAATTGACAGTAATGCCTTTGACAGGGGGGGGATGCAGTTGTATTTTTATATTTCTTATCGGCGAGTTGTAAGCTTATGGCTCATGAGCAGTGTGGGTTTTGAGTCCTTAAAACAGAGGCATGTGACAATTGACAACTCGATTGGAATTTAATCGATTAGAGTATTAGACTAACGGTTAATTCAAATTGTAATGGATTACCAACTTTCAGTAGGACTAGCTTATTTTAACTCTAATTGATTAAGAACTTTCAGTAGCTAATTCTAACTATATATGCAGCTAATTCCAATTATATTGATTGGGAAATCTCAGTAATTGATTCTTATTCTACTGATTAGTAAATTTCAGTAGCTAATTCAAATTCAAAATTGATTGGGAAATTTCAGTAGTTAATTCTTATTCTACTGATTAAGAAATTTCAGTAGCTAATTCTAATTCTAATTGATCTTAACAGGAAATTTTAGTAGCTAATTCTAATTCTAATTGATTAGCAATTAACAAGGTCCTTATTGCGCAAAATTCTGCCATGAACATGCGCAGAAATTCAAATGTCCCAAAAAGTCTTTATGAATTCGAGAGCGAGCGTCGAAAGTGTCCCGATCGGCAGTGGCGGATCCAGAACTGTTTCAAAGGGGGGAGCCAAAATCTTAGATCTTGGACGGGAGAAAGGAATTTTTTTCGAAAGTTCTAAAAATAGTGATCGGTCGTTGAGGAAAAAGTACTTTTCATCCGCCAAAAAAGTTGATGACCTTTTTTTAGTCCTCAACTTGAAAACCGAATGGGAGGGCCACGTTCCGTGCACTTTTCCGAATAGGGGGGGGGGGGCAACATCCATTGCACCCATATTCGTAATGATAATTTCAGACCAAATGGGGGAGGCCACGTCCCATGGCAGTTTTCAATGGGGGGGGGGTCATGGCCGGATTGGCCCCCCCTGGATCCGACCCTGCCGATCGGTTACTTCCAGCTCCCACATTGAAACTTTTCCTTTACAAAAGTAACGTTGCCCTTCCCCCCACCTTCCCTATAACATTCCTTCACAGCATTATGACTTTATGACCTCAATTCACAGCAGATGACCTCAAAACACTCGACAGCGCACCACTTGATTCCCTCACTTCACCTCATGACGTCATACCGCCGTCACACATCACGTGTCAATTATTACACTGCATAAAATGCCTCACAACACTTCAAACATGAACAACATAAGTGAACGTCACACGTTCCATAGACACACACACACACACACACACACACACACACACACACACACAGCGCTAGCTGTAAGCCACTGCAGAGAGGGAGAGAGTATACTACCCTTGGGAATCCTTGAGATACACAGTGGCGTAACAACTGAGCCGGGGGCCCGTGGACATTCTCAGCTTGGGGGCCCTATATCCATAAACGGAACTAAACAGTGAAAACAATTAGCCTAGATGGCCATTTTAAAACAAAAGCGTAATTATTATCTGAAGCAATTTTGGCAGCGCAGTAGTGTATGCCTAGGCTACTATAGTGAGTTTTCGTAAAGTTTCGCTTTATGAATGTCAGTAGGATTTCAGATATAAAAATACCTTAATTCAGCTTCCATTTCTTAAGCGTTTTTTCATCAATCCATTTTAGATCCAAAATTTGTACTTTCATCCAGCTTATATTTCTCACGAGTTATTTTCGTCAATCCATGTTCTATTTCACCTGTAAGAGAACCTTCGTCCAGCTTCCATTTGCCCATGGGCGTCCGCAGGAATTTTTCTAAGGGGGCGCAAACTTTTTAATAATTGTCACATGGTCTAAATTTAATGGGCCACAGTTTGAATTTCCATATTACCACGAGAGAATCTTGTATACACTATAGCCTACCTACACGTTATGCGCCCAAAGAAAGATTATAGGCTATATATATGTTCAATTTGTAGAACGAATCGATAATCACATTGAAAATCCCGTTGTAACAATCACAACCAAATAATCTAAATTTATGTGCAACTATGCGAAAATCCAGAGGCCCAGAGGGGCGCACTTGCACCCCGCTGCGGACGCCCATGCATTTCCCTTGCGTTTTTTCATCAATCCAGTCTCCATTTCATCTGTAAAAAACTTTCATCCAGCTTCCATTTCTCAAGCGTCTTTATTGTTTGAAATTTTGGGAAGGAACTCTCTGCACTGGCGACGGTGACTGGAAGGGTGACAAAGAGCACACAGGCAGTGGCCAATTCAGGCATTGACGACATGATGTGATAGCTAGAAGAACCTGGAGGCAATGCCACTTTCCTCACCTATATTTAGTAATGTCCTTTTTCTCCTTGGAAGTTGTCGGCACTTCTTAACAAATTGGACTAACATCGACTTCTTTCTTTGCGTTCTCCGCTATAACTGCAGCAGCTGCAGGAATATCGGCACTTGGAATTTGCATCTTAAAAAACAAATTGATGGAGGGAGTGCCGACCATGGCAGCCTCAATTTTTCGATTTTTCTCTGCTCGTTTCTGACTGCCACAACTGTACTGCGTTTTATGGCATTCATCTTATTTGGTGATTATTTTCGTTTAGGCACCGCAATAGTGATGTTCCATATAAATTAAGTAACTGAATTAATGCAGTGACTGCTATTATGAGCGCGAAGGAATGAACACTGCAATGTGCAGTGCGTACCAGTCACTTCAATGCTTGACTCGTATAGAGACATTGACACAGACAAAGACAGTTACACACATTGCACACACTGAGTGAGAGAGAGAGTGAGAGAGGCAGACAGACAGAGAGACAGACAGATAGACACACACAGTGTCACACACAGACAGCAAGAATTAGGAACCGAAAAGAAAGCAGATACATGTACTATTATTTCAAGCATCACTCCTTAATGGATGAACGTAGCCTATACAATATTACCCTAACCGTAGGCTCCACCCCTAATAGTCGGCGTGATATAAAAAAAAGCTAGAAGAAATTTGTGACAAGCCAGTTTTATAGTTTTTAGTTAGGTAATATCATGTAGTATAACATACTAAAACCTACAAAGCGAATGTCATTAGGAAAATTCACAATTTAACACCAAAGTAGCGCACTTAATGACACACATTTTAGGCTGTAATTCTGTGTACAGTCGGCGGATGTGCACAATCCTGGTGTATGTTGTCCGTGTTTAGCGGGTCAGATAACCGAATGATATTGAAATTAAGGGCCATTCCACATGCTTTACAAGATCGACAAAGATTCAACATGCATAACTAAATTTAAAATATGCAGGGGCGAGCCATGAACAAAATTCAGGAGTTCCATTTCCGGGTTTTTAAAAACTGTTTCCAATGGTCTTGGACGCAAAATACACAGAATTCTTTTAAAATTGGAATTTTTATTTCGGGCTTGAAACCGCCAAACCACCTCCTAAACTGGGGAGGGTTATAAAAAAATTATATTATTATGTAGGCCTAATATATTTACGGGCCGAACGAGCCCTTAGATTAAGAATTTTCAACAACTTTTAATTAGCAATACTTACTTACTTAAATAGCCCAATATGAAACAGGTGTTCACAAGCACTCGTCCAGCAAGCACTTGTCAGCAGAGTGAAGAAATTCTTAGACTGATACTGTGTCAGGACTTAGATAATTGTCTCTTGCTCTCTAAGCTAATAGACTTAAGAGAAAGAATTGATGTCCTCATTCATTACTCTGCTTGCAAATATTGGCAGGTAAAATACGGTCATGAAAACAATTAGGTCCATAGATACAATGTGTTCTAGTTGCTTGAGAGTGGTAATTAAGTGTGCAGCATTCATACATACACGGGATCCTTAGTGTCCACATTGTACAGAGAGTGATGCACTCATCAAAGCACAGAATATGACAATTATAGGCCTATATAGATAGTTATGCAACTTTGCAACACTATATAGATCTATGACAGTCACTAACATTCCACCTATAAAAGAATTCAAGCATAAACATGCCATATATCGATATAAGACAGTTGTTAATATAGAAATCTTTATTCATTAATTACAGCAGCATGTACAAAAATTTAAAGAAACCAGAACAAAGCAGAATGAACTAAAAAAGTGCTTGAGAACAACCTTAATTCCTTTTTTAACACATAATTATGTACATTTATAGGAGTGCACAACTGAAATTATATGGTTTAAATGGAATGAGGTAATAGGTGTGGGTGGAGTTAAGTAACTGTTAGGGTTGCGTGAGTCACAATGGAGTTTAATGTTGGAAAGCCAACAGGATGGAGCGGATCCTTCTGTCATGAGCATGCCCGGTTTGTTGGAAAAATTGTGGTTTATTTGTTGAACATAGTCTTTCAGGATGTCACGTAGAAGAGAGAAAACTGAAATGCCATGGAGGAAATTTTTGAGTGTAAATTGGAACTGGGCTGCATGTTTATTGCATGTTTATGTCGGAAACGTGCAATTTAATCATATAATTTTTGTGAAATTTATTTGTTTCATAAGCGTTTAAAGTTAATTCGGCCTTAGAATGCATAAAATTGCTAGGAATTGATTCGATTTTAACTGGTAGTTCAACCTCTTAACAATATGTAGCATTTCCGTAGCAATATGTAATTGAGTTGATCGATAATTTGCTTCACTATGTTATTAATGTCTGCAGAAATGTCTGTAATAGGGGCGGAATCCACAGCTTAGCCAAACTTCTGTTATGAATGCTGTCGATATTTTCATGGTCAAACTGTGTATCACATACGCTGCCTCACAATAGTTTTGCTGCAGCGTCAATCTGCTTATCCGGTACTCTCCTTTTCAATGTCTGCGTCCCTGTCATTGTTCCATTTGTCACTGATTATAATACGTGAGGCCATACTTTTGAAGCATATTACATCCCTGACACCACTAACACCAGCAAACCATATTTCATTACCATAATGCACCTTCAACAATTCCTTCAAATGCTTCACAGAAAAGATAGTGCATGGTTCATCAGCTAACTTTTTCATCTCTTCCTGAACATCAATGATTGTGCACAATTCACCGAAGTTTGCCTTCATTGACTGACATGTCTGAAATACTTGCAGCACATCATCTCTATCTCTGACCCCTACTGCTGCTACCACTGATGTCCATGCCTTTGTGGTCTCTCGTCTCGACTATTGAAGTTCCCTTCTTTGGGGTTCTCGGTGATCCAGATCGGGTGTCTTGAGCGCGTTCTGCCTTCTGCGCACAGCAGCACGTCTTATAGGTCGTATCCCTAAATTTGACCAAGTTACGTGGTACATGCGTAATGTACTCCACTGGCTTTCTATTACACATCGGATAACCTATAGGGTTTCTGCATTAGTCTATTGCTGCATGGAGGGTGTCTCTCATGTACCTACAGGAGCTCTGCTGTCCCACCTCTGGTGTCTGGCGGTGATCTGACCTCCAATCAGCTGATCAAGCGGAGCTCTTGGCCCCTCGCTCATGAACTACTATAATGTACCAGCGCTCTTTCTCAGTGGCTGGTCCTAGAACCTGGAGTGGGCTCTCTGTTTCATTCCGCCTTGTGCCTAGAGGTTACATCCTTTCTCACTTCAAAACTGCCTTATTTAGCCGTTGTTAGACTGAGGAGTGCTTCTGAGTAGGTTACCGTGAAAGTGCGCTATATAAAAGTCAATAATAATCCTGTTCCCCGCTACCAGCTTACGCTTATGTAGTTTGCATTGTCGATCACTATAATACACTATTCTGCAGTGTTCATGAACCCTAACCATGCCTGGATGTCTAGCCATGTATTGGTATATAGCGCTTTCATCACGCCGAATAATAGCTTTCTCAGCCTTTCTATTATGGGATTCATTCCTCTTGATTGCGCAAATGCAGTCACGTTAGAATCGCTAGTCGAAGAACTAGTAACAAAACGGCAAATTACGCATTTTATCCTCGCATAGCTCAGCCGCATCTGCCCGATACGCCATTATCGCTCAACTCAATTACAAATTGCTACAAAAATGCTACACAACGTTAACAGGTTAAACTACCCGATAAAATCGAAGCAATCCCTAACAATTTTTCGTAATTTAAGACCGAATTAACTTTAAACGCGAATTAAACAACAAATTTCGCAAAATTATACTATTAAATTGTACGTTGCCGACATAAACATGAAACGAAAGACTGTGACTGCCTTCTTACGCCATGGTAACTCCTACTCAAAAAGACTACGCAAGGTCTAAATGCGCCAAACAATAAGTCCCAAGTTTAAGTTCAAATTTCACATTTTCCTAATTGTAGGTTCTCTGTAGGTTTTTATGGGAATGAAACTAGACTATACTAAACCCATTGCAAATATAATTGGCTTGTCACAAATTTCTTCTAGCTTTTGAAATTTTTGGTTTAATTCTGGCCTACTATAACGCACAACCAAGACTTTTAGTGTTGATGTCTGCTACGGGTCAAATGCTCTCACATCCGATGACCCATGCAGTCCCGACAGACACGACACATGCGTATCATTTATCATTTCCGTCGTATCCACGCTATAGGTCTACAATGTCTACATTATGGTCAGACTCTACAATCTGAAACTAACTATAAAACAAAGAACTCTGAAAAAGTACATGGAACTTTTTTGCTAAAATAAGCTCGGGGGCCCTTTGGAGCTCGGGGCCCGTGGATTTTGTCCACCTTCGTTACATGGTTGTTACGCCACTGGAGATACAGCAGCGGAGGTCTTGTTTCCTTTCTTCTCTTCCTCCTCCTTCTCCTCCTCTTCCACTTATGCTTTTTCCTCCTCCATATCCTCTTCCTCACCATCCTAGTCCTCGTACCACTCCTCGTCCACCTCCTGCTCCATCTGCTCCATCTGCTCCTCCTCCTCATCCTACTTCTCGTCTTCCTCCTCCTGCTGCTGCTGCTGCTGCTGCTGCTTCTGCTCCTCCTCTTGCTGCTACTCTTGCTCTTCCCCCTGCTCCTCCTGCCCCTACTCCTGCTCCTCCTCCTTCTGCTCTTCCTGCTCCTCCTTCTGCTCCTCCTTCTGCTCCTCCTTCCCCTGCTCCTCCCCTCCTGCTCCTTCTGCTCCTCCTTCTTCTCCTCCTCCTCTCAGCCTCCTCATCAGCAACCGTTGCACCGATGACCGAGAGTAGTCTTCAGTTCGTGCCACCTGCAACAGCAGCAGCCACACAACGAGCGAATGCAACCAACGCCATTGCATCCGCCATTATTTATAGGATCTGCTCTCTCCGTCTCTCGTGTTTTCTCTCTTGCTCTCTCGTTGGCTAAGGCAGAAGATGCTGAGCGAAGAAGACGAAGCATTGCATGCAGACTAATAAAACAGCCAACAGCCGCTGCTTCAGTGCTGGATATATTTAGCATCAGTCTGCTGCTGCTGTTGCTGCTGCTGCTACTGTTGCTGCATGCCTGCAAGTCGCCTATACACTGTTCAGCAGGATGAGAATGAGAATGGATACAGAGCAGCTACAGAAAGATGCTTTCCATGGACCCAAATACATCCATTATTAAGATTATACAGTATACACACGCACCTATTTTGCCGTAATAGTCATGTATGCGTATGTATTTTGTGTTTGTGTGCACCCATCTAATTACGCATGTCTAGAATGTATACCTGCCAGACTTTTGTGCAAGTATATGTAGGTATGCATGTATGTGTGATACTTGTGTACACATGCATTATATGATTTATGTATGTAGCTATGATCGGCTTGACCTCTTTGTTCTGGCGTCAGCACTGCCATAGCTAAATCCAGATGTTTTGCCTGCATAGTGCGTACACCGGTATACGGGTATAGGCCCCCTCTATGGAATGGACTTTCACCATCAGTTCGCTCTGCCTTTCTAGTCTCAACTTCTGCCTTTTTCTCTCTCGCCTCAACTTCTCGGGGGTCAATCGCTGGGAGCGTTTCTGAAAGGCCATTGCTGAGAGAAGCGTCTTATAGGCCTAAATGGTCATATACAATACAATACAATACAATACAATACAATACAATACAATACAATACAATGTGTGCATGCATAATGTAAACATGGGTGACGGTTGCGAGTTCATCCAGATGTTTTGCTATCCAGTGGATTTGCGGTAAAGTCTCAATACAGTGTCAAAACTCATTCATTCGTTCATTCATTCGTTTATTCATTCATTCATTCATTCATTCAGTAATTCCTTCATTGTATTCCTTCATTCCTTTATTCATTCATTCATTCATTCATTCATCGTATTTCTTTGTGTTAATGGGTCAGACTAATTGACATTGGAAAGACTTGAACGCGCCACTTTTATCTGTTATCATCCACAAGCCACTCTTTGAAAACGGCAATTTGCGACTACTTACTACGAGTGGGGGACTGTGCGGGCTAAAGTTTATCTGGGAACGCATGTACGAAGTGTAGGACCACTTCATTGGCAGCAATGTATTTGGCAGTAGGCCTAGACCTACTTCTGAACAGCGGCAGTGGGCTTATCACTTCACGATTACAACTCCAGCGCCCCCCATAGCCAGCTGCTGCAGGGCAATAATGAGTACGCCGACCGTACACTGTCGGTGGGAAGATGAGACGGTGAGGGAGAGGACTGGCCACCAGCTCTCATATGCCAAGACTAAGAAAATGAAGTCGCTAACAATTCATACGCCTCAGATTGCCTCTCAGGCTACAGCCTAAAAGGACTGTTAAGTTAAACAAGCTTGGACTGACTCTTCAATTGGTGATTAGAAGCTTTCCTTGAGTAACTAACTACTTACGCTGGTCCGTAAGTCATGCTTTTACAACTGGAATTAAATTAGGCATTGCCAAAATAGGCTAGAAGTGTTTTTAATTAGGCCTACCATATTATTATTGGCCAACTAGCGGACCGCCAGGCGGCTGTCGAATTTCAAATACTAGCGGACCGCCAGTCACGTGTAACCTGTCACATGACAAGTCTTGATACTGGCGGCCGTCCAATACAGAATACTAGCAAGCCGCCAGGCTTTCTATTTACACCAATCCACAAGAGTTTCTAATGGCTAAACTAACCCTAACACTAATCCTAACCGACCCTCACGACGCCTAACCTGAACCTAACCAACACTCACGAAAAAGATTGGTTACTTACTCTGTTTCTCATAATTTTCTAAGTCATTAAAACAAGAAAACTTTTGTCCGACATAGGCTAAAACAAACTATCGGCAACTGCCGCCATTGTAACAATATTCAAGAATCAAGACTCGTCATGTGACAGGTTACACGTGACTGGCGGTCCGCTAGTAATTGAAATTTGACTGCCGCCTGGCGGTCCGCTAGTCACTTCGATTAATATTTGTGCTCCAAATAAATGAAACGACCTCGAAAAATATTTTCGACCTTGGTGGGACTTGAACCCACAATCTTTGGCTCCGGAGGCCAACGCCTTATCCATTAGGCCACAAGGCCACACGCATTCAACCTGCGATGGATATAAGTTATAACATTATAATTGTGCATCTACAGTACATGTTGAGTGAATTGCCGCCAAAATTTAAACATTTTTCTGAGTGTGTAAGACAGCCGTATATCAGGATTTAAACGATTCGGAGTTTAAAATTATTCCTTAGGAAAATATATTTAGCAGCAAAAAAGCTGACGCCCCTGGGTGGATTCGAACCACCAACCTTTCGGTTAACAGCCGAACGCGCTAACCGGTTGCGCCACAGAGGCCACCGCGCATTGCTACAAGCATAATTGGTGCAGTATCTGTTCTCAGCAAAATCGATTAGCATGATACTCCTCCTCCTTTATCTAGGCTTTGGACGGGCACGACGGAGTCAAATGAATTGTTTGTGCACTGTCAGGCAGTCTCTGCAGAGGTCCTCATCAATTCTGTAACTAATAGTTACTAACTATGATAACAATGAGAATGCCTAAGCTAATAATATTGCACTCGAGGTTTCTATAGACATAATTTAGATAGGCCTACGTGGGCTTACATGTAGGGATTGTAGGCCTATGCATCATGTATCCATGCATGTAGGAGAGTCGATCGCACTGGGAGCGCCTCTGAAAGGCCTTTGTTGAGAGAAGAGCTTTATAAATGGTCATATGCAATGCAATAGGCCTACTATACGCTTATACATGTATAGGCCTACAGTACAAATTGTACAAATTGTACAATACAATGCAATGCAATTCGATGCAGTGCAGTAGCCTACATTACAATACAGTTCAATTCAATACCCACACACATGTGACACATAGCCTATATAGGTCTATCATAAGCCTTACACCCAAAGACGCACGTACACGCACACATGCAAACAGACACGCACACGCACATGTAGGCCTATGCACACACACGATGTGCACACCGTGATTACTGTGTATGTTGCATAGATTGTCTCTGATCCGTATGCTTTTATCCGTTGACGATGCGAAGATTCTGCTCTGATGGCGAATTGATTCAGGCGTGGAGAGGCGCGACTTGTGCTTGGTGCCTTGGTGGAGCATGAAATCGGGAGATGGGAGAGGGAGACAGAGAGACGGAAGTAGAGGAAGTGTTGAAGAAAGAAGAGAGGAGGAAGAAGAGGACGAGGAGGAAGGTTATGACGAGGACCAGAAGGAGGACGAGATAGAGAGGTAGAAGGAGAAGCATATTGTAAGACGATGAGGAGCAAGAGGAGGAGAAGGAGGAGAAGGAGAAGGAGAAGTAGGAGGAGAAGGAGGAGAAGAAGAAGAAGAAGAAGAAGGAGAAGAAAGAGAAGAAGGAGGAGAAGGAGGAGAAGGAGGAGAAGAAGGAGAAGGAGAAGAAGGAGAACGAGAATGAGGAGTAGGAGGAGGAAGAGGAGGAGGATTATGAGGTGGAAAAGGAGGAGAAGGAGAAGGAGGAGGAAAAAAGGAGAAAGAGGAGTAGGAGAAGGAAGAGGAGAAGGAGGAGAAGGAGATGGAGGAAGAGGGGGGGTGTTACGGCGCAATATAAATCATCATAATTATTATTCTTATGACACATGTAGTATTTAACATGCAGTAGACTTCTATATGTTGTTTTTCTCGATTGTTTCGTGTGTAGCAAGAGGAAGAGATCCAGAACTTGCAGAAGGCCATCCAGCAGAAGGAAGGTGACCTCGACACAGCGCAAACATCGCTCGCAGAAGCGAACACGAAGCTCGAAACGACAGAGAAACAGCTCGGAAATGTAAGCGCGCTATATAAATATGAAATCTGCGTTTACTAGGTCACCAGCCACCTCCGACTATAATAGTAATAATTATTAGGTTAGGAATGATCGTTGTAGTCATGTGCGCCATCAATTGAACGTTTCGTGTGTACAACAAGACGGACGGACGGACGGACAGACAAACACACAAACAGACAGACAGATGGACGGACGGACATATTACACAAAGGCCTACCGACAGACACAGAGACAGACACAAAGAGAGACAGACGCATATCTTACACAAATACCTACAGACAGCCAGGTAAACAGACTAACACAGAGACAGAACAACAGACACATAGCCTACACAAGCAGACACACACACACACACACACACAGGCACAAAATGAATCATACAAAAATAAGTAGTCCTATTATACATAGGCTAGGCCTACATGATAGAAACAAACTTTTGGTATGCATAACTGTACGTACCCACTCAGTGAAATAGTGTGACAGTGTGACACTGACTATAGGTAGCCTATAGGTAGGCTACATGCAGGCCTAACTAAAGACTTTTCTTAACCCTCAGGCTACCACGCTATTTTTGTAACACTGACTACCAAGGGGGGAGTGGTTACCACCCCCCCCTGGATTTTGGGTTTGGTTTGAGATATCATAACTTGTAATACACCTATGGATTCAGCATTCGCTTCTGCACAAAATGGTATATTTAGGTTTAAAATATATGAAAGCACCCCGAAGTTATGAATTTTTTACCGTAGGCACCCGTCGATTCCACAAAATGTATACTTTCGCATAAGCAAAATATTAGATTCTGTGTGTTTTAACATAATTTATTTAATTTAAAATAGTTTACATATAATAAAGTCCAATATTCAACTATAAAAACTAGTAATAAGTTAGTTTTAGTTACAATAAAAAGAGAAAAAAACATGTAAAACATGCTGAAAAACGTTTACGCAGACTTATCGGTTTGCGTTGTAAAAAAACCCAACATTTTCACACATTTAAATTTATTTTGAGCACTTCCGGTCATCAAATGTCAAATTAATTGGTATCACAAAAATAGCCTTGAATGCCCTTTATAGAATGACATAATTTATTTCTCTTAAAAAATAAATTATGAATAATTTTTAATTAAAAAAACATGAAAATGTTATGAAAATAAAACACCTTTATTTATATTTTAATTTATTTTGAGCACTTCCGGTTGTCACAACTCCGTGACCACCACAATGTAGCCCCACATTCCCTCTACAGAATGGTGTAATTGGTGTCTCTTCATGTCAAAGGACGGATAAGATACAGCCGATAATCTAAGGGGGGGGTGGTATCCACCCCCCCCCTGGTGCCTCGGGTATATCGGGTATAACTTTTGAATGGTATGGTATATCATCACACATTTTAGCTCAAAATGTGTGCAAATGAATCCTCTACAGCTACCTAAAACGTCAAAATTTTATTCCTAACGAAAAAAGTTTTATTTGGGAAAAACCTAGGGGGGGGGTGGATACCACCCCCCCCCTGGTAGCCCGAGCGTTAACCATGTCGTTTTCCTCCTTGCATTGACTTCTGCTCTAACCTGACATTCGTTGCTTATATCTGCTTATTAGGCTGAGTCTGAGGTTGGAGGTCTGACGAGAAGAATCGCTCTTCTCGAGGTCGATCTGGAACAGACGTCGTCCAGGTTCACTTCCGTCTCCGAGAAACTCGAGGAGGCTTCGAAGCACGCCGAAGAGGCAGAGAGGTGAGAAGACAGCAGCAACAATGATGACGTCTCAAGTAATAATAGTTGCATGTTGTACATGCCAATGATTCTAAAGCTATAAAAAATATTATTAAATTATAGCCTACTGTTACATGCTTATGCGCGGTGGTGTAGTGGTGGCGTCGTTGCCCTGCAGCCGGAAGGTTCGAGGTTCGAATCCACCTCGCCGCGTAAGGACCTTGGGAAAATCCTTCACTCACAATTGATCAGCGCTTCGGCGTGAAACTCCGATGCAGTGTCCGCTCTGGATTCGGGAGCGCCTCTAAGTAGAAGAGCTTGAAGGGGCGCCATAACAAATGCACATACAAACAATTAAGCGTCACAATCCAATGGCCAAGCCTGCAGGACGTTTTAGTGTGCCTTTCTACACCAAAAGGGCAAGAACCTGTAAAAGAACCCGTGCAGCTGTGAAAGCATTTCTGTGCAGTTAAAAATAGTTTAAGCCTGTTCATTGTGATCGGACAATAACGGGAATAATTTACCATGGAGGATGCATTGCATCGTAATTAAGGAAGAAAAACAGTTGTGTAGTTCTAAAAATTTCTGTAAATAAACCCTTGGCAAATCATGAATCAGTGGTGTCGAAGAGTCTCGGAAGAGATAAAGGACTTGCTCAATGTCCTGTGTATTCATGAATGCCAGAGTAGAGGTGCGAACCCGTAATCTCCCCACGCAAAAGGTCGCTTGCTTTTCCAGCTACTTTGACCCACAATTTTAAGATTGGAATTCAATAATAATTGCAATTGATTTTATTCTGCAGGAACCGCAAAGCGTTGGAAAGCCGCAGCTTGGCGGACGAGGAGAGAGTCACTTTCCTCGAGACGCAGCTGAAGGAAGCGAAGTACATTGGTGAGGATGCCGACAAAAAGTACGACGAGGTAAATTAGGATCGATTGTTGATTAAACAATAATAATTATTTATTTTTAAATCATTAGTTTAGATCTGTTCTTTAATTTCTTATTTTATTCATCCTTGTTGAGAAGCATGCGTGGGCCTATCTCAGACTCTGCCAATGAGCTCCCTGGCCTTTCTTTACCTCCAAACCGTAAGCAAGGGGAGTCAAGGGTTCTTTACAAACACATTACTAAAGCAAACTAGCTATAATTAAGCCCCATTCAAATAAAGGACTCGTAATCTCCTTCTATAACTTTCTCTTGGTTTAGTTGTCTGATCTTAATGTAGAGTTGTAGACCTGCCATGCACTAGCAGAAAGGCTATTTTATGGTTTAGATTTTGACCTAGTGTAGGATAATCACTCACACGTAATGTAATCAATAATGTATTCACGTGATCATTATCGTTTAACAGGCAGCCCGTAAACTGGCCATCGCCGAAGTGACGCTCGACAACATCGAAGGCCGCTTGGAAGCAACGGAAGGGTAGGCGAAGAATATGTCTTCTTACTAACTATTATTTCAACTCCACGACACCATTTTATCCTTAGCAGTTCAACGTATAATTTAAACGTAATGTAAATCTTCGAGAATAAGAATAGAAACTGGTCTAGTACCTTGCTCATATTATAAGTGCTGTAATACGCCAAGCAAATTTCTGTCCAGGGTAACGGCCTCTGTTGTCATAATTATAGACCCTGGTCAAATCGGATCCATCCATCTTCGAGAATTTCTCAGCGCCCACAAAAGCCATGTCAGGGAGACCACCTTATTCACCGGTGCTCGTAAGCTTTTAAAACAATGGTGGATTGGTGGTGTCATGTTCATAGATATGCACTTGATGCCTAGGCCTAATTGGAGTGGTATACATAGGGCCTATAATATTTTATGAATGTATATAATTATGAGCTTATTTTCATGCCTTGCATTTTCTGCCGTTACTAAAGATTTATCCTTGGCCACTGTATTTTACCCACCCACCCTCTGCAAAAATATCTACGGGGCAGTATACGGGCGTCTATGTTTATTCATCCACACACCCGTGCGTGCATTGAAACCTGTTTCCATACGACTGTTCACTAAAAATCCTGCTTTTTGTTTTCTCTTTTGTAGAAATAACACTGAACTTGAAGAGCAACTGAAATCTGTTGGTGACAGCATGAAATCGCTTGAAGCGATGGAACAAGAAGTCAGTTCACGTTCATTCCTTTCATTATTGTCCAGAGAAAAGTATTGCAACGACAGACATAAATAATTAGGCTATTATAGGCACAGTATAAATAAAACACAGTTTGTCGACTCCCATGCAGCCTCTTCTGCAGTCGGAATGTGTGACTGACTTCAGAGAAGTGCGCCATTTTTAGAGTGAGCCGTTTACTACAACGCTTTCAACACGTCACAATGCATGTTGCCCTCCAACTAAAAAAACGTTGTAGAGTGTAGACACTCATTTTTACTGCATTATTAATTTTAATGTGTGCAAACTCCCTTTCAAAATGGCGCCGACCAGAATAATTAGTCAACATTGAGCAATGCGAGTCGACGTAGGGCATCGGCTAGGCCTACTCTTTGTTATTAATTTTATACCGTGGCAAAGGGACTAGGCCTAGTCGTCATGTAGCCTCTCATTGTTTAATTATATTCGGTTATTATGATTAATACTGCTGGTCAACTACGCTGACTAGGCTTACGTAGGCTACTAGGTTAATCGAGCGATTCGATCGGCTTGCTTCAGTGACTCTGTAGCCTATAGCCTACACGATTTGGTTAGGTTCTACGAGGGTGCATGGGCATGTCGCTGGAGACTGCTAGTTGTCTGCTTGTTGTTTACTTACTGGATAAACTATAAGACTCTGAATTAATTATTACACGGTAGCAAAAAGAAGCGACGTTATAATAAATAGTTGACTATCCTATAGCCTATGCCTACAATCAAAAAATTACATAATCGAATAGGCCTGTTGGTCTGCCGAACCATGCATTAGACATGATCACTGGGCTAGATAAGAAAGTTCATCGCATAAAAAAATCATCCTTTAAGACCGGTCCATCAGTCTAATAAGGGCCTATACCCAGTACCCTCATGCAGGGGCCCCGCCGGTCGAGTTGGTAACGATTGTCAATAATTATATTATTTTAGAAAGTTTTCGTTTTGTTTTCAGGCTCTTCAGCGCGAAGACAGCTACGATGAAACGATTCGCGATCTAACGACTCGACTGAAAGAGGTCGGTCTTATATAGCCTCTTAGGCCTACAGTGTGAGAATTGTTGAAAAATAGGCCTAACTGGGGAGGGGCGGACCATTATCCACTTGGAATTGGGGGGTAAAAACATACTTTAACATGGGGATCTAAGAAAGACTAGGGGTTGAAACCCCCCAACCCCCTCGGCAATTCTCACCCTGTTCAGAATTGAGTGTCGCCACCCTTGCGCCATGTCTCATTCTCTGGTCTTAACTGGACCCCTATCTTTTTGTTTCCATACCCAGCAACGTGGCCTTGATTGTGATTTCTCTTTCTCCCGCTTTCGACCTGGCTTTTCCACTCTCCAGTCCTGATCGCGAGTTCCCTCTCAACGAGCATCGGGTGATGTCTTGGATTTTATGCTAAAATATGTACTAGGACTACAGCCCACAACAACCATTCTCAAACTCTCGAACTGTAGGCCCACTTGAAGTGACAAGAACAATTTTCTGACTTAGAAAGTTATAATGAAATCATCTGTAGTTAACGTCAGCTAATCTATAGGCTGCATTACGCTACAATGTAGACATAGGCCTATCTACCAAATAGGCAATACTCAGACTCATAGGCCTACTAACAGGGAATCCACTTGACACTGTCAGCTGCACACATTGTGTAAGAAAATAGCTGCATCACTATTAGGCCCTATATATGATATACAGAGGAAGGCTATTGAATAAATTTATAGGCCCTAGGTCTGCCCAACTATTCGATTCACCGACTGATTGGTTTCGTTGTTTGTAGACCGAAAACCGAGCAGTGGAGGCTGAGAGATCGGTTTCAAAACTGCAGAACGAAGTCGACAGGCTAGAAGGTAAGTTCATTCATTCCGAGAATTTATATAGCGCCTCTTAAAGAGACCCAATGAGAGGCGCTCCCTGCTAAAAAGTAAGATTTGAACGACTTATAATAGGCCTACAGACATCAATTGCAAGGCTAATGGGAGGTCATTCTATAGAAGACGAGACATAATGAAATTATAATCGAAAGGGCTCGGCGCTGTCTGACAGAAGTACGAACATGCACAACCAAAAAATCCTCCCTTGCAGCCTTGCTGAAGAGTTCGACGTGCTGTAAGGTCAGAGACCGGTCGACAAAGATCAGATGGAGTGCATCCAAGAATGCATCGCCAAACAAGCGCAGCAAGTAGGCTACAATCTCCTACCGCGTTGCTGCCAGCAACGCGGTAGGAGATTCACTGAGAAACAGGGAGCCAACGAAGAACGTCACGCATTAGGCCTATAGGTAGAGGCATTCAGCCTTACTAGGCGACTCGCGAGCCGATGAAAAAAGAACTCGATAAAGGCGCCTAATTAGTCCAAGTGGTAGACAAGAGGAGACACTGTTGAGTCGCTGTTGTTGCTGCTGGTGATAGACGATGGTGTTGGTCACAGTTGGTGGTGGTATGGTGATTAACTTGATAAAACTGTTGCTTGAACTGGTGATTAGCCTACTTCCCGCTAACATTGCACACTTTCCTGATTTTCTGTGCAGACGACCTTCTCCACGAAAAGGAGAAGTACAAGGGACTCAGCGAGGAATTGGACGGAACCTTCGCGGAACTGGCCGCCTATTAATTTGGCCCGACGACAAAGAAGTGAGACAAGCCGCCGCTGTACAGCCCAACCTCTGCTCCACCCTGCACCTACACCTTCTACTCCTTCTGCTCACTCATCACAGTGGCTGCAAACTCAACGTGTGTCTAAGCCATACACACGATACATTTCTTCGCTCTTCGTCACATTAACTCTCGGATTCTCAGTTCGTTGCTAATAATTTATATTGCCGCAGGTTTGAAATTCATTAAAACAACGACAGTAGTTCCAACGCCAAACTTCCGTCGTCTGTCATCAAAGATGGTAACTACTAGGCCTACCCTGCCAGCAAGCCCATAGACACTTCGTGGAACCTAAAGGACCGTACATGCAAGGGCGTAACCTTGCCCCCACAACACCCTACTGATTACCAATCCTCTGATGCGATGATTGTACAATGTACATGTCAAGAATTTATAGTAGAAGACGCCACAAATTTAGGCGACATCAAACGCTCTAATATCGTCCAGCATAGAGATAGTTTAGAATATGCTAGATTGGCCCGCAGTGATTAAATTCTGTCGTTGCAAGAACTTGCTTCGAATCGGGACAACGCTCTCCTGTGATTAAAATGATTTCAACACAATACAAAGTAACGCCAATGCATATATGCGAGCAAGAGTTCCACATGGGCATGCTGACAGGGTATTAATTAAATCACGCAAAAGGTGGCTCTGCAGCAGGAACGTTTACTTACTTACTTCAGACGATGTGTAATTCTATAGGGTCTATCTTCTTGAATGATATAGAGTGTCTCCTAAAGAATGTTGTTATAGTTTGAAGTTATCTGTGTTTAAACCCTCCCCACCCCCGTTTTCTATGGCATTTCGCCGGTGTATGTTCGAGCTATTATAGCGTGTAGGCCTTAACAATAGATCTGTTACCCAACGAAAGAGAGGCGACAAATCTCTCTAACGTTGTTTCTTGTTTCGTTACGTAAAGAGGTTGGTAGATGTTGATTTTCAAATATGCTTTAGACGGCAAAATGGCAGACTACCAATCAATTTAGAGATTCTTAAAATAAAGGCCTACCACACCGAAGACTTGGAAATTAGTTTGCTACACAAAAATTGTTGGCCATACAAAACTATGAAGCAAAGAAAATTCATCAATATGACCTTGATATGCATTGATATTGACCTTGCTATTAAGCAGCTAGCGTATTGATATGATCTTGCTATTAGACCATGCATTATAATCGCCTTGCTATGAGCAATGCATTAATATGACCTTGATATTTAGGCAATGTACTGATATGACCTTGATTATTAACAATGTATTGATAATTATGACCTTGTTATTAAGCAAGGCATTATCGGTAGCCTATATGGCCTTGCTATGCGCAATGCATTAAAACAGCCTTGTATTGATATGACCTTGATAATAAGCAATGTATTGATCTGACCTTGCTATTACGGTATATGCTCTATACAATCAATACAGCTAGACTCATGGCGCGAATTTATCGTTTTGCACTGGTCACCTATCGCCATGCACATCCACTACAAGATATTCTTTCTGGTCTCCAAAATACAGCAGATGGATGCTGCTAGAAACCTCTCAAAACAAAATACGTGAAAGCCTTTACTCGCACCCTTGCTCAATGTGCTCTACTGATAACTATGGTCATCAGCGTTCAATCTATGACTTCTGATTTGAGGGGTTGGGGGAAATCCAGGATTCTACTTTACTCTTTGAGTACAAATCATCTAATTATTTTCCACTATTTCTGAAATCTACCAGTTGATAACTCTTTACATGTAAAAAGCAGCTCTTCAATTTTTTTTTTGGGAGGGGGGGGTTGGTCCTGGAGAATGCCTAGATTAAGCACTGCCTGGTCATTTTGATCACAGGACTAGGACTGGTCTTGCCCAACATCGGACATACGTACAAACCCTTGTTCTAAATTCCATACAAACACACAGTCACAAATCACAGCCAGAAAATGTCAAGCGCCCATTTAAAATTCCTCATGGTCACAACAGTCAAGGAAAAACATCAAATGATAATTTTTTCTGAAAAAAGGAAGTGCATCTTCAAAATTTGTTGATGGCTACATACACTCCGTCCCTTCTTTCTAACAAAATTTTTAACAGATTTCCACATTTTTTAGTATTAATTCATTCATAAAAGATAAGAAAATTCTGTTAACTCTTTAACTGATACAAATAGTTGCTTCCTATGTCAACAGTGTTGATACAAACAATTATGTTGCAGGAATCTTCGACCATAAATTATTCTAAGAAAGTTAAGAATTAATGAAAAATAATCTGATACAATTTTGTCACTGCAAACACAGTTACACTTGTTCTAGGTGTGAGAAAACATTGAATCCACAGTTGAAAAATATTCCAGCATCTTAAACTATTTGAAGTCCATTTATAAGTAATACTCTGTAACATGGAAACAGCCTAACCATTCAAGTATTACTACCACAATGGCTTTAAGAGAGATATTACAATTACCTAAATTCAAAAGCGAATTACTAAATTGCTACTTTGGCAATTTATACCCAAACATTAACATTTCACACATGGGTATTGACACCTAAACATTAACACCCATACATTCATACTCACACATTCACACCCATACATTCACACCCACACATTAACACTCAAACATCAACAGCTATACATTAACGCTCAAACACTAACACCCGTACATTAACACAACTACATGAACATCCAAACACTAACACTTGCACATACACCCACACACTAACACCAAAACATTGACATCCACAAATTAACATCTGTACATGAATACCCATACAATAACACCCAAACATAAACACCCACTCATTTACACCTGTACATTAACACCCAAACACTAACACCCAACCATTAATGCATGAAGACAAACAAATGAAGTTGGTGGTCACAGAGCTTAAAGCGCTGAACAATCTACCTCGTAACGTAAGAAGTTCACCAGAGAACAGTTTTTAATACTAGCATACGACATTTCAGTTCTACATCGTATTTGTCTGCTATTTTCCATCAAAATTTACAATATTTTTTAAATACATGTATCTATTTTTATTATATTCTGTCTACACTGTAAATACATCTTCTGAAAATTAGCATGGAAATATTCATGTATTGATTTTAAACATTTACTAAATAATGGCTATTTCGCAGTCATTGGCTAATGAGGAAAGCTGCCTTCAGATAAGAGACGGTCATTTTGAAGACTTTCTTGCGTTGGGATTTCCACTGTACTTGGTTTTCCCGTGAGTAAACGGTATGTACTTGTATTTAATCATGTGCTGCAATACAAACGAAAAACGCAAATATTGTACACATTAGTTAATCTGGAAGTTAAAGAACACAGAACTTGAAACATTAAACTCTGATCCTCTTGACGTCTTTGTTCCCCGCGTTAGGACATGGCTCAATTGAGATCATTTGCCTGCATTGGTCCCTCGCTATTGAATGTACTTCCCCATCAGTCCGCTCTTTCTCTGGTAGTTTTTCATCATCTTCCTCTCGTCTCAAAACCTGCCCTTTCTCTCGGGGTTGCACGCACTAGGAGCTCTTCTGAAAGGCTCTTGCTGCAAGAAGCGCTTTATAAGTGGCCAGATACAATACAATACACATCTGTATGACAACTGCTCACTCGCCATTAGAATGTATCTCAACAGGTATACAAAACACCTATGTACCTTTTTTAACAACTTACAGCACAGTACAATTTTCACAATTTTTCGTGGTGGACAGTGAACACAGCATCAGACAAAGTTTATGGGTGCTGAACCCATGGCTTATGATGATGATGGTGACGATAAAACACCCAAATAAAACACAGACATTAATAACCAGACCTACGTCGCACTGAAACTGTATCAAACACCTGACTATATAATAATTGTAGTTAACTTGCAAGAACATTTCTCAAGCATTTGTTCATATCTATGCTATAGTGCATAATACACCAAAATAGCACAGACATTAATAATCAGACATTTTTTGCATTGAAAATAGTGTCAAATACCTGATGAACATATTAAAAGAGACAGCTTACTTTGATCTGTTTTTTCATGGTGACACCAAAGAGCATGATAAAGTAAACCACAAGGACTGGCCAGAAGACAGGAATGTCAAAGAACTTGAAGAACGTACAGAACGTTGCAAACAGTATTGCCTTCAGTGTGCTGTACCTGATCATAAAAACAACAGCAAAGTAACTAAATAAGTAAGTAGCAGTACTAACGCATTTGCTAGGACACTGTATGCTCTACCGCTGACAGATCTGTTGTTAGGTGCAAAATGAATTGTTTTTAAAAGGCTTGTTCTTTCTTTCTATCTATCTATCTATCTATCTATCTATCTATCTATCTATCTATCTATCTATCTATCTATCTATCTATCTATCTATCTATGTAATTTATATAGCGCCCCTGTCAAGGAGGGTTACTCAGAGGCACTCCAGGCCCGGTCAAAAAGAAAAGTGCTATGGTATGCTTTTGAAAACAGCATGTGAACCATGCTGTGAATAATCGATAATGCTCATAAAGTTTAAATTTAACAGTATACTGTACAGCCCTTATGCAGCGCATTAACCAGTACAGTGTGTTGACATTTTAATGACGAATTGCATTGGTTGACCAGTCACTTCTTGCAAATATTAAGACATTTATAAAGTGCTCCTAATAGGTGAACTGTTCAGAGGCGCAAAAAATTTAGAGAATTTTCTCACTGATAGTGTACGGTGAGCGTACTCATTGCAGGTTAGCTGAGTTGGCTAGGGGGCACAGTGCAGCAGAAATCTCAAACCCAATTTCTGCCCTGGCAGAGACTTGAACCCCAACCTCTCAGTTGGGGGTTCTACACTAACCACTACACTCACCGCAGTGAATGGCATAGAAACATAAATAGAATATAGGCTTATGAATAGAACTGACCAGAACTTGAATTCCGGCAGCTGTCTCATGAACGGTCGGAATTCTTCGCTGGCCTTCGTCGGCAGAGAGAGACCGTCTTCTGGAAATAATTAAAGAGAAACGCTCATACCTCTGCACTTTGTTTAAACCACAAACATACAACAGATTTCTTTTTCATAACAGTTTATAATTTACCATAACAGACATGACAACAACATGATGTCTGTTTGTATGTGCACTTGTTATAGCGCCCCTTCAAGCTCTCTCTACGAAGAGGCGCTCCCGAATGCAGAGCGGACACTGCATCGGAGTTTCACGCCAAAGCGCTGAGCAATTGTGAGTGAAGGACTTGCCCAAGGTCCTTACCCGGCGACTAGAGGTGAATTCGAACCTCGAACCTTCCGGCTCCAAGGCAACGACGCCACCACTACCTACACCACCGCGCCTGACAACGTGATGTGTTCAAACACTCTTTCTTTGGCACTCTCACTAATAACTGATTTACAGGCTTTAAAATAAATTCAGGCAACTCACCTTCATAATCCTGCATGGCAGGGTCAATCTTTGGTGTGAGAAACATTATGAACTGGTTAAGCAGGTATATACCAAGCGCATACGTCACAATGTACCAACCCTAAACATTTACACACAACAAACCGCTTAACAGAACTTTGTTTCTGCATGGCAATACATAAAATGCAGATCAAAACAAGAATTCATTCATTCATTATATGCATTTATATAGCGCCTCTTCAAGGGGGCTACTCAGAGGCGCTCCCAACTTCAGCGCGACCAAATAAAACTGTCTTAAGATGAGAGAGGAAAGCCTGAGAAGGATTTTACAAAGAGAGCGGAAGGTCAGAGGGAAAAAATTTTCCAGACAGCAACAAACCAACCACAACAGTAGTAAACCATTTAAGCTACAGATCAAGACACATGGTTGGTTTGACGCACCCTTGTAACGGCAATGACTGTGTTACGGTGCCACAGAAATTGTCATTGAGTATTATTATTACTAAACTATATGCTCACAAAGCAGGTGATGATTTAGATGCAAGTTTGTATGTGCACTTGTTATAGCGCCCCTTCAAGCTCTCTCTACTCAGAGGCGCTTCCGAATGCAGAGAGGACACTGCATCAGAGTTTCATGCCGAAGCGCTGAGCAACTGTGAGCGAAGGACTTACCCAAGGTCCTTAGGCAGCAAGGTAGATTCGAACCTCGAACCTTCCGGCTCCAAGGCAATGACACCACCACTACACCACCGTGCCCAGTGTACTAGCAGTAACCAAGAGATTATCTAACCTGCACAACGAACGTTCTTACGGCGTACAACGTCAGAAACACACCCCAAGCAGACCAGCGAGCCACTGTGTGCGGTGTCATTCGGTCGAGATAATATTGATGCTTCTGCAAACACATGCAGACACCAAAAACAACTGAAAACTTTGGAAAACGTAAGGAATACATGTATATTCCTAATAAAATAAAATTATAAATTTATACACTTGAGTCTTACTAAAAACAAAAGCTTCGTCCTGAAAGTCGGCTGATGTATACATCTGTTACCGCAACAAATTCGAAAACAGACGGTTGAAAACAGGTGATCGGGCCTTGCAGACGACAACTCAATATTAAATCTTGAAGTCGATGCCCTTATTTCTCTGTGGTCCTGATGAACCTGGATGATTTACCACATAGGTTACTTCCACCAAAAAGTCCTATTAATCAACACGATTGCTTGATTGTGCAAGATGTCTATAGTTACAACGATGTGCTTCTATTGACATTTGATTGTTATTAAGACGCATGCAGGTACACCCGAATGAAGATATGCAACATTTTTGGCTTAATAAAGAATATACCTACACGGTTATTGTGACTGACGTCTCGGTAGATCGTAAACAGTATGGCCGCCGTAGATACGTGCGCATTAGAGCGGCCATGGCTGCCAACAAATGCAATAAAATTACAGCGCCACCTATCGACGATATCGCAACATGCATCCCAATATGCAAAGCGTGAAAGTCGGTTAGGGTTAGTTTTAGGGTTAGTGCAGTCATTCTCCTGTAATTTCCGGAGAATGACTGCACTAACCCTAAAACTAAACCTAACCGACCCTCACGCTTCGATATAGTCGATAGGTGGCGCTGTAATTTTATTGCATTCGTTGGCAGCCATAATTATCCTGCCGCGATATCTCGCGGTTACCGCGATATATCTCGTTTAGGTGAATCGATTTGGTTGTGTTGTTTAGCTTATTTAAGTGTATTAATATTTTCGAAAATTCACCTTTTCATGGTATTTTACTTACTTACTTTCGCGAAAACATTGGCCTATAGATCGCCGCAGGTCGCGGAAATATTGGGCTATCGTTCGCCGTATGCGAGGCCGCTCTATTCCGCACGTATCTATGGCGGCCATACTGTTTACGATCTACCAAAACGTCAGTCACAATAACCACCTACACACTTACAAACTTACTTATTTTCGTCGTAACCTAAATTATTCTTTTAAACTACAGACTCAAAATTTTAATTAAGATGTTTGTAAAATAGAACATCATCACCACAGGCAACTGTGACTTGTTATATGGTAAATAAAGAAATTTTCCACTATCATATAATTTGACCTTATAAATACTTACAATGGAATAAGCATGATAGGCGTTGTAAAAAGCACTGCTCTTCTCTGAATTCGAACTGCTGCCATCCATTTCCGCCATTTTGTTGTCCACGACTTAACAGAGCCTAGAAACGAAGGCAAAGATTTCATTTTTTTAAAGTAAGTCATGTTTTCAGAAAAATCAACCTAACACCAGATAATCGGTAATCTTCTCGTTTAGCGTCGGAAATTATTTCAATGGTTTTAATGGTAGCATCCGATAATATATACTCTGGATTTAAATGATCGTTTCACCTCAGCGTCCGAAAATATTGATATTAATCGCGTCATTCAATAGTTGCTATCCAACTTCTGTTTAGATAACAATTATTTTTCGTCAATCCAGCTCCAGCTAGGCAAGAACATTTTCATTAATCCAGCTTCAATTTCAGCAGAATGACTGCACTAACCCTAAAACTAACCCTAACCGACCGTCACGTCGCCTAACCTGAGCCCTAACCGACCCTCACGACGCCTAACCTGAGCCCTAACCGACCCTCACGACGCCTAACCTGAGCCCTAACCGACCCTCACGACGCCTAACCTGAGCCCTAACCGACCCTCACGACGCCTAACCTGAGCCCTAACCGACCCTCACGCGCTAAATCCCGCTTCTATTTCGTCAGGAAATATTTGTCTTCGAATTTATAAATTTGAAACGGCGAGACGCGTGGCGAGACGCGTAAAATACGGAGCTGAAAAGACGGAGTATGTATTATAGGATGCTACATTGAAATAATTTCCGACGCTAAACGAGAAGATTACCAGATAATCATAATAATAATCTTGCAATACGTAATTAGGAATTTCAAAGAAGCCTTCCAAACGCTGCAGCTATAATATAAGGCTAAGGTAAACGTGGCGATTAGCGTCGTAAATTATTTTCACGCTTATAATGGCCCAAAAATGTCTTTAAATATTTATGCCAACGTGCTATTGCCTAACTGATGTATTATTATACTTAGAATTTGTTTAAAAGAAGGAAATCGATTGAAAAATTGTAATGTTTTGTCATAACAAACCGCCGATCGAAGTCGTTATTCAATGCTCACCCTTTCCGGAAGTTGCGTGCGGCAAGCGTGCAATAAGACAGCACGCAAAAATTAATAAGTAAGTAAAAGTCGACCTTTTTCAATTGCATTAGTTGTTTTATGAATCCAACTTCTGTTTCAATAAAAGTTATTTTTCATCATCCAGCTCCAATTTAATCAAGAAGATTTCTTTTTCCAGCTCCTATTTAATTAAGATGATTTTCATCATCCAGCTCCAATTTAAGGCCGGATATTTTCATCAGTCCAGCTCCAATTTAATCAAGAAGATTTTCATCAATCCAGCTTCTATTTCAGCCATAAAATACCTTCATCCAGCTTTCATTTTTCAAGTGTTAAATTCGTCAACCCAGCTTCTATTTCAGATATGAAAATACCCTCCTCCAGCTTCCATTACTTAGGCGTTTTTTCATTAATCCGGCTTCTTTTTCTCAAGCGTTATTTTCGTCTATCTAGCTTCTATTTCACATCTAGAAATACCTTCATCCAGCTTCCATTTCTCATTTTGAACTTAGGACCGAAGCCTTGACGTAGGCCTACACGTTATTTATAGTCCCATATACATCTATGGTTTGGGCGCGTACCCCAACTTCCGGTCAGATGTGGTGGTTTAAAGGCGATTCGAACGGCGATTTCGCATGTGAAATGTGACATTTTTAAAACGTATTTTCTATCAATATTCTTGTTCTTAACAAATTTTAAGCATGCTGTTCGATGAGTTGGTCAAATGTACGCTGTTCGGAATAATTTCTGGCGCTTTTTGAATCATTATAAGCATGAAAATAATTTACGACGCTAATCGCCACGTTTACCGGCTAAATGTCAACATGGCCACTAGCATAATATACAAATAGGTGCATGCCATTAAAACTAAATATATTATCGCTTGTCGGTGTTTCTAGACCCCGAATGGCAGATCCTGCCAACTTTTCTGTGTGAACTGTGCAGCATCAGGTAAGTAACCTAAACGTGCCTTACTTTACACATGACAACATAAATTATATTTGATATCTTAAAATGTTGGTCAGAATGTTTACCGGTCAGGTTACAAGATACGCTGCAATGAGCACAACACGCCCTTGTCGATCATTAAATGGCGTCCTTCGCCACATCAATATAAGTCTAACGACGAAGGCGATGAATATAGATAATTTGATTTTTCATTTGTACGAAACAAATAAACCCTACGTTTAGCTAATAATTACATCGCAGAGAAATGATAATTAGAGAGAAAATAAACGAACCTTTTCGTAACCCCTTTTAAATGTACATAAAACACAGATGACGAGCGATACTACACCTCACAATATTTTTAGAACCATACACGTAGCGCCACCTATCCATCATGTCCTGCCCTGCCTCAAAGTCAACGATTCTAACCTGTTAAAATCTTTGGCCTCAACCAACTTCGAGACGAGGGTTAATTGGCTGCGCTATGCATTACTTTTATTATTATACACTGCTCTATGTTCTCGACCCTCTTTATCAGTTCTGTCGTTGAGAGTTCAGTCCACGCTCTGATGCTATCCTTCCAATTCGTTTTTGTCTATAATTATTATCATGCACATGACTTTGGTGCTGTGCCCTATAGTGACTTATCTCTACAAAATTCGACTTGGGGTCAGTTACGGTAAGAAAAAACGACTCGACACGACATAGGATGACCAAGTCGACTGGGATCGACTTATTGGGGTCGACTCCCAGGTCTAACCATAAGCGATTTTATGCTCTTTATATTCTTGTTTGTGCTCGACCAAGGCCACATAATCAAACCCTTCCTAGAATTGATTATTTTGCCATAAGAAGTTTTATTATGCGAATGTTGCATAACTTTGCATAAATGTTTTTCTATTTTCTATTATTTATTTTCTCTGTAAACTACAGTGCGTTTGCTGGTGGTATATTAAAGAATATTCTTACTTACTTACTTTACTACCAATGTTTGAATTGAAGATTGAAAATAATAGGTCTACAGGAGCTGCATTTTTTACTGAGTGAAATGCATGTGTACGAGCCTAATTTGCTGTAAAAATGTCGAGGTGTACAATACATACAATGTCGCTTGACTAAATTCTCAAATATATTATGATTAAGAGTAATTGAAATTAGACGAAGAGTGCTATTTCACTGGCAGAGTGCTATTCCACTGGTAGAAGCTATTTCTTCTTCTTTAGGTTAGCTGCCTCTCGGCAGGTCCAGATGCCCAACGACACCACTCTTCTCAATGTTGTGCTTTCAAAAAGCTTTTAGAAGCTAAAAAGATACCAAAAAGGCAATTGGTCTTAAACAGATGTCACAACAAATTACAAAACTTGTTAGCCATATATATGTGGATTCTTTGTCTACATGTGTTATTGATTAAAATGTCTGAATCTTGAAGAAGGTAAAATACGACGAACACTAGGCTTACTTCAGATTCTCCATAGTTGAAAAGTGGTTAAATTCCATGTTTTTAGATTTTAACCATGAACCACTTTGCCAGTGAAGTAAATGCACTCTTTCAGGTTGTAAATTGAGATTAACTGCCGTCTCCGTCATGAACTTCTTGGTTTCTCTTTGCCCTTTTCCTGCAAGCGTTTGGAAGCCATTCTCTTTAATTGTGGTTTGGTGCTGTCAAGTCAGGAGTGTCTCTGTGAAGTTTTCTTGATTGGTGAATATATAAATTCATGATTATGATTACTGTCATCTTCAGTTCTTCACTTACATGTATAATATTAGCATTTCTCAATCCATCTTCAATATCTGTTGTGGTTAATATAAGCCCTTTAAACAGATTACTAAAGGGTCGTAAAGGCTACTCATTGTTCTTGCGCTTGTAAAATCCCATTCACTTTTCCTTCTTATAACAATAGACTGACTAAAGACAATCCATCACGTTTTGTCATTTGCAAAAAGCACACTTTTTGAAAAATAATCTTCTCCAGCCTACGCTTAGGCTACGTTGTTAGCAATCATACAACTGCAACACTAACGACGAATGATTTTTCTCCACATGCGTTAACAAATACAATCATGATGACAAGAATTTTGATCTAAAACATCCATTATTTGCCTCTCTATGCACAATATTTAACACATTGTTTTATGCCAGCTGTGTGTGTGTGTATCAGTCACATATAGGCCTACATCAGGCTACATGTATGTATATGTTCATATAATTATACACACACACACGAATTATATACATTCATTGGTCATAAATGCATATACAGTGGCATACAAATACATGTGCATACATATACATATGTATATATATACACATGTATATATCGAACTGTTCAAGTTTCTAACACAATAAAAAAATTGTACATATGGATATACGCAAAATATGTTCAGACAAAATTCTCCATTAGATTCTAGCCACACATACAGAATAAAGATCTTAAATACTCTTACGAATTATGTAACAACCACACAGTAATTCATAATTCCAATGAATACAATTTGAACATAATAAGCATTTTATATGTTCACGCATACATGCAGGTAAGTTGCGTCGATAAATTACTGTACAGAACGGTAAAAAGCGTGCATGTATACGAGCTTCAAGATAATTTTCCAAAGTTTTCGATCTATAATGACAAAGTTTTGAATACTCATGCAGAATATTTCTGTAACTTGCCAAAGTATTGCAAAAGCATAAGTTTGACAAAGCCTCGGCTCAAACTTTGGGAGATCTGTCTATTACAGCACTTAATTCAAAAACTACTGGAAACATAGGTACAAATAGGCCTACACTTAAAGATTAGCTCTGTATTGATTCCAAGTGTGAAATACCTATGCTTCACAACAGCAACCTTCTGAAACAACTTTGTACCTAGTCGTAAAAACAGACACAAAGACTTGATGTGACTTCACTGCCTTATATACCTGCACACATGGAATACTGCCTACTCTTTACAAGATGAAAATTATTGCAACAACTTTGTATGTTACCTACAGTCAAGGTAATCCGATGGCATCACAGTTCATCCATAACAAGAAAAGCAGTCTAAAAGATGTTCTTCATTCTTTAACAAAATGAAAAGACATTAAACTCAAAATTTTGGATCTATTTGTACTTATTTGCTGTAATTCCACGCATATAGTAACTGCTCTCCCTCATGTCAAATCAACTTCAAGAGAAACCAAAACCATCAGTAAAAGTAGGTGGCCAATTAAAATAATATTAACACAAGACCATTAATCAGAAGAAAATAAGAAAGAGTAGACATATTTAAGCTGGCCATAGAGGCTGAAATAGACAAAGTGCTAGTATGGCAACATTTTCCTAGACTTAGCCTAACAATAATGCAGATGGCCAGTCCTCTCTTTCACCAATCTCATCTTCCCAATGCCATATAGTCATACTCAAAAATCTGAACATTCTTCTCGCATATGAAAGAAGTACCTTCCATTTTTACAGAATTATAGTCACCTAAGAGCCATCCACAAATGACGTCATGCAATTTTTGACAATTATTGACCCACCTAGTCACATGTCAACACAAAAGTCATATGATATCTAATCAGCCTAAGGGATCGTCACACACATCGTCACACATGTGTGAACCCTCTAGATGCTTGACGTCATTTATGGATGGTGCCTAGGTAAAGTATTAGCTTGTACAGATTGCTAGTTGCTGAAAGTCATGGTACAGAGCACACAAGGAAATACAAATTCTTCGGTGACTAACAATAAATGGTTAATAAGATCGCAAGTATTCAGCACAAATGCAAGAGTTCATACATGTACAACAAACAACAAAAGTTGAGAATTAATCAACAGCACAAAAGCATTTTAATGAGCAGCGGAAAGAATTTTGAGAAGATACAAAAAACGTAAATTTTTGGGCAAAACGTATATTGCAATTCAGCCTCAAACTAATGACAAGTCTTTCAATTTAACAGTTAACATCATTAAGCAAATGTTGGCTTGATATCAAGTATCTCTGGATAAATAACAAAAAGCACCAACGTCAGATATGCACTAACCTGACGTCATTTATTTCATACAAACCCATTAACAACTGTTATGAAATTTGCAACTTGCACAAAAATTTGCAAGGATTTAACAAAAATTAGGTGGTACTATTCGGTTTTTCTGCAGTTTTAGGCTTAAACAACAATTTCAAGATGCGCGTCTAATATGTTCTCTAGTGACGGGTCAAGTTAACATTAGGGCTCAATTTAAATCATCTCCACAACTCTAGAAAACCAAGAAGAACCATGGCATGTAGTTGAAAAACACAGACCCAAATGAGGTAGAAGGATCATAAAGGTTTTTAGATTCTTCTCCCACAAAAATGATTGTGGAAAATAAGACTGGACCACCATTCAGTGACTTGGCTGAGTGGTTGTTCTATGAGATGCAAAGTTATGAGTCTTCACACAGAGAAAGAAGCCTGCTCTATTGTACAATCTGTAAGCACCACTGACCAATTTCTTGTACAGTATTTTATCCTTGTGTTACAGCAGCACATACAAAGAAATGCAATACATAATAAAAGCTTGATTTTCACAGCCAACCCACTAATCATGTTCAAAACCCATACCATCACGTTTCTGTGAATCACACTGCTCCGTACGCTACACAAATACTTTACCCATAACACACAGCATACATATACAGTCCATTAAGCCAGCCTGAGAGGTAGCTGTGTGCATAAAGTGTTAGCAACTTCATTTTCCTGGCCTTGGCATATGGGGCAGGTGGGGCCAGGTTCCTCCCTCGCTGTCTTATCTTCATAGTGACAGTGTATGGTTGGTGCACTCATTACAACTGAGTTGGTTAGGGTGCAGATGGAGCTGAACTAAACAGGTAAATTTCTGCCCTGGATTTCATCAAGGTTGACAGGTCACCCTGACTATCTATCATGTTCCTCTAATATAGACCGTAAAATTTTAAAACATATGACACAAACTATGACACTTTTGAAATTCAAAGAACTATAAAGCTAACTGTATTAACAAATTCATGTCTTTTTGCCATAACACTGTAATGATGAGCTACATTGGCTTCCCAAGTATTTCACACCAGCTTCCTCTCAAAAAGTATAAACACACCATAGTTTGGATGGTCGTACTTAGGCCTTTTCAATTTAACCAACTTGGCCAATGACTTACCCGCAATTTCATCAGGGTTAAGCATATCTCGGTCTTCAAAACCTTTGCTACAAATCTGATCTGGTTAACAACCAAATCAACATTGAAAACTTTCAGCCATCCGTCTAAACATTTTGCTCTTTCAAAAAGCCTCTACTATTTATCTTCCCGTACGCACATTTCTTAACATCTCTAACCACGAAGTTGACAAGCGAAATAAAAGAAACTGTGAGAAGACAACTCTGAGAACAGTCTATACCCGAAAAACAAAAGCATATCCGAGTAATAAATTAGAATCGTTTACACTGTACAGCGGCCAGTAGAAAGACTTGACGACGAATGAATTCAGTTCAATTACGTAATAGAAATGTACAAATTAAATATCAAAATATTCAAAGTCGTAAAGAAAGAGTCACAGACTTGCTTAGAACGAAATATAAGACAACGACGACGACAAAACTCAGGCCATGAGAAACACGAACACGTAAGTTGAGGAAGCGGAAACAGTAAACAAAGAAGAAATCATCAATTCCAATGACGTTCAATCATTTCTCTACAGACAGCAAACCTAACATCTGCTGCACAGGGTCAATCAATCAATTAATCAATCGATCAATCAATCAATCGATCAATCGATCAATCAATCAAACAGTGATCAATTCAAAAAAATAATGAATGAATGACTCAATCAATAAGTGAATGAATCAAACAATGAGTGATTCATTTCACTCATTCATTGATTCATTCATTGGTTGATTCATTCACTCAAACAATGAATGAATTAATCAATCAAACAATGAATGAATTAATCAATCAATGAATGAATGAATTAATCAATCAAACAATGAATGAATTAATCAATCAAACAATGAATGAATTAATCAATCAATGAATGAATGAATTAATCAATCAAACAATGAATGAATTAATCAATCAAACAATGAATGAATTAATCAATCAAACAATGAATGAATTAATCAATCAAACAATGAATGAATTAATCAATCAAACAATGAATGAATTAATCAATCAAACAATGAATGAATTAATCAATCAAACAATGAATTAATTAATCAATCAAACAATGAATTAATTAATTAATCAATCAAACAATGAATCAATCAATCAATCAAACTATGAATTAATCAATTAATCAAACTATGAATCATTCATTCATTATTCGATTCATTCACTCACTCAATCAATCAATCAATCAATAAAAGAAGAAATGAAAGAAACAATCAAACAATGATTGAATCAATCAATCATACAATGAATGAATAAATCAATCAATCAATTGTCGTCCTTGTTGTTTTCACAGTCACAACATCCACAGTGCAACATAGAAGCTTCACAGCGATCGCTTCAACTTTCCACAAAAACAAATTGACCAACATCTTTTGACACAAGCTACTTCCTCTTCCTTTACCTCTAATCTTTAAGCACTTGCTCGATCCATGTTTTCTATCACTAGCTTAGAAGATCATCTGAGGAATCTCACCTCGAGGAGTGTTATATAAATTACTGATCACATTTACAGCAACCATAGCATTGTACGTTTTCTTATCAATACCCATTAAAATGTGAGATTTTCAAAACTGGCATTCTTGCTGCCTGAAGCATTGCCATTTCAAATGGGGCGACTTTAACCATCACTAGATGTTTCAATTGAGAGCCGAAATGTTCCTCAATATGAGTATATGTCAGTTTAGGTAATCAGCAACACTAAAACTTATCATAGTTTTACCATTGGCTACTCTGTACAACAGAGATGCCACCCTTGTAGTTTTTGCTCTAACAACCCACTCTGAAACAGTCTTAAATGATGACAGCATACCAACAGTGGGTGATGCAACCTTTGACAACCCAACTACTAAGAGAACTTGACACACCTTCCCCACATGACACAATCTCGGTATCTTATAGTCACATATCATTCACATACTGATCCACCAAGACGAAGCTTAGGGTCCATCCATATTCCATATATTACATACGCAAAAATCGCATTTTACACATCTCTCTCCTGTTGCAACTCGAACATTTAGCGGAACCCCCCCTCTATGTGTACGTACAAATAAGCTCTCCTCACGTTTTCAAAAGCTAAAGTCATCTATAAGACATTTATTTTACCGTTGGCGACTATTTATTTTTTTTAAACGTCACATTTACTAGCTAAAAATTTGTTAATTGCCATGGTTTACTTTTTAGATCAGAACATAATTTAATTATAATGTAATCAAAAGCCACAGGACGACTATAGGATAATACAGAGTTGTAATTAGGCTAAATGCCACATTCAGACATATATTTTGCGCACGTACATTTTTTCGACAATGCCTTTGAGATGTTTCTACAAGTAGCTGCGTAAACGTATATGTACATACAATACATGCATACACACCTATACACTCATGCATATGTACATTCTTGTGACTACTACACAACAATCGGTAATTAATAATATTAGCCCAGAGGTTTTCCTATGTCAAATGTGAAAATTACGGTACACAGAACAGAGCGCAAGAGGCTAGAATCATCTTCACAGAGAATTATGCAATTCAAACTGAACTCCACAATGGAAAGAAAACCAGATGTTTGACTTCTTCACAAGTTACACACTTCGACCAGCAAAACAAGAAACTTCTAGCCATACATTTTGATTTACAACTATTTATTTTAGGACGAAATCTTAAGAAAATCTGACTCGGATAATAAAATCTCAGCAGTAAAGAATTGTCTGCCAAATTACCGCTTTACCGTGCATTTATACAAACTCTAAAACAAACACAGAACAAAACACCAGAAAGGTGACTAGATTATAATCGTTCTCAGCCCTTCAACTCCGCATGCAAAATCGTATTACTTTTCAAATCATATCACATATCTGTCAAAACCTCATGCGTAACATCCTGTGTTTCGTGCGTAAAACAGAATTCGCTGCTAATTGCTTGGTCGTTCTTTGGTGTTGAAACTTAGTGACAAAGCAGAGAGCATTTTATATGTCGCTGAATGCAAGGTCCTTTTTCTGCGCGGTGAATGAGATTACGTTGAATGCGTGTGATCAGCGCGGCGCACGTCTTTTGATGGTGCAAGATACTACATGGAAATATGTCAACCACAAACACAACAGAAACACTTTGAAAATAGAATGTTTTTCGCACGACATCTCATTTGTTTTATCGCGATAAATGATCAGCTACGGTGAAGAACAACAAATTCTATGAATACGTGTTGTAAATCTATGGTTCCATCGTCCATCGTTCTATGCTCTGTCTTTCATCGTCTAAATGCGCACCGATTGTTTCCTTCTGGACAGCTTTGATCTATGTTTTCAACAAAAACAACAAGTAATATTCGTTCATTGTTCAATACATATTTATCTATTTATTTATTTCTCGCATTTGCTATAGCACCCATTCAAGCTCTCTACTCAATGGTGCTGACATTGTAACGAAGTTTCATGCCGAAGCGCACGAGCAATTGCAGGTGAAAGACTTGCTCAAGGTACTTACGCAGCAGCTTGATGTGGATTCGAACCTGGAACCCTTCAGCTCCAAGGCACCAAACCCACCACTACTGAATTTTAATGCACAACTTCAAGGCTGCTCCCAGATAAAGAGGTGCTTTATAATCCCATAAATATACTGGAAAAGAATAGATAGTGCACAATAAGGCTATAGAAAATAATTTGTACAAAATGAATAAGAAAACAGCGTCTACGTACCTTATCTGGCCAGCCAGGAGTGGGTTGATCGCATACAACCAATCATGAAACTCCTTATCGTCAAGCGTCTGAATCAGGAATCCACGATGTTTTGTCAGAACGGAAAAAGTGTTCCTAGTCTGAAAGGCAAACGACTCAAATGCAGTTAAAACAGAACGACAGACAAACCTAAAAATCATGAAAATTTTCTTAAAATACAGCAGAAGAATTCACACAAAACACAGTAATCCAAACTTCTGTAAAAGAATCCTACATCCACTACGCTAACATGATAGACATGATATCCGTAGACGTTCAATATATACACAACACACATAATCTATGATGCCAAATAAAACTTAAACGAGACATCTAAAGACGAAGCAAAGTACTTCCAGACTTTTGATCTTTTCACCATAATCATGACTTGAGAGTAAGTCTCACCTTAATTATGACTTGAGAGTAAGTCTCACCTTAATCATGACTTGATCTTTCGTCAAAGCAAGTCTCACCTTAATCATGACTTGCGAGTAAGTCTCACCTTAATCATGACTTGCGAGTAAGTCTCACCTTAATCATGACTTGCGAGTAAGTCTCACCTTAATCATGACTTGAGATTAAGTCTCACCTTAATCATGACTTGCAAGTAAGTCTCACCTTAATCACGACTTGCGAGTAAGTCTCACCTTAATCATGACTTGCGAGTCTTCACTGAACTCAACTTGTGAAGTCGCGAGATTGATGAGACCTCTCTCGACTAGATCCTTGTCACTGTGGTAGAGATAAACATACGGACGACGGACAACCTACGCAACGAAACAACAGCGTACATTCACGCATCAGTGCAACCAGAGGCGCTCAAAGTAATTCTCTACCAGGATAACAGTCAAACCATCCTCCACATGTCTGGGTTGTTCCCTGCATCCTCTCGCTCTGTGGGGCGCGGTGGTGTAGTGGTGGCGTCGTTGCCTTGGAGCCGGAAGGTTCGAGATTCGAATCAACCTCGCCTCGCCTTGAGCAAGTCCTTCACTCACAATTGCTCAGCGCTTCGACGTGAAACTCAGATGCAGTGTCTGCTCTGCATTCGGGAGCGCCTCTGAGTAGCAAGAGCTTGAAGAGGCATTATAACAAGTGCACATACAAACAAAGCTCTCTCAAGATGTTTCCTTTTCTCCAGGGCTTCTGTGCCAAAAGCGTCTCTGAATAGTCAATGCTGCAGGAAGCTCTTTATGAATTTTCAGATATGCTATGATACAATAACAAATGAATTGCATTACAATACATTAAGTAATCAACTTACCACCCAACGCTTGAACCATCCATTCGTCTTGTCCTCCAGAAAGTTCAGATACCCCTTGCGCGACACCACCGGACTCACTCGAATCTCCTCCACAGACGGAACAAACTGACCATCCTCATCCGGAAATTCCTTCTTCATCGCAGTTGGCATCACCTTCTTTCCAGCGCCACCACCGTCCACGGTTGCGGCATTCAGGTTGTCAGATGATGCAGACTTCTTTGGCTCGGCGCTCGATTGTCTAGAAATGAACAATACAATAGAACAAAGAATATATATCAGCTCCATTGTCCATACATAATTTATATGTCATATATACACTTTGCAGGTTTTACCCACTGTATCTGGATTTTGTTGTTTTTTTACAAAGTTTTCAATGGTGTCGAACAGGGGCTATCTAACTGCCCACTTTGTAAGCAAAGTTCTATTTCAATTGCTAAATTCCTACGTTTGCCAAAAACCCAAACTGCAACTACTACTACAGTTGCTAAAGTATGCAGATCTATACCAAAGTAAGCTTGTACCTGTCAATATTTAAAGTATAACACCAGCAAAGTAGATGATACCAAAGTTTATCTGCTAAAGTGAGATAGCTACAAAAGTGGAGAATCCGTGTATAGGTTTGTAGCTTATCTGCTGTTAGAAATATAATAGCTACCAAATTATACATGAAAAATGCAGCCACAATTAAAAGAAATGTGTAAAATGGTAAAAGATCATTTAATCAGCTGAAAAAGTTGTTTTAACCATTTTGCAATGAGAAGGATTTGTTTTCAAGATTCAACAAAATTTTGCGATGCCACATGTGAAAAAAGAAAAACACAATCGGTTTGGAGTTAATTAATCATACTACCATGATCAGAAAACAATTCCGAAAATAATGACGCAAATTGTGCCATACGACGGGAATGCTATATGGTTCTTTTAGTGAAGTTTTCATGCTGTATTTGGACGATGAGATTTGTGGTAAAACTCTTTCAGAGTTGAGTTCCAATTACCTTGGATAAGATACGTCCGAGAAATGCACCGGCAGTACAAAGACAAGGAGCGAAGCTACTGGGAGACCAAGATTATTCAGCACTCCGGGGAACCCAGAAAACTCTGGTCTGCATTTAATGACATCTTGGGTCGCTCACGTTCAGAGCGCAGCCCGACAATATCGCATTTCTCGGCCGACGCATTTTTAGAGGCCTACACGGCCAAAGTGCGCTCAGTTCGAGAAGCCACGGCTGGCTGTCCACCACCGACGTTTTCGCCTACGAACTGTGATCTCTCCTTCTTAACACCCGTCACCAGTGAAGAGTTGCGTCGGTTGATACTAACGTCGGCACCGAAGACTTGTAAGCTGGATCCACTACCATCGTTTCTCCTCCAAGAGAGCATCGACACGCTTCTGCCATTTCTCACAGTTCTGTGCAATCGCTCTCTTCAAGAAGGAGTTCTTCTTGTGACCCAGAAGAGGTCCATTCTCGTTCCGGTGATCAAGGCAAATGGTCTTGATAATGCTGAGCCTAACAATTTCAGGCCAATAGCAAATGTTTCATTTATGTCAAAAATAATTGAGAAGATTGTTGCTACACAGCTTATGAACTATCTGGAAAAAAATAGCCTTCTCCCAATTTTCCAATCAGGTTTTCGCAAGGGCCATTCCACAGAAACTCTACTTGTCCGCCTTCTATCTGACATCTACGGTGCTATCGATAGATCCCAGATTACTCTCCTCTCACTGTTTGATGTAAGCTCTGCATTTGACACTGTAGATCATGACATCCTCTTGCAGCGCTTATCGATTTCTTTCGGCCTCTCTGGTAACGCACTTGATTGGCTTGCTTCGTTTTTACAGGACCGCTCCTTCATGGTAGCTTATGGATCCACTAAGTCCTCATGGGTCCCTGCTCCAATAGGTTTGCCTCAAGGTTCCGTTCTTGGACCCCTCCTTTACATAATTTACACTGCCGATCTGGGCTCCCTGCTGACAGCTATGGATGTCCACAGCCAATCTTATGCTGACGACCTGCAAGCTTATGTCCACTGTCTGGCGGTTCATGCTGACACAGCGGTTGGAACAATAAGCCAGACTATAGTAACCCTTCAGTCCTGGATGTCCTCAAACCGCCTGCGCCTTAACCCTAATAAGACTCAGCTTATCTGGCTTGGAACGCCCCAGCAGCTTTCCAAAATTGATTTAGCTTCCCTATCCTTGAAATATCCACATTTCACTTTTTCCACTTCTGTCCGGAATTTGGGAGTCATCCTTGACCAGGAACTCACATTTACGCGGCACATTAACCTTCTGTGTCGCAGCTGTTACTACCAGCTTCGGCAGCTCAAGGTCATTTCCCGCTCTTTGACTCCTAGCGCAGCCTCAACACTTGTTCATGCATTTGTAGTTTCGCGCTTGGACTACTGCAGTTCCATATACGGTGGACTTCCAGCCTCTCGGGTGGGGCCTCTAAATAGGGTCCTGCGCACTGCTGCCCGCCTCATAGGCCGCATTCCCAAATTTGGCCGAGTCTCCGAGTACATGCGGGTTGTACTCCACTGGCTCCCTTACCCACAGCGCATTACGTACAGAATTTCCGTATTGGTCCGGCGCTGCTTTGAGGGTTTGGCTCCTTTATACTTGCAGGAGCTCTGTTGCTCGACCACGCACGTTCAACGCCGCTGCTCTCTCCGCTCAGCTGCGCAAGCGGAACTTATTGTTCCACGCTCTCGGACTGCAATGAGGCAGCGCCGTGCTTTCTCCGTGGCTGGCCCTGCGACCTGGAATGAGCTCCCTGTTATCCTTCGTCAAATACCTATTAGCCTTTCTACTTCTACTTCATTTCTTTCTCTTCTCAAAACTGTCTTATTCGACCGGGGTTGGACTGGGAGCGCTCCTGAGTAGTAACCTTGAAGGAGCGCTATATCAAATTCTCAGTAAATAAATAAATAAAATACCTTACATTTTCATATAAACTTTCCCTTTGAAATAGAGAAGCAACATAATACTCTCACTGAATAACATAATGCATCATTATTTACAGAATTATTTCTGATCACGCTGGCATGAATAACTCCAGTTCTGAACATGTAGCAATATGAAAATGAAAAAAATACTTGCAATTTTTAATTTTTACGAACAATCATGCTAAATTGATAGATAGAGGTGTCTAGCAAATGTAAGAGAAAATCCAATTTTGCTATGTTGAAGGGCGACCACATTTAAAAGTCTATGTCTCAGTAATTATATCCCATGTGGCGGTCCCTTTTCATATGTGGCATCACAATAATCTAAAGCATTTCTAACAATGATTTTGAATTCACATTACATCAATCAATTGAGGAGTCAAGCAGTGTCACAATAACAGTGACAAATAAAAAGTGGAGAATCTGTGTTACACTACAAAAGTCTAACATAAAATTTTAAATAAACAACCACTACAATTGCTGCAAAAACACTGTGCTACTTCTTCAAAACTATACATAATAAAATAACATCTACTGCTACCAAACACTACATTTAGTATTCAATACTATTTCACTAAAGTACGAATAAAAAAGTCTGTATACATTAAGTATAATGGAACAAGTATTTTAACAACTAAAAATAACAATTCCATTTATTAATTAATTCCAGTATCATTACATTACAGCCACTGTGCTATCACAATCATAAAAAACCTTGAATATGAGAGCATAATATTGGTCACACGTAACAGAAATAGAACACCAATGATGAGAAGATACACGTGGGTTTCTACATATACAACTATGATACTACTACAAACATAAGTGGGATTCTAAGACGCTTATGCAACAAACTATGGTACTCTACTGAATATTGTGAGATAAGAACTACAGATGATCATAAAATTCTAGACATTTACGTGAATCTAAAAAACAATTAAGGATTCCAGACATTAAGAAGATTCAAAAGTCATTGTGAGATTATCCAGATCATAAAATAAAAATTACTGCACACAATTCTAAAGACATACACACACACACACATATATTAGGCATCATTTAGAAATTGAATTTAGAGAGGGTATCTTCAAAGTCCTGCTTTCAAAATGAAAAAAGCTTGAATGTTAATGATGTCTAGTCTACATCAGACAAAGCTGCTGCAATTTTAGAACACATGTAGGTGAAATGACATGCAGGAGAAAGAGGCTTTGAACAAGCGGGTCAATAATGTTCGCTGGAAATTAACAGCAGATATATTTGGAAAAGTTGCTCGTAAAAAAATACGATCGATTCGGCTCCAACTTCTTGCCTCTGAAGAATTTTAACCTCAGCTTTGGCAAGCAGATACAGTAAATATAATTATTGTAAGTCCTTGAGTTGCTGAATGAGCACTGTGATCACAAAGCCTATGAGCAAGACAATTTCTTTTCCAGTGGCTCCAACTTCCCGTGAAACAAAATTTAAACTCTGCATGCTGACAGTTCAACCAGGCAACATAAACACATCGCTGTGCCAAAAAAGTCAGAAGCAGAGTAGTCCTCTGAATCCTGACCCTGATGAAGCCGTACGTAAGAAGTGCTTGAAACCTTGTTTCGCTCAGTATGTGCATGAAAAAGTGAATATATCACAACTCTGTGTGGCTACATTAAGAGCAGCACATCCACCATGCTCAGTGTTCAAATAGACTAAAAAAATTGGGAGTGACCAAATTCAGCCTGCATGCTGCATTTACTGCCTGTGCTGATAATGAAACCCATTCTTTGCCTTAATGAAACCAAATAAACCTCTGCCATAAGTGAAACAACTACAGTTACACTCTTTCCTTATCTTAATCAAACCAGATGAATTCTTTATCTTAGTCGAACCATGCCCAGCTTTGCCTTGATCAAACCCAGGTCAAAGTTCTATTAATTTTGTCTCAACCAAACTATTTCTAATATTTATCCAACTGGACCTATTCTTTACCATAAACTGAACTCAACATATCCAATCTAAAAAATTTGCTTTAATGATTATTCACTACATACTTTATTCAAAAGATTCTCTTAGGAATTTGAAGAATGTCCAATTGTTTCCCAAGTTTTAAATTTGCTATAACCTCACATAAACTACACATATAGTTAGGATGTTGAATGTCACTGGTTGCAAGATGACAAAAAGAAAACACATAGCCATAAGAAACATTGAACACACATGCAACTGCAAAGCATTGAAGAAAGTGCTTTACAAGAGTTAAAAAAATTGTCTGATATGGATTCCTGCTTTCCCACAGAAGTCAAGGTCAAACGAAAGTTAAACAAAAGAAGTGACCAGAAATAGCTGAGGAACTTATGATAAAATCAAAGAAAACTGCCATGTTGATTTATCAGGAACATTTATCATGTTTCCCTTGTAAATGCGAACTTGTGATTTTTAACTTTTTTAGACCCTTCAAAAGCTCAATTTCTGAGGATATATCTAGCTCAAAACAACTCACTAAAAAATCGGGTGGGTACAATGATTAAATAAAATAAACATTATTTTGGTACCATGTTTTAGTATAGAACAAATTGGGTGGGTAAAATGTCTAAGTACAGTCGAAATTGGGTGTGCAATGTGCAATTGTGCATACTGTTTAACTAAAGCAAAAATATGTGGGGCACAAGCAAAAATTGGGTGTGTACAATGTTTACATAAAGCAAGAAATTGGGTGGGTATGTTCAATGATATGCCAAGTAACATAATTATGGCGAGTACAATGCTTAAGTCTAGTAAAAATTGGCTGGGTACGAAGTTTTGTGTTTTAGTTGGTTATAATTTAAATTTCAACTCTTACTCTCTAAATGATGCCCACAAGTGACAGCACTCCACACAAACAAAACAGAACTACTGCTACAGGTCTTCACAGGAGCATAACGAAAACTCATCAATATCAATAAATGCGAGGAGGCAGGACCCCCATAATTATGTCGTGCCACTGTGCTCACCTAGCCCCAGTACGCATGCACGGGCTGTGGACATCGGGTGCAGAACAGCTCCTCGGTATCTGACAGGGAACCAATAGCAGCGCGCCAATGGGGTGTTTAATTTTGGCCGGCTGGTGTTGTCTACAAGTTTAAAGGAAATTATGATAACATACAGTAATTAATGCGAAACAAAAGTGGACCCAGTGATTATTACTACCGATCGCCTAGCTCAGTGGTTCCCAACCCGTGGCCCACGGGCAAAAGTAGCCTGCCAGGCCTACAAAAATTGCCCTCAACCTATCATAGAATTAAGAAAAACATAAGCAAAAATTTACAATTAGGACAGAATAAAATACATCATTATTTCCCATTATAAATTATTTTATTTGGATGTTTATAAATAACATCAAGCAATCTAATTTGATTAAATTTTAATAATTTTATATGGTCTTAATAAATCAATAGTCAAATAAAGTATAAAATAAACAATTAGATTTAAAATAAAATTTTGACCTTGTGGCCCCTCATGTTCTCCAACTAAGAAAAATTGGCCCTAAACTCAAACAGGTTGGGAACCACTGGACTAGCTGAACAGCAACATCATATAAATACACTGCAATTATTATTTTACAAACGGGAGAAAAGAGACAGGCACCATGTTTTAAAAAAAGTCTGTGCTATAATGACCTGACAGTGCGAACTTGTCATCCAATTGACCAGTTGGGTTATATCAGACTTTGAGTTGCGATCAAGCATGGTAAATAAAGGCTGTGTTATAATAACTCCAAATTAAATTAAATTGACCAAGATTGACTAAAGTAAATCTCCATCTATGGAGGAAAGTTTGAAGAAGACCTATGGAGAGTTTTAAAGTAAATGGTCAGAAAACGTCTGTTAAAAAACTGTTTTTAAGATAGTAAGTAAACATAAGATTGCTGGCCGTTGTTAATGCAATAATCAAATTGAAAACATTAATTCGTAAATGATGAAAAACAGAAATTTACTTGGATAGATAAAACACAGATGTTCACTGGCAACATTAACTGACTTAACAGAGCAAAAAAACTTAGCTTGGCTAAAGAAAAATCAGTCACCTGCAACAGTAGTGGCTGGTACCGCACACCACCAAATATGTGAGCAACATATCAGCAACTCACCTCCCATAAAAATGACTTAAATTCACCAGCAGCCGTCTAAATGTGAATTTTATGGCATTTTGCACATTTAACACTACATAATTCGTAGTATAAATAATCGTCTATAAGACAAAAAGTGTTCTGCAGCTTTACTCTGCATGCTTATTTAAATACACAGCCATATTGGTCATTAAATTGTTAGATAAGGCCAAGAAGCTGGAGCCACATGAAAAGAAATGTGAATTTGATAAAGACTTAAACAAGCTCATGCAATCACACGCTCGCAGAAAATGGTTGAAAAGTAGGCCAACTGTGTGTCAGCATGCAGCCCATACCAACAGAATAAAGAACATCCCGCTAAATGGGGCAAGAAAGTGGTGAATATTTCATACAAATGATGAATATTCAAAAGGAATGAATATTCATGAAATAAATGAAATAATGAATATTCATGACAAAATGAAAACTTGAAAAAGAACTCGGCATTTTCTGAATGCTCATCAAACGAAATATTAATGAGCCAAACCGCAGTATTAATTAGTCTACAATATGGAAATTTCCACGAAGAAAATGACACAAAGAATCCATTTCAGAACACATGGAACATATGAATATTTACTTACCTACTTCGCTGACTTCACAAATTACAAATCATAACTCCACAGGCACATCGTTAAATATCCCAATTGATTCCAAACATCTCTAAATATCGGTCAAATAACTATGACTGGAAATTATTATAAATAATTTAAAGTAAGCTTACACAATGTTATAAATTTAAACACATTAATGAATATTAAAGAACCTGTCCAAGTTCTTTGTCAAGTTGCTGGCTTCTGATCCTGCATCTAAACTCTCCGTCATGACATCTACATCTTGCGCTGGCGTCATCGTCAGCTCAATATCGATCAGACTTGTCTCCATTTCCTACAAACATTTTAACACCATATTCAAACCATGGTTCCTCATAATATATTCACTTTAACACTAACCATGGTTCTACACATTCATAATTCATTCAAAACTGTAACTGTGTTGACTACAGAGTTTGTAGCGGGGTACACGTGTGCTGAATAAGTAGCTGGGTATTGATACGGCACACCTTAATCATTTAACGACAATAGTATTTTATTTTTATTTCTTGCATTTGCTATAAGTGCTATAGCATCTCTACAAGCTTTCTACTCAGAGGCGCTCCCGACTACAGCGTGGACACTGCATCGGAGTTTCACGGTAAAGCGCACGGCTTGACATGGATTCGAATGATTTCAATAAAGATTTGATTGATTGACTGATAGATTAAAAGACTATATTTAATAATTTGTCGATGCATCAAATGCGTAATTACCGTCAATGACAATTTGCTCTGGGATCAATAAACAAACGGCGCATCTGCGTAGTGATCTTGAAGAGGTGCTATATAAATTCTGACCGATTGATTGATTGAATTGATTGATTTATGGATTGATTGATTGGATTGATTGAATAGATTGATTGAATTGATGGATTGAATTGATTGATATGATGGATTGATTGACATGATGGATTGATTGAATTGATTGATTGAATTGAATGATTGAATGGATGGATTGATTGAATTGATTGATTGAATCAACTAACAGGTGGTGGATTGATTGATTGAATGATTGAATTGATAGAATGATTGAATCAATCAATTAATCAATTGATTGATTGAATTGATTGATTGAATCGACTAACGGGTGGTGGATTGATTGCAGCAGAAGGACGACTGCGACTGCGCAGCATGAGTGCGAGACATTTCGACATGAGTTCCATCTCTGGATCATGTTTCCTCTCCTGACTCTCCGCCTCTTCTTCAATCTTCTTCTTCATGATGTCACCGCCACTGTTATCATCGTTCTCTTTATTCGACATTTCCTTCTCTTTGTTCTGTGCCTGCTTGAACTTGTTCGACGTTTCTTTGTTCAGTTTGCTCAACTCGAGCGACGGATCCTGCTCGAGAAGCTTCTCTCTCAGCAAAAGAACGTGACGCGATTTCTCCACCTGAATCAAATTTCAATCGGAAACTCTAAATTTTAAAGCGTTACGTAAAATCCAAGCATAGGTACAGTTCGCTCGGGAGTGCTATGGCAAATCAGAAGGGTTGTCTGGTCTTTTGAAAATGCAGCATTATAAGTCAGAAACACAATGCTGCATGCACAGCTTAAAATGAGCCAGCAAACACTTCAGTGTAAAGTTCTGTTAAAGCCACTGTAAAGTGCAAGCACAAAAACTAATAAGATTTCCAAAAAGCTGCAAATACTTCAAATTGTACTTGATAAAATACAATACGACTGTATTTTTATATTGCCCTCCTTTCAATGAACGTTTTGTTTGAATAATGTGCCATTGTACAACTTTATTTCGTCAATGTATGCATAGTTCTTGTAAAGGACGAGCATTGGCATCATGCCAATAAAGAATACTTCCTTATTCACTTACTTTAATAACAATAATGATACTGTAGCACTGCAGAATTCTCCTGAGTGCAAGACAATGGGAGAATGGAAGACAATGACCAAGCCAATGTAAACAATGTCAATCCAAGTTCTATGACATATTGAGTGAGGTTGAATGTCTTTACTCACGAGTTCAAGACGAGTGAGTTTCTCGAGTTCCCACTGATGCTCAAGGATGAGAGAGTCACCCCTTGGACGCCAACCCTGTTCCGAAATTCACAGAAAGATTAGACATTTAACAATTCACCACTGCTATAATCAACAAAAATAATCTTTCTCACGTGAATCTGCAGATGCATGTATTGTATACGTAGTAGTAACACCACAAGTTCATTTTGATAGGGATATTTATCTTATTTAAACGTCATGTAAACCAATTATTGGTCGTAATAAAGAATATACTTACTCACTATCAACTCAAATGTCACAAGTTACAGAGTAAATAGATTTTCAACTCAGATGACATAGATGACATTATTGAAAGAGATAACAAAGATGACATTTCAACAGAGATAAGAAAAAGAAATTTTTCACAGAAATGACAGATATGACATTTTCAATGAAGATGAAAAAGATGATATTTTCAATAGAGATAAGAAAAAGACATTTTCAATACAGATGACGTATATGACATTCTCAACAAAAAAGAAAAAGATGATATTTTCAATAGAGATGACATTATTAACAGAGATAACAAAGATGACATTTCAACAGAGATATGAAAAGACATTTTCAGCAGAGATGGCAGATATGACATTTTCAACAAAGGAGAAAAAGATGATATTTTAATAGAGATGACAAAGATGACATTTTTAATAGAGATGACATTTTCAACGAAAAAGAAAAGATGATATTTTCAATGGAGATGACAAAGATGACATTTTCAATAGAGATGATAAAGATGACATTTTCATTAGAGATGACATTTTCAACAATGATAAGAAATACGAAATTTTCAACAACTGCAACTTATCCTAAACATTTGATATTTCTTACCTGCAGATTCTCTTCCCCTCGAACGTACGTCGATGAAGTATCAAGAACCTTGCGTTGACATCTCTGTGACCCTGTGTCTGACCTCTGTTTCAACGTCAACTCATAGATTCCAGTCACCTTGCTACAGTCGTGCGGTCGATTGAATCCCGCGCCAAAGAGACTCTTCAGGGACCTGAATGGACAGAAAGAAACACACAGAACATCAGAATTAGTCTCAAAGATAAGATCTTATTGAAAGACTTCGGTTTTCACTATCAGGTCTAGATGCAGGACTCATCCATTTCTAGTCTCACACTCCATGCTTGCACTACATCTTACCTGAGCAATCTCTGTCCGACGTTGAATCGCATAAAACACCTTGCTCAGCTATGAAAGGGCAACTCCTTAATACATGGGCTTGCTTAGGTACCAGGCAACGCCAAGTTTTCTCAGTTGTAGGGCCATCCATCTGAAATAACCTCCCTTCAAAGTGGCATTTAGTACAGCTGAGCAGGTTTCTTGAAGGGGCATAGAGGCAAGGGTCCATTGAATGAATTAATACATTTTAACGTGCCCATCGATTGAAGCTGTACTTCTAGTTTACCTCACCCATCAGACCTCTAATGGTCGTCGTAATTTTGTACAATTATCTCATCTAAAGCACCCATTGCTAAATACAATAAAATATTCTTTGCTGATTGACCAACTGCAAACCACATTTTATCTTAAACAAACATTTTAAAATTAAACTAATTCTTGCACCAGATGTTACACAAGTTGTCCAAGGAGTTAAGAAAGTATTCATAATAATTTCTGGGCTTGTCTTATATAAGCAGACTGAGTTGAGTGACAGGGTGGTTTGATTATATTTATGTCTGGCCTCATAATTGGTTCAGAAGAGAGCAAATCTCCTTGCCTCGCAGCTGTGAGACGAGTGTCACGTGAGTAGATGATCATGCACAGGTCTTTCGTGATGCAAACCGGCTGTGAACAATCATCAACCTAAAAAACATAACAGCGAAAGCACTGTTTATTCATCCATTCATCGTAAAGATTTATATAGCTCCCCTTGAAGATTACTGCTCGGGAGCGCTCTCAATCCAACCGTGGCTGGAAAGGAAGCTTTGAGGCTGTGATAAAACACATCTGAGCAAACCTTGGGCATAAGGATAGTGGGAGCCCCTTCCATACCATGGAGCCAATAACAGAGAAAGCATGGTGCTTTATTGGAGCAGCTCATGCTCCGGGATGGGATGAGGAGTTCATCATGATTGGAGGCACACACTAGCTGCTATGCACAATTCTGGTCATTTCAGTTTTGTAGATAAGGTAGCATAACTCTCATTTACAATACTGCTCTACGAAAACAGTAGTTACAGATACGTGCCACTGAGTCGCAAGTATTGTTTCACTTAACTGCAAAGGCAAATATTGCACTTTACAGGTGACAAAGTAACGGAACAAGGTAACAGTCAGCATTGCACAGCTAGATCAAGAAGAAAACACAACAGCCAACCATAAAAGGTTGCAACTCCATGACAAAAAAATATGATTTAAAAATATTGTTTTTCTAAATTATCCTAGCAACAGTTGCAACAATTTTCCAAATTAAACCACACAAGTTACATATCACAACTAACACTCAACGTAACTAAAGCACATCCCCTTGCCACAGAACATCTAAAAAAATGTCTCAAAAAAATTATTAAGTACTGAAAAATTCCGTCAAGGACAGAAATCATAATACATTACTGACCTCCAAGTATGCAGAGATAGTCATGAAAATCTTTTCTCCGTATGAGGTGACACGATTTAGCAGTGGTGAATTGTGCAGTGAACTATCCCAGGCTGCCTCACAACGGAAAAATACCCTGTTTGAAAAACAACACAAGAAAAATATTCAAAAAGTACAACACCTGAAACAAGTGAAAGCTTCGTGCATTAGTAATTAGGTCATTGCAACAAAACTCAGTTATAAGCTACACACCTGTATGCTGTTCCAATAATAAAATCAAGATGCATGCCAAAAAAAATAAGTCAGGGCTATTTTTGAGGAATTTTTAGAACTGCACAACTCCTTCTTTCCTTTCATATCCTCCATGGTAAATTACTTTCAATCGGAGGACAATGACTATTTTTTGATAGTTTTAACTGTATAGAAGTGCTTCTACAACTGCATAAATTCATTTAGAACTGCACATTTTGTGTATAGCTGCACGTTAAAAAAAGCCCTGAAAGGAGCACATGACAATACGACACTTCCTACATTGTTCTCATTTCCTCCCAACTGTTGAAGGCTGCTTTTTCACTAGTCACTCCTGGGTCGGGAACGCTTCTAAGTACGCATCTTGTAAGGCCACTATATAAATTCGGATTTCATCACGATTGATTGATTGATTGAATGACTTAGTTAGACTGATAGGAGACCGACCTGTCATCTCCCGTCTGCTGAATGTAATGTGCTGGGAGGAGATTCAACGACAGGACAGTGTGCTCCACATCTGGTTCCTTCCACTCAGATGTGTTGCGGATGCGCCCGACAACCATCTCACGGATGTCTTGCCAGATGAGGTCCGGTCCGTTTTCGTGGACGATCGTCATGGCGATGCGGCGCTGGATGCCCTGGTGCAACAGGAACGTACCTGTGCCAGGTAGGTCGTCACTGTGATCGACATTCGCCAACATGTATCTAAACAAAAATGACATATATCTGACTGATGGTAGTAGAAATGTAAATATACTCATAAATCTTTGAGAATTTCTCAGCATCTACACCTTCTTTAGAGAGAAAAGCTTATTCATCGGTATTATATCAAATCTAGTTGGCATTAGCGATGTTCGTTTCCCTGCCAGGTCAAAATGTGGGGAAGTCAAGACAAGGAGACAGCATGGTGCTACGGTGATGATGGTGGTTGCATGGTGAAGCCCAAGTAGAAAAGGGATAGGATGGCTTGAAGAGTGAAGAGTCCTGTTTTTCGTCGTGAGTGAATCCAAGAGGAGAGGAAATGCACAACATAAATGTTGAGGAAATCGAAATCAAACATTTAAGCAAGCTTACATCCAAAATAGATTAACGCTTTAATTATGAGTGTGTAATACCATACATTAAAAGTAATCCCTCTTGTCATTAAAGGGTTAATAAAATCAGGCAAAGGAATCAGCATAATTCGTATAACTGAAGACTTAACACATGATTCCGTCATCTTACACTCATCTAGCACACAATTAGCGCCGGATTATGTAAACCTAAACCTGAGGAGTTATCAAATGATCAAGTAATTTTGAACTTACTCTCCGTTCGGTGCCAGTTCTTGTATTTCAAACCCAACGAGGAGATCATACTTGGCATGGATGTGACTAGTGCTACAACAAAAAACCCAGCACGCATCTTCACCAAAAATCTACAGCAGTATAAACTCAACATCAAATTTTTTCAATTCTGTGAAGATCCAAATTAAAAGCATAAAATAATCGTGAGTCCTGGTGCATTTTGGTACGCAGCTGACACTGATCAACTAGAATCTTCAGGCTCAAGCCTTGCTGTATGTGGTAGCATTTAGAGTCTTGTGAATTACTGCAAGAGAAGGAACAGAGGCATTATAATATCGTGAACTTTCAAAAGAAACTAAATACATGAATGGCAGCAACTGGCTATGCTCACTGAAGTCCAAGGAATGGCTTGCTGTTCAATTCAGTTGTTCCAACCATATGCACTTTTCACAGCTAAATCTAGGGTGTGTCTACTGAAGTGTTCTTGCATGCCTTTACCCATTGCAGGTAGATATGAGAAAAGGTTTAAATTGTTTCCAAAAGAGTACCCAAGTGGTAAACCCAATTGAAATGACCTGGTTATCAGGTCAGTTCAACTAAATTTACCATCATAGTCATAGTTGTGGAGCGCGGTGGTGTAGTGGTGCGCGGTGGTGTAGTGGTGCGCGGTGGTGTAGTGGTACGCAGTGGTGTAGTGGTGGTGTCGTTGCCTTGGAGCCGGAAGGTTCAAGGTTCGAATCCACCTCACCACGGAAGGACCTTGGGCAAGTCCTTCACTCAGAATTGCTCAGCGCTTCGGCGTGAAACTCCGGTGCAGTGTCTGCTCTGCATTCGGAAGCGCCTCTGAGTAGAGAGAGCTTGAAGGGGCGCTATAACAAGTGCACATACAAACAAATAAATGTTTCCTAAAGAGTTCCATAAATAAGTTGCAAGTCTTAACCAAACGTAAGATGAAATTAGCAAAAAATACTTTCATTTGTCTCACAAAGATCACCATAACCACGAAACTTCACAGCAAACTGGAAATCTAATTAACTGAATGCCGAAGTGCTGCGACACTTTAAAAACACTACATCACTTAATAACGCGATTTATACATTTAATCAAATTCAACCATAACAAAACTCAATAAATCAATTTACGAATTTAATCAATCTTTGAAATGTGCTGCTTACGTTTGAAGTCTGGCAGACATTGGTAAAATAAGAGACTTGGACCTAAATAAACATTGATCGACATCAAATTGAAAAACATCTACACATCAAGAAGTAAATCAGATTCAAACGTTAGCAAGCAAATACACAAACATAATATATATAATTCAAAGTAAATGTATATTTCGAGATTGGGTAAATCAATATTATGAACGTATATTAGGCAAATTATCACACTGAAATTAAACAAGTAAATAATTAAAAATAATCGAATGTATTTCTAAAAATTTTGTGTCAGCCAACAGATACACGCATTCGCTTCAAAAATGTTAAATTTAAGTACAAGACATTGGCCTCAATCTGAAAACATAACTTGGTGACCTTTAAAGGAAGAGAATTTTTCTGCAAAATAAAACTTTATAATAAAACACTCAAAACAATGATGAAAGATAAATCAATGCAAGAACGCAAGTTAAACAAAAAGTGTAAAACATTTGAAGAAATAAAGGCAGATGGAATAACATGACAAAAACCGAGAATAACATAAAATCAAAGGCAATAATTTCAATCAACGATGCATGGCAAATAATTGCGCCTTCATATACCTCGGAGTCTTCAGTGGTCCAATCTTCGGCGATGGAACTGGCCTCGATATCGGCAGCGACTGAGGGAAGCTTCGGAATGGTGCCAACTGCTGGCTGCATTACATTGAAACGAAATCAATCATTAAATATATCAAAATCAATTCTTTGTCTTAAATAACCTGACCGAATTAAGCCAAGCCAATGTTTGTGTTAATCAAAATGCACCCATTCTTTACCACAAAATAAATTCTACATATCCATTCTAAGCTATTGCCTTGTATCTATAAATTTATTAAGCGTCTGTCACAGTGCACACCAATCAAAGGCGCTCCCAGTGCAAAATACCCAGAGGAAAGAAAGTAGTTTTGAGACAGCGAAAAGATGTGCCTACCTGAGTAAGTCTTTCGCTTGGTCATGAAGAGGATGTTGTTGGTAATGACCAAACACTTCAAACACGATTGGTTGCGTCTTTATGTAATCGACAAAAGACTTTGACACGTTTACCGTGAACTAAAACACATTTAAACTAATTAATTACCAATTAAGAAACAAACATATTTAAGAGCAGTATATCAAGAAAGATGATCAAAGCTACTACGTGTATAAGTTAGCTTTCTTGGCTCCCATTGTACAGCACTGGCTCAATCACAACAGTGCTGGTAATACTTGTTTTGCGCAATAAACAAATATTCGCTTCACTTCAAACCATGATATAATCTTGAAGGCAATGAAGGCAACAGCTTCAAAATTTATTTATTTAAATTTGGCTTTAGAGCATGATTTCATGAAATGGTAACTTCAATCATGAGGGAGGCACCAACGCATAAGCTATCAGCTGAGAGCAAACTAAAAGCAAGCCGTAAGACTGAAACATTATAAAGAACACCTATAAAATCTGCGTAAACTAAACTCTTTGGTCAACTGTTGTACGGAAGTCACAATAACAGTGTTTCCAGTGTTTGTGGTACAGGATACAGCTACAATATTGAACTTGAACAACTTCGTTCATTCACACTTATACAACGCAAGCTCAAATGCGGTTAAAATCTTAATGGTAATTTTTACTTTAGCTCCGAATAAAATCTGAACTTACGTTCTGAACGTGGTAGAACGCCAGAGGAGGACCCTTGCCCGTGTTCTTTATTGGTTCCGTAGAAAACGCCTCATCAAAACGATGCAGGAAACTAGAGAAATAAAATGTTGACACACTGAATGACCAGATAAGATCAGAATTATATAAACACAAACCAGGAACTTCAAGACAACTTGATTTTGATACAGAACCAAAGTTTAAGTTGGTCTCCCATACATAGCTACTGATTGGCAATCAGAAATTACCAACATTACCTCCCACCCTTCCTATCTGCCTCTCTCTCTCTCTCTCTCTCTGCCTCCATAAATTCCTTTCTGCCTTTCCTAAATCTTCCCTGCCTCATTCTCTGCCTCCCTGCGTTTCTCTCTGCCTCTTAACACCAGCACCACCATCAACATCATCATGGACATCGTCGTCATCATCATCATCATCAATTCATCATCCATTGAAACCTGATGAAGGCGGAATGCTCCATCAACTCACTTAAACTGGCAGAAGATGTCCGCATATTCGGGCGAGATTCCACACGCCTGGAGCACCGTAACACGGAATGTGAACTGGGACGCAATCTTGAGGTGTTCCGGCAGTTCCTCCTCCTGAATGTCGGTGAACAGATCCTCCTCAACCTTTTCCAATTCCTCTCGACTGTTGATTTCTGCAAACAGATCAACCAACTTATTTAATTAATTTCCTAGTCACTTATTCACTTCAAACGCTACAAGCATGCTGAACTATCAAGTTTAAAGCCAGTCACTATAAAGTGATGGAAGATCACATTCACACTGAAAGGCAAAAAATAAACAAGTAATTCAGTCAGTACTCAGATAATACTCAGTGGGCGCCGTTGATGGCTGCCAGTTTTGTCTTGTATTTGTTTTTATGTGTCGTTTTTTGTGCGCTTGTAAACCAGAGTGCGTTTTGCAGCTGGTACATTAAAGAATATACTTACTTACTAACTTATAGTCATTTATAGCATACATGGATCCATCTAGTCATTTCCAGCATACATCAAGTCATTTACGACATATGTTTATTCATTTATGACATTCACCTATCTAGTCATTTACAACCTACATCAAGTTAGTCATTTATGACATACATCTCTCTCTAGTCATATATGACATACATTACCGTATTTTCGCGAACATAACACGCACACGGGTATAACACGCACCCGAATATAGCACGCTACGTTTTGCGATTTCAGTAAAAATTGAATTATATAACACGCACCCGACTATAAGACGCACCCATTTCCGTGCGTCAAGCTAGAAATGAGTACTTGAACGTGTACGCTAGCGTTAATATGACTCGTGTGCATAGTCATAACTGGTATAATTAAATGCAATTTAAAATAATCCGTTTGATGAAAATCTTTTAAAAAAGAAAATGGAAGGTTAATGCTAAAATGAACGTTTCAATAAAGTTTACTATATAAATATAACGATTTACTGTAAGCACGAACTACCTTGTTTCCGATTCTTTGCTGGCACCGGTACGGTCTTCACAAGGTAAGGTATTTATCGTTTAAAGATTATAGCAGTGACGGAGTGAATAATTTGATACGAAGACTTTGACATCAGCCAGTTTTATCAAGCAAAGCGATCTTATTAAAAGTATTTTTTAGCGAATTTAAGTATGCACCCATTGTAGCATTTTTTCCACAATCCAAGTTATATTGAAGACAGAATTTATTTGAGCAACTTCACTTCCATATAGCCTTAAATAACGAGCGTGTAACCTACTATTGTGCGAACGGGTAATGACGATCCTATCATCCTATGCTAGTATTGGCGTTCTCTGTTGGTAATGACCAAACACTTCAAACACGATTGGTTGCGTCTTTATGTAATCGACAAAAGACTTTGACACGTTTACCGTTCACAATCTTATAACGACGGTTCTTGGCCAAGAAATGTAATATATTTTTGAAACTTATGTCTTTAGGCCAAAACTATATAATTAAGCGTATTTATAAGTGGAAGATTTATTTAAAGTGGGAACGTACGCGCGTTACATGGACGTACGCAAATTCGAATAATCCAAAATGGCGGCCCTTGCGGAGGAACAGATTCCCGTCTATACTCGCCATTTCCTTGAAGAATTAGCTTCAAATGATGCCAGTTTCGATAAATCTAGCGACTAATAATTGTTTGATATATTAATTTACGAAAATAAAGTGGGTTTAGGCAGGAAATTATTATTTTTACACCGGTTCACAGATGGCATTCACCGCATTCGCCGTTACTGCAGAGAAATTGGGATGAAACTATTTGCTAACTGGCAAGTCATTCTGGTAAAATTGTCCTTCATTTTTGAGGCCGTGGACAATATTTATATTTTTAATGTGGAAGAGACAGCGGATGACACTGAAAACGAGGAATAACTAGACTGTTTGAAAATCGCAAAATTATGAGCTATAACAATTAAAAGTTATAATTTCCTGAACTCTATACCTAGGGCAGTGCGAGCGATAATACAGAATATCGTGTGTTCAATCGTTTATTCAAAATTGAAAACGACACTTAGAATTTATAAACAGTAATATTTGACTGATATGTAAGGTCAAATAATAATTTTTTCATTTTCAATTGTGACTTTCTGCGGCTCTGGCATTTTATGATAATGATGATAAACAAATACTACGGTACAGCTGACGTCGGACTTTATGTCCGATCGTTTTGTCGACGTCCATGCCTCCGTATTGTAAGTAAAAAACATTTTTACCGCAGTTTCTGACCATGATCTGAAAATAATCTGGTTCAAAATTTGGCTGTGTAAAAAATAATTTGTATAACACGTCCCCGAGTATACCACGCAGGCAGGGTGCGTGGTTTGTAAAACTTTGTATAACCCGCGTGTTATATTCGCGAAAATACGGTAATATAGTCGTTTATGAGATATACCCAACTGAATTAGTCATTGGACAGAAAGGCAGGGTGGTTGTCTACCTTTGATGGAGTCCATGTCCTGATCCTGTCTCTCTCCCTCAACTATTCTCTGCTCGTCTGGTGCAGTTGGTCCGGTGGGTGACGTTGTGGCACTCACACTCTTCTCTTCCTTCTTGTCCTTCCTCTGCTAGGACAAAAAGATATGTCAGAAAACAAGAACAAAGTCAACAAAATATACAATACACAAGCAAACACACACACACACGTACAATGCATGCACACACCCACAAGTGCACACACCGACACACACACACACACACACACAGTATTACACACCTAACACACACACTTACTACACACACACACACATGCAAGCACATACATACAAACATGTACATGGCAACACAAACAAAACCCAAACAGACTCTTCATCGTATGAATCAAATGTCATATTATTAATTCTTTCAACTGCCGAGTGAGTCATTAATATTCTTTGCAAGTTCAAATCAGGTTTCACATAAAAAAGTCACTCAATTTGTTAGTCAATCACTTAGTTGTACTTATCTAATTTCACTCTCATTAGGAGGCCATACCCTCACGTGCCCATGAAGCATTCACATGGCTTGAAATGACTCTATAAGTTTCAGTTTGAGAAACTGGCATGACAAAAACAGTTCTTCAGCTTAATCTAAGCTTACATAAGGACTCCTTCTATAGAATCTCTATCACAATGCAAGACTGCTTGAGGCTCTAATCAACAGCAGTTCCCAAGGAAGATCTGGCAAGCTACAGTCATTGCAAAAGTCCAGTTGAAAAGCAACAAGCATTCAATGTCCACAGACCTTGTTGAAATAATCCTTGTCGCTGAATTTTATTCTCGCATTTCCAGACTGCTTGACACCAGATGGAACTTCTTCACCTTCTGAAGAAATGCACAAAAGAAAAAATAACATCAGGGAACACATGCACAAAAGAAGAAATATCATCAGGGAACAAATGCACAAAAGAAGAAATATCATCAGGAAACAAATGCATAAAAGAAGAAATATCATCAGGGAACAAATGCACAAAAGAAGAAACATTATAGATCTAATGAATGCACAAAAGAAGAAATATCATCAGGGAACAAATGCACAAAAGAAGAAACATTATAGATCTAATGAATGCACAAAAGAAGAAATAATGTCTGAAAAAATGCTTTCTCAACAAATGCATAAAAACATTCAGAAGAAATGCACAAGAGAAGAAATATCATCGCAACAAATACACAAATGTCTTCTGAGCAGCATAAAACTGAACAAATGCACCAAAACTTAAAAGCTGTTCTTTTTAGCCATGCTGGAGTCGAGAGCACCTCTGAGTAGTTTCCTATAGAGGTACTATATAAAAACTTGAATTAATGAAAACAAACTAATAAATTAAAAACTGTTTTATAACGAATGAACAGTCAAAAACTCAATAGCAAAATTAAAAAACCATTGAAGCGACTCATAGATGTATGAAAATTTCATACATCTATGAGTCGTACATTTAATGTACCAACTCACCCGTCACCGCTTGGACTGCCACACGCAGATAACCTTTGACCTCTCCTCTGTCGTTAACAATCGCCACTCTGTGGATGAGTGTCACCGGGTAAAACAAGTTCGTCAGATGGACAAACGATCTGAAAGTACGACAAAGATTGACGACTTAGAACTTAAACATAAATCTGGCAAATACACTGTGATGAAAAATGTGATTCCAGTTATGAAGGGGCTTTAGGGTAATGACAACACTATGGCATGAAGAGTGTTCTTCTACCCTTCCACGGGTTGACTCAACCTTCCATTCGGCAGATGGCGCTGGTAAAATGAGACGAAGGGCGTCAGGTTTTTTGCCAATATCTTGGCCAAAGTAAGAAGATTGCAATAAAATGTTACAGGGTTAAAGGCAATTCATATTTATGTTTGATAGCCGAATTCCACCAAACAATAAAAAGAGCACAAAACAGGCACAGTTCCTCGTACCTTCCGATCAACCGGAACCATGGAAATCGGTCGTAGAATGGATCGTTTCCAGTCAGACTGTCAATGTTGTGCTGAGGGGAAGTTGGAGAGAGTTCCGCTTCATTGTGGTACATCTCTCGCATCAGCTCCAGGCGTTGTCTGCAAAGCCAGATGGAGACAAAAGGAATTAAAAGGATTTGGAAATAACGAAACAAAACTGCAAAATAACATTCCCATTCACGCACGTCTAAAATCAGGAACTACCAAGAAATCAATGATTGCGTTGAAACAGAAAAGGCCTGTAGCCAAGAGATGATAGTGCTCATTCATTCGGTTTAAACACCATTTAAGAAAAGACCATAGTCTGTGAGTCCATGACTGTTTACAAAGTTGGATGACAATGAAGAACTGGTTATCACAGAGAACAATATACATTGACTTCAATCCTAAATAATAATAACAATAATGATTTCTATGACGCAGTAACACAGCCATGACATTACGAGGGCGCCTCAAAGAATCCTGTGTAGTGTGTGCCTCAGATTAAACAACTACTACTATTATTACTACTACTAATACATGGTGGTGTAGGGGTATGTTCGGTGCCTTGGGATCAGAAGACTGGGTTCAAATCCACCTCAGGCCACTGCGTAGGGACCCTGAGCAAGAGCTTCACTTGCGCCTCAGTGTGAAACTCTGATTCAGTGGCCGCGCTGTAGTCGGGATCAACCTGAGTAGAAATCTAGAAGGGTGCACTATAACAAGTACTCATACATACATACATACTACTAGGCTACTGCAACTACGACTAATAATAAAAAAAATAATAACATCACCAACATCAAAAGTATTGATTGTCTAAAGTGTTGCTTCAAAATGGTTGCAATTGAAAAAAGGATGCTGAGCCCAAGTTTAAACCAAACACAAGAAACAAGGTACTTCAATATGAAATAAATGAAAATGGCTACTGAACAAATCTTCTGGCTACAGGCCTGAACTAGCCATTCAAGGTGACTACACATGAGGCAACCCGCTGAACAACATGGGTGAAAGTAGGGCTGTACCGAACATTCGCATCGGGGAAAAATAGCAGACCAAATAGCTATTTGGTATTCGACCAAAAGCTATCTGGTATTCAACCAAATAGTAGATGTCGGACCGAATATGAATAGCAGTCATGTGACATCTGTGGCTGCAATTCAATTCAATTCTTTTTTATCAATATCGAGTGGACTGAAGTAACTCTCTCAATAACATAATAAATTAGTTCCACTCTACTTTACATGCAAAAAGTACCGGGTAGTTAACTGTTTACTTTTAGTGTATGTACTAAATTTTCTGAACTGAAACTTTGTTTACATTTGAAATTTTGAATGTCATCAGTAAACCAATTTTGTACACTATTCGTATTCGGCCGAATAGTTGGTATAATTATTCATATTCAACCAAATAGTGACTAGTGATAATCACCTAAAGATTCAGTACAGCCCTAGTTGAAAGTAAAGCACACAACAAAGAGATGACGAGTGCTTCTACTACAACTAGACAAACACAAACACACCTGGAAGCTGTAGGGAAGTTGAAATAGTTGGGCGCATCGCAAGCGGACAGGTGGCAGTTTAAAATGTGGCCGTCATCACCGTACGCGGCAGAAGAAGAGGAATGCCTAGGCGACTGAGGTGAAAGGTCATCGTTGTAAATCTGGCGCATGACCTCCAAACGATCTCTACATGCAATTACGCAACGTAAGCGTTGTTAGTCAAACACGAGACAGCGTTATAACGTTAAATGGTGTTATGTTCTTGGATAATGTGAAGCAGTGTTACACTTTTTGATAGTGTTAAACAGCATCATATTCTTGGATAATGTGAAGCAGTGTCATATTCTTGAATAATGTGAAGCAGTTTTACATTCTTAGATAATGTGAAGCAGTTTCATTTTCCTAGATAACGTGAAGCAATGCTATAGTCCTGGATAATGTGAAACAGTATAATATATTCTTGAATAATGTGAAGCGGTGCTATGTTCTTAGATAATGTGAAGCAGTTTGTATTCTTAGATAAAAATTGTGAAGTAGTGTTATAGCCTTGGATAACGTTAAAAAGCATCATATTCTCGGATAATGTGAAACAGTGTAATAGCTGCAATTATATGCTAAATATTATTGCACTAATTTCTTAAAGAGTTCGCACAACTGCTCAATGATTCATTTAAATATTAGATTAAAATGAGAAGCAGGATTTGAAAAACTTATTTATACATCGGGGAAAAGGTGCAAATCTTTTACCACTACTCAGAATATTTCCCACTGAAGATACGCTTTCTCTACAGAGTCAACACAATCCCCATGCACTGCTAGCCTACGCAATTCATACCCTGCTAAGAGAACAACGTTTATATCAATTACTAAATAGTAAGCAGAAAACAACTTTTCTGCATCATCTAGAAACTCACAAATCTACTTAAACTTTTGAATTGTTTTTGCCAATTTTTAGTCAATTACGTGTCTTACTAATATAACACTGGGATGTTACATGCTTGGTGAGTCACTAAAAATTATGTATTGAACTTTGGACAACACACAAGGTCATGCAAATCAAAGTAACCAAAGCAAAACGTGCTCATGCTTCAAGCTGTGTTGCGAATGTGACATAACTAAAGCATTGTGAACAATTGACAGCATAACCAACCATACATCAATTCTGCCAAGTTCAGTGATGATGATTAAACAATTGGATTTAGGTAACACAGTGAAAAATGAATCATATCAAGGAACATCAAAGTATGACAAAGAGAAGTGATACATAGGTAATAACAGATGACTCATTGGTAACATAAGATTCAGGGTTAAATGAATAAATAGCATAATAACATGATTAGCATGATTACCATGAGCAAAACAAAACGATTGGCAGTCAGTGACATAAAGATTTACAGTTAGCAACACAAGATTTATAAACAAATATTTGTTTATTCAGCTCTTGCTGACATACAGCAACCAGTTATAAAGAAATGGTAAAAAATCAAATTGGTCAAAGTCAGATAGATGGGACTGTGGTCAAGCGTCTGTATGTTACATGGGAAATGCAATCTCTTTTGTCCATTCTTGAAAGTTCGAAGCTGTGAGGGCAAAGACGTTGAATATATGGCCTATGGACCCTCGTTGGGAACAGGTTAAAAGGCAAGGCGTGCGAGTCAATGTAAGAGTAGCAGCTGATATAAAAAGATTTGTTATGAGTAACATAATTTATGCTGCACAGTTTACAATATAAGGTTCACAATCAGTAGAGCAAGATTCACAATGGGTAACAAAAGGTTCACAGGAAGTTTCTTGTATTTAAAAATCAGCCAACAGACCTGATAATTATGATACGGAAAACCTTCACTCATCACAGTGCAACAAAAGTATTCATATAATTGGACCTCAAAATCTTGGATTCATCACACTTCTCATATTTCAAACAAGGCCAAAAGACAATGACAGCTCATGATACAAAGGTTTAACAAAAACATCAACTACAAGACAAGAAAATTGGGTCCATTAAGGATTTTGATTACGGTAAGATAATTTAGTCTTACAAAGTATAATGCACTCCATTGACAACACATCCGAAAAACAAAAAAATGAGAGAGAAAGAAGAATGTGGATCAGCAGAAACAGAACAAAACAGCTGAATCAAGATAGAAACAAAATAAAATTAATAAACATAAAGGGAAAAGGATGACCAAGTCCAGACATGACAGAACAATGTGAAATGATACACAGCCTTAACAAAATATTCATCAAACAAAGTGAAAGAGCTCACGATACCACCTGTCTATCCCGATTATGATACGGAAGGTCCGAGGTTCGAATCCACCTCCCCGCGTAAGGACCTTGGGCAAGTCCTTCACTTACAATTGCTCAGCGCTTCGGCGTGAAACTCCGATGCAGTGTCCGCTCTGCATCGGGAGCGCCTCTGAGTAGAGAGCTTGAAGGGGCGCTATAACAAGTGCACATACAAACAAAGATTATGAATTCATCTAAAAGTCTCATATCATCCATCTATTTACCTGAGTTTCTCGAGACTCCAGTAGTGAGTCGCTCCATTCTTCAAGTCCTGAACCTCGATGGCAACGATGGTCTTTGGAAAAGGACGGCTCTCATCTCTCTCCTCCGGCGGGAGAAGATCCGGTGGAAGCGGAGAATACATCGTATCGGTAAGCAGGACAAACTGGAATTGAACCTGGAAAATAAAAATGCAACCGTAAGTTACAACTGAAAACTATTAAAGACAAGTCCATCTGTTCTCAATTTCACAAACTGTTGAAGACTGATTTTTTGTTTTTTTTCGCTTGACCTCGGCCGGGAGCGCCTCTGAGTAGGTACCTTGAATGGGTGCTATATAAATTTTGATTGATTGATTGATCTGGCAGGCACTATTTGTGTTGTAAATCCTACCAATAGTTTTCGGAATGAATAAGTTTTGTTTTACTAATGAAGGTTTTTCTTCTGTGTCTTTCAGCATTAGTTAAGGCTTTTGTCTTTCTTTCACAATGTGGTTCGGTTTATACCTCGTAGTTCAGTTGGACTTATAAAATGTCAACCATTTTCCATTATACTTTCATTTAATGTATGCATGCGTGCATATGAGCCCCTTTCAGGTTGCCATAAAGTTAAATTTGACTCTTGTTACACTTCTTATCATAGATCTGTTACTATCCTATCATGTAATCCTGTCAGTCTGAATAAATAAATGAATATTATTATCATTATTATCTTTATTTGTGATTTGATGTTCTCAAAACTAAGTATCTTAGCTCACTGACAACCATGACCATTGTCTGCTACATGATATTGCAAATGGTGCCATAGACGTGATTAATGTTAGTCAGAAATCAACTCACAGCCTAGATAAATATATCAGTGAGTGAGACAGAAACAACCAGAAAGTAATAAACCTTTTTCTTTAGTTCCACGCTGATGGCATTTGCCTCCTTGAGGAAGATGGCATTTCCCCACAAATCATCCTGAAAAAAATCAGAAGCAATAACTACACCTCATCAATCTGAATTCTGGCAGAAAATGCATATAAACATCACATAATGAATAGTGATACGTTCAAGTATATCATAAGCACCCATACAAAAGCATATACAGTTACACATACTCTTAAGTATAGAGTAAGTAAGTAAGGAGATGAGCGCCTCCCTGTGTTCCAGATGGAGCTGGCTGGACTTAACTTTTTTTACTAAGTAAGTAGATCAGTACTTAAGTAAATAAGTAAGCAGTCATTTTCAACTATGTCAGTTGCTAATTCACATTCTCGAACAGACATTATATCGTAAATAAAGAGTACTGGTAAATATGAATACAGAGAAAGACAAACCCTTAGTGAAGTAAACTGGTGATATTTCCATTTGTTGAAGGCCCAGGCTGCCTGCTGATATTCACGTTCAGACCAGTTGCATTCCTCTACAAAATTAAACAACACAACAGTCAGCTCCCCTGATGGTATTCCAACAATCTACATTAATCCGCACCAACGCTGCAATCGGAAAACCGAACAGAAGGACATAAAAAAATATTACAGAACTACAGAATATCGAAATTGAGAAGCAAATCAATATGAAAACTTCACTGCATCATCCCTGCTTAGTTCAATCTGGAAGTGGGACTATTAAAAACTTTCGGTCACATAGTTGACATAGATGCATATTTCGCCCAAACATAACAATATCATTTGGAGCAAAATGAAACTTTTCTCATGCTTTACAATGAGTCTTAAGTTTCATGTCTTGGAACTCAGAGAACAATTAAACCAGTCAATCACTGAATATTAGTTTATTCATGAGATCAAGCTGCACACTGAGAGCATTCACAACCAAATGAACTGCTGCTGTAATTCATTACAATTTATACAGCACCTTCAGTAGTTTGTTCTTCCTTCAACGATAGTTCTCAGGAGGGAGTGTCCAATTTTTATGCAACCAAACCTCTTCATCCATGGTTTTTAAACTATTTTTAAACATTCAGGCTTTTGGCATGCCAAATAGGTGCATGGAAGACTGTTCCAGGCATGTGTTCCAATGCTCCAGTTTAGTTTTAAATGCATATAGAATCAGACACCTATAAGTATGGAGACAATGTTGACTAAAAAATCATCAACATTCAACAAGATGCGTCAACACGAGAAGCGTCAACATGAGAAGCGTCAACATGAGAAGCGTCAACATGAGAAGCTTCAACATGAGAAGCGTCAACATGAGAAGCGTCAACACGAGAAGCGCCAACACGAGAAGCGCCAACACGAGAAGCGTCAACGTGAGAAGCGTCAACGTGAGAAGCGTCAACGTGAGAAGCGTCAACATGAGAAGCGTCAACATGAGAAGCGTCAACATGAGAAGCGTCAACATGAGAAGCGTCAACATGAGAAGCGTCAACATGAGAAGCGTCAACATGAGAAGCGTCAACATGAGAAGCGTCAACATGAGAAGCGTCAACGTGAGAAGTGTCAACATGACATGCGTCAACATGAGAAGCGTCTCACCAAATGTGTCGTCATCATCAAAATCTTCCGGAGTCATGCTCGACATCATCGACTGACGCTCGACTTGCTCCTGTAATGTTGCGATCTTTGACTCGTAGTCCTACAACCAATTTAAGCAAACAACATGGAAGGCATTGTACGGTTAACAACTGTTAATCCTTAAGCTTTTACCACAACTTTCTTATCATGTCAACGCATGGATACTATTAATAAGAACATTACCGATAAGTGGTCCATTCTGTCAGCCAAGGTCACATATGACTGTTAAGATAATAATAATAATTTCCTTTATTGGACAATCTGGTTGACAGACTGCAACCAGTTACAGTGTACAGTAAAGCAAATGAAACAATTCACAGAAACACAAATCTTAACTACTAACAGAACAGATGGCCTGCAATACAAGGGTGCTAACATTCTACAAAGTATGTCCATCCAACACGAGCTTCTGGAATCGAACTTGAGTCCGCTGATCTCCACGCTAGAGTGTTATCCAATGTCCAATGCACCACTAGGCCCCACATCACTTAAACAAACTTAAAGCATAGCAAAGAATTAAACAGCTAAAATACAATATGATGACGATTTGACGCAACAAACATGGTCCAGAAACCACCAGGTTCAGAGCGTAAGACGTGTGAAACTTGTATTCTAAATCATTCAGAAACATTAAACTGCTTCACCTGTCTTTGTCGCTCAAAAAGCCGCTCGCTTTCGAACTTCTCTCGAGCGTACTGCTCTTCCAACTCTTTCAGCCTGAAGAAAATCACAGAAACTCTTGAGACAACTTTCATGAAAATCTCACCAAAAGTAACGTAAGGAAAAGTAATGTTATAATAATAATAATCTGCTTAATTTTTCAAACTGACACAATGCAGAATGATGATTACAATCAGTAATGAATGAATTATCACAAGATTTTACAGGAGCCGAATCTAACTGCTGGCAACCCCATGCATATCCTATAAATCAGTTTACTAATGCCATCTGCTGAATGGAAGGTTGAGCAGCCACTTTGGGATGGCAGCAGGAGGCAATCCTGCATCTTTGCACTCTTCATGCCATTACCCTAAATCCCCTCCCTATATGATACACAATTTAGTTTAAGTTTAAAAAGATGCTATATAATATCCAAACACATCTGTAGTGCCTTAGGCCTAGCACTTAAGGTAGACGAGAGATAGAGAGAGGGGAAGACAGACATACAGACTGACAGACAGAGAAAGAGAGACAGAGACAGAAAGACACAGAGGCAGAGAACAGACTGACAGGCGGGAGAAAGGAAGAGAAGCTAAGAGGGAAGGAAGGCTGGATTGGCCAAGCAAGTGACCAATGAGGGCAGGACACAGCCCAGGCAACTTAGAGAGTCAGCCGGTCTGGAGGAGAGAGTTGAGTCAGTCGGGTTTCGGTCAGCGAAGATTCATGTAGTCAGAGAAGAGAGAGTTAAATGGCGGACGGCTGAGGCCGGAAGCCGGGCGAGTCGTTGAGAGGCGCGGACGGTCGGCTGTTGTTAGAGGTTTGTCAGGTCGTTGTCAACATGTAACTTTAATCTGTCTGTTCGTCGTGTGAGAAATAAACTGTTACATCAGAACACTAGTTCCTCAATTCCTAGTCGACCAACTTGTTCTACAAGCGTCTAGAAGAACCTTTACTACACATCCACACATAAATATACAACACAACATACAAACAAACAAGTACATACCTCCTCACATAGAACCTATAACCACATAATCATATTCTTACAAACCTAGTACACACGTACCTACATACTTACTGACCTATCTGCTTATATACCTGCAAGCATGCAGTATATCTACATACATACTTACATACAAGACATCGATACATATATGCACACATACATTACATACATATATATTCCTAATATAACATACATACAATTATACATACATACAAACACACAAAGTGTCATGAACATATCAATGAGAACATGCACTTCCATTCAAAACAAAATTCATCTGTCTGTCAAAAGAACGGCAATAATGCTAAACAATAAAATTGACACATCACATTGACTATCACAACAGTTAACACAATACAACAGCTTCTTTCAACAGACACTGTTGACATTAAAACTATTCTGTCAGTTACCACACAGCATACCTGACTTCCATCTCCTTTCGCAAGTCGATACCCTGCTTCTCCAGTAACTCCAGCTGTGCGTAAGTCCAGTCAATTGTTTCTCCGCCTGCAAAGCAAAATGTCAATGTCAAGCAATGGTTCAATGCTTCATCAACGAAAAATCTGGAAAGCCAAATGACCGCCAGGCATTGTTGCATGCAGCATTTATGTCATATGGATATATAAATATCTTCATATAAATATTTATCAATCGTGATGACAAATGGCAACTTGTTACAAAGCAGACAGAATATTATATTTACAAGCAGTCAAATATAAAGGTATGAAAGAAGAGTTTTAAGGCATGCAGATTGATACATACATGGTTAGCTGATTGTAATTAGTGTTCTTGACTAGATTTATTTCTTTTTAGATCCAGGCTTTTAAAGAGGATGACATTTTTTCATCTTTTGGTGGCAGCACTAAGATCTGAGTCTGGGCCAAAGACCGTTTGGTCTCATCATTGTCGACAGTAATAAGCTCTGAAGTACATGGAATATGTTCTGTCTCTGCTGTCCGAAGAATGAGCAGATGGAAGCGTAAATGAATTCTTTGGTCGTCTATGACTGCTTGACCATCTTGTGATAAAACCGCACTTATATCCCCTTTCTACAAGGGGATATAAGTGCAGAAATCAAGAGAGCTGGAGTTGCTCATGTTGAGATGTTTGACGTACATGTATGTACGTCTGTTGAATTTTAGTCAAACAGAAGACTTGCGAACCTTAGTCTTTGATGAAGTCAATAGAGTGTTTAACTTTAGAGAGATGGGGCACGACTCCTACGTTAAGTCGAGAACTGAATTCAACCTAGATGCACCAAGACATCACAGCATAAGCATAACTAACCCACAGGAAAAACAACCAGCACAACCTAAAATCATTGGATTAAACAGAACTTGTTGGCAAGTATCTGCACAACTAAAGTCATACATTCATACTTTTTATCAACAGATATTAGAAATTCGTTTGGATATATCCAAAAGACATGAAAAGATTGAAAGATCAATTACCAGGAGTCTCTGTCGGTGGCGTCGTTTTTCTTCCGGCCATTTCTCGAGCTGTGCATACACAAGAAAAACCATTGAAATTAGGTTACTGAACACTTGGAATTCCATTTGGTTTTATGTCAATGCCAATGAATTTCAGTTGCTCTAAAACAAAAGTTTCATCCAGGCAGATTGGAATCAACCTGGAGACCGTCGACTAGTACAGGCATTTTACTGCCAAATCTATATCTATAAGGAAGGATGTACCGGTATATTTATTTATTTATTTATATATTTGTCCAGAATGCACGCCCACAGTTTCGGAGCTATTGATATGAAACTTTGCACCTAGACAGGGTTCCATCAGACTTAAAAAGTGCAGGGGTTGGCGAATTTATAACACCATGGGGGCCAGGATGGGGGGAATTTTTGGGGGGGCGAAAATAATTTTCCCCAGCAATTGATGTCAAATTTTGCATTTAGACAGAGGACCGTCAGGTACCCCCCAGTAAACGAGTTGGCGAATCCCTACCACCATGGAGAGAACGGGTGGGGGCAAAAAACTCCATTTTCTATATTTTTATACCATCGCCATAGTTGCACAGCTATTCACCTGCAAAGCTCCAGCTAGATAGTGTGCCACCGAGACCACCTCGCCCCCCAACCAACACCCACGTCGCCCCGCAGGGGCCGGGTGGGGCGGGGCGTTGTTTAGGGGGGGGGCAAACATTTGGGAGGAAATTTTCTTTGCAGCTATTGATGTCAAATTTTGCATTTACACAGAGGACCGTCAGGTCCACCCAGTGGAGGAGTTCACGAATCTTTACAACCAGGGAAGAATGGGGGAGGGGCGAAAACTCCATTTTCCATATTTTTTTACCATCGCCATAGTTTCACAGTTATTCACCTGAAAAGTTGCAGCTAGATAGAGTGCAACCGAGACCACCTCGCCACCAGCCAATACACACCTCGCCCCGCAGGGGCCTGGTGGGGCAGGGCGTTGTTTAGGGGGCAAAAAGATTTGGGGGGCTATTTTTTGGCAGTTTTCCAGCTATTGATCTGAAACTTTGCATCTAGAGAGAGGACCGTCAGGTCCAGCCAGTGGAGGTAGAGCCATAGCTTCACGGCTATTTACATAACGTGTGTTGGGGTGTTGTCGGGTGGGTGAGTTTGGGGTGGGTGTGGGGGTGGGGTGGGAGAATTTTTTTTCCCGAAAACCAAAATTTCATCGATGGCGTATCATTGGAGGTCGGAGTGTTGTGGGGGCTTTTGGGCGGGGATGGGGTGGGGGTTGGTGGATTGGTGGACGGGGTGGGTGGGGTGGGAGCTGGCTTGGGCTGGGGGTTCTGGTGGTGGGGTGGAGGGTAGAGATGAGGGTAGGGTGGGGTGGAGGTGGTAGGTGGAAGAAGTGGGATGTGGCGGGTGAACGGGGTGGGGTGTACGGGGTGGGAGTGTAGGTGGGGTGGAGGTGGGGGTGTGGTAAGGATGGGGTGGAGGTGGCTTGGAGGGGTGAAGCCAGTGCGGATGGAGGGGTGGGTGTACGGGGTGGGGTGGGGGTTTGAGGTGGAGGTGTGGTGTGATTGGGTTGTTGCCGGAGCGGGTCGAATCCTAACTTTCCCGGGCAACGCCGGGTACCCCAGCTAGTAAGTCAATATGCATGATTCTTTTAATCAGTATCCGATTTGAAATGTCTTCTAAACTCATGGAATCTATTGTTGAGCATTTAATTTGTGCAAAAGCATAATAATTCAGACATTTTCAGCCACAACAAAAGTTCAATTTTGTATAAAAATTCAGAAGAAAAAGCACATGACAAATTTGTAATTTCTGCAGAGTTTGCAAAACCAGCCACAAACAAACTTGTGTTTAGAACATATGCTGTGGATTTAGCTTTAGTTATATTAAGCTGCAAATTTTTTTCGCATAATAATAACCATAATAATACATGTAAAAGTCCATTCATCCATGAAAAAAATCATTGGCAATGATAACAAATGTACAATTATATTATAGGGCATAAACTTCAAAAAGAGAAATTCAGAACATGAGCCAGATGACAGATTACAGAACGTGAGCCAGGTGACAGATTACAGAACAAGAGCCAGATGACAGATTACAGAACAGGAGCCAGGTGACAGATCGCAGAACGTGAGGGAGGTGACAAGTTACCCTGTTCTGGGTTGTTGAATCTAAAGACGTGATTTTTTCCGATGATGACTCGAGAACCAGTCTTCAGAACGGTTTCTTCTGTAACCTTTTTGCCATTGACGTAGCAGAGAGCATCCTCACAGGGAACCAGTGATACCGTTCCTAGAATACCAAAGAAGCAATAACTCTTTCAGTAACTGAAAACTAACATACCAACAAATTTAGTCATCATTGTCTCTTTTATATGTATTCTGTATCTGAGTGTATGAACGGCTAATCAGAGAAATTAACAGCAGTGGATTAGGTGCAAGCATGCATGTATGCATGCATGTGTGTAATCATATAATTATGTAGTCTGAAAAGCATTCATGGGTGCTAAAACAGGGCATTCTAGCAGATAGTTCTAACTTTAGTCATTCGCAATCTTAAACTTTCCTCCTTAATCTTTAGTTGAGGTTGGGTCGGTTGTCCTCCTAAGTACCAGTAGTAACCTTGCAAGGGCACCTATATAAATCCTCATAATGAATGAAAAATAATAAATGAAGAATACCATCAACGTTCTTGAAGATGCAGTGCTCCTCCAGGATGTGCAATCCATTCAGCTGAATATCCTGAGTGAAACCGGTCGACGCACGTCCAACGCGCGTCAGTCCATCTTTGATGTAGTAGAGAAGACATTCAGACATCAACGGATCCTCGTTCAAGTTGACCAAGTGTGGAGTCTGAAGAAACACAACAAGAAAATACATAACAAATTCATGTGTAGTTCATCAAAAATACAACTCATGTATACTATTGTATAGTTCATCAAAAATACAACTCATGTATAGTTCATCAAAAATACAACTCATGTGCAGTTTATCAAATGGCAAAAACCAGCCGTGAGGCAGTCATGGGTATGAAGCATTATAAAAGCAGGTGGCCCCAGTCCTCTCCCTTAGCACCTCAACTTCCCACAGACAGTGTAAGGTCACTGGTCAGTGTGTGTATCCAATACAGTTGCATTTGATGCTAGGGCTTGCAAGTGGAGCAGACATCTTGAACGAGATATCTGCCCTGGTGGGACTTTGGTTGAGCAAGGTAACAGAGATGAGCGTCCTTCCGCCATACGTACCCGTAAGCAGATCGCCTAAACCCCGTGACCCCCCCCGTGCACACGTAATATATGGACAACACCTATAATAACTTGAACAGTTGCAGAAATGTAACATGTCAATGCAAAACAGTGTTTCAACGTAAGGTTCCCACAAATTTACTCATACCTTTTTTGGAGAGAAGACGCCCACGAGACTACTGTCCTCACGCAGTGCCACGCCCATTTCTGCCAAAACAGCCTCCCTGAAAACATCGGTCAAGCAAAGTCATTAACAACATCATCAAGCCAATCGTAACATCTTTAGATGCCCAGTCAAGATCTGTCAACATAATAGAATTCATGTCACAACAGAGTATATGCTTCAATGAACTTCTTGTGCTGTTATTATTATTCTTGTTATTGTAATCGTAGTCAAACATTTAGCACAGCTCAAAATCAGCAGCACTCCCAACCTGTGTCAATGCCTCAGTCAGTGAACAAGAATTAGTCTTTATGCCATTATTGTTGCCGTTGTTGTTGTTGTATTATAACTATTATGATTATTTTATTATCATTATCATAATCATGATTAATTAATGGTATTATTATCATTATTATTATTGTTGTTGTTGTTGTTATAAAACATTTCCCGAGATATAGGGATCTGTCAAGGACTTCAATATTACCTACTATAAAATCAAAAGTCTGGAAGATTCTATTATTTCGTTTCCTAGTCTACGGCAACAGCATTGTAGCCCATTGTTCCTCATTACGGTGCTTAGCTTTTGTCCAATTACTATTATTATTATTAGTTCTACAGAATTAAATCAAATTAAGCTTTATCACCTATAAAGCCAAAATCTTAGACAGAAGACAATCACATTCAATGCGCATTTAACTTCTTTAAAGTCATTACGTGGAATCCTGGCTGTTTTTGGTATGCAAACAATGGATCAAAACCAAGAATTTATCCGTGGCTGGTCCTGCAACCTTGAATGAGCTCCTTGTTATCCTTCGTCATATATCTATTGGCCATTCTGCTTCATTTCTTTCTCTTTTTAACCCTCAGGCTACCAAGCTTTTTTTGTAACACTGACTACCAAGGGGGTGGGTGGTTATCCCCCCCTGGATTTTGGGTTTGGTTTGAGATATCATAACTTGTAAAACACCAATGGATTCATCATTCATTTCTGCACAAAATAATATACTTAGGTTTAAAATATATGAATGCACGTCGAAATTCTGAATTTTTTCCATGAGTTACCTTTCGATCCTGATCTGTTCCGTCCTGCGCATCTTCTCCTCCCAGGTTTCGTTCAATTCCAAGATGAGTTTCTCCGTCATCTTCAGTTGCTCCATGGCATCCACACCGTTCTCAAACGTCACTGAGTCCTTCCGGTTGACTCCTGGACTTTTCGGATCAACCAGAGGACTGCAAGAGCCTGAAATGTCATCGCAAACCACTTCTCAAAACCAATGCTGGAAGGAACTGGAAAACTATCAACACTCACATAACTCAGAGTATGTAATTGTAACTGAACATTTACACGAAAAAAAATACTTAACAATTCAAGGGCACTACCGACCAAAGTCAGTACTATCACTAACAACCAAAACAGACTTCAGTAGTTGTTCCAAAAGGCTGCTCAAGGAAACTCGCTACACATCCTTCGTATACGAGATGGTTCCATCCAAATGGACCGACGTTAATGTCGGTCCGTTTAATAGGAACCATCTAGAATTTTTACTAACTAGTAAAAATTTTAGATTGAGGAGCAGTCCTGAACATGTTGGCAACCAGAAGGCCCACAATGGACATATGCAACTCTGATGCAGTCTCCATGCTGTAGTCAGAAGCGTCTCTGAGTATCGAGCTTGAAGGGGCACTATAGCAAATGCGAGAAATAAAAAAATAAATATTTTTCTCTTGTTTAGATGAATTTTCTATGAGTTTTCAGTATATTTGAGTTACTAACCATCAGCACTGATTTCAATTCCCTCCATGCGAAGCAGCATCCTTAACCTTTCGACCTCAGCCTTCAGTTCTCTTATCAGTCGTGCGTTCGGATCTTCATTAACGACCGCCTTGCACATAATCTGCTTCGCACGATCAGCATATCTACAACGACAACAAATCTAATCAAATACATAATCTAATAATATATAATACAAACAAAAAGTTTCAAGATTTACAAAGATTTCAAGTGTTTCAGAATTCAAGTGCCAAAAGTGCACATCTAAAAAGTCTTAGTGGAAAATCCAAACACGAATACACGTAAGAAACGAACACATCTAAATCTCCCGATTAGTATATCTACACCAACAACAAATCTAATCAAATACATATCAAATATATAATGCAGACAAAAAGAACTTTACAAGATTTGAAATTGTAGTCATTGTTATCATTTTTAGGACCGGTATTAGGCAACTTCATGGTATACCTGAGTGTGCTCAACGTCTCATCGTAGTTGATGTCAGCTGGACTGATAGCAGCAATCATTGCTGTCTTTGAGTTGCCTCCTACGCACAGAACATCAGTCGTAAAAATTCAATTACAGTTAACTTTGGACAATTTGTACTCATTGGAGATAATGTGAACCAATTGGCATAATTTGTTGTTTTTACTGGCCTAGTTAGCTACACCGGTAAGCTTGGGTTGTTGATGCATGTTATTCATGATATTTACTGACTACTCCATTAGTTTTAAATTGTATTATGCAATTGGGTGCCCCTGTTAGCGGGACAATATGTTTCGTTGGGTTCCCCATTGTCACCAAAATACTACACTAATTTTTAAAAATTTGTTTTCATAATTGGTGCATGTACAATAAAAAGGTGTGCTGACTGATTGACTAACAAACTTCAACAGTATGTAGTTTTTTCGCAATACTATAATCAAGACATATAGATTCAGCCCATGCTCACAGATTTTTAAACATAAATAAAAACAACACCTTATTCTCTACTGTAACATCAGTGAACAATAATTCTGCTCAAAGTTTATAAGCAGCCGGAAATTTTAAGGATTTTCAGAATGAAATAAAATGTATAAAATAATACTGAGAATAAGCAAGTTTCAAATATGATGTCAAATTCATTGCTAAAAACAAGTAGTCAAACAAAAGCTCACAATCACCCACATCTCCATCATTATTGGCATGAACACATTGGCAGTGTTCTTCATTCTCAGAATATAAACGAATCAAAAGTAAAATCTTATTATAGACAATTCTGCAGCACATGTATTGAACAGTAATAAAATTCAATGTAAAGGCCAAATCACTGCTAAAATCAACACACATCAAAAACGAGACAAATCTTACCGAGGTTTTCACGCAGCAGCCACGTCAGAACAGAATCACGATACGGAATGAAGTCAGACTTTCGTTTCTTTTTGCTCGCCTAAATAATTAATTGACACACACCTGCTGTGAAACGAAACCTTGCAAAGTCCGCAGCATACAATAAGAGCAGCTATCACAGCAAAATGATGGCTCTATAAAAACCAATGCAAACAGAATTCCAACCATCTTCAAATGATATCATGCAGCACATCAATTAATTAAGAGATTCACATGCACAATTGTAATCATGGCTCTTTTAAACTCCCTCTTTGGTGAAATAATTTGTTGACAGCAAATTTTAATAGACTGCTCCTCAAAGGAATTTCGTTCAATTGAGATTTGATACCTGTATGTTATGCCACATGAATAAATTGTCACCCATATGCAACAGAACAGTGAATCTCTTACTGAAGATAAATATTTTGTCAATTTTAACTTAGACCACATCTTGTGCGATCATAAGGTAAATATGTCGACGCATACAAACACACACAAGTGTATATAAACACATAGATCAGTGATTCCCAACCTTTTTTGGCTTGCGGCGCACTAAGAAAGGATAAAAAAATTCGCGGCACACTCAATTATAATTAACAATTTTTAAAATTTATTTGTCACTATTATTTAATAATATTCTAATTTTAATGTTCCTCTTGTCTAATAATATTCCAGTCCAGTGAGTCGATCTAGTCAGTCAGCAGATCAAATTGAAATTAGGTTCCAGAGACGACAATCATACTCGCAAAAAGGTCATCAACTTTTATGGGCTGAAGAAAAAGTTTGTCCGAGTCTCCACCCCAAACAAAGCCCAAGTTTTTTAAAACTGAAATTCAATTACATTGGAAAAACAATCAAGATTTCCTTTGGAGATCTTAACCTGCAACAGTGTGAGAGATTATAAGACCAACTGACTTAAGTTTTGATGTTGCAGTAATGATGTTTTCGGATGTTTTGCTTGGAACCATTACAAATTAAAATAACATTTTAGAATTTTCCCGCGGCACACCTGCAAAGATCTCGCGACACACTAGTGTGCCGCGGCACACAGGTTGGGAATCACTGACATAGATAGAACATAAAGAAAAGTAAATAAAGCATCTCTTGAATTACTCAAGTAGAAAATTTTCTGAACAAAAATCTGTAGTAAAGTTGGAATTATCAAAGTAGAATCACTCCTTCTAAATAAGCACTTCAATTGTTTTATATCAGAATGCTCATGTGGTGATTATAAGCTCCTTATAAGCTGGTTACTGCCTTTAATGTCAACCTCTGATGTATGTGATTAGAAACAGCATATTGTTGGAGCACAGTATTCGAATGTATAGAGTTCACGGCCTGTATTGCACAGAAATCTGATTACCAAAGGAAAGTCTCTACTTAAGACAGCCATTGCATTTTCACCATGATCTTAACTCACAAAAGTTTGCTCAGAACCATTGATGCGCACAGGGTGGCTTGACCACTTGTGAATGTTGAAAAATGGAAGAATAGCTGTATCGTAATCATTATTGATACATTATTAAAATCTTAACTACCTGGTAATAAATAATGATTAATACTAAATTTGATACTAATAACTAAATACTGGTAATAAGTAACAAAAAGAATGCAGTGATTTGGTAACAAAACAAGAATTTCACTTCAAACACCAATCAAAGCAACTGCCATCAACAGTAACGCATCACAATATCAATCATTAAATTATAGCAATGGCTAAGGACCAAAAAATTACTGGCTGACCCCCTTGTTTTCCTCCCTATTCCTCCCTTTTTTTATCTTTAACCACCAATCCATTGTCTGCCTGAGCATTCTTTCCTCTTCCATTACATGAAACTGCAAATAACTGTACCTAGTATAATTTAACTACCTTTCTCTCACTCCCTCTATATTTGTATGTCTAAATAATTGCTCAACTTCCTTTGTATCTATATCCCTCTTTCCGCAAGCATTTCAAGACCATTCTGTTTAATCACGTTTTCAATGTGCTAGGTTGGAAGTGCCCCTCCTGAAGTAACACTATACAAATTTGCACCTAAAATTATAAATCTGCACATGTGTCTATCTATTTGTCCCAACACTTTATCTCGTGACACTGCAACGAAGCAACTCCGAGTAGGCTTCTCGAAGCGGCGCTATATAAATTTTTGGAATGAACGAACTCTCTCCCTATTGCACAAAACTATCTTTAGCTATTCAGTATATGGCACAATATACACGACCTTCGTGGAAAGCAATTACTATAGAAACTTCAAGCGCTATTGGCATGCCAACAAAACTAAACATATGATTCGGGATGACTACGGTAGTTTGACTACCGTACTTTTTAACAAAATTGTATATACTATGCACGTGTAAACAGAAAGGCGTAATCAAGACAAAACACTACTGTTATGCTACACCACGACAAATAACAATGACACATACCTTGGTGCCTTCCACACTCTGAGGTCATGGATTTCAATATCACATAAGAATTTAATTAACAGTCTGTCTGGATTTACCAAACACCAACAACCTGTACGGGACATCTCAATTTTAACAACATCATATAAATAAAACCGTTAATTTCTGAGACAGGAGTTGCCTTTCAGGCCACTTCTCTTTGGAATGAGCAGCGCTAGCAGATTTTTAGGTATTTTCATTTCTCGCATTTGCTATAGCACCCCTTCAAGCTCACTTCTCAGAGGTACTTCCAACTACAGCACGGACACTGTATCAAAGTTTCACACCGAAGCGAATGAGCAATTGCGAGTAAAGAACTGGTTCAAGATCCCTACGCAACGGCTTGAGGTAAATTTGAACCTGGAACACTCCGGCTCCAAGGCACTACCCCGCCCCATGACCTTATTAAATAAGTATTAATTAAGGTCAGGTAAATCGGGACTAATATCGAATTGATAATTTTGAACTCCGTAAAATCGCACAAAAATTCATCCTGCAAAAGTCCCGGATGTAGTCACAAACACGATCAACGTCAATGTCCTAATTGTCATCGGATTCATATCCCACCAGTAATAATAGTCCCACAGTAAAGTAACCTGATACCCATAAATAATTTTCATAGTTCTCCAGCAGAGTAAATAAGCTAGTAAATGATCTAGCATTATCATTTATCACTGTGGCTTCACATCGACCATAATTCAAATCGCATCTATAGATCTGATTAGATAAGGATGCTTAAACCACAGTCCAGGTCACAATCCTTATATCCAATCAGATATAGTATAAAAAAACCTGCAGATACAATTACAAGCATGAATAAAAACACGTAAAACTGTGCGAATGTGCAGAAATGTACTAGTGCAGTAGTGCATACAATGAATTATGCATATCAACCATTCAGCATAATATGCTATTTATGCACCGAAATGACTCTTAACAATTAGATATACTATCGAAATCTTTATCCAATCGGACATAGTATCGAAGGACCAGCAACTTAACCTCAGCCAATCAAAATGATAGGCTACAACAAGGTCCTTATTTCCCCCAAAAATGAGATTTTCAGAGAACTTTGCGACTAATTAACTGAAATATATTCTATAAAACTCAAAACCTTCCTGAAATATCATCATAAATGAACAAAAAGCAAAACCCTGTCGATCTTGAATAAAAATGACAGGTTTAACATTTAATACTTTAACACCTTAACCCTTCGCGTGCAGAATTGCGAACATGTACTAAACGTGACTGGAAAGAAAAAGGCAGCACATCGTTAAGGTGTCAAATGAAGCAAAGACGCAAAATTCATTTTAGACTGCAAACATGTAGACGTACGTACCATTTCAGCGAGGGCAGAAATGACCTTTCCAAGGGTCGTCAACGATTTGTTTATGTTTGCGCCCTCCTTCAATCTCGTTCCTTTCGCCCCCGTTGAATCCGCTCGCTCACTTCCGGCCAAATCAACCAGACTGATCTTGCTCACCTGAAAAAACCCCAGAATTAACTTCTTTTTCTTAGCTAAAGAAAAGACGGCTCTCCTTCCTGATTTTCAACACAAAAATGTGTCAAAGTAATCATCTAAATCTTACTTTCATCTACAGTGACACTCATTCATGTATTTGCGTACATAATGATCCATTTATGCAATTTTTTATTAAAAAACCCCCAATATAAATCAAAATTTAATTACGTATCCATATATATTGCTGCAAATAACATCTAAATTTTAATTAAATTCTAATTATAAGAATGCTAAACAAATCAGCGGAGAGACATATACATTATTATGTACATAACATATATGCAAGAGGCATACTTTTTCTCCGACTAAATTAGTTTCCTCGTCAAACCGTCTCTGAGAAAAGACGATCGTAAAGACAGCATGCGATCTGCTGCTTGTCTCGTTCATGTTTGTGGCGGCAACCGTCCTATAAGAATTAAACCAGAAATTTCCATAACAAAATTTAACTGTAGAACATATCACGTGCATGGTGGTGTAGGGGCATGTTTGGTGCCTTATATCTCGTTATGGTCTCATTATATTCAGCTAGAAATACAATGAACTGCAATTTAAGTTAACTGCAGAACATGCAACTTCAACTAAAACACACACTTAACCAGAAGAATATATAAAATCGTCTAAATAAAATTGTTAAAATTAAAGTTTAATTTAAATCAATTATATATTTATCTATACAGCACCCTTCAGAATCACTACTCAGAGGCACTCCCAACCCAGGCCTGGAGAAACAAAAAAGCCTTAGGAAGAGAACAGAAATAGTCAGCAGAGTCACAAGGAAGCGAACGGAGAATCCCAGGAGTCCATTCCAGATAGCTGGACCCACCACCAAGAATGCTCTTCGCTGCATGGTTACAGAACGTGAAAAGGGACAAGGAAGTTTCCACAGATAGCTGAGTTCAGCGAACGGCGACCGGCGACCCACAGAAATTGTATCTTAAATTTTGTGCCATTTTTAGTCTCAAGATTTGCTAACCTGGCTTTGTTTCCTTCATCAATAAGATTGTTGATGTCCGCAAATGAAGTCACAACCAACTTCGACAGATCCTCAACGTACGGACCAAGAAGCGGATGCTCTCGAACACGAAGGTTACCCTTGTTCTTTGGGTTCAAAAGGTCACGAACATGTTCGCAGTAGATCTCCATGTAACTGACCTAAACAATACAACATTGAAACGAAACCAATAAGAACGTTTTAACGCTACCTTTATGCACGACAATGTTCACCATCAGGTCCATCACACCAGAGATTCTGTGAAATACTTCAAGAAAAAAAAGATTTTAATCTATCTATCTATCTATCTATCCATGGAATTTATACAGCACCCCTTCAAGATGCTATTCAGAGGTGCTCCTGGTCTAGGCACGGCAATGAGGAAAGTCTTGAGTAGTTTATAAAAAGAGTTAGGCAAGTCCCGCGGAATGGAACACAGGCCAAAGGGGAGGATATTTCAAACACCATCGAGAAAGCCCTATCTGTATGATGACTGTGCAGTGTGCAATGTGCATGTGCAACCACAAAGTCGCCTCTAGAGGCTGAGCGCAGAGAGCAGCAACCAGAGCAAGCTTTTATATTAGGTGCTTATAAATTTTTACTTACATGCACTTATTTCCTACCTACATACTTCTCAATACCCTAATATCACCAACGCCACTATCATCATCCAAATTGACGGAGACAATCACACCCTCTCCAAAACTACTTTACTACCATATAAAAAATACCACAAATCCAAAAAATAAATTCAGCAACTTCGAAACATCATCAATCATTCACTGTATTTTGCTTCAATTGTAATCAAAAATCAATATATCCACTTTGAGTCATCCTGAGATTTAAAAAAACCAGAAATTGTCAAGAAGCACGTAATTAATTAACTGACCTCAACATTGTAGACGATATCACCGCCGTCATTATCTTTGATTCGATTAAACAGATCCTCGCAGAGCTACACACAACAAAACAATCAAGTTGCTACACACAACAAAACAATCAAGTTGCTACACACAACAAAACAATCAAGTTGCTACACACAACAAAACAATCAGGTTGCTACACACAACAAAACAATCAGGTTGCTACACACAACAAAACAATCAGGTTGCTACACACAACAAAACAATCAGGTTGCTACACACAACAAAACAATCAGGTTGCTACACACAACAAAACAATCAGGTTGCTACACACAACAAAACAATCAGGTTGCTACACACAACAAAACAATCAGGTTGCTACACACAACAAAACAATCAGGTTGCTACACACAACAAAACAATCAAGTTGCTACACAACAAAACAATCAAGTTGCTACACAAAATACTTAGTTACACTGAACAAAATTTTGTTTAGATAATTGCACTAAACACAATTTTGTAGTTACACTGAACAATTCAATAATTACATTAAACATAATTGCTTAGTCATGCCAAGCAATTGTTTAGTTGTTTAGTTAAACTGAACAATTGCATAATGACACTGAATACTAAATATTGTTATTTACAAACAGCTTAATCCTTTCCACTCTGATTTATTATTATCATTGGATGATTTCACATATTCTTTTCTTTAATGCATTGCAACATAAAAACAAGATATGGTTTTTCAAGGGTTAAGCATAGCTTGGTATGAATTGGAGGCAAGTTTTTCAATTATGGTGCACGTAAACAGTTGCTGTATTTTTGCAAACTTACTCAATCACATGCTTTGGCCTTAATGAAAGTGCACCTTATTCTATTTCTACCAGGAATCCATGGTAGGACTTTGAAAGGCATCTAACCTGGCTTGCTTCACTGCTTAAAGACCTTCATCTTCATTCACATGAGCCAATCACGCTGAGAGCGTTTCAATATATGTCAGCTTGAAAGAAGCACTTTGCAAAAGTTTACATTAGATAGATTAGACTATATAATATGCGTAAGAATTGTCATCATGGACGAACCTGAGGAATAATACCCTGCTGGCCTGCCTCACTGCGTCCCATCATTGTGTAACTCTTTCCAGCTCCCGTCTGCCCGTAGGCAAAGATGCAGACGTTGTATCCCTCCATGGCGTGCTCCAGCATCTCAATTCCGATGTCTTCGTAGACTTGCTTCTGGCTGGCAAAGTTCGTATCATCTGGCTGTAAAGGCAGAAACACATTTCAACTGTAGAATCGAACACCAAAGCATAGAAACATTTAATCGGAATCCACGCATCTAACAATCAAACTTTTTTTAAAGGTATCTGCATAATTCTGGCTCATATATTACATTAATGATAAATGTATGTATTGGTAATTTTAATCATACATTTACATAGCACCACTTCAAGAGAACTCCTCAGAGGCGCTCCTGACCCGACACCAAACTACAATCGAAGAGAATGGTTTTCAAACACTTGCGGAAAAGGGGCAAAGAAAGACAAAAAAGTTCATTATGGTAATGAGCGAAAGATTACAGATTTTGACACTTGTGAAATCAACAGGCCTTTTCTTAAGATATCAGATACTTGTCCACGAAAATTTCCTTTGTCAAGTGTTTTAACTATACTGGTAAGTCAATTCCACGAGTGCTACAACTCATAGGATTCAGATAATGATTGAAACTTTGCACATCAACCAAACAACTAGAATGATACAAAATGTGGCACACCACGTCCTGCAAAAATAATTTTTGCTAACTCTACAAGATCAGCAAGATTTTATTTTAAATGTCCATTTAGAACATCTTTAACTCCTTCAAACAAAGCAAAGAAAGTCACTGTTTCTGTGAAGTGATATGAAGAACATGGTACAAAGAACTACTAACAAACTACGGTACTAATGTACTACCAAATAAGTGTAGCTAACTAAGTACTAATGAACTACTAACTACTATGAACAATTTAGTAATAAACTACTAAAGATCTACTATGAACAATTCATGAAGGACTACTCTGTACTCACAGACAATGACCAGTACGAATAGTCATAGCTGAAGTTGTGTGCTTTTCCAAAATCATGTCCAGGCCGAGGATCAGTTATAACTGCAGACACAAATGAACAGTTTTAAATGACAATTAATTCCCTTATTTCTCATCACTAGCTACATCACTTCAATCACCATCAACATCATTTTTGTTGTCAACGCCATCATCAACACAAACCATATAGGACTATATAGATGTCAAAACAAACCAATCCATGATATTGTATGATCTGCATCAAACCTCTATACATTCATTCATTCATTCAAGTATTCACACAGCACCTCTTCAATAAAACTACTCAGAGGTGCATGATTGCATCAAACTTTCATGCATGATTTTTTAAACTTTGATGTGTGATCTGTATAGACTTTGATGTATGATTTGCATCAAACTTTGATGTATGATTTGCTTTAGACTATAGATTCTTAGTCTTCTAGACATCAATTAAATCATTTCCATGTTGCAAAACACTACGAGCAGTGAGCACTGAGCATACATCTCCAGCATTTTCTTCGTTTTGAAATAAATCAACCCCTGCTAATTAATTAAATTAAATATAATTCCGCAACACAATCAATAACAAAGCGAGACAGAAATGGCTCCCAACCGCTTACACAAATGACAAAGACAAACAGCAAAATTGAATCGAATGCTTGAGAGATTGTTGCTTTTCAAACAGAAATAGAATCTCTGACGTAAAGTCCTCAACACTGTCCCTCAATCTCTCTCATCGCTATCGACCGCTCTCTGTTTGCTTTCCAGACTGCGTGAGCCACCACGGCCGCTAAATGGATTTGCAAGAAGAGTCACTGAGCACCGTTGTCTGGGAAATCCTGACAAAGTGCCAATTCCGAAAAGCATTGAATTACAACAGTTCTAAGATGGCAGCGAATACACCTGGCGTGTTTCATTTTGCAAATACTGCTTCCACTCCAGCAATTGCTATATGGGATTTGCCAGACATCATATTTCAAATGCAACACAGTTAAAGCAATGATAGTAAAAATGCTACACAAATTGATACCATGTACATTGTACAGAGTACAGATACAAAATGTTACACGAATTGATACCAAACAGAGTACCGATAAAAAATGCTACACAAATTGATACCAAACGGAGTACAGATACATACCAAATAGCTGATACAGAAAGCATAACCAAACCAATACAAAGAAGAGACTTTTCAATTTAATTAATTTAATTTTTTGGGATTATGTTGTGGATTTTCTATCCAGTTGAACCCAGTTTCCCTGTCCCCTTTCTAAATTAAGGGAGTTCAATTAAGTTATTCACCATTCCTGCTTTTCTAAATACTCATACACGCATATGAAGACAGTTATCTTTAGATGTACAGATCAACTCCTTGCTAACTACCCATGCCATAAAAATTGTCGAAAACACAATACAATACAGTAAAATACGTGAACGAAGCTAACTCTAGATGCCTAAAACATATTACCTATTGAAGAAAGACTTCTTTTATGGTCTGATCAAATCATTTAGCTTCAAAACAGAATCTTATATAATGGTAATATACCACGTTGCCAAATAGGATTTTAAAACATACTGCAAGGTCATTAATACCACATGCATACCAAAACAGGTACTATATATAATAAGAATAATAAATAAGAATACCTGTAGTCTTCCCGGTCATTTCGATGATTGTGGAGCAGTCTCTCGATAGTTCACGATTATTATAAGGACGAACACGCACTGCGACTTTAACGGACGACATTTTATCTACAGAAGAAACAACATTTCACAAGTCTCATTCTAGTTCGCCAAATCATATATCAAAGTCTGAAAATCATACATGTATTAGAGTCTGAAACATATCATAAGGCCAAAAAAAAATATGTTGTGTTTCCGGTAACAGAGCTAAAAAAATTGGGTAGGTAGGTCGGAAAATATTTTTATTTTCTAAAATATTTTTATGCAGTGACCATCCGAAAAAGTATACCCCACTAGTCTTTTTTGCACGCTGAAACAAAGTACGTGTTCTAAGCAAGTATAAACTGCCTATTTCCCGACTGTCTGCACCTAAAACTGCTCTAGAAACAGTCCTATTAATTTCATTTTGTTGACGTCTCTTATGTTATGTCATTACAAATGTTTTTTTAAAAATTGGAAAAAAATTAAAAAATTTTTGGGGGAAAAAATCTTTTGGGAAAAAAATATTTTTTTTATCAAAAATTTTTTACAAAAATATTTGGGTCGCGGCCCTAAAAATGGGTCGGTCGCGTTACCGGAAACACAACAATTTTTTTATGCCTAATATCAAAGTCTGATACAAATCACATATAATTATATATCAAAATCTGATACAAATCATACATGTATTAGAGTCTGAAACATATCATAATATCAAAGTCTGATACAAGTCATACATGTATCAAAGTCTGAAACATATCATAATATCAAAGTCTGATACAAATCATACATCAAAGTGTGAAACAAATCCTATATCAAAGTCAAAAATGTAAACGAAAATAATTAAAGTTCTGCGTTAGGCCTACATCTTGTACTGCATTCTAAAATTAAAATTTCAATCGGCAAATAATACAACTTTACTAGTAAACACTAAATATACTAACATTAATCCGCATCAATTATTTCATATTTTAAACTTTGGTCTAATAAGATATCAAGTGATCAATTTAAAGTATTGAAATATTCAGAAATAAACATAAGTCCTTATGGTCCATGCTCACATAACATTAACAATTAAAAACTAAACTTTGCAATATAGCCTATAAAGTGCAATTAATATTTTAAAAAGTTTAGAATAGAATAGATAAGAATAATCTACGTTTAAGACACATCCATTGCTCAGTCTCTCCCACAAAATCAGTTTCCAATCAAAGCAAAATCGGTCGCACATTACATAAACAAGCAGTGCTCGTCTATTGAACGAAAACAACGCAATGTACATTCATCGTAGGTCCATGTTTGGAGTAACAACACAATGAGCAGAACCACTTATCAATTTACCACACACACTTGCACACACACATACAATAGATCAACATAAGTATGATAATACTAACTGCGACTCAGTTGAGGATACTCTCAAAACAAAATTGATATTGACAGAAGCCTACACTAATCCAGCTGGTATCAAGAACCGTGATTTCAGACGCAAACCAAAGCCCCGATTGCTTCACCACAACACCGTTCCCATCCGTTCTTACTCAATCGCAAACAATCTGATCGCGCTGCTTCGTAAAACATTCCAAAACAAGCGTATTGTAACGTTTTAAAAACATTTACCTGAATGGCAATGGCTTGGTAGGGTTGATCACTGGAAGAGGACTGATCAATATAGAGGCAGATTTCGACACCGGCGGCCGCGGCGGCGGTCCCTAGTGCATCGGCAGGCGGCTGCTGCCTGGTCGCCGACGCTGAGATGGCTCGCCCACACGGGGGACGAGTATTGATTTCAGCGTGGGCCTGTGGAAGCAACAAGACCTCCGTCATTGGTCCATACATTAGGAAACAGCGTCACAGTCACAGACATAATGAGAAGGTCTGTGGACGGACGAAGGCAGCAATGGGTTTCACGCTGGTCACATGCAATCGCAAGCCAAAACGGCACCAGCGTAGGACTTCCAAATGCCACTGGAGTACCGTTATAAGAGTCTGCTGGCATGATCTCAGCACTTTTCACTCAGCAATGCACTCGTTGTTTATAGAAAGCTTGCAGCAGTATGGAAGTAACAATCATGAATTGCATACATGCCTCAGGCTTTTATCAAAATGACTGTTAAGAGTACTGGGCATTTCCTAGCATTTCTCTTACAGTTTGCCTAGAATGGCTTGACATGAACTGATAAAGAACCACATTTCTTTAATTTTTTAAACCAAAATGGCACTTTCCAGATAGTGTTTCCTTTGTATCAAGCTAGGGGCAGTATTTAAGTAACTAATGAAGATTCACATTTCACCAGATGTTATTGGACTATTGACACATTCTTTCAAGTTTTACTAGGATAATTTACAAGGCAAAACTGCAAACTAACGAAGAACCACATTTCTCAAAGTTGTACAAGAGCATTGGAGTAGGTAGCATCTCTGAATACTCTATGATGCGAGAGGTGCTCTATCAATTTTGAGAAACAAAATGTTACTGGTACATTCTTCCTGGTTTACTAGGCAGGTAAAACCACAAAGTCTAAGATTACATCTAAGGTTTTGTATACAGTTATCTAACCAGGGCCTTTACAGAGTATATGAAAGCAAGATTTTCACTCGATTCTAAATTTCAAATTGATTGTAATCTGTAGTACTGAACATTATTACACAATTGCCAATCAACAAATCCATCAATTCCATCAGGTAAATGACAGATGCAGACTAAAGAGGTAATTATCAAGCAGCTGCAACAGTTCCATCTCCTTATCTTTCATAACAATCTCACATAGGATAATTAACAGCAAGTTGCTTTCCTGCTTTCTTGTTCCAAAGTATCTTTGTGATCTTATACTTCGCCTTCCCCCCTCTCTCTGCCACTTCGCTGCGTCCTCTTAGGTCCTCTGATTGGCCTGATATATTTGTTAGCCGCGTCAGAACCATGCACCATGCAGTGGCAGCGCCAGAGGGTTAGGGGTAAACCCCCTAAATGGCGCTTAGCCCCCCCAAAGAAAAATGCGGAAAATGTCTACAACCACGGGTACTCACTCACAAAGAGCAAAACCAGAAAAAATAAAGCCCAAAAACCATTGGATGACTAAAAAGGTTGTCAGAATTTTTTCTTACGACTTTAATACGGAAGAAAAGTCCCAGTCAGCCCCCTCCAGAGCTAAAATCTTGGTGCCGCCACTGGCACCATGCTTAATCCAGATCATTTGCCTGCATAGGTCCCTCCCTATGGAATGGAACTCCCCATCAGTTCACTGTCATCAGAACCTGGATTTTCTCTCGGGTTTATATGCACTAGGAGCGCTTCTGAAAGACTCCTGCTGCGAGAAGTACTTTATCAATGAACATAATACAATTGCTTTCTTGAAGTTGCTTTCTCTAAGTACTGCCGTCCATCATTGAGCATGACCTCTGACCTTCTCAAAGCATGTAAAGAATGTGCTAGCTACCATCTGCACTACCTGCCATCTACTTTAAATTCATGTCACGCATGACTAGAGTCAAATGCTGCAAGGCAATTAATGCAGTTCAGCTCTTGCCAAGATTAGCAACAGCCTGTTCTAAATGCTGCAGTTTGGCTGGTCAGTAGAATAGTAAGTCCGCAAATATATTCAGTTTTAATGGGACGAACAGCACTGGCTACCTGTCTACAAAATGCCTTGATCTCAAGATACTCATGCTGATGCATAACCTTCTTGCAGGCTGTACTAAAGTTATCTCAAGTTACCACGGATCTCTGTCTCATCTACTCTGGTAGTGACAGTCCAAAGCCTGAATAAAGGAGGAGGGCGACACTAATGATCTTTGTCATCACACAGTGTCATTAAACTTAAACAAAGTAACTATAACCTGGCCACATCTGTCTTTGAGCTATGCTATTCAAAATGATCTCGCTTGTCCCACTGGCCAGGATTTTAATGGTACCGTTTAGAAATCTGACTGCGGTGGGCGCATCTTTCTTGAATAAGTTGACTAGGAATCTCAGGACTATTGACAGACTTCTCAGGACTATCGACAGTCTCAGGACTATTGACAGTGTGTAAGGCATCCTACACGTAGCTTGCTACCGATAATGCTAAAGAGACTGAACACTGTGAATACAATACAAGACAACATGCATCTCCTTGATTCCTCTTAGAACAAGCCGCCTAATAAAATGCAACTCGAGCTTCACAGTCTCTCTCTCTTTCCGTGCCACAAATGTCTGACGACCAATCAATCATGTTTTCAACGTGTTAGGTAGATGGCACATCTGATGAGTCTTTCTTGAACTGGAGCTATATATTGTGGGGCATGGTGGTGTAATGGTGACGTCGTTGCCTTGGAGCCGGAAGGTTCGAGGTTTGAATCCACCTCGCCGCGTAAGGACCTTGGGCAAGTCCTTCACTCATGATTGCTCAGTGCTTCAGCATGAAACTCCGAAGCAGTGTCAGCTCTGCATTCGGGAGTGCCTCTGAGTAGAAGAGCTTGAAAAGATGCTATAACAAGTGCACATACAAACAAAAAAAACAAAATTTCAAACTCTCTCGGTTGTGCGAATTAGCACACAGGTGTTACCTCATACGGTGATACCATATAAATATGTGCACGGAAAAGAATCACAAAATTTAATTAGACCTTCATTTTTAATAACATGACGTCTCAGTTAGCTGAAGGGGCGCTATAGCTGCAGAGTGGGCCAATTCACTTCAGAGCAAGACCCAATTGAGACTTATGAACAAAAATAATAACTTAATTGTATCCAGACAGTGGAGTGTTCAGCTACAAAAGTAAAGATCCAGAAGTTTCAAGGAAGACAAGGGCTGTCTAGCAGCTCAGCATTACGTACAGACTGCATGAGATAGACCAACCTAATCCAGGACAGCAAGGAGAAAAGTAAGTAAGTAGGTAAGTACAAAATCACAGTAGTATATTCAGGAACAGATGAAAGTATGGGCAATTTGAGGCAAAGGTCAAAGATGAAACATGGACATGCACCTAAAGAAACCAAACAATAAGACAGGTTGTACAGATAACATTCTAGATAACAGTGTTTACAGCATCTAGAAACACAAAAAGCACAATGCTATTCTTCAGCAGCAGTGCCTTTAACTGGATTCAAAAATTAGGAGGTGCTTTACAAAATTTGCAGCTCAGCACAGTTATAAATCGTCATGAGAATTCACAATTGCACTGACCGATACCCATAAGCGATCACTAGTGCTCCTTCACCAAGACAGAAGAAACCAAGTCATGATGAGAATTGCTTTAGGAGCTGAGGTGGTCCCCCACCCCTCTTTCTTAGGACCCCATAGTAATAATAATAGTAGTCTTCATATCGCAACCAATCAACACAAACCAAAATCTGACTCCATTTATTTTTCTACAATTCTCATACTGCAAATAGTAGCATTGACAAGGACTCTGTTGGTATTGAATACCTTTTTTGTTTGCTACTTCAGCGCAAAATAGCTACATTCAGTCTGGCAAGGCATCCGCTCACATTGTGAGCACGGCGCACTATGAATCGTAGGTTAATGAGACTCGAGCTGAATGAAATTGAATACAACCGAAATCGAATAGTTTCTCCGGAAAAAAGCTAACCCTAAGAGTTAAGACAGAAATAAAACTGAAACGATGAGAGATAATCATTAGATAGAGAGAGGGAAATTTCTACCTCAGCTGTTTATTCCTTCCTCAAAATGCAAAACCACGGCAGCATAGACTTACGTCGCTTATCTGATTAACAGTCAATGTTAAACGATGCCGACAGTGCGCCTATTTCTTTTTCTGTTATATTCCGATTGTCGAGACTTTTAATAATATAATTATTGAACTTTTATCGGAATTTCATTTTAATGGAGTAATTATGATAAAATTTTGTTTATAATGTTAGATGGTCACGTGATATGACGTCACCCGGCAGGCATATGATTAGTGCTCACTGCATGCACAGTACTCAATAATTATGTTGAGTGAGTAAGATCAAGTCTTTATACAAAAACTTGCAGCTATTTCGAGTAAATTTTCATCCATGCTGTAGCTTAAAAATATCTTTGCGTATAATCTCTATCGTAATCTCCGAATTTCTAAAGCGCTACTTGAAAGCCAAGTGCGGGGCACCAGCTTATTCACGAGCGCTGAGTAGCGTACAAAGTAGCCTGCTCAGGACCTATAACCACTATTATTATTATTACGGAAAGTGAAGAGAAGAAAAAGCTGCTCCATAAGTACGGATGTAATTTTAAGCAGATCGTTTATTTTTAACCAGAACACGTAGGTTACTTCATCCTGATTCTATTGATTTTAACCAGAACACTTCATCCTGATTCTACTCATGCGCCACCATTTGACCACCATTTGCCATGGCACCGTCAACTGTTTCAGTACGTAGACCTCTAGCGGAACTTCCTATCGTCTACTTCCGCAGGCGGCAGCAGTAGGCCTAAGCCTACTGTAGGCCTACATTAGGCCTAAAATTAATAAGGTGCTCGCGCCAATAATCTATATAGGCCTAGGACAAGCACGTCTAGTCAAATCATAGCATTACATAGACCCATAGATAACCAGGAACACAACTGTTGCTCTCGTCTAAAATTATTGTTGTAGCCTAAAATTAATTGTGAATCAAACAACACGTAGGCCTACGTGATAACCTAAGTCTTAATTGGACAATAATTAGTTGGATAGCTAGCCTACGTATATTCTATTATCAACGCAAAAGCGATTGTTGGTCAGCCGCCTACCTGTTCACGCCCAATGACATTATCATGCACTATAATAGGCCTCTAATAATAGGTTAAACTGCGTTGAATATATTGAAATTCTACGTCAGCAGTATAGGTTTCAGTGGCGTTCACGTAGAAACCGTCGCTATATTCCTCTGAACCCCATATGACATTAAAGTCTCAAAACATTGTCTCTCGGAACCTGCTTCTCCCCGAATCTCATAAGATCTGGCCCCTTCCATTCCAAAGGTGCAGCCCTTCATCAAGTAATTTATGTTTCACTATTTGTTTTGCTCTGAATGGCCAAAGATCCAGTTTGGTAATCATGAGCGCCTGCACATCTAAGAGGCAAGAGGTCCAGGAAAATTTGCATCTAATTTGAACTGCTGCTTTTTGGTTAACAAATTTCCTAAAACTCAAGCATTAATGTTACACAAAGTGAAACTGAGAAATTTACATTTTGAAACGTCTATAAAAAATACCTATGATCTTAATTTCCTTCTTTGCATTTATCAAACTCAATGCCCCTCCTGCAAAACATTTGCGGGTGCGAATGATAGCAGTGATTTCTGAGCATTTCTCTCATAAATATTCAACTGAAAGCAATTACACAAAATAACAATCGACAAATTGCCATGTAATATGCATCAAACCACACTATTTGCACCATAAACGTTCAGACATTTCAAAAAGACAAATAAATGTCGATTGACATACACACAAATCTAAAAAATGCAAGTACATGTCGAGAAGCTCATGCTACTTCCTGCATTAGCATTACAAAAACAAGGTGAGTGTTTCAACCAGCAATAAATAATAAACTGTAAAAATAAATATTAGCAAACAAAATATATTATATCTACGGTTCACACATACTGTCCTGGTCATTTTACTGGTACTTTAGATGAATAATATCAACAGAAACCTTTTTGAGAGACCAATATATGCTGGTTTTTACATAGTCGACTAAATATCGTACACGAAATCTTAGCCGTTCGACTTTCAAAAAACAACTTCCAATTGCAATATTTGCAAGCAGGGCATGATAAGATATATCCTGCAAATTTTCTAATTTTAGAAAAATTGTATATTCTCTCTTTAGCTTACAGGATTTGCAGTTGATTTCATCAGTATGACGCTGAGCTGAGAAATGCAATTCATTTAAACACCATGAAGTAGGTGGAAGATGTTGCTCAGGCCTCACGCGTTCCAGTCTTCCGTGGCCACAGCCACCGGCGGTACCTTTCGAACAGGGTCCTTCGTGCCAGCAGAAGTAGTAGCAGCATCAGATATCATAGTTATATTCTCAGCAGACAAATAAGGGGCAGCTACCTGATTTTCCGCACGGCCAAGGGCATCTTCTGAACCGCCACGCACCACTCCAGCGGACTGCTGAAACTTGAGCTGCGCTGGAACAGAATGGCAGCCACACAGCGCAACGTCATGTCCGACCTTGCTCATTCGAAAGGTCATCATTGAACCAGATGTGATGAGCTTCCCGAAGCCCTCTTCGTGAGAAAACGCATATCCAGAATGTCGCCACGTCATCGGATTCAGAACTCGTGGGACTGCCGGTCTCTGTGACTTTTGACTAGTCAACGTGATTTTGTGTTTCAGTCGAATTGTGTCCGACAGCGTTGGATGCACGTCGCTTATGAACAGCTTGGCGAGCATTACCGGCACTGTTAGAGTTACGACCGTCAAAACCAGCGACAGCCAGAAGCTGGCCGAATCCATGGAGTGAGTTGCTACGCCTTCGTATGTGTACCCGAAGACGTCTGAATACAGGACGAACATCAGGCAGAAGTAGAAGAGGAGGCTGCCCCAGATGGCAAAGTGGTTTAAAAACGTCCAGTATGTGGTCTCCAGAGCACACTGAAATTTCAGACGAAAACAAAGCACTGAATGACACGAGGAACCACAGTACATAAGAAAATAAATATATCCAACACTTCAATGACAATCTTTGAACATTAGTTTCCCAGTCACTGTATTACATGCTCCGTCTTTTTTTAATGCTTCCTTATTTCAACTTGTCTGCCCAACTTCTGAATTTCTGGCCTATCAGAATTCAAGGGATTATGATAATTTTTATGATTTCGTTTGAAGCAACCATTGATTCAAGCGTTAGAAATGACATAGCAGTACAATATAAGTAATTATAAATTATTAAATTATTGCCTTTGTTGTTCCATGTAGAACCGTAGGAATTTCTCAAAGCAAAAAAACTGTTACTTGATAGCTAGATGATTACAACATACAAGTTACCAAAATTAGCTCTTCGGTGTTTTTGACTAGAGTCTCCATTGGACATGCTTGGCTGATTAAAATAATTTGGCCTAAACTAATATTAATTATGATCAAGACTTTAGTGTAATATCATGTAAATGCCTCCATGGAACAGTTAGTTTATAGAAGCAAATTATTATGCTTAGTTTTCTACCATCTTTTAGAAACAATTCAATCGTTTGCTCCAAAACAATCTTTTCAAGTTTTCAGTGACTTTGTTTTCGTACTGTTAGGGCAGTTGTGTTCATGTAGGCCTGCCAGTGAATTGTGAAAAAATAACAGGGCGGGGGGGGGGGGGGGTTTGGACTATGATGCACTTGGAATTAGGGTGTGAAAAACAGATATATTTTACTATGGGGCTTTAAGAAACACTGGGGGGTTGAAACTCTCAACCCCTAGCAATTCTTACCCTGAGGCCTACTATATTAACACAACTGCCCTAACAGTTGACATAATATGTTAAGAATTGCACATGAAAATAGATTACCCGTAATGTTACGACCACAATGAGAATGGTTCCGACCACAAATCCGAACGACTGATGGTCTGAAATGTCGGTTCCATTAGGTTTAACTGCGTGCACGAATGAACCGTAGGGAAAAAAGAACAAGACAAGTGACGTCAAGGTGCCTTCGAGAAAGCTGCACAGGAAGATTGTCTTATTGAAAAGAGAACTCTTTATTCCTGGCAGATAAAGCCTTGGGTAGAGAATAGAATTTTCATCGTTTACATCCTGTAAAACATAATGATTAGTTAATATAAATTTACTATTTAACCACAACCACAAAGAAAGGCTGTGTAAAATTCAAATAAAAACCACAAATAAATGCACAAACTCATTGAAATGTAAGCAGTACTAGAGAGCACATGGTAAAGAAAAGTGCATGCATTACATGTACTGTATACTGCCGTGCTAAGCAAAAAGACAGTAACTCAAGTTTTTCCGTTTTTGAGTTAGCACTTGTTTTCACATCCTGACAACATGTTCTATCATATCTGGAAGCAAGGAAACGGTATCGGTCCGGGAACATGGAAAAAAACGGAAACCAAATTAACAGTATCTCAAATTTGGGTCGTCGTGCTAAGCAAAAAAGCAGTAACTTGAGTTACTGTCTTCTTGCTTAGTATTCCATGTTTATTCAAGGCCGACCGATTTACAGATATTTCAATATATCGGCTTTTAAATCACCTAGAATCGTCATCTTTGTGTCAAAACATACACATTAAAGGTCAAGGATTCCAACGGGGGCATTACAAAGTTCCCCATGACCTCAATGACGGCCATTTTGGAAAATGGCCGCCATTGACGACCCAAAAAGATGGATTTTTCAATATCTCGGCTTTTAGTTCACTTGGAATCGTCATTTTGGTGTCAAAACATACACATTTCGGGTCAAGGTTCACAATCGGGCCATCACAAAGTTCTCTATGACCTCAATGGCGGCCATTTTCCAAAATGGCCGACCAAACTAGAAGGATTTGTCAATATCACGGCTTTCAATTAAGTTAGAATCGTCATCTTGGTGTCAAAACATACACATCTCAGGTCAAGGATCCCAATAGGGCCATCACAAAGTTCCCCATGGCCTCAATGGCGGCCATTTTCCAAAATGGCCGACCCAAAAAGAAGGATTTGTTAATATCTCGGCTATCAGTTCACTTGGAGTTGTCATCTTGGTGTCAAAACATGCGCATTTCAGTCAGGGATCTCAATAAGGCCATCACATAGTTCCCAGTGACCTCAATGACCACCATTTTTAAAATGGCCGACCCAAAAAGAGGAATTTGCAAAATTCACATTTTGGACGGCCATTTTGAAAATGACCGCCATTGAGGTCAGATGAAGTTTTGGGAGGCCCCATTGGAATCCTTGTCCCTAAATATGTATATTTAGGCTAAATATGTATATTTAGGCACCATGATGACGATTCTAAGTGGATTTAATGCTGAGATATTAAAAAATCACGATTTTGGTCGGCCATTTTGAAAAATGGCCGCCGTTGAAGCCAGAGTTGGTTTTAGATGGCACTATTGGAATCGTCGTCCCTAGATATGTATGATTAGGCACTAAGATGACGCTTCTAAGTTAAATAGAAGCCGAGATATTTTAAAAATATGTATTTGTGTCGGCCATTTTGGAAAATGGCTGCCATTGGGGCCAGAGGGCAAATCTGCAATGACCCAATAGCCAAATATTTTTCTTAGGACATGTTCGTGGTATATACCAAATTTCATTCTTGTATCGCAAAGAGAACAATTATTTTTCACCAGCCCTCTCTACCATACGATGAGTTACTGCTTTCTTGCTTAGCATCAAACCGATGTTCAATTCTTCGATACTAAGCAAAAAAGCAGTATCTCAATTTTATACAATTTTTACACAAATTTAACGAAAAACCAGTTTAGTTCCAAAATTCAGTAGTTTAAATATAACTGTTTGCAAAAATTCAGAAAGATTCTAGCTTTATTTCCTGTTGAATTAAACCGATTTCTTCTTTATCGTTTTACGCAAAATCGTCTTTTTTGAGTTACTGTCTTTTTGCTTAGCACGGCAGTATACATCACTTTAGCAACAGTGAAGTCTTGCAAATTAGATCATAAAATTGTTTGCAATAAGCAAACATCATCATACCAAGATAATTATTAATTATTTGCTGTCAATATTAGTTTTTTTGTTCCTCTGTGCAAAGATGACTTCAGATAGAAGCCAAAATGAATATAATTATACTCTTCTGGTCGGTCAGTTTATTATTGAAGCATTAAACAGAAGAAAAAGGTGTTTAATTAACAATAGGTATTTATTTAACAATATGTTTAAGCAACAATATATCGGACAGAAACATGAGCAAATAAATGTATGTTTTGATGTATTAATGGGCATGCATATGAGCTATGAAACATTTTAATATCTAATATTAATATTTAATAGTATAAATACAATTTTCAAATGATTGTGGATGTGTGCAATACAAATTTTATTCCAGAAAAACTCAGTTTTAAACCAGTTATTTTAAAGTACACGTAGTATAATTTTTTTTAAATCACTTTTTATGCAGATCAATAGAATACTGTAAGCACTAAGCAATAATATTAGATTGTCCACTAACCTGCTCAAAGTATGCTAGTCCCATTACAGGTAGATTCGTGAAAAGGAGATTGTACAAAGTTATGAAAAATGGATCATACAGGGTCTGCAAGACAAAAGCAAACTGCAAATATTCAGAATAACTTTTTGTTATAGTAACTATTCCAAGCTAAACATGAATCTTGATAGATCTTTGCAATATGGTGCTTTAGCGCATATATGGCGTATTTAGTTATAATATTTGCCTGCGCTTTATAAATCTTCATAATGATAATAATAATAAAATTTTATTATTACTATATACATGTACTGAATGCATGTAGTAGCATGGTTCATACTCAGGAAGCTTACATTTGAGTTTTATAAGCTGTTTTATACGCGAGCACCTCTGCATAGAAAGTATTGCAAGAGGCACTTTATTAATTCTCATTTACAATAAAATACAATGCAATAAGAGCAAGAAATATAGGGCAGAAACAGGTCTTCACATAGCATGACACAACATAATTCAGAACCATAACTAAACCTGAACAAATTTAACAGTCACCCGACTGAAAATACAAAGTAGGTTATTGTTTCTAAATATTTCAAATTGGCTTGCTGAAAAACAATAATAGTATAATTAGTCTAAATACAGTAAAAAATATAGTAAATAAGTACGTAATATGAATATTCCAATTCTTGTGACTCGGTAGCATAGCTGGGTACTGATAAAGAAGTTAAGACCATATATAAGAATATATTTTCACACGCTCACCTGAGCAGAATATCCACAAAATATGGCGTACCAAACATGGCAGAGTGAGAATGCGAAGTTCTTGTAGAAGAAATAGTAGAGGAACTTTGACATTCGAATGTACGACCAGCGGCCGTGGACGAGAATGAGACGCTCAAGAAAGCGGAACTGAGCAATGGAGTAGTCGCTTGCCAGCACAGCTTGCCTACCCTCGAGACCACTGATACCAACACCTATATGGGCTGCTGAAAAAAACCAATCTTAAGCTGTGACTTATTGGCACAACAAACAATTACGAGTGATTGAAAATGTGTGTATGTATGTTTGTATGTGCACTTGTTATAGCGCCCCTTTATTTTCTACTCAGAAGCGCTCCCGACTACAGCGCAGACAATGAATTGGAGTTCCATGCTAACACGCTGAACAATTATAAGTAAAGGACTTGCCCAAGGTCCTTATGAGGCGGCTTGATGTGGATTCGAACCTGCAACCCTCTGGCTGCAGGGCAACGAATATGCCCACTACACCACCATGCCCACTGGTATATAAAATATATGCAACTACATTAACACGTTGGCCGCGAGGGACGTGCTAACACATCCCAAATTGAGTCATTTAACGCAGCAAATCAGCGGCCAACATGTTAAAATAAACAGTGATTACGATTGTTTTTCAGCCATGACCATTGCAGTCAACTGGTGGGCCCCTATGGACCAAATGTGTTTCTAAACAAATAACAATCCAACTGCATTAATTAAATTGATAAATTGCCCTCCTTTTAAATTTCAGAAGTGCGCACATGTCGCCCATACGACAGTGCTCAGACCGATTGTGTTGGTCAATTGCTTGTGAAGGACTTCCCTCCTCAAGGAGTTCCTACACAATACACATAGCAACCAACACAGCAGAGGTTCCAACCCGTTTTCCTCTGTGACGTAGCCTGAGCACTCTACCAATCAGCCACTATGTCCCCAAAACGGCTAGCAATGATATTTGCCCTATAGCATTTTACAGATCTAACCAATTTGCTATAATTCAAAACCACAAAGTTTAAAATGCACAGCAGGTTCAAATCCACCTCATGTTGCCGCGACAGTACCTTGGGCAAGTCCTTCACTCGCAATTGCTCAGTGCTTCGGCGTGAAACTCCGATGCAGAGGCCGCTCTGTATTCTGGAGCGCCCCTGAGTAGAGAGCTTGAAGGGACGCTAAAACAGGTGCACATACAAAGAAACCTTTGTCCACACTTACTTTTAATCATGCTGACGTCATTCGCTCCATCACCAACCGCCAACGTTGTTGCTTTCTTGTAGTGTTTGATCAAGTAGACGACCTGCGCCTTTTGAATCGGTGTCACTCGACAACATATCACCGTCTTACAGAGGCACGCAACTTCCAGAAACATCAGCTGAAGAGAACTGTTCAGTGCATAAACCTGCAGGAAACAGAATTCTTACAGTTCATTCATTCGGACATTTATATAGTGTTCCTTCAAGAAAAAACCACTCAGAGGCGCTGAACATTGAACATGGTAGCTCAATTGTTAGCGTCTTCACTCGCCTCGTAAAGAGCCTCTCAAATTGAGTGATATCTAGTCAATAAATAGTCATGTTTAACAATTGTATATGATTGTATTGTATTTAAGAATTTGTAAAAACACCCTTAGCACGGTGAACCGTTCAGAAACGCACATTGTGTGCAAGGCCCCGAGCTATCCTATCCAGATTTCAATCAGTTTCTATCACCCAACTACCACCATCACCGACAACCACCGTAGCACCACGCTGTCTCCTCGGCTTGACCTCCCCGGATTTTGACCTGGCACCGGAACGGATACGGCAGCTCTGGCTATTGCGGACTTGATTTGATATAGCACCGCTGAATAAGCTGGTCTCCCTGACGTGGCTTTTGTGGGCGCTGAGAAATTCTCGAAGATTCATATTTACATTACATTTAACCCTAAGTCAACCGTGTCATGCAACCTAAGTCTGTCAGAATGCAACCTAAGTCTGTCAACGACATGATATTCTATGGTACAGAAGAAGCCAGAGCCACCTAATAATTAATTAATCGATGAACAGAGCTCTGCGGGCTTTTCTTACCATACTGTGACCATTTAAAATCAAAGCGAATTCAGTCGGTGGCTGTTTTGCTGCCAGATTCGGTTGATCCCCAAACTCAAGACTATTCCACGAACAGTAATCCATGTTTTCACCATCGATAGGCATATTCGCCTCCAGAACTTTCTTCGTTGCGATGTCCAGCTGTTGATGGACGTCTCTCTCAGTTTCTGCATTGATTAAAAGCAGTTCCGTGGTTTCCGAAAGAAGTCTGCAGCTGAAGCCTACGTTGATGGCCGTCTCTAAAATTCAATATCATAAATCCATAAGGTATTTATAAATGACTCGCAGCCGTGGATGAAAATTTATTGGTCAACCTGTATGTTGAAAACTTCCATAACATAGTACGTAAGTAAGCATAATCTTTATTGTTCTACTTGCAAATGCAAAACGGGATACACATTATAAACATTGCCACAATAAATTCAAATAGTACTTAGTTATTAAAAGCTGCGAAGTAAGAAGTTGAATGAAAAGACTAAAAATCAGTGTCAAACAAGATATGCTTGATCATCATGGTTGACATTATGGCACAAAAGGCCACATTGCAACATGCAGCTAATACTAACTTACTTAATTTTTTTATTTTATACATGAAACTTTTGGCCTTCAAAATAGATGCATGCATGAACACACAAATGCATCAAATTGTCGTAGGTATCAAGATTTACAGCCAAATGCAACATGAGATTTACAGCCATATGCAACATGAGATTTACAGACAAAATGCAACGTGAGATTTACAGACAAAATACAACATGAGATTTACAGACAAAAGGCAACGTGAGATTTACAGACAAAATGCAACGTGAGATTTACAGACAAAATGCAACGTGAGATTTACAGACAAAATGCAACGTGAGATTTACAGAAAAAATGCAACGTGAGATGGGGACTGCAGCGAATGCGTGACAGAGATTACTCGTGCGTCATGCAAACCTTCCTTATCGCCGGTCAGCACCCAGATCTTGATTCCCGCACACATCAATCGACTGATGGTTCGTGGCACGCCATCTTGCAACTTATCTTCGATGGCTGTGCAGCCAATCAGCACGAGGCCTTGTTCTACCTCTTCGTACAGTTTATCCAGCATTTCCTCCCGATTATCCATCAGCAATCTTCGGTATATATGAAAGAAAAATTTAAAATCTGTCAATAACTGTTTGATGCAAGATAATTAGGTTTTTAAAAGCAACAGCCTCGCATAAAATATCATTATTATCATTGTTATTGCTTTTTCCCCAAGGTTAGAAAAATCATTACAATTATAGACGCAATTACAATATTAATAAAGTAATCATCGTAATATTTTTTTCTTGCCCGAGGTAGAAATAATTCTGCAGGCTCTTAGAAATGATCCGAAGTTTCTTTTCTTTCATTATTATTATTACTACTTTTTTAATTATTATATTTCTTTTCTTACCCAAAGTATCAATGATCCCTCATGATTTATAAAAATTGGGGCAATGTTCTGGAATGGCTAGTCTTCGCAGATAAGAAAAGTGCTACAATTATTACAATTATTAACAGCATTATTATTATGATAGACCAAAATTGTCTATAGAAAAAAAAAACAGCATGTGGAAAGGTTACATCTCCCCAGCTCATTTTGTATGTGTATGTAATTATATATATTATATATGCAAGCATACCTTATTATGCAATTCACATAATGTATGTGGAATATGGCACACAGTGAAGAGAGTGATATTAAAGGCATAAAACTGAAGATATATCTGTACCCAACTGCTTCATATCGTCTTGACCAATCCTTGTAGTAAGCAGGACTTAGTAATTTCACAGCACAGCAAAGAGTGCGTAAACCACTCCGAGCAAATTCCTATAAAAAAAATCAAAGCATTTGAATTGCTCAAATGTTACTGATGCAGTTCACAATTAGTCCCATAGCAATTGTAAACTCTAGATTAAGGGGTATACAGGAGATGCAGGAAGGTTGATAAGATTTAGGTGATTGTTCCTAAATGTTGGCAAGGGTCTCGGCAGAATGTGTACATGCGCAAAATAAATTTCTAATTATGACCTATGACGTCCATATTATTAGCTTATTTATAACTGTATTATTCTAGAGTCATGCCATGGCATTTTATATACAGTAATACAGTATGCCACTAGATACATGCTCAATTGTTCATACACCTGACAACAATATTGTTCTCACAATAACCTTGCCTACTGTCCAGCCTTGATCCATTGGACTGTGCAAGGGTCCATATGGATAGCACAGTGGTTATTCCTTAGTAGTTTCTCTACTGTCACATTTTCATTCTTCTACTTGGCGTGAACATTATTTAAAGTAGCGTAGTCATCGCTTTTGGAATCTAAAGCTACAATAGAGCCTAATCTTGTAGTCTGGATACACAGTAAAAAAATACCTATTTAAAATTCTCCTCTTTCAACTGGCCTAACCACCGTAGCCTGCCCCTGGCTTTTCTGGTTGGTTGGATTTTGACCACACTTCTCCAATCGATTACGTTTCCCTAAATATTATATTACAGGTTATCGGTCCGTAGATAGTTTTTATAAAAATCTTCCTCACGCTTAAATGGCTAGAAGTGGTATCCCTGATTTGTGAACTGCGTTGATCGAGCCTTTCGTAGATGACTGAATCTGCTCCCTTGCAGTACAAAGAGATGACCCCATTCCGTCTTACTATTACCTACAGTAATGTAACAAGGCGATACTCAAAGGCACCTCACAAAAGATGCAATAAATAGATGACCTATATGTTCACAATAAAGTTAAAGTTCCATCACATAAGTTCCAATTTATACATTCAATCATTCAAGAATTTCTATATACCGGTAGTGCCTATTTGAAGTTGACTACTTTGAAGTACTCTCGGCACTAGCATGGTAAAAAGCACAGTTTTGAGTTGAACAAAGTATGCTTCAGTAGGAGCCCCGGGGAGGATGGCATCCGCGTTCACGAAGCCTGGGTCAATCCAGATTCCAGGCGCGCCCTCCCTGTGAGTACCTTCGGGGAAACCAAGGATGCCACCAGCTGACCGAATTCATCCGAATCCCGGTCCATGCTCCGACAAGACCTGGAGCAGTAGCATACGCGAAGAAGTAGGAGCCCCAGGAAGCAGACATAGCTCCTGTGAGCGTCCATTCCAGACCACTGGGCCCAACACAGAAAAGGTTCTATTCTGCAAAGTTGCAGTTTATATAAAAAATAAAAATAAAATGATGTACACGTGCATATTTATGTTACCGACAATTTAGACAGCATTTCTTAAAACTTAAACCAAGTGCTAAATACATATTACATTATCCAAGTCAAACAACAAAATGCACTGAACTCACCCCTATACCACCGCGCCCCACCATTACATCTTATAATTGTAAGTGTATCTGGATAAATTACATTGCACCTTTAGGAAACTCTTCATATTATGTATATTATGTTATGATGTTCAGATGCTAATGTAGCTTTGTAATCATACGCACGCATAATTTCTTAACACACCACGACTTCAAAAATCTCACCCGTTGGCTCAAATCCACATAATAAGGTTTAGTATTTTTGATTAAACTACTTGCTAAATCCAAGTAAAGTCATATATTGTTTTATAGGCGTGTGTATGTAGTTGCAGTTTAACGTCACTGTGTGTTAACAAAGACCATTAGCGATGCCCCCCTCCTTTATCCAGGCTTGGGACTGGCCCTGGCAGAGTGCAATAAGTGGCGGAGTTATTTTCTAGGCAGAACTTCAGCTTAAATATACAAGGCTCAGTCAGACAACACATACAGACATTCTCTTTCGGAAGCTGTCAAAGTCCAGAATAGCCAGAAGTTCATACGTTTCCAGTTGACCCAAAACCTCAATTTCAATCTGATTAAAGTTGAGTTCTCTCTGCAAACAAGCACAACAAAACATAAATGTAATTAATGTAAATCTTTCAAAATTTCTCAGTGACCACAAAAGCCATGTCAAGAGAGAAAAGCGTATTCACCGGCACAAGATCAAATCCAGTTCACGATAGCCAAAACTGCCGTTAGTCGCAGGACAAGGTCAAAATCCGCTTATTAATAGAGTACAATGCAACTAAATCAACAAATAAAACAACACACTTAACTAATGACTTAACTAAAGGCTTGGCAGAACATTTCATTTTTCAGTTATGAAAAGCCATTGGTTGTAATAAGCAGAGGATTCTAGGAGTATTACCTGTGTTTCACATGGAATCCTAGCAGTCTGACGATTCTGTGAATAGACAGAACATCAAATTTCCAAAGTTCAATCATATTCATAAGATTTTCATATTCTTCATGCAGATCAAAATATCATAGTGATCAAATACACACCAAAAAAACTACAGCATGTAATTCTTCTTGAGAGATGGTACATTTTTAGAAACTCTGACTGATAAATTGCATCTGTTCCCCCCTGTCCCCATGGCAAAATAACTGTTGATAGCTTATAGCTTACCATCTGCTTTTATGTCAGATTTATCAAAAATCTCAATTCTTAATCAGCACTCTAACAGCAGGCATTCACTAAAAGTGTAAATGAAACCCATGCAGCACGTCAAAAAAGCGTTAAATATACAAACTATATCCAGCTTCATATGCAAAACATTTATTGCTAGGATTCTATATACTTAGGGTTTGTCAAGTCTGTAAAGCAACAAGATCATCATCATGGGACGAGCGTCAATGGTTGGCCTGGCATCGGAGTACATAAGGTAGCTCTGTATTCCCATCTAAAACCAACCAGGTCGTCGGTCTCCGCACTCTGCGACTCAGGGGACTTGATAGTCCCACAATCCAGCTTACCGTACAGTGATGCGGGTCCACCGCACCTTCTCATGCATTGGACCTTCATACTGGAAAAGTCTTCCATTAACAATTCATGATACTGCATTGCACGTATCTCATGAAACATTCTCAAAGTAAATAAGTCACACTTGTTCAGAACTGTCCGGTAGCTACGTTAAGCGCCTGTGTGAGGTTATTGCAAGATGCTATATAAATGTTCATTTACATACATAAATTCAAAGTGAAATATATATCTGTTTGCAAAAAACAGAAACTAAAGCATGTCATTAATTTTTATACAGTCAAACAATGTCCACCTACCAGAAACACAAAACCAAACTTTCTGGCAGCCATGACAAGAGCACCTTCATCAGGTGACTGGGCCTGGTACATCAGCTTACCTACAGTTGCAATTGCAATCGTACAGCAAAATCATTCACGAATTTATCAACAATATTTAATGAGAGTTCTGATTCAAAAAGAAAAGGCACTGGGAAACACAAATTTTATTTTGGCTTTAGAAATCGATAAGCTACTAATAAACAGCTCATCCAACATGATTACTGATCCTTAAGTGCGAGTGCACTCAAAACTGTGACTAAGCAGAAATCATAAAAAAATCTTGAACATTCTTCAACTATCATCAATAGAATGGATATCCCTCATCAGCCTCCAACTGTTTGCAAGATAATGCATGCAGAATTTTTAAAATGTATAGTACCACTTATAATAACACCATACTAAAAGGTATCACATGCGATGTCTGATGTTTTTGACCATCTTCATGGAGGTCTCTCACTTAAATGTCTGATATTCACACAACCACAAATATACAACATAAACCAGTTTAAGCTCATCTTAAGATGAATGAATCTACTCAGATCTGTTAGACAGCTGTGTTTACAAAGTCCTTCTGAAGCTCCAAAAACATGCTATGTAGGGTGTTCATATACATACATACATACATACATACACACATACTACCATACATGCAAACAGAAACATATATTCATTCATTTCAAACATTTATATAGCGCCTCTTCAAGAGTATCTACTCAGAAGCACTCCATACATACCTACAAACACATACATAGTACATCAAACAATCAATCAATACTTTTTTTATTGAAACCTTAGCCAAAACAACAACAGAAAGGCACAGCAAAAGCAGCATCGCAAAAAGCAAATTGGCACATATAGGTGACAAGGTAACCCCAAAAGGGATAATAATCCTGCTAAGGAGGAACCCAAATTACCATTAAACAAATACAAACATACATACACAAAGTGGCTTAGTAATTTGCTATTCAACCAAATAATCATTTTAAACAATTGTTTCCGTATGTTCACATTCAATAACTGCACATGCCTCACCATCTTTTTCTTCTGGCATGACAGTGTGACAAAGCGCGAGGAGACGAAAGAACTGGCAGACAAAGTGATCCTCATCTTCAATCAGTTTCGTCAGTTCTGGATCCACCAACTGACACGCATTCTCCGGGTCATTATCCTCTTCCAGATAATTCTCTGGAATTTTTTCCGACCGCTGGAAGACCATCGTCGAATATTTCATATGAATTCAATAACAATAATTAATAATCAAATTATAATTTAACTTAGTCGGAGCTTTAAAGTTCATTCAACATTGTCACCTTTGCAGCCACATTTCACCGATAATTAATTCAACTATTGAAAACTAGCCATTAAAATTTTCAGAACAAGGTTCCTCTAATTTTCTGTATTCCTGGAGTTGTCATTTGCACCGACTTTTTGTATAACAATAATAATAATATTAACAATAATAATAATAATAAAAAATAATGAGGAAGACAAATTAGGAAAATATTTTTAAATAGATAACAATAATAATAATAATTATAATAATAATCAGGTACTATTACTATAAATATATCATATAATAATTGATATTTGGAAATCCCGCTCGTGTGACTGATTAGGTCGTTTAATTATTTAATTCAGATTATTCATGAGAATTGTAGAAAACTAACATGGGGTGGGGTCAGACTATGTTACACATGAAGAATGATACGCATGGAATTGAGACCTGTGTGAAAAGAAGACTTTACTATGGAGTCCTAAGAAATACTATAAGGGGGGGTTGAACTCTCTCAACCCCCCCAGCAATTCTCATCCTGGTAAAGGATGCTTTATGGGTAAAATAGAAGTTGACACGGCCTCACCTTGATCGTGTAGGTAGAAAGCTGATCCTTTCCGTAACTGTGACCATTTATCGAACATTTCTTAAAGACCATCACATTCTACAAAAACATTGTCTCTCAAAATGTTATCTAGCTATACACGTAAGTCTTAGCATGACGGCCTTGCTAAACAGATCGCAGTGTATAATCACATTTAAGAAATGAGATGTACCATTAGTATATAACATTCTACAAATGTATTGTATTATTGGACTACTTACAGTAAATCATGGCAAAAGAAACGTTAATTGTATTGTATTTCATCATTTACCAAGTAGGTGAACCGCTCAGAAGAGCTCCAAGTGCGCAAGGCCCACAATAAATAGGTTTTGAGAAGAGAGAATGCCAGACAGAATTTTAGAGCGAACAGAAAGAGAAAGCGCATTCCAAAGAAAAGTCCTCACCAATAGAGCCAAATGATCGAGAATGATTTGATTCAATCACATTTATACACAATACACGTAGTTCACACAATGCCCCAGCATATCCTCGTAACCATAGTTGTAAAAAACGTTTTTCCCGTTTTTTATTCTCTCCCAAAAACGTCGCTTTTTTCCTCGTTTTTTTCCCATCGTTTTTTTATCGTTTTTTTCTTTAACTGTATTTATTCGTTTACTTTCTGTTTATTATTTTCCTTAATTTTAATTTTTCTTATATTTTTTATGTTTTCCGCCAACTCTCAAGGATTCAGCTAACTAAAGTCATTATTTCATCGTTTAACATCATCATTTAACAGATAGCCTGCGTGTTTAGGCTCCTAATCAAGTTTTTCAAGGTTAAAATGCGGTTTTAGATGTAGCAAAGTCAAATTATTTTCCGTTTCCGTTTTTTATCGTTGTTTTATCATTTAGTATTTTTTTGGAAAAAAACCACGTTTTTTACCTTTTTTATTCTGTTTCCATCGTTTTTTACATCTATGCTCGTAACAGTATATCCTTGTAAACACATGGCTGCGTTACGGCACCATATAAATTGTCGTAATTATTATTATTATTATTCTTTCACCAAACTTGAAAAACCATCAAATTGCCAGGTTTAGCAAAACTATGACACATGATGAAACAAAACTAAAATATATCAAACTCACACAGCGGTAATTTTTTAACATAATTTAACCCCACATTTCTTTAGCACCATTACAAGAGCCTTATGATTACTTGCCTTTGTTAGGGTGCCTGTTTTGTCGGAAAATATGTAATGAATTTGTCCAAGTTCTTCGTTAAGTAGGGTTGTCCGTGATTTAGCCGGCATGCCCATCGGTTGATGAATCATCTTCTTATCCCAATTGATATACCAACTGTGCGCAAAGCGAATCAACTCAACACTGCAAACGTAACACGATCAGCAAAACAAAAATATTAACCACTTTTGAACTTTTAAACAGGAGTTGATTGTTGAGGAAACAGTACACTATACAACCCTGGAGGTAGATTCGAACCCACAACCTTCTGGCTCCAAGGCACCAAACATATCCATCACTACCACGGAATGGCTAGATGGTAATGACAAAATGTAACTGGCTTGGAGGTTAGTTATAAACATTGTACGCAGTTTGGAGCCTAATTATATAAGTAAATGGTTTGTAGGCCTAGGTTCATTACAAAATGTACAAATTTGGAGATAAATTACAAAAAAGTAAATGATTGCAGGTTAACTACAAAACACAAATGGTTTAGAGGTAAACAATTAAAACAGTTCACAAATGTTTGACTTAATTCCTTTTTAATGGCTGCATACATGCTTTTTTAACAATATACCTCATCGTATAATCCCACAGTAAAACAAATGTAATAGGGTGAATAGGGCCACCTATAACATCGAGCAATGACTTGATGTGAAAGGGTAAAAGTGTAGAGACCTGACATAGAGGGATATCGGTACAGCCGTGTTGATGACGATGACGTAGGATAGGAAGACGAGGGCAGAAATGACGGTCGGACCCAGAATCTTATCTCCAGGGGTTTCTTCATGGTACTGTTGGCCTGGGACAAAATCTTCCCACGGAAGATACACCTGAAATTTTTCTCCGGTTATCGACTCCCAGAAGCCGCAACCAACCGCACACAGGGTACAGATGATAAACATAAAGCCAAATATCTAAAACAATGCCAAAATAATTTGCAATAATTAACCCATTAGTGCCCGACGTCCGTTATAAAGGACGCTCAGAAAACACGTTGCCAAAATTAGAGCTAACTGTATAATATAATCATCACTATTTTTTTAAATTGGTGAGTCAATTGGCTACAGATTCCACTATTTTGATTGCCGGATTATGTGGATTAGAAATATTTTATTGCTTGTGCTAATGTGTCTATTGCAGCATGTCTAAAATCCTCGCTACCCTTAGCTATTATATTTATGTTTGGTATTGAACGAGGAGGAATTTAGAGAAAGTGTAAATGTTGTTTGTAGTAGCCATATTGGTCAATATCCTGACAAAATATTATCCCAATTGCCGCAAGTTTTCCAAAGGAAATTTTGATTGCAATGTAAGCGTCCTTTATAACGGACGTCGGGCACTAGCCCAGAGATGACGTTTCCTACAGTAAGTCTCTATGCGCCATTGTTCCAGCAATTACCACCGTCGTTGCATTACTTGAAAAACGAAGAAAGCATCAGCCTACAGTTCATTCAGACTGGCGACTCACTATTTTGACATGAATATTGTAGACTTTTGCACTTCTGACATGAGTTTGGGTACGGTGGGGCATGTAATGAAGGAGCCCAGCTGTACTTGAGGAACATGTACACAGGTCAATTTACCTTGAAACCCATAGCAGCCAGGTGCAAAGAACTAGTATCACGCCGCACTATACTGATTATTTGCTGGCGTGATCGCTGTGTTGTAAGAAACGTTTACCCCCCCCCCCCCCCCCCGAGAGGAGACCGGACTCAATCCCTGTCCGTCCTCTCCTCGGCCGACCATCCCCTCCCGACGTAGGCTTTGGCTCATTTCTGATTTCCCCTGTTTTGCACTTGGTTCAAGATGCGCCCACCCTGTATAGAACATAATCCTAGTAGGCCTATTAGGCTTCAGTGCATGAACTTTTAGGATGGTGGACAAGGGTCGTGTGCAGGGATAGTCACACAGACAGAAGAAAGTCATGTCTGTTTTTCAAACTTCCATGTCCCTGCTCTACAATCAAGGCATGGGCGATGTGTTGATATGTAAGATCGATAGGCGCGATGCTAACATGATATGAATCAGGCAACGGAAATTGTGATGTCCAATCAGTCTACCTGTGTGACATAGCTTGGTATCTTTTACAAAGTTTACTAAGGCAGCAGAAGTTTGACTCAAGGCAACAGATGTAAGTGTACACAAGGGTCATGGCGTACCATCCAGTACTCAAGTGCTTGGCGTACCATCCACCCAAGGTCAACGTGCTGCTGCAGTCCTGTAAGCCTGATGTACAATGCGATGGTAACAATCATTGGATTGTACTAGGAAACACAAACTGCCATTGCAAGGCCTGAGAAATGAGATGGAAACCTTTATCCTTAGAGCCACTAGTACTATCACAATACATGAAACGCTCGTGAATAAGCTGGTGCCCTGCACTTGACATTAGGTCAATGAAGATAATTAGCTAATGAAGTAAATAGATGTTGCAAATCATCAAAAACATTCACCAAGCATTGTATGAAATAAGAAGAAGGCTTAATTCTCAATGGCAACCTAAGCACTGGGCTAGTGCCCGACGTCCTTTAAAACGGACAGTATGGAAAGTACTGATAATGTAGCACGAATCAATAAATAAGTTATCAGCCATGTTACTGCACCAAGTTGATGAGATTACTGAAACCACAACTTCATTTGTTGGGTTTTACCACTTTGGGCACTAATGGGTTAATATGAGTCTAATGCCATTGTGTAATTACCCCTTTTGATTGCACAATTTCATTATAAATCTTACATTTTAACACATTGAGCAGTTAAGAGGTTAGCTCACTGCACAGAATTACAAAGTAAAAAATGTTTGTAAATGATTCAATGAAAATAATTTATTTACTAATTTGTTAGTCTATTTTAAGTAATATATTTTTACTCGAAGTATCAATCATCCCTCAGGATTTAGAAAAAAATTACTGTCAGAAGCAAGATATTCATTGTCAGAGTTAGCAGAAGAGGTGCCTTTGAATGTAATATTTATCTAAAATCTTACCACAACTGCAGAAATTAAACAAGCAAGCTAGGAAATGACACACCCATGGGGACAAACAGGATCCTCTAAGTTATTTCCTGCTTATTATAATTCTTCATTTCTTACAATAATGTAAACAATAATTGGGTGCAATTTAAAAAGCTAATCTTCTTCCATCACCTCCATAAGGCCAACAAAATGAAGAGCTGAAACATCACAGGGAGTCTTTAAATTATTGTTATTATTATAACTATTATTACTATTATCATAACTATTATTATTATATAAAGCAACACTACAGATGCTAAATTGCAGATATAAGAAAAGAAGAAAATATGCGGACGCAACATAACCAATGACATTACCCCAAGTATCATCATGTTGAGCAGGCGATCGATGCTCGTTCTTTTAAAGCTTGTGTGGCCGCTGTTCTGCATCAGCTTCGTGTCTTTGCCGGCGTAGACAACAAGACCGTAACACCACTTGGTGTTGCGAAGGACGCAACCGCGCAGCAGCAACTGATCATTGGTCAGCGAGTAGGTCATGTGCTTCCACCGGAGTATGCCAACAAAACGAGTAAGGTTGTTATTTGGAGGCTGGCATTCGATCTCACCTGTACCAGTCGAACAAAGTGTCAGACAATTGTATTTGTTCACCAGAAAAATTTACTTGACACTTCTTCAAGAAGACTACTCAGAGGTGCTCCCAGCCCAGCCACGGACAAAAAAAAAGATCTTGAGCAACTGGCAGAAAGCAGAGAAATTATGCTGGGGTAGCAAGTGCAGTGCAAGCGAAAGTCCATTCCAAGTGGATGGCCAATAACCAAAATGGCTCGACTCTGACTGAAGAGTGGGTCTCAGGAACCAAGAGTTCCCCTTAACTGAAGAGCGCAAAGCTTGATGGGAGGCTAAGACGGGGACAGGGCAACAGAGATCAGATACGCAGGACGAAACACTACCAGCGAGACACAACCAACATGTGCTGCTATTCTGTAGGATATAGCAATCTACCAGTGCACATCGTTTTGAAACAGCCTTCTAGCAACCTCCAGCTTTAGCTTCCTTCTCATTTCTTTCTTCTCTGTCAGTAGTGCTGCAAGCAGCAGAATACCATTCTATTCCACCGTGATCTCTGCCCCGTTAAAACCTGAATCCCCAAACTCTTGTTTAACAAATAAACAGTATCACAAACCAGAATTCTGACCACAAGACTATGATAAACCTCTAAAAAACGTTAAATGCTAAAAATCGCACAAATTTATCTATAGTGATAAAACTGAAGCTGTTCTTACCATCGAAATCGCTGAGTTCTTTGATGTGATCCCTAAGACGAGCCGTACTCTGCAGCGAGTTACGAACTTTGAGATTTGTCTCGCTGTCGAAAAAAGACAAAGAAAAGTCATGTTGCTCAGTCAAAAGTTTCTGATAACAATCAATATCACAGGATGATTTAACAATCAGGCATCCCAGTCTAAGTTATTTTGCTGCTCCTAATATCGAGATATTTGAAGGCCAGTGAAAAGTAGCAAATTTTGTGGCACTTCTTGAAAGAAGATTAGGAGGATAGAAGAATAGAATGCAACTGATGTGCATTGGTTGTCGATTCCATACCATGGGGATTGGGGAGTTGGGGACGCAACCTGGAATGTAGGAGAGAGAGCCCTTGATCGTACTAAATCAGCCAAAACACCCATAATAGAAGATCTTACATCTAGTGAATAATTTTAATAACAGACAGCTAACCACAATGCTTTTAAATGCTTCATTAGATCCTCGTATTGTTTTTCTCTGCTAGTTTTTGCTTTTCTCTAAAGTTTCTTACACTGATATGTACATTTATTTATTTTTTAGCAATTTATGAGTGTTAACTCACCCATCAAGTTCTGCAGTTTCTATGAAACAGAGATTTGTTTCTTCATTTGTTGTGAGCAGCAGCAAGTCAGCCTAAATGAAGTACAAATAAAAATGTCAGCATAAATTAATATTATTAGTTTAAGTTTCTACAAAGTTCTATAACTACAAAATCATAACCGCCACTTTCTGTCTGTGCAGTGTGCACTGTGATACTAGCCTCAAATCCTGCCTTTTCTCTTGGAGTAAATCACACAGGGAACGCTTCTGATGAGAGAAGTGCTTTATAATTGGTCATATACAATAATATACAACACATACATAATTCACTACATGTCAAAATATGAGGCAGAAACACTAGCAGTTCATAAGCCAGAAGATTGCATTAACAGTTATGTATGTATGTGCACTTGCTAAAACGCTCCTACTCAGAAGCGCTCCCGACCACAGTGTGGACACTGAATTGAAATTTCACGCTGAAGGTAACTATGTGGTGGCTTGAAGGAGATTCGAACCAGCAACCCTCCGGCTGCAAGGCAACGAACATACCCACTACACCACTGCACCCCACATTGAATATGATGACGGATTCTTACTGCGACGAATTGGTTGTTTTCTATGCGAATGATGTCACCAACGACGACTTTGTACCAGCAAACCTCGACGAGCTTGCCTTTCCTGATGACCCACGACAGGCGATTGTTGACGAGACTGTCACTCTGATGCCGTTGCTACAAAGGAAATAAGAGTCCTTTATGAAGATGATGATAAGACATGATGATGATGAGGGTAGTGATGATGATAATGGTGGTGTTGGTCTTGATGATGAAGCTGATGATGCCATTGCTATGGAGGAAACAACGGAGATGATGATAAGACATGATGATGATGGTAATCATGATGATAATGGTGGTGTTGGTTTTTATTTCATGACGATGATGATGATGGTCTCTGATAATTACAGACAAGAATTAAAACGAAGCTTAAATTATGTCACAGTATACAATTCAGTATGCTGATACAGGTAAATAAAGTATGCGTAGAATAACCGTGTTAAACAAGGATATCATTATTACTCGTTTTGCTACAATGGATCATTCTGTCATAATTTACTATAGTATTAGTAAGTGATTAGGCTACTATTACTTCGGTGATCCTACTCAGTAGGATCCTGGTCCCTATTAGGCAGATATTGTCATATACTCTATTGTTTAATTCGTGCTTTACTGACTATTATAATTAGCTGCAATAAAAAAAAATTGATTGATTGAATTCTACCAAAATCAACAACTGACTACAAACAAAGCAAATGGCTTACTATGTCATCCACAAGATCTTTGAGAGCAGTGATTGACAGCACGGCAACAAGTGGTATGATGGTTGTCACCCAGGTCAACGATGATATAACCGGTATTAGCTGAGAACAGAAATTATACACTATTTACTCATGGTAGTCTGACATCTCTAATTGAACAGAACTTTTCAATATTGATCTTATTACATTTGGAGCATCATCTGTTATGCTTCTAATTTTTCATTGATGCATGCACGATAGAAGTAACACTGAAAATGACATAAAAAATATCATGCATTTTACTATTCAACAGCCCCAAGATTCTGGACTTGTAGTTGCAGTCCAACATACAAATGAAGAATTGGACTGGCCACGCTATTCTGTGACAAATTTTTGTGATAGGTTAGCATATAACCAGTCCTGTTTTTCGACATATAATGTCAACAAAAACATCATAGTCTAATAAATTTTGTCTGTCTGCACATAAAACTGCTAGGCATATATATTGTAATTGTAATCGAACATTTATCTACCGCCACTTCAAGAGAAGTAAACAGCAAGTCCTGCGATACACTGGCCTCGTGTCCAGGACCTTGGGATTCGTCCATTGCTGGCTCAGGGCCATGGAAAAGGAGATGAGCGCCTCCCTATGTTCCTCATGGAACGGGATAGGACTTTACTTTACTTTTTACTACTTCAAGAGAACTCCTCAGAGGCGCTCCCGACCTATATATGTCTTGCTGCTGTAGACAACTATGTCAAACAACAATCTTCTGCAGAATAATTTCTTTTAGAAAATCAGATTGGAGTCTATGAAGAATAAAAAAAGCTACACAAGATTAAATTAACGAAATTTCTTTCTAACCTGAAGAATAAGAAGCACCAGAAAGTAGGCATTGGCAATCCGTTGAAACTGTTCAAACAGATTCTTTGGCAGAAATGTGAAGAGATTGTATTTGGCTGTACAAATGGTGTTATTCTAGCAAGAGATACAATCACCACAAGCAGAAAATGAACCTTAAATGACAAGTCGTTATCAAGCAAACTATGTATAATTATTATGCTTTAAGGCAGTCCTTAAACACACAGTAAACATGATGCAATAGTCATGATGTAATGACAGTAATAATGACAACTAAAATTATAACTAAGAGCAATCCCAGAAGGGGTGTCAAAGAGCCAGCCCGCAGCACTTTCTGGCCCACTGGTAAAGGCCCAACTAAAACTAATGTAATCGAAAATATATGTGTGAGGCGATCTGGCAAAACCAGGCTTATGTCATAATCGAAAAAGACATTTTAATACCATGTTAAGCAGTAGTTCTAAGTTTCCCTTTAAAACAAGCCCTATTCTGATCAAATATCTTGATATTTGACCGAGTTATGAATATTTTAGTGTTCGAAACTGGGATACTGCAGTTTTAGGGACATGCCAGGTAAAGGTGATCACCCTAGTTTCGTTTGTTTACTAATGCTGCCTCTATATTCTGTTTATTATCATGGCCTGAAAATAATTAGCAGGACTTCAGGATTTGAACCCTTCAACATCTAAGAGCTTCTTACCCACTACATTATCAGACATGATTGCAAATTATGCAAATGCTTGTACTGCAACAAATGCATCACAATCCATCACAACATTTTGAGCCGTAAGAATGTTAATAAATATTCTAATTAATTCCCAAATGCTCTGCCTGTTTTTCACAGTCTCACTTAAATGTCAACTTGAGTACAACATATGGAATCGAATCAGGTTCTTTGATTCTTGTACTTACTGCGTAGTCGAACGACGAATTAAATTCAGGATCATTTGCCTTTATGCGCCGAAGTCTTTCTTTCTCTGTAATAAAAAAATGTAAATTCAGTAAGTACCAACACACATTCGCAGTCAGTTAAAAGCAGTGCCATTGCTAATCATCTTTGATTATTTGCTTAGAATCAATGATTCGTGGCTAACAAAATAAGCAATACATACGCTGATTAGGTGTTCTCCAAAGTACGTTCATTCTTCACGGAAGTGTGCAATTTCTGCAACATTTACAATACAACACTGACACATCTGTCCCACTTTTGTTTACGCAATAATCATTTTCATCAATCCAACTTCTATTTGGCAAGAATTAATTTTTTTCAATCCAATATGCATTCGACCGTCGCTAAATGCATACAACTGCGAGTAATTTAGAACGCAAAACATATAGATTACCCCATCCCCCTAAGTGCGATAACTTACCCTAGGGCCTACCTCAAAACAATTGGTGGAATGTATACTGTGTAAGCAATCAATATGAGCATATCTAAATGGTCGTGGATCCGCTCACGCCCGTCACGTGAACCGTCTGGAAGAGGCTAAGAACGCAGGGGGGGAGAAGGTAGTTGATGTTAGCAGTTGATGGTCAAGCTATTAGGCTAGGTTGGCCAACAACTGCTAAACAACCAACGCAAAAATCTTAAGAATCTAATGACGACACTAACCCTAACACTAACCCTAACCGACCCTCACGACGCAAAAATCTTAAGAATCTAATGACGACACTAACCCTAACACTAACCCTAACCGACCCTCACGACGCGAAACCTTATACCCTATACGCGAACGACACCTAGGTCTTCTATGTTATAACCATGCTTAAATTTAACGATAAAGAGCGCATAATTACCTGTGCAAAATGTTCCTCCATACGTAGGGTCATTTGTAAGACATTTTAAACGTTTTACATTGCAATTCGTCTAAAATCGTAAGACCCTGCGACACGCAGCACGTGCTGCTGACAGTAGGGTTTACAAAGGATGGGCACTGGGCATAAATTGTACTCGACAACCTCCTCCCCTACGGTATTCGACTCTTCCACATTGTTTTCCGCTAACCTGATTGGCCGACGGGTGTTAGCCCACCGTCCGTAGCCAGTGCGACCAATAATGTTCCGGGCGTGATTGTAGCACATGGTTTCCGCTAACGCTCGGGGCGTGAGCGGATCCACTACGTATCTAAATTATCTATAGAACACTTCTCCGTTACATCTTAATATATATATATATAAATTTAGATTCTTAGTCTAATTTAAGTTTAGTTTCTAAAGTTAAAATTGTACTATTGATTTCTTCTATCGTTTAAATATAAAAATGTAAAAGCATTTAACTTGAAGGGAGCCCTACAAGGCTGCAAACATAAACCAAGTTGTTACGTGCCTCTAATTTTCGTTATCTGGGTACGACGGACTTAATCAAACAATGCATCGCAGAGTATAGATTTATTCCGTAAAATCTGTAAGATATTATACAGCCTGGAATCAGTCGTTCAATCAAAATACGAATCAAAATTTAAATGAACCGAAATTTAAATGAACCACCAAAGACGACCACACGCCGCCATTAATTGCGTTGCTATGAGCAGCACATAAGTTCCCACCAACTGCGTTGAAACCGGTTGACTAGCTGGAGCTACAATTAAATCTGTGTGATTTATTTTTTATTATTTAAAAAATTTCGTGAACCATGCAAGCCAAACATAATTTAACCACGCTACATCATGCCTTTCGCGCGGCCCTCGTTCGTTTTCTATGTTTGTCACTAGCACGGAGTTCCTTGACTCCGTCCCAAATAGGCCTCACAGGCCTTTTTAATCTTCTCCGACACGCAACGAACGCTAAATCTAAAGTAGGCCCACAGTAGGCTATAAATAATTAATGCTATATTATAGGCCTACTAGGCCTATGTCTATACTGTGGTAGACCCTACAGAATTCATTCGAAAACAAACTGAATCTATCTCAAGCGTAGGCCTAGCTATAGACCTATAGAGACACTGGACTAGGCCTATACCAAAATTAGACTTTGGTGCAGTTTCTTTTTGTTTTCTAGCCTAATTATGAACAGTAAAATAGTCGAAACTTTCGATTGCGCTTTTTAAGGCCCTCGTAAACTTAATTTTGTAGTTCTCAGAAAGTTTTATGCCGTCTAACAGATGCACCCATATAGGCCTACGATAGCTTATTAGGCTTCCAGTGACAAAGCTTGCGATCCTAATTTAAACCCCACAATGATTTTAGACCTGTTCACCTCAAGCACCAACAGAATATTTAGCATGTTTCGAACAAACTTGCAGAGCATGCTGGTTTATTTTTGGTAGGCCTACTGAACATTGAAAATGTGTGCAGTTTTGGCTGCCGACTTTGTATTTGTTTTGTAGGCCTATTTGCTTGTTTTACCCTTCATGTAATCTGTGCCTGGATGAGGTGTGACACATCTACGTAGGCCTATATTATATGATTTTATATTGGTGTGACATCTCGATTAACGAATAGATCATCAATTTATCATCATCAACCTAAATCGAAAGATGACCCAAATGTCCCATAAGCCCTTGCTCTTTGTTACTACTTTATTTTACAATGACCAATAAACTGAATACATATCAATGACCAATATCTATTGACATTTTGATTTTGGATTCAGTTTTATTTATTTACAGTTGTGATATACTATGGTTTGTTTATATACGTTTTGTATATTTTAAGTCCAGTGCGATGGCAAATCGAAATGTTTCTGTCAATTTATTTTATTTTGAGTTGCTAATTTAAAATCTGCTTTAGTCGACGTTAAGAATACATCTCGAACTGACTGTTTTCCGTTGGTATGCGCTGTTATGCAGCCCTATCAACCAACTTGCTGTTGACATAATTATGCAGAGTTTAATTCGTTGCATCGGCAAAAATAATGGGAGTGACCATTCCGAGTATTCATATTTCTTAATTGGGAGGATGTCACACAGCGCATTGTGTCCACGATTTTGCGTGTTAAGGTGGCCAGTCCTATTTTGTGCTGCTCACTTGACATTTCACAGCACAGTGTGGCATAATTAGTGCCTTATAATATTTAAATGCCTAGTGTTTTACCTGCACATCTTGAATACTTGTGCATATACAATGTGAAATTTGTTTATGACTTTTTTAAAGTGAAAGTATAGATGTTATTCATGTTTGCTTTGATTTCAGAGTATTTTCGTTCCAGATAAAGGTAACGTGATAATGAAGACGGACCAGTCACGTGTTCAGTCTTTACTTAGGGACACGATTACTCTGCTCTGTCGCAACAGCCTGAATTTTACGAGAGAACTTAAAGTTCAAGGGCTGCTCGGAATTACAATGGATGACGACAGCATATTTATTGTTCACATCGACGAGTCCTTCGTGGCAGGATTCGATGAGACGTCCGTGAATGAGAATGAAGCAAATGACGTGGATTATGGCAAGGTGGAACTTGTGGAATCCGTCACTAGGGGTAGACCTGAAGCGAGGAGACGAATGAGATCGGGTAGAATTAGAAATACGCACGTAAAAGGTGAACTGGTTCATTCGGGTGAGAACTACGATAACGATTTTGTGACGGACGCTGCGGAATTTTTCAGCGGTAGTTCAGAGCAGACTGTTTTTGAAAATAATCTGAGAATTTCTGCGATCAAATCTGACTTTTCGTGCGTAGAGGATGTCAAACCGTTTTCAATGGCTTCAGCCGACACGAAAGATTTTATCACGCAGCACCAGGCACCACAGAGTAGTTCTGGGCACGTACAGGACAGGCTCTGGGGACCAAGGTCAAGTCACGAGTCTGTACTCAACTCGACGGTTGTCAAGAACGAGCCTTATGCTGCAGCGGACTCCGGTCAATTCATGACCGGTGGACCCGACTTGGCAATTGTCATTCCGGAGGAAGACTTTGCTGAGATGGATAAACTGTTTGATGGTGCGTCGAATGAGTTGAGTTATGCTGCAAATCAGGATCAGGGCTACCTGCATTCGTCCGTGTTAAGTGATTCAGACAATGTCTTCAGGACAACTAGACAAATGAAAGTGCCGCCAGCCTACGACCAGAACACAAAGCCAAGCAATGCGCCGTCATTTCAGTGCTTGCCAAAAAGTAGCCGTACACATGGAAGGTCCAGCTTCAACTCCAGCAACGTTTGGAAGGTAAATTCTTGATCACGTAATGTCATAGTGCTCTTCTAAACCTTGTTTAGTAAGCCTATTATTTCTGTTATCTGCTGCTATATAGTTATTGTGTGTATTTTGTAAATTGATTTGATTTCTGATTTGTGGATTTTATGTTCATAATATTGTAATGTAAGTTGGTATTATTGTCATTAAAACTCATTATTATTATTATTATCATTGTGATCTATTATCAATATAATTTTTATAGCTGTCATTGTTCTCTTTGTAGCTGTTATTATTATTGTTGTTATAATCGTGAGTCATGCATGATGTACACAGTTATATTCGTATCCATATCTATTGTTTCATATCTTTCTTGGAAGGCTTGTAGCTTTCACTGATAGTTCATTTTGGTTGAAAAATTTTGTGTTAAAGTTTTGACTGCTTTAAGGTGTTGGATTCATTCTCTTGCTTTGAAAGTTGCCATTTAGTGATCTGTGTAACTTTGTACAGAACAACAAGAAACCTCAGAGACCTCACCGATTCCAACCGAACTCGTTGATCCTTACCAAGTCGTTTCACATCTGTGGATATCCAGACTGTGGCAAGCAGTTCTTTCACCGGCGACACCTGTTACGACACCAGACGCAAAAGCACGGGCGTGTGCCAACGCGCGCCGCCAACAGTCCAAGGAGAGGCTGGACAGATCTGCAAAGTGTTGAAGGAAATGCAGATGATTGTCAGGTTCAAGGTTTGTGGTACTGATGTAAAATTTGGACTTTTGATAGAATTTATGTGATGCAGGTATGATAAAGCAATTGCTGTTGCAGATGCTGATTACTCTCGTCCAGTCGCAGATACAACCGGTGTCACGATATAAAGGCCTTGATATAATGTTTTCCTCCGAAACATGGTCTTCCTGCCTGAAACTGTGTATTGAAAGATATTTTTCTTATATAAAAATTTGTACTTTTGGAACTATGTTCTTGTTAAATAATTTCGCAGCCTAAAGTTATGGTTTAACACGTTGACCGCTAAGGACGAGTCAGTCATTTAACATGGCGTGTAGACGGTCAATGTGTTAACCTGCTTATCTATTAATTTCATATGACCGTAGCCCGTTTCACTCTGAACGGAGGAGAATTTATTTCAAAGGTCGTTTTTCCGGTCGTGCTCATCTCAAAGTTTACCAGCTCACCCCTGCTCCTGCTCCAACCTATGTCAGGATGTGGGCTTCACGCTGTACAGCATTGTGTCAGACATTGAATGTATGTCAAAGAGTTGTAAGGCCTATGCACTGGCCTTTCCCTGCCACCCACTTTAAGGTTATCTTTACACTTGGCAACCTTTATAAAATGATGTGTTTGTCATGTTTTAGGTTTTATTGATTACTGCACCAACTCGACAGCTGAATGAAATCACTGAAACAGAATCCAGTTAATTCGAAATCTCATTTTTCATTATTTCTTGTTATTGCTTTTGACTCATTGCACTTCAGTACTGCTTCTTTAAAGTTCTTTTATTTTCAGAGCCATGTTTTGACACAGTTCAGTTTTGTTAGGAATTGTTTGTCCCAACCATTAAATGTAAGGAACATTCACTTCTAGAATCTTCTTAGTAGATTGTAACATTACAGATTTTATAAGCATGCTGTGACATTACAGCTTGTAGCAAAGTTGTAACTTTACAGCTTTAATATTGCAAGGTTGTAACAGCATACAGCTTATAGCAAGGTAGTGACTTACAGCTTATATAAGCAATGTTGTTTTACATTGTGAGGTAACTTTTTAATGTCTGGGATGCATTTTCTAGCGATGTTGTGGCTGAATCCTTGTCATGCCTTTTGACGTTTATGGTACCGGTATATACATTTGTTTAGCACTTGCCTTGAACATGTAACACAGAGTGTGCTGTTTTCATCCTCCTCTGACACAAATGCTGTGTAGAGACCTTGAGAAAGCACTTGGTCCTTTGATGGTGGCATCATGGGAGCCCGAACATAAGCAAGAGGGGCACTTGCCGCTTCCCCCCCCCCCCCCCAGAAAAATTGATACCTATTTTTAACTACTACTTATTGTTATTTAAAATTTTCTATGCATTTAGGCACTTGTGATACAAGAAGTAAAATTGAGACTTTTGCATTTAGAAACCTCTTTGGAAAACCACGTTCTTAATTTTCGGCATTTTTCAAGCTCTTGGTAAAAAAATTAGCCATGGCAATTGCAATTTTTCGATGTGAACATTCAAAATCTAAGGCGTTAAGTTAAGACTAATAGTTTCTCTGTTGACAATAGTAAGAATGCTTAATGGTTATGGATGGTTTATTTATATACAAATAATTTCTCATTCATATTTAATATTGGTAATTAATTAATGTACTCAATAAACATAAATTTTGCCTAGGTATGAAAAGTCTCAACGGATGTCCAGTTGTTTATTAATTCATAAGATACGCAATATCATTAATTAATTTTTTATTATTTGTTTAACTAACTTAGCTGTTAGTTGCAATATTTTTGATTAATTTTGATTGTATTTGTGTGTAGGGGAGTAGCATACTTAGTTAAAATATTTCATCACAAATAGTAATGATTTTAAATGTGATGTGTATAGGAGATCAAATGCTGCACATTAATCACACCCACATGCCTGTACAACAGTGTACATTGTACACACACACACCCATACACAGTGCTGGAACTGCTTGGATGTTCACTTGGAGTTAAATCATTCGGCCGAGTCACCTTGTGCTGTCAGTTCGTTGAACTCTAGCGATCGTCATGGCCAGCCTTCTCCATTGCTTTCTTTCTGATGTCGCTTCTCTTAGTTGTTCCAGATTCATTCCTGTTGTTTCTTGAACCTCGTCCAACCACCTTTTCCTTGGCCGCCCTTGTTTTCTCCTTCCCTCTCCGCATTCGGCATTCCAGCATCATATCTTTTTCCAAACCATTTGAACGCATAACATGACCAAGGAAAACCAACTTTCTTCTTAACACTGTTTGTTGTAACGACTCATCCATATCGATACCAATTTCTGTGCGCACCCACTCATTTGTTCTTTTTTCTTTCCAAGATATTCTCTGCATCTTCCTCCAAATCCACATTTCACATGCGTTAATCTTTTTTTCATTTTCTTGGTCATTGTCCATGTCTCACAACCATATAATACTGTTGGCCGAGTACCATCTAAAAAATGTTTTTGCAGTGGTAGGCTACAATATGCTTTCATTTTTTTTATTATTGTGTAAATGGTATTGGATGGAGATGTGCATTTCGGTTTTAATTACTTTTTTGTCAATTTATGATATTGATTGAAGTGAGGCAGTTGAACTGTTGAAGTTGTTACTCTTCGTGTCATTTCTTAAACCATTATATTATGGTCTTTAGTGTATCTCTTCCATCTTAGGACAAGATTCTATATTCACAAGTTGGAAGTGGAAATTGAAAATGGTATTTACAGTGCTTTTTTAACATGCAGTTCTACACAAAATGTGCAGTTCTAAATGGCTTTGTGCAGTTGTAGAAGCATTTCTGTATAGTTAAAACTATAGCAAAAAAGGTTATTATCCTCCAATTGGAAGTATTTTACCATGGAGGATGGGAAAGGAAAGGAGTTGTGCTGTTCTAAAAATTCCTTAAGAACAGCCCTGGTTATTTAGATTCTTTGAATCTCCCTCTAAAAGTTGGGATAGGCCTACAGTATTGAAGTCCAAAAGGTCGGTATGTGCAGTTCTAAAGTTCAAAACGTGGGTCTACACTATTGGAGTCTAAAAATAATAATAGCCTAATAATAATAACCAATTAAGTTTCAATTAAAATCTCTTCGAACCTGACGGATCTTTCTACCTCGAGATCGAGGCAAAAAATAATAATAGGGCCTATTGATAATAATTAACACTAATAAACTTATTAGGGACTGATCTGCCACTCGGCGACAATATCACCGCACTCTGAACCTTCCTGAACTGGCGCTACAAAACGCGCGAAATATTAATCCAGCCTCAGAAATCAACGACGTCAGAAATAAACCAAACAAAGATAATGACGTTTTAATTTTCACGTCATCAGCTGATACGTTGTTGGAAGACATATCGTCTAATTTGTCTAAACATCATAAATACTGCTGAAATTTATTTGTTTCCGTAACCGACAGCGTTCGATTTCAACATCTTATTCGAGGTGAACAGCTTGTGACCCCGAAGATCGTATTGTTGGACTAGACATTCAGTAAAAAAAAAATCAAATATCAGAAAAAGTAAGCTTAATTGTAAAGTTTCTCGTCTTTCTCCGGCGTCTTAAACAATTTCGCCGTTAGCCACGTGATATGCCACGTGATGGTCGCCAACGGCAACGTAACTATTGTCTTAAGAGTCGATTGCAGATGAGTAATTATTGTGAATATCTGAAGATGTAAATTTAATCGATTATATCTTTATAACATAGGATAAATAAAGCTAGGCAAGAAGTCTAACTCTGCCACCGTCTTTCAATGATCTGCTATACGCATAATAAAATTAATAGAAATTGCATTTCGCGAGTAAGTTTACTTAATTTACATATTCTCAACCATTGCCGCACTATAGGCTATCTGACTTGCACCCATTTGATTGAATTAGGCCTATGGCCTACTACGAGTCTACGAAGTCCTTGGGCCTACTATGAGTTTCTTTAGCATTTCTTTTTTTAACTGGCTGCGGTAGGCCTAGGCCCTAAAGTATGTCAGCAAGAGCTCAATAAGATGAATATAGTAATAATAATAATACCTATTATTATTATTATCATCATCATCATCAGCCCTGCGATTAAAGCGACGATGTGCTCGGACCGCAGGGTGAGAATTGTCGGGGGGTTGGGGGTTTCAACCCCCAGTGTTTCTTAGAGCCCCATGTCTGTTTTTCACACCCCGATTCCAAGTGGATAGGCCTAATGGTGCACCACCCCCAGTTATTTTTCCACAATTCTTACACTGTCGGACCGTGATGAAGATCGTGATGATGATGCGATTACGGTAATAGCAGCAAAATGCTATTGGCAGTGCTTAAAGTGTGGAAAAAGAAGTGCATGTACGCTCCTTACCTTTCCCTGCATGCAGAGAGGCCAAATAAGTGAGCTTTGAGATCTGATACTATAGGTCAGTAGGCTATGTCTATAGTACTCTATAGACGCCTATTTGCCATAGTTGCATAGGGATACACCTTTAAAATCGGAAGCTTCCGATAGAGTTGCTTCTCGTGACACATCTAGGCCTATCGTTGATCATTAAGTAGCCAATAGGCCTACACACCTAAAAAGCTTTCCATTTACTTTGGTGTCTCCTGTTACACATGATATTTTTATACGACATAATATTCGTGCCTCTTAGTTTCTTTGTCCGCTGTCTTATATCATATGACGCTGCTACTGTTGCAGCTGTTATCTTCCTTTTCTTCTTCCAGTTCCTCTTTCTGTTCGTTCTCCTTCTGCTCTTTCTCATCCTTCTCCTACTCTTCCTCATCCTTCTACTCGATGTTCCTCATCCTTCTTCTCCCCCTTCTTCTCCTCATTCTTTCTGTATACTTCTTCTTCCTGACACTCTTCGTCCTCCTCTTGACCTGGGTATTGAATGTGTAGGGAGGAATTAAGACGGTAATAGCCTCCACTGCTGCTGCAAACAGACAATAATACTACTATCTGCATCAATGTCATGCACACACGATAATATTCTAACCCACGCGGACCGCGGCGGACGTGTAAGACAATCGCTAAAGCACTCAACCCCCACGGCCAGGCTGTCTCCACAGCTCCTTCCAGCAGTTACAGCCCATCTTCTCCCGCAGATGCTCCTCCTTCTCTGGTCCCTCCTTGCCTCCGTCCACACAACCTGCCGATCGGCGACATCATGCTATAGATGTGAGCGACTCGGTTAGCTCAATCAGTCGCCGTCCGGGATATAATTATTGTCTCCACGGCTCATAGGCGTAGGGGACATTTCAACGTTGGGGGGGGCAAAAATTAGACTTTTGCCCGAAATTTTTTTTCCCTCCGGCCGAAATCTCAAGAAAAATTTCCGTTACGTTTGCCCGAAAATTCTGACGACCTTTTTTTAGTCATTCGGGCAAAATCTCCATTTTTTTTCGGGCAAGTCTGATTTTTCGGGCAAGAAGACCCGAAAAAATAAGAAAAGTAAAAATTTTCTAAAACTTTTTTTTATTTTTCCGGGTCTGCCTGCCCGAAAAATCAGACTTGCCCGAAATTTGGGGGGGCATTTGCCCCCCCTGGACCCCCGTCTCCTACGCCTATGCCACGGCTACATATAAATCGGGTGACGATTCTGCCTTCTGCAGTGATGAGCTGTGGACTACGGCAGTAGTAGAGAGACAGACGACTCTCATTAAAAACACCGGAAGAAGACAATGAGTTGGAATTGCTTCAACTGCAGCTTTACCCAGCTGAACGAGAACAATGGTTATACAGTCGCCAACACCAGCATGACTGGTAACACCATTGGTAGCACCAGCATAAGTGGTAACACCAGCACGACAGTTGGATACTACAGTACAAGTAGCTACGACAGCACAAGTGGTGACGTCAGCACAAGTGGTTACGACAGCACAACTGGTGACGTCAGCACAACTGGTGACGACAACAAAAGTGGCGACGACAGCGCAATTGGTGACGACAGTGATGACGTCAGCGGCGGTATGGATTACCTGATGGTCAGCTACTTCGTCATCGGCTTCGTCGGCGTCGTCGGCAATTTCTTCGCGTGCGCCATCATCATCGGTCATCGTCCACTGAGAACGAGGCTGGCCAACTACTACGTCATCAGCCAATGCGCCATGGACCTTCTCGTCAGCCTGTTGATCCTCACGAACATGACAACGCTGACAGACTACAAGATCAGTCTGGACTTTGGCGGAATGCTCAACTGCTACCTGTGGAAGACGCGCATCATTCTGCTCGGTCTCATGACGTCGTCCGTGTTCAACATCGTCGCTCTGACGATCGAAAGATACTTTGAGATCATTCATCCGATCAGACACAAGATCTACTTCAGTCGTAACATCGTCATCGTCAGCATCACGGCGTCCTGGCTGATGGGCGTCGTATTCAAGATGTGCCACAGCTTCCCGGGCCTGCTCATCACCGCGGACGGCACGTGCGTACCAGGCGGCAACAACACCCCGCTCAGAACCATCATCACAAGCGTCAGCAACTTCCTCGGCGAGTACTTCCTCGACCTCTGCATCATCTCCTTCTGCTACATAAAGATGGGACGGAAGTTGCTGCACTCAGTGGCGCCGAGAGCGTCCACTACGGGGGTGGAATCGGTGGCGTCCCGTGCCCGCAGAAACATCTTCAAGACCCTCCTCTCCGTCGTCATATGCCTCGCGTTGACCGGCATCTTCAAACAGATCTTGTCGCTGATCAACGGGCTTGGCATCTACGCGGTCGATTGGGGTGGTACTGCGTACAAGATCAGTCTCATACTACAGTTCTCCAACTGTTGCATCAACCCGTTCATCTACATGTTCCAGTACAAGGAATTCCAGAGAGGAGTCGTCGTACTGTTTCGCCTGCGCCCATCAGCGCCATCGAACCAGGTTTTCATCCAGGAACCGACGCTACACATCTGAGAATTGATGGCTTAAAGTGCAACTGCATGGACGCCGGGACGGTCATGGACGGTGTCCATGCATGCACTCATTTTCAAATCGTCCTGCCACGTATATGGCCTGGTGACTAAGGAGCGTCCTGGTTACGTCCATGGTTGGCTTGTTGCTATTTAACGACACTGCCATTACAGAGATGATTAGTGTCGCCCTCCTCCTTTACTCAGGCTTGGGACTGCCACTGTCAGAGTACAAACAGTGGCGGAGTTACGTTCAGTCACACCTTTTCAAAAACTCGTATACCCTGTCTCATCTGATCCTCCACCTTCCAATTCCCGATCCAGGCGACACCCGTCTTAGTAGCTGTTCCGCCCCTCTGATCCTATGGTAACTAGACCCGGTCACCCGGACCACCTTTGGACTACTTTTACCGATAACCCTTTTGACACAACGCAGCGCTCGTGAATAAGCTGGTGCCCCGCGCTTGGCCTTCGAGTGGCGCTTTAGAAGTTTGGAGATTAAGATTACGATTTCTTTTCCCACACTTTAAACGCTGCCTGAGATCCGTTCAACAGACAACAGTAGCTCGTGACATCGACTTTGTAGTATTGAATTGAAATGAACATTAGCTTTATGAATAACAATTAAATTCTTACGCACTTGTTAATGGCTCTAGATCATCGGAATTAATTAGTCCCTAGGGTTGTAATGTGGTCCTCATCTTGTCGGTAGAGGCAGCAGTTAAGCTGCAACTAAACAGTAGAAGTTCTATGTAAAGATGCAGAAACATGCATTCATACGTAACGTAATACGTATACAGTACGTATAAATGCATGCATTTATAGGCCTACATACATGGGCTTACATGAATACATACATACATGTACATAAGCATACATGCATACATACATACATATTTACATACATGCATACATATTACATACATATATATATACAATGTACATACATACATGTACATACAAACATACATACATACATACATACATACATACATACATACATACATACATACATACATACATACATACATACATACATACATACATAGGCTACATACATACATAGGCCTACATACTTACGTACATACCTACCTATTATATATACATACATACATAACTTACACATTACATTGTTACTGACATTAGGCCCAATACATGACTTAATGTGAACTGGTTTATGTTGAATGTGTTACGATGATAGATGTTGTGTATAGGCTATAATTGCGTGCATATAATTTTAATTAACCTGTGTTTTTTAAAATTGTCATGAAAAACCAGCATGAACGGCGTTATCGTATTTCGATAGGATACTGAAACATTATTATTGTTACTACTGAACGAGCCAACTGAAGAATTTAATTTTAAGTGGTGTTAAAACTGTGTATTGTCTTCATAATATTATACATAGGCGTAGGAGACGGAGCCAGAGGGGCAAATGGCCAAATGCTCCCCCAAATTTCGGGCAAGTCTGGTTTCCGAGCAAGCAGACCAGGGAAAAAGTATATTACCCCGGGTATTATAAATTATATCCAAAATTTTCTGAAGATTTCGACCAGACGACTAAAAAGTCATCAGATTTTTCGGACAAAAGTTGCCCAGGTTGCCTTTATTTGATGCTTATTCCAAAAACCTTTTCTGCTGCTCTGTCTCCTTTCCAATAACAATATTATTAAATAGCCTACCTCTCCAATAATAATGGCCTAATCTTGTCGAATTCAATTATTAGGCCTATGCCTCATCTGCTCCTTCTTCTCTCAAATGTTGTTATTCCACATCTTTCCAACTATCTTCATAATTATAACTCTATTAAGTCTTTGTAACCCAGCTCCTCTATTATTATGTTATTCTATGTAGGCCTACGCCGGCCGTACCCTGACATGAGAGACACGCATGCAAAAGTCGGGTAATTACAATTTATCATTTGCTGACGAATCCGTTGGCCATGTTATCCACATATATAGCGGCTTCAGCGGCTTAGCTGTACGTTGGGACGAATATGGTTGAGAACACAATAATAGCAATTGAACGAGGCATCAGCGACATAAATAACAAAAGTCGCCTGTTGACCTACTTGTATCGAAGCCCTACTTTGAGCATTTTCATCTTTATCTATTAGATTTCTAGCACATGGCCATCACCCATTTTGTGAATTGTAGAAAAATAACTGCATGGGATGTTGATTTAATTATGTGGACTTGGGGGGTGAGCAACGAGGACTTTATCACGGCTTCCTAATCCTAAGCGAGACTGGAGTTGAACCCACAACCATGGGCGCCCGTACAAGAGGGGTACTTCCCCCTCCCTGGAAAATTGAAACCTTTTTTCTCACTACTACTTTTGGGTTTTTATAACAAATATCTTTCGCATTGGAGAAATTTAAAAAACCTACTTTAACTAATACTTTTCGATATAAATTTTTTGTTCTAAAGATACAATTCATATAAGAAATTCAAAAAAGTGAAACTGAGTAATTTACATCAAGAAATCTCTATGTAAAATAGCTATGCAAGTTCTTAATTTTCCTGCTTTGCATTTTTTACCTCTTGCTATATACAAATATTTTAAATCTTGACCATCGTGTTTTGTCCTTCCTGCAAAAGTTTCTGCGGGCGCCCATGCCCACAACCCCCCGGCAATTCTCACCCTGCTATAATCACTATCACCATCAACGATGATTTACACCGTAGCACCATAATCTACTGTCTTCTAGATTGACCCCCCCCCTACGATTCTGCCCTCTCCTTACCTGGCCTGGCACCGTTAACGGGCCAAGGATCAGCCTGCTTGGTTACTGCCATAGGCGTAGGGGACATTTCAACGTTGGGGGGGCAAAAATTAGACTTTTGCCCGAAATTTTTTTTCCCTCCGGCCGAAATCTTAAGAAAAATTTCCGTTACGTTTGCCCGAAAATTCTGACGACCTTTTTTTAGTCATTCGGGCAAAATCTCCATTTTTTTTTCGGGCAAGTCTGATTTTTCGGGCAAGAAGACCCGGAAAAATAAGAAAAGTAAAAATTTTCTAAAACTTTTTTTTATTTTTCCGGGTCTGCCTGCCCGAAAAATCAGACTTGCCCGAAATTTGGGGGGCATTTGCCCCCCTGGACCCCCGTCTCCTACGCCTATGGTTACTGCGGAGAGACTTAGGTATAAATTGATATAGCGACCGAGATTCTTAGCTAAAGATTGTCTCCTTGACGCTGCAGCTTTATTCGGTTTGTCGCGCTGAGCAACGTTCGACATGCTGCATGGTAGGCCTATTATAAGTCAATCTTCTCCTTCATTTTAAAATAGACCAATTAATCCTCACCTGACGCTATATAATGTCAGAGGAAATTAAAGATGATGAACACTGCATTGAAAGGTCGCTTAACAACAAACAGTTGTCTTCCATAATAGGCATATAGCCTGCCTCTTCGCCCTACAGAGATATAAATTATGTTTACTAAATTAACACTTTTGAAGATGCCGTAGAGTAAGATGCTCTATGGAACTAAGCATAATATCCTTATTAATCAGCTGGGCTGTAGCCTATAATATCGTCTTGTCAAAGTGTGACACGACGATAATTAGAGAATGACACAATCATTGTCAGGACAGGTGTAGCCACGTTAGATGAAAAGTGAATGCTTCTTTGCTACAAACCATCATACGGTTGATTATTATTATTACATAATCACTTCACGATTTGCTTGCTCAATGGGATTGGTGAGTTAATTGATTGATTTGATTTGACATACATAATTATAATTATGAATGTATTAGTGTCATCAGAAATCAACACGTTCAATGTGAAACGGATCAGAAGTCCGTTATAAATCGTTTTCATTATTAGCAATAATATTAGTAGAGGTCGTCTGTAGCATAGAACCTGAGGTACACTATACAACGAATGGCCTTTATGTCACTGTCAGAAGTATAGGCTATACGTCCATCAAAAATAAGCATACAATCGAGACTCCGAATTTATAGGCACTCAGAAACCATTGTAGCCCTATATAGACAGAATATATATTATACATGTAGGCCTATACCTCTAATGCCTAAGTGTTTTGACCTTTTGAGCAAAATCTGATGGCTTACAATGTCAAATGCTTTTTAGACAAGCGCACAATAACCGGTGAGACAGGGATGCGTGATGTCGCCGCATTTGTTCATGCATCATGGCAGAGATGGTTACGAGAGAGGCACTGGAGGGATGGCAAGGAGGAATACGGATAGGAGGCAGGGTCATTACTAACCTAAGATACGCAGATGATATAGTACTATTAGCGGGAACAGAATTGGAGTTGCAAGAACTAACAGAACGATTACATCAAGCAGGAGAGAAGAGAGGTCTGAGGATAAACATGGATAAAACTAAAGTCATGACACAAAAGGTAGAACGTGTAATATTGAAATTGGAGGGAAAAAACTGGAACAGGTAGACACCTTTCATTACCTAGGATCGATGATAACTGAAGACGCAGACAGCAGCAAAGATATTCGAGAAAAACTAGCAAGAGGACTCAACACAGGGACAGCGTTGAAGACGATATGGAAAAGACATAATATAAAAATGATTACCAAGATCAGACTTTTGAAAGCGTTGGTATGGCCAGTGGCGACTTATGGGTGTGAAAGTTGGACGATCAGAAAAAGAGAAGAAGACAGAATAAATGCTTTTGAAATGAAATGCCTAAGAAAGATCTTGAGAGTACAATGGACGGAAAAAAGAACAAACGAATGGGTATTGGAGAAAACTGGAACAGAAAAAACCTTATTGAACTCGATAAAAAGAAGGAAACTCATTTACTTCGGTCATTTGATGAGAAAACAGGGGGGCTGTATGGAGAAGGAAATAATACAGGGTACGATGTCGGGATCAAGGGCAAGAGGTAGACCGAGGATGGGATGGATCGCTAATGTCATCACATGGATGGAACTACCATTCGAGCTGATATTGAAGGAGACGGAGGACAGGAGAAAGTGGCGAAGGCATGTCCATGAAGCGACCAACCCTCGAATCGAGGAAGGTTAAAGACAAGACAATAACCGGAACAAAAAATCTCAACATAATATAATATTATTGGGCGTTAATGGTTGGTGTGCAGTGTGCCATGACAACTCCTTTTGCCGAGCCTCTTAAATCTAAGTATTTTTATTTCAAATTTCTTTGCCCTCCTAAAAACAGGCGGTAGGAGGAGAGGGGGAGGGGAGGGGAGGAGAGAGGCAGAGGGGAGGGGAGGAGAGGGAGAGGGAGAGAGGGGTGGAATGGAGGTAGGAGGGATGGTTGGATGCTCTTTTCAGCCACAGCAACGCGTGGCCGGGTACGCTAGTAATTATCTTGTTCTGTTACCAAACAATCAGAGCGTAGATCCAATATGGGCCTACCCCTCTCGCCCTACCATGTACAACTTGCTCTCTGGCAGGTTAATAAAATTTTAGTGTTTTTGTTTCAGAGTCAATTGCGCTGATGGGCGATCTATGCAAATTTCCCCATCGTCTCACATTGGGCCAGAGATGTAGGCTATAGACACGGGCCCACAATATCTGCACACATCTAATTGGTCCTTGATCGGCCAATGGTATATACATGTACATAGTAACAATTGCAATCAAGGCAGCTGAAGCGAACGTCATTATCAATTGTTTCCATGTAGGCCTACCAATATTCAAGTCCTCTTAACACAATAACAACCGGTCCTCCAGTGAAGTTGAAGAAGTCAATAATTAGCCCATCATGAACTCGTCTACAATAATTTATATAGGCGACACAATTATTCATATAAGAGACTTAGCTAATTAAACTAATGATGGCGTATGTTTGACGTAGATAGTGACCTATGGACAACACCCTCTGATTTGGTGCAGCGCTCGTGAATAGGCTGGTGCTCTCTGCGTGGCTTGACTGTCGAGTAGCGCTTTATAAGTTTGGAGATGATGATTATTAAGTGCAAATGTTGAGACTCTTCTCCATACTTCTGTATATACATAATAATAGGCCTACGTGTAAATAAGCTTATAATTATATAGGCCTATGACGATTGAAATTGGCTATGCCTACTTAAACCTATAACTATACATAGTGCGCATAATTATAGCCAACTATAGAGTATACTTTGAGATATTATTGCGGCGTCGATGCAGCCCTGAAAAATTAGGTTCGTTAGCACTGTTATTGATTGCAAATATCTGAGAAGATTCATCATGAGAAACGCAGCGAAAGAGGTGATTGCTCAAGCAGAGGAAAAGCTATACTCCAGAAAGCACAATTTTTTGGCCAACGGTTCCATCAGCTCTTCACACCTTCTTGATCGTGAGGACAAGTGTTTACTCTGCAAGACAAAGCATCCTTTCAAGCTACTTCTTGTTGAATCAAATTTATTTTTTAATAGTTTCATCAACAGCTGAATGGGTGCATGCCATGCCATGCATGTTATTGTCATGCGTATGGGTGACTTAAAAATCTGCTGTTGACTATCGTAGCTTATTTTTAAAATGTATGTAGGCCTACTCGTTTTATGCAACGTAGCGCATGTGCTTGTGCATTACAGGACATAAAACAAACGAAGAAGGGCTGGGAATAATAATTGTAGAAGAAAGAACGCTGATACGAACGATGAAAGAAAGGCAAATGAAATGAATTTGACACACACACACACACACACACTAAGAGGTGATTATTTTGATAAGAATAGTGATAAGTGAAAAATGGATGGGAAAAGAAGAGGACAACCGAGACAGATGATGCTGGACTGGATGATGGATACAAAAAAAAAACTCAAGGAGAAGGAACAACGGAGGATGGAGTGGCAACATTTTGTTTTCGAATTTCGAACCTGTCTACGGGCAGATAACCTGAAGAAGAGTGCATGTGCACTTGACAAATAATGTCAGATGCAAATAAAGACAGCTAACTTATTTACGCACTGACATACTTGCAGGGTGAGAATTTCTGGGGGTTATGGTCTCAACTTCTAATCTATAGCAACCCTCGAATACAATCTAGGCCTACTCGGAAGCGCTCCCGATATTAGAGCGCTCCCAATAATATCGGGAGCGCTCCCGAGTAGATTGTATTGGAGGGTTGCTAGGAGCTGTATGATGATTCCTAGCAGCTTGACACTCGATCAGTCTTTTCAAGGAGACTGAGAAATTGATCGGGATTATAAGTCCAATTATGACTAGCAATAGTCGCTATACCTTAAGAATTGGATTATCAGCAAGCAGTCCGTTTCCAGGACAACGGTGATTTGCCTTGCCATATTTTCTTTTGCCATCCAAACGTTTTCAGGTCTATTAATCTCATGTGGATGTGCAGGAAATCCTTGATAAATTCACAACAATCCAGGAAGCTCAAGTCGTGATCACATAACGAACACGGCTATTTATACAGTGCCTTTCCCCCACATAATTATTCCTGTAGTTTCATTATGAATTATTGCAAATTACACCTTTCAAAAATCAAAACCCGACACCTCGAAAGGTCATCAGGTACTCGTCCCTGCAGATGACAGAAAGTCCTCTGTCAAGCAAGTTTTTTTAACGAACACCTCTCTCGTCGAAAGTAATTATCTTGGCAAATTAAACCTATCAAACGGCGTCTAGAATTTCACTCATTACGGTGCAGAGTGTATATATATGCTACGATCAAAGTCAGGACAGCTTAGGCCTAGCCGCCTAAGGCTAACAGGTATTATTGCAGGTTTGAAAGGTTTCGCTCGTCAATTAATCTGAAATGCGTGAAGGGGCACACCGAAAGGTGAATGAGTATGCGGTGCCAATAGTTATTCGCCAGGAAAAGATGCAGTTGCATATAAAAGAGCTTGAAAAGACCCGTTAAACAACAACAACAACAACAACAACAATAATAATAATAATAATAGTAATAATAATAATAACAACAACAACAATAAAATTCCAAGGGATCATAAATAACTCGGGAAAATCAATAATAGGGCCTATAAAAATAACAATAGGGTCTAATACCAATAATAAAAAATAACAATATTAGGCTAATAATTTTGATCCGCCTGATCTTTATGAGGCTTTGAAGAGCAGCCAACACGAATTCGTCATGAGGAGGAAATAATATTAAGTCCGGGATGTTCCTAGAAGCTGATGCTTTTGCACAGAGTTACGGTAATCTAATGTAGACATTAAATTAATAAAAGTATTTCCAGCACTTAGCTGACGAAACAGCGGTACGACAAAAACATTATCCTATCTCATCACCACTTACAAATGGTAGGCTACGCCTCGAAATGCCGTAGGACCTACCACAAGTTTGATTCTAGTTTTAGTCCCTACAGAACGTATAGCATATTATAGCGTATACGACGGTATCCGCCTAGCTAAGTCCTCAATTGGAAGCAACCCCTAATCAGCGGACTCCTCATGACTTCGCTCACTTAATACGTACTTTAGCCTAAGTATTGCTTGAATCGTTGTGTCCTACTTTCGATTTGACGAAAACACGATGAGCGTGAGGACATGATCGTCTTTCGATCAAGCAACAGTTGCCTGCATTTGAGCACGAACTGCATGGAGTCGCAATTCAATTGATCATATATACAGTCTAACGGACAATTTATCCACGATCCTTTGCTACTTTGTATACGACGTGCCGGATCGTGCCCGAGTGGTGTTTATTTTAATACATTGCACGACGACAACAATAAATTTTCTCTCTCGAAAGTGGCGCCTATTATTTTGCACACACAAAATGTTGCTCGGAAAACAGGCGTACCCTATACCTACTCTACCCAGGTTACCAGGTAGGCCTACGGTTTCATCATCCATGCAGTATGATAAATTGAAAGTAATCGTCGGAAAAATAACTGTAGGCCTATATATGATCCACGTGGAGTAGGGGTGTGTGGAAAGAATAGGCTATGCTTACTTTATACTATGGGGTCCTAAGAAAGACTAATAAAATTATTATTAAGGGGTTGAACCGTTGAACTACTCAACACCCACCCGCAATTTTCACCTACGACCTACACTGGTTTCAACGTGAATGCCGCCTAGTCAACTAAGTCGGTAATTAGCTATAGTGACTCGTGACTTCTTGATTATTTTCGATATCCCATTAGCCTATATTGGGACGCGGTGGTGTAGCGCCGTAGCGGTAAGTTCGGCGCCTTGCGACCGCAGGTTCGAACTTCGAACCTACCACAAGGCTTCACAAGCCATGTACGTTACGTAGGCCTACTGCTTAGCGACCTTGGACAAGTTGGTCACCCAGAATTGTCTGTGATGAAGACAATGGGAAATCACCTCACTCGATCTTCTCATCCCCTGGTGGATTTAAAACCATAGACATGCCCATGGGCAGAAACTCATCATTATCATCGACGCTTCATCCAGACACCTTTTATACACGTATACACACTCGCCAACATAATAGGCCCTGTACCGGTATTAGGGTGCATCAAACGCCCCATAAATGTTAAAAAACTTTCAAAACTTTCTGTCCCTAATTCACTTCTTTTCCTATCACTAAAAAAGTGTGTTTCCCAAAATTTGATAATTTTCTGACATATTCTAGGTATCCCACCCAGCAACTGAAGTTTTACATTGGCGAACACACTGAACAGATTATGCATTATTATGCTGCAGCAAGACTTTAAAGATAGGTCCAATAGTTTTTAACATTATCTGTGCTGTATTAGCCAAGAGCCATCTTCAGAAGTATTGCAAAGTATTGCATAGATTCTTAGAAGTAAACATATTTATTATTACTATTGTAAAAACATTTATGTTGCGATGCTATTACATGACACAATGTCATGTCAAGCGGATATTGTCATTTGGAAGTTGGCTTGCGTTTGCGCGGATTGGATTGTCTCTGCCGGTCTTGTTCCACAACTTGAAGCACATCTTGATAATGCTGTTCAGTCTTTGATGCTGACAGAAAATCCGAGCTTCACTTCACTCCTCTCTCAGCACAGTCATTGATTACGTTGGGTGCTTCAATGTTTGTCATAGCAGTTTGATAGTCAGTGCGGCTCCACCAGTCGGACAGCTCTTCGTTGAGGAACTGAGCGTCAACTTGTAGTTTTCAAACATATACCACGAGTCAGTCCCTGCAAGATCGGCAAGAGTTGTTGTAGCTGTGATTACTTCTGGAAATTTAGGTTTCCAAAAGCCCGATCCAAATCTGTTCTACGGCAATTGCAAGCATTCTTTTGACTTAACTGAAAGCAGGCGATTAGCAAGGGCACGTCATTCAGTGTCTGTAACATTATTACTAAACAGTGCAAGTGGCACCATTTCTGCCGTTAAATACCACAAATGTCGTTTGAAGGCACGAACAGCACTCGCGGAGACCTGTGCATTCAGCAAGTCATATTGCAAAAATGATTTGTAGGCCTATAGCTTCAAGTCATTCCATGGCGCATCAGTCACCGAACTAGAAGTCATCCACCAAGAGCTGTAAACCAGGGTCACAAAATTCACGAAGTCTCTCTCACTTTTGTGACCTGACGCTCTGTTGTTATTGTGTTGCGTGGAAGCTTTGCAATCTGTTGCTCAAAAAGACATAATATCTCGATTGAATAAATCAATTAGGCCATCCATCGTCCATCTGGCCTTGTGGAGTGCTCCAGGTCGCTTGAATGTGACTTTATCTCCTTCTACTTCTCCACCAAGAAACAAGAGGCAGAGATCTGCAAATTCCTTATATTCATCTATACGAAAGGACAACTGTGAACTATAAATCTGTCGAAATTGTTCTCTGCAAATGTCAATGAATGGTTTCGCATTCTCACTGAAAACATTATCATCAAAGCGTGATAGTTTTTCTGTTGCTGACCGATGTGTCTTGAGGAGCTCCAAGTTCTTACGAAGCCTTGCGAATAATATCACCTCGGGTGATTTTGAAGTCTCAATTTGAAGATCTTCAAACACGTGTGTAAGAATTACTTCGCCAACGTGATGTCGACATCCTGACCAGAGAAGAGCTCGACCTAACGGCATCTGAATTGTAACACAAGCAGCAGTAACGTGTCCTGTATTTGATCCGGTGGTGTCAAATGCCATGTTGACAATGGAGTCACTACATTGCCTGAGCGCAGGAGATCAATGGTCAGATCAGAAATGATGTCCCCCGTTTTTCTCTGCGCTCCTCCTTAATATTCTTATTTGACAGCAATGGCATTTGTTTGGAGTCCCAATGCAGTGTTAAAAGCTGTCAAGCAACCTATTGCTTTTTGCAAGCCGAAGCTATATTCTGTTCAACTTGACGCCTGGCTTTGTCAGTCGTTGCGTATGATGTAGAGACTTTTGTCACAACTTATCCAGCCTCAGATATGAGTGCTTCAGTGTAGGCTGATTGTTGTGCTGGAGTCATTTTTAGACGTGTAGCTAAGGCAAGTTTGGGTCGCTGTATGATATCATGAGGGATGAATGCAGCAGTTCCAGTGCGAGTTCTGCGGTGCATGGTGACTTCTCTGAGTAGCGGCTGAAGAAGAATTGTTAAAAAAATGTTCCAATTCAGATTCACTGTCAGCTTCGTCACTGTCTATTAAATCTACAACTGCAGTGACACTTTTAAGTTCATTCATTACTTTCTCAGGCAGCATTGACTCCAGCTGTAAGCGCTTCTGACGCCGTCGAAGCTTTGAAGCTAACACTTTGTCATTATTAAACCAAAATTAATGTTGCCGCTTGCCGCTAGCACTTTGCCGCCAAACCAAACCTTCTATGTTGAAGCATAGAATAGTTAACTTCATAAATCATAGAAAACATAGAACACTTAAAACATAAAACATATGGTAACTATGATATATTTTTTCCAGCCTAAAACAAGTCCTGTTAAAACGCCATACAATCCGACAAATTCAATAAGTAATGTATGTCGAATGATAATTATGTACATTTAAAAAAATGGAGGTGGGATACCTAAACAATTTTTAATTTTTTTGCTTTTTGATCAGGGATATATTGGAGATAAAAGGAACATTTTAAGCCTAGGGACAATGCATTTTGATAACTTTGGGGGCGTTTGATGCACCCTAACCGGTATGTGAATATATTCATCACGTATAGTCTGTATCTATATGATACCTAACGACTTTCACGTAATGGAATCAATGGCAGCGTACGCGTCTGTCCCTTTTAAGGTTTCATTCTAGACTTCATTGTTCTCAAAATTTCTGCGATCATCCAGTAAGACTTATACCTGGCTTCAAGTTAGCACATGTCCTGCAATGTGTGAAGCAATAACATTAGCCCGTAGTCGTAATCTCCCCAAAAAATTAAGTATCAATTTTCTAGGAGGAAATTAATTGCCCCTTCTTCCCTTTTTTCAATTTATAATAAGTGTAAAAATCACACAAATTATGCCCTGCATGAAGAATGATTTAGGTCTTTTTAGGAGTACCTATTTTATGTTTATTATCCTATAGGTTAATGAGATTAGATCATTTGTCATCACTAATCACTTGAGCATAAGACGGCTTTCTATATAAAACGCGTGAGATGTAGCTTATAGTAGGCTATTTGTCATCTTTTTATAGGAAATGTACGATCTGTCTATAATTGCGGTCGCAGGCCTAGGCCTATGGTCTCCACCTCGTTCAAACTCAATGATCATTGATCGGTTGAGTTCCATCCCCACTATAGTCATCAGTTTTAATGGATGCCACCAGGGGCGGATACAGAAATTTTCGAAGAGGGGGCCAAAAATTTCGGTGATTATGCCCCCCCCCAAATCTGATGACCTTTTTTAGTCATCCGACCGAATTCTCTTCTCTTCGGAGCCTACTATATGGACTCTCTCTCTCTCTAGTCGTGTTGTTACTTTTGTTACTTTTCTCTCTGGCCATTCCCCACTCCAATAAAAAAAATCTTCTTGAAACCAAATGGGGGGTCACGTCCAATGCAATTTTTAACTGGGGCATGGCCGGATTGCCCCCTGGATTCGCCCCTGGATGCCACGTCATGTATGTCCATGCGGGCGGATCGTACTAACCAGAATGAGAATTGTGAAAAAATAACTGGGGGGGGGTTGACCTATGATAAACTTGAAATTGGGGTATGAAAAACATACTTTAACATGGGGCTCAAAAAATGACTGGGGGGGTTGAACCCCCCCCCCCCAACCCCCCGGCAATTCTCACCCTGGTACTAACCCGTGATTAAAAAACTCTCGGACATATTAAAAGCCTACAATTAAAACTGTAATATGCCAAACTAAATTTTCCGACGGCAATGACCTCTGTTGTCGCAAAACTCTGGATCCATCCGCCGCCGGGAAGTGAACCGGTCGCGTTTAGAGACGCAACACGTACAGAGACGCTTTTAAAATCCTACGCTATAGAGTATAGACAAGTCAAGTAATCGGGCAGAAATAAGAGAGGGCAATGCCATGTGGATGACGCCTTCTCCAAACGTTATAGAAAAATAGACTAACATAATTCTGCACAAACAGTGCCGGGAATAAATCTAAAGTGTCTCATTATCGCAACTGGCACGTACATGTCTTGTATCACCGCACACATGTATTTGCCTATTAAGCTGTTGTTTGCACGCTGTCAGTGTGACAGCTGAACAGTAACGCGCTGGCGCGAAAAGCAGAAGCGGGTTCGAACCCCGCTGGTCCCACAAGGCAGGGCTGTTTTTAGGAAATTTGTAGAACTGCACAACTCCTTCTTTTCCTTCCCATCCTCCATGATAAATCACTTCCAATCGGCGGACAATAACCATTTTTTGCCAGTTTTAACTATACAAGAATGCTTCAATTGCACATAGGCCTATCCATTTAGAACTGCACATTTTGTGTACGGTAGGCTACAACTGCACGTTAAAAAGTGTTTAATCTACTCCCCCTTCTCTTGGGGGGAATAACGATTTTGGGGTACAAAGAATTACGCGTCCGGCGGATATCGGCTAGGCGCGTATGAAGGGGTTTGAGGAGGGGAAAATAATTTAACAGTATTAGAGTACATGTAATACAACAATGTAAACAGTAACAAAACTATTATCATTTCTGTCAAATTTCTGTAGGGAAATGTCATTTCTGTCATTTTTTATGTAAAAAATAGATTTGTACAAATATTAACAGTCAATTTTTATGATCACCTTGTAATTACTATAGATCTACAAGAGCAAATAACATCACAATCGTATAATAACAATTACATGGTGTATTATAACAACAAATAAAAAAAATCTGTGGAAATGTCATTTCTGTGGAAGGGAAATTTTCCCCTTGGATATGCTTAGATGAAACACTGCCTAGCACCGGAGATCAGTACTGGGCCTGACGCTTGAAGCCAGTATAGGTAACACCTTTACCATTCGTTGTCATTACCCATCAGAAGTAGAGTTGAGGCAGACGCAACATGACTATGACATTTTCAACAACATTCAATAGATGGCGCATCCTACAGTCATGAAAGCATTTGCAGCCGACATTGAGCCCTCTTTATCCAAAGCTGTAGCCTAATTAATATGCCAAACAAATTTTTGCCTTTGTTCTCATAAGCTGTCATTAAGCTATGGATCCGTCAAGCCTTCATAAACAGCACTGCATAGAACTATAATAAGCATCGCAATTGTAAGCTCCAAATATATTATATGAAGCACCTGATTAAACATATTTGAAACAAACTGTAAGAGAAGCAGATTATATGGATTTGCAATGTACATGGGCAGCTAAATATATTGTATTGTATTGCATATTATGACTATTTACAAAGTGCTTCTCTCATGAAAAGCCTTTCAGATGCACTCCCAGTGCGATAGACCCTCAAGAGAAAAAGGCAGAACTTGAGATATAACTGTATATGAAACAAAAACTAAAGTCATCAAAATTCACAAGCTACTTTGTTTTTAACACATCTCCAAATGCTAGTTTAAACCCAGAAATGATGGTCATGTAACGAATGAATTCCACTTTAGAGTATTTATAAAGCATTTTTAACTACATGTTCAAATGATATGATCTTAACAACAGTGCAAGATTTGAAACAACTTCTAACGAAATCACATCAGTGACATCATTACATCTCAACCATGTAAACTTCAACTCACACGCCACAGTTTCGTTGATTTTCGATTGTTAAAATCAAAATAAATCAGTAATTTAAATGCTCATCAGTGTTCAGAATTCTTAATGTCTACCAAATTTAGCGTAAACATAAAACTCCAAGTAGTTAGTTAAGAGCAAATTCTGTTCGTTGTGTTCAAAACGAGAAAAATAACTCAGACCGTAAAACTATTGCCACGATAAAACTTTACTGTTGACCAACCCAACTTCTATGTTATTCTGGAATTTCTGGTTTGGTAAGGAATTCCTCAACTGTGGTGTTGAATTCCTGAAAGTACCGTTGATGTATGTTGTGCTTTCCGTCTGCATACACATGCAACCTGGAATAGACGAGCACATCAAAAACAAGTGTCACACAAGGAAATGTATTTATTTATTTATTTATCTCTCCATTTCTATAGTGCCCTTTCAAGCTCGCTACTCAGAGGTGCTCCCGACTACAGCGCGGACACTGCATCGAAGTTTCACGCCCAAGCGCACGAGCAATTGCAAGAGAAGGACTTGCTAAAGATCCCTAAGAGGCGGCTTGAGAAGGATTCGAACCTGCAACCCTCCAGCTGCAAGGCAACGAACATACTCACTACACCACCGTGACCCTCACTTATCATCTACGTTTAGGATAAGGTTCAGCAGATAATGAGAGGTCAATATTAATTGTTGACTATTTATAGATAATCAATCTTTATTGTAAATAAGCAGAGCTTGTTCCTACTGTGAATTCTTTATCCGTTCTGCCAAAAATTCTGGATGAACATTTGGTACAAGAGGATCCTTCGCGCCATGCAGAATCAACGTTGGACACGTGATCTTGCACAGCTCCTCTTGGCATATGTCCCCTACAGCAATCAAACATAAAATCAAACATGAAATCTTTGTTACAAGCAGCGGCAGAGACCTGGGTGGACGAATCAGTGGCCGAAGGAAAGACGCGAGATTTTTTGATGGACAAAAATTTCTCACAACCTTTTTTTCAAGAAAATTTTCTACTTTCACTGCCAAAAAAGTTGATGACCTTTTTTTAGTTATCTGGCCGAAAAAGGCAAGAAATAGTTCTATTTTCGCCAACAAAAAAGTTGATGAGCTTTTTTATAGTCATCTGGCCTTTTTTTAGTCCTGACGCTCAACGATCGGGGTCCTATGCATGGGCCGTCCCCCCAACACCTTTATTGGGAGGGGGGGGACCGTCCCCCCTAGGTCTCCGCCCATGGTTCCAAGAATACCTTAATCACCGCAGAAATTGAGAACAGAAAAAATCAAAAATAACAGGTCCTTTTAGTAACACTAGACTTCGCTCCACTGGCCATTAAAATTCTAGGCCCTATTAACTCAAGAAGCCTTGAAAGTAGGCCTAACACTGCAGTAAATATTAGCTTCAACATTTCATACTTGGAATGCAAAATGTCGGTTAATTTAGGTACAATAATAGTGGCAAACTTTCAATATACATCCAGCAGAATTCCGCAACCAACCTTTCCTTTCTGTCCAGTATCTTGTATAAGCATCAACCCAATTGGAAAACTCCCTTCGAAGGTAATCTTCCTTGTAGATGTTCAAAAGCGATTTACGCATCCCTGAACTCCAAGAATCAATATTTCGTATCTTTTCGTACACTGGAATTTCTTCTTCGAGTACAAATGCTGCTGCGCCCCACACAACCAACTTCTGAACTTTTTCCGGGTAACGAGCGGCTACCATCAGTGCTGTTATTCCACCATCACTCCACCCCACGAGGGAGAACTTCTCCGGACCAAGAGCCTGCATGAAACAAAACATTCTCACCCATAAAACTGCTTCACCTAAAATAACATGGAATATTTTTTTAAAACTCAAGGTATCTTCACAATACAGCACAAACATTAATTAAAAACTACAAACATTAATTTAAAAAATAAAAATGGCAATAAAGATGTTTTCCAAAAATCAGCTTTAACCCTTTACCTGCTCATTTTCCCCGTTAAGCCCGTGTTTTCAGCGGATATTCTCGGGGCAAACAGGTAAAGGGTTAACCATCGATAGCCTGAATTAATTGCTAAGCATAAAGAATGTTTTAGCATCAGCAGTGCAGCAACTTGCAGATATCTTCTTACAGCAAATTTGTTGGAATTTGAAAGACTAAAAGTAAGTTAAACACCTTTTCTTTTCTTTCCTTTCACACAAACTGAGTTATGCAAGGAAATGCCTAGTGTTCAATTAACTGCCTCATTTGGATGTTGTAAAATTCTTGAATAGCATCTTGCTTGATTTTTAGACTACCAAAGAGCTGATAATGTACTGTAAATCCATGAGAATTTTCCAGCACCCACAAAAGCCACGTCAGAGAGACCAGCTTCATTACACACTAGCACAACATAAATTCTAAATTACAATAACAAAACACGAAGTTTGTGTCTGCTAAAAATATCTCACTCATTACTGATCCAGCGACTAATGCCACAATGGATTGGAAACAACAACGATAAATGAATGCATGAGGAACCTTAAACTATAAAAACATGGAAAACGTATTTGTTGCGTGCGTAAAATTCAATCGTGACCTTCATCATCTTTGCAGCCAGTTCTGCATCTCGCCCCAGAAAATGCTCTGGCCACGTTCGATTTGGAGGAATGCTGCTTCCGTAGCCTGGAGGATCCCAGCCGAACAATGTGAACTGGTCTTTGTTCATGCCTTCCATCTGGTTTTTGAAATCTGTCTTCACACACCCTAAATGCATGTCAAAATCGCGCCATTCTCAGGCACCGTTGTGATTAAATTTTCTGTGGGCGGCCAGAAAATCTGTCGCTGTCAGAAACGATTTATTTTGCTTGATATCGGTCGAAAAATCAATCGTAAGTGAGTGACAAAATGGGTAAGTACCAGTAATCATGGGGCGCGGTGGTCTAGTGGTGGCGTTGTTGCCTTGAAGCCGGAAGGTTCGGGGTTAGAATCCACCTCGCCGCGTAAGGACCTTGGGCAAGTCCTTCACTCGCAATTGCTCAGCGCTTCGGCGTGAAACTCCGATGCAGTGTCCACTCTGCATCGGGAGCGCCTCTGAGTAGAGAGAGCTTGAAGAGGCGCTATAACAAGTGCGCATACAAACAAATGCGATACATGAAAGATCAACTTCAGTTTTAAGGCGCAGTTAAGGTGAAGGCTCTATAACGTGACAACTTTAACAAGATTACAAGTCAGTGGTGGCATTTCTTGTGCGTTACATAATATTCGTCCATGAATAATGTCATTTATCAATAAATTTTAATCAATTAATAAATTTAATTTCATCACTTTTCGCCTTCTATCTTCAGTTAGGATAAAGCAAGGGCAATACCTTTTGCATCATTTTTAAGCTTAATGTGTGACCTTTGAGATAATGTATCAATCCAAATATGTTGTAAAATCATCTTAGCACTATTTTTGGTGTGTGGGATGCCACAATCATGACTGAGTGCTGAGTGACAGTGAACATGTATCATATATATATATATATATATATATATATATATATATATATATATATGTATGTATTTAGAAACAATACGGTTTTAAATATTGTGATGTGTTGCACGGTGTTCAAATACATCGACAAAAAGACAAATGCAAAAGTTGTTGAAATTTGTGAACACAGTGACTAACCAAGTGCGCCAGGCAATAAGAACAAATGATGTTTTCCTGTTCCCGTTACATCATACGACAAGTTCGTCCCATCAACTTCAATCTTTTTTGACACAATGGCTCTATACAGAAAAAAAAACAAATAAAATACTAGCCATAAGTAAATAACATGCATGGTTGTTTGAAGACACCCTATTGACTATTGTGCCTTCATTTTATGCTCATCTCCCATGGGTTCGGATTGAGAGTTTGGAGTGGGTCCACTGGCCGCAGTGCAACTTGTTGGTGGGTTCACCAAATCTGGCCGCATATCCCAGTGTGCGTGAGGAAGTGCACTGGCTTCCTTTCCCTCACAGCATCTCATTGATGTGGTGATGCTTATCAGACTTGGTACCGTCTTACAGGTCTGCGTGAGCTTTGCCATCCCTTTCCATTGCACAGACTTCTGGTGACTACCAGTAAATGGTAACTTTTGCCCACTCTGCCACAATGCAGAATCATCCCTTCTCTAGAGAATGGGCTTCTCTTGACTTTACGATACCTCCCAAACTCTTCTCAGTTTTACCAACTGTTCAAGACTGCTTTTTCGTGTGGCCTGGGACGTGAGCACCTTGGTGTTGTATTTGACCATATGAGTAGGGATCTTGAAAAAGTGATTTCTTTTTGCTATATGCTGGACTTTTATCTCACTAATCACAGATTTTTGCTTTTACTTACCATCAGTTCATGCCTTGTGCATTGAAAAGGAAACATAAGAACTGATATTATAAAATATTATCAACAGTCCAACACCACATCGAAATCACAGACTATTCTGTTACAAAGCTGCAGCACAATAAAATGCAATGATCTATTCTGTTCTTTAGCAGAACAACCTTTTCAGAGGCACTCCCAGTGTGAATAATTCCTCGAAAAGGAAAAGTCTTAAGACAAAATTCTGTCAGAAGTCCTTACCGAGAATCTTCGCCTTTGACATCTGAAGTGGACATCCCAGCACTTGAATGAAACACACTACAGTAAATAAAAACAAAATAACTGTTCCACACCAACATCGTTTCAAACACTTAAAGTGCACTTTTATAATAATCTTCCATAATTAGAAACATAAAACCTACAAGTGATTAAAGGTAGGATTAAATACAGCAAAATTCGGAAAGTCTTACTACAGTTCTCTTCATTCATTCAAGAATTTCTACGGTGCCTCTTCAAGTGGACTACTCAGAAGTTCTCAGATACTAGCATGGAAAAACAGTTCTGAATTGAATAAAAAATGCTTCAGTTGAACTCCAGTAGGCAGACGTTTCTCATGTGGGAGCCATACCACTGGGCTCACCACGGAAAAGGCTTGATTCTGCATAGTTGCATTTAGTGCGAATGGAACCAAGCTCACCCACCATTCTGTGCAGAAGGGAGGGGTAATGCCCTGGATACTTGTGGAGCAACAGCTGGTTCTTGCGGGTAGTCTGTGGCATCACCAAGCTGACACTGCCAAACCAGAACAGTAATAAGCTTACTCAATGCGCTGCCGGGATGAAGCCAGTGTAATGTCTCATGATCTTTATAGTCTGCCCATATCTGAACAAGTAACATAAAGTGAACTTAAAACTCAGCAGGTCGTCTGGACAACAAAACATAAACCAAAATGGTGTATTTGTGACAAGCCAGCTTTTCTTCCATGTTGGACTGGCTGATAGACCTCTCTGACCAGTGAGCTCGAGGAATGTTCCGACATCTGCTTAAACTCGTTACGCTTAGGTAAGACTCGGTTTCAGGTCAAAGTTCAAAGTTCGGGCAAAATGGCTATGCTGGATGGTGTCATGTTTAGAATTGAAACTTTGAATGAGGTAGCAGACACAGAAAGAATGCGGACAGGAATTGTCTAAATAAATGTTTCAGCTTGGTCTGATAGACCTGCACAAAAATGTCTGCAGTGTCAATGATTGCGTAGAATGATCAACAGATAAACAATCATTGTTATGCAAATGCAAGTTCGCTCTGGAAGGCAGAACACCAAACTTACTTCAAAACAACTGCGCTCTGATTAGTTGCATCTCCAAATCGTTGGCGAAAGAGAGGACTCCTCACTGCCATCAAGGAAACGTTGATAAATCGCAGTGACAACATCTCAGACGATTAATTATTTTAAAACATTTATATAATTTTGTTTTCTGTTTGTTTACACCTAACCCCGCGCCGCACGTTATTAATATAATTATTTATATAGTGCGCATTTGTCTGGTTCCCTGCTTTAGGCTACGACGCCAATCTCGCCGCCGCCGCAGCAAATAGCTTACAATTGTTTTTATTTTTTGTGATCGAGATTTTTGGTTTTACTGTTATTTCCTGACATACGAAACGTCACTTAGACCTATAAGCTAGATGCAGATCGCCTGCTTATTCAGAATAGCTGCCTCGAATCGAAGGGTTGTCCGAGTTCGATTTCCATAGGGTATGGTCAGATTAGGTATCACGTAGGCCTACTAGACCTATATAATCAGTAGCCCTAATAGTAACAGAAAGCCAACTGACGATTAATGCGATTATTTTTCGCTTCTTGGGAAATCCCTTTATCGAATTCTGAGCATGCTCTGAGCCTTACAAGGCTGCTCAGCAGACCATGATGACGTCATCTTTCCATGACACAATTAGGGCCTAACAATTATAGTAGGCTAATAATATTAAAGAATAATGACGTCATTGGCTATCAAGTTGGTTGGACATGTATTTTAAACTTGCGCGAAATATCTAAAAATGTGCTGTTTCTGTCACCGTTCGATTTGTAAGCTTGCATCTTTTTCTAAATCAACAATTCGTGACTTCGAATACCGGTATCTATAATTTGAAGGCGACGCATTCTGGACAGAAAGTAAAAACGGTTTGATAAAATTTATTTTTCTTCATCGTCGCCTTGAATAATTTCGTCGACAACTGCATCTAGACCACGTGACCGTTGCCAATGACAACGTATTGTCGTTAACCCGTTGGAGGTGAGGTGGCACATTGTAAATTTGTAACGTTAGAGGTGATGTGGGGTCTGACAAACCCCAACACATATTTTTATTTTCAAGTCGCGATATCAAATCGAAAACATTAATTTGAGTTAAACTATTCTTCTATGATTATTATCAACTAAACAGGCGATTATCATGCACGAACAAATATATGTTTTCAATCCTTATTATAGATGGCCAGAAGGTGAACCCATTGATTGTGTAGGCCTACTTTGCCCGTGTAAGTTCGGTTTGTATGCGAAAAAATCGAAATTTCCTTCCAATATACATTAAAATAAAATAAAATGTTCGTTCAAAATTCCTGAAATTTTGGTAAAGCGTCCGTATTTCATATTCACAATGGTATAAAAAATAATCCAAGCTGGTTTGAGGTTTTCCACCAAAAAATTAAGTAGAATACCGCTGGGGTGTGACACACCAACCTCACCTCCAACGGGTTAAGAGTCGGTCGCCAGTCTCTCCCTTAAACATGGGCGTCCGCAGGAATTTTTCTAGGGGGCGCAAACTTTTAATTTAGTGTCTGATTATTGTCACATGGTCTAAATTTAATGGGTGACAGTTTGAATTTCCATATTACCACGAGAGAATCCTGTAGCCTACCTATACGTCGCATGTGCGCCCTGCAGAGATTGAAAGGGCCTAGAGAGCGGCAAGGCAGAAAATGGCGTTCTTTGGACATGTGATGCGAGCAAACGGCTTGGAAAAGGAGATGATGTTGGCCTGCGGAGAGGGAAAAAGGAAGAGAGGACGCCCAAGAAGAAGGTGGATGGAAGAAATACACGAGAGAACAAAGATGAAACTGGAGGAATTGAGAGACGCGACGGAAGATCGTAACACATGGAGAAGGTTTATCACAGCGGTCGCTAAGGTTCCAAGAATCGATGGCACAAGGTGACAAGGTGATATAAGCTTATAAGTTCAACTTGTAGAACGATTCGATAATCACATTAAAAATCCCGTTATAACAATCACAACCAAATAATCTAAATTTATGTGCAACTATTCGAAGAATTCAGAGGGGCGCACTTGCGCCCCCTTGCGCCCCGCTGCGGACGCCCATGCCCTTAAATAACTTGGTTGTATACTATACATAGAGGAGAGGAAGGAGATTAGGAGGGGCCCAGGTCTATGAAAAGGCCGAAGAGTGGGTCGACCTCTTGATCGACATGGAGTTTGGATTTGCACGAAGACTTCTAGGCAAATTGAGATCCTAAAAAAATTAAGGGTCTTGAACCCCCCGACAATTTTTCCTCTTGCTGTGGATGGCGATGAATGAACTTCTGCCGACAGTCTGTGCCAGAGTGGGGTTCACTATAGTTCCACAGCTGACCCATTGAAGACTTTGAAGTCCATATCACCTCCATATTCGAATGCAAGTCTGCAACGCACTGGTTGCAAAATGGCTATAAATTACCCCGAACGAAGCGACCGAGACTGTCATGGTCCGCCAAACTTAGACACAAAATTGTTTTTATAATTAACTTAGGCCTACACGTACGGACATTCACGATCACCTACACACGCAGACAATACAACGTAATCAGGTCATTCAATTGTAAAAGCACTAAAATTATCAGGGTTGTTTAAACTTGCAGTTGCACACAAAATGTGCAGTTCTAAATGGATTTGTGCAGTTGTAGAAGCACTTCTGTACAGTTAAAACTAGCAAAAAGGTCAATGTCCTCCGATTGGAAGTAATTTACCATGGAGGGTGGGAATGGAAAGAAGGGGTTGTGCTAACTTGTGTAGGCCCTATAGTTATAAAAATTCCTTGAAAACAGCCCTGAAAATTATTTACCTAATTACACTAGCCTACTTATAGCCTTAGCCAAAAAATACGCGTGGGAACACCAAGACATTGACTTTCTAAATTAACGTCTCAGAATCTCAGATAAAACATTTATTATTGCATAAAAACTAACTTGTTATTGCAAATAATTTAACTCAGTCGGTCACCGTATCATCAATAATTATAATTATAATCAATAATTTATACTAATCACTCCGTTTATAGATTCCGTTAGGCCTACATGCTACCGATGTTCCTTCTTTTTCAAAATAACGACACTGCAGTGTGATAACAATGATCATTAGCGTTGCCCTCCGCCTTTATCCAGGCTTGGGACTGGCACTGTCCGACTGCAAACAGTGGAGGAGTTTGGGTAACGACCCGAAAACTGAGTTGCACGTTGATTCGCCGTGAAACTTATTGACAGCACGACCATCGAATCCCATGGGAGACAATTACGTTACAGATAGCATTGAGCCATGTGTAACATTGTGTATTGTGTACGTTTGATTAGTCCTGTCGTAGCGGTCATCGGGGCAGAATCTGCCTCAATCGTAATTGTGATCCCCAAATTTCTGAAGCGCCATCGAAAAGCCAAGCTCAGGGCACAACTTATTCACGAGCGCTGCGTCGAGTTTGAATGGTAGGCCTAAGGAATTCCACTGTCCAAATGGACAGTCAATGCGTTATGCGTATTGCTTGCCATCAGGAGAGTCGAGTTGATTGTATATTGTTTCGAAAGTCGGTCGTCGCTCCGGATCCTTGTGCCAACAGCCGTACATGACCCCGTCGTAGAGGTCATCGGGGCAAAGGTCGGGCTGCCTGTGACGTCCACCGCTGTTGATGAAGTCAATCACGTCTCTATTCGAATGCAAGTCTGCAATACAAACAAGATATCAATAATATAGTTAGGCCTACTGGTTGCTAGTTGCCATGACGATGATGGTGGTGGTGGTGGTGGTGGTGGTGGTGGTGGTAGTGGTGGTGGTAGTGGTGGTGGTTGTGGAGGTGATGGTGGCGATGGCGACGATGATGATGGTGATGATGACGATATGAATCATGATGGCGATGATGCTGATGATGACGATGCTGATGATAATGATGATGATGATGATGATGATGATGATGATGATGATGACGATGATGATGACGATGAGGTGAAAGTGGATGATGATGACGATCGTGACATGGATGTATATCCAGGACAAAAATTGGAAGGATTCCATTTTGGGGATTTCAATGGACATGGAGGCGAACAGACATAATTCGTTTTTAAAAATCGGAAACTATATATTTTTGATTCAACGGACTGAACCCGCTGCCCCTACACTTGCAATTAGACGATGATGACGATGATGAAAACGACGATGATGGCGATGATGATGACGATGATGATGACGATGATCATAATCACCAGATGGAAGATATAAGTTATGACTTCTATCTGTATAGCCTAGGTTACAGGGCGGGCGCAACTTGAGTTCAGTGAAAAACAGAGGGTAGGCCTAATAAGAAATGAACCAAACTTCACATCGGGGTAAGGCCGGTCCGGGAGTTGGAAGGAAATATTTTGATCCCGGTTGTTTACTGAAGGACGAAAGCCTGTAACATGAGGTGGCATGCATGGACCGATATGATGACCAACTCCGTCATTCACTCAAGTGATGACTTTACAATTTCTCCTAAGGGTATAGGTCTACAGTTGGCCAGGGGCAAAATAAAGGTTATGCCAACCCTTGTAGTGATGTCAAGACATCCTAAAACGACCTTATACATGAACCAGCGCATATAGGTAAGTAGTAAAGCATAAACAGTGTATAAGTAAGTAAGGTTGTAACCTGAGTAAGGTTGACCTCCGTACGTGAACATTTCGACTAGTAAGATACCGAAAGCCCAGACATCCGACTTTATCGTGAACAGATGGTGACTTATTCCCTCTATGGCCGTCCACCGAATTGGTAATTTTGCACCTGTAGCATTTAAAAAAATAATTTTTTGCTAACGTCCGAATCAATTTAGTGGGCCTAAAATATAATAGGGCCTACACCGTTTAAAATCTACAGAACCCTTTGTATAATTATGTTCTCCATCTGTCGTACTGGTCAAACTTTTTCTACACTGTGTCCTGAAAAAGGGACCCATTTTGTAAATATAAAAATAATTAGTAAATATTCATCGATTCTTACAATTCAAACACCATTTTAATTCTGCCATATTTTGTCTAACACTGGTGAAAATATTAACATATTTTCGAAATGGGTTCCTTTTTCTGGACACAGTGTATATTCTCTTTCCGCTTATTTGTCTATCTGGCATATAATTTTATGTTTATCTCTTTGTTTATCTGTTCACTTGTATGTCTGACTGATCGCTCTTCCGTTATGCTGTCTCCATTTTCTATTGTCTGACCGTCTGTCTTTCTGTTTGTTTGTCTGTCTGTGGGACCGAAGTCTCCCATTTTCACCATGGATGTTGATCGGATTTCCGACAAGGATGTTGCGAGCTGCGAGGTTCCATCTGTCTGTCTGTCTGTCTGTCTGTCTGTCTGTCTGTCTGTCTGTCTGTCTGTCTGTCTGTCTGTCTGTCTGTCTGTCTGTCTGTCTGTCTGTCTGTCTGTCATTGTCGTTTGCATCACAATAAAAACTCAAATAAAGTTGGTCGTGACATTAGCGTAATAAAAGCGTATTCGTATCTTGCATTCAGCGTGTAGTAGGGTATATAATTTTCTACGCCGATCTATAGTATACAGTTCTGAGTGTGTATTGATGGTATTCGAGAGACCTGTTTCGGCCGTGTAAATGTCTTCATCGATGGCTCGTGCGAGACCGAAGTCCCCGATCTTCACCATGTTGATGGGGTTTCCGACAAGGATGTTACGAGCGGCGAGGTCCCGATGGATGTAGTTCTTCGCCTCGATATACTTCATCCCGTCAGCAATCTTCATTAAGTATACACGTAAGCTTATTCAGACGTTGCAGACGCTGCAGCAGTTACTTGAGAATTTTATATATTCAAAACAAAAGCATAACAATCTGAAGAGGACTTATTGAACCGCTATCTAGAATTGGGTTGATATTTCTTTTATGGAACCAATTTTATTGCAGACTGGATGTGGGGGTATGTTAGCACCATGCACCTTATGGCGTAGTAGGTTCTGAACTTATCACTGCACCAACTGAATTCATTGCAACTCCCAGAAGGGTGTCCGACTGTTCGTGTAGTAATTATTATGGCTTATGCTTATAATGCATAATATAACCTCCCCCATGTTTATCATACATGTACATGGTGGTTCAATAAAAAAAATGCCCCACCAGCAAAACTGAAATTTCTCAGCAACCAATCGAGATTATTATAGAGAAAAGAATTTGCAGCACCTGAAAGTCAAGCGCAGGGCGCCATCTTATTGACGAGCGCTCGCTTACCCTGCTGTAGAGCCGTCACTAACCTGTAAGGCCATATCGACGAGTATCTTCGTTGTGACCGTCGAATCTTTATTTCTGCGTAGATAATCTAGAAGGTTTCCGTTCGGAAGGAGTTCCGTGACGATGTAGAACGGTTCCTCTTCAGTGCACACAGCGTACAGTTGAACAAGCTTCGGATGACTGAGTTTCTTCATGACGTCAGCCTCAAGTAGGAACTTCTCCTTTGTCATTGAACTTCCCGTCTTCATTGTCTTGATGGCGACGTCTCGAACCTTGTTCCAACGACCTTTGTACAAGAATACAGAAGCTATTATAACTGGACGCCATACATGTAGAACTCGACCAGCTGCGTCAGCACTTTGATAGAAGGAGGTAAGGTACTTATCTGTTCCAACGACCTTCTTACAAGAATACAGGGGCTGAAAGTGACTGAATCCTCCATTACCCCGCAGATATTTCTGCAGGAGAATCCAAACACTATGTTCACGGTTCAATATTACCTTAGCTTGAGAAATTTAGTGGCAAGAGCTTGAGAAATGTAAAGCAGTAAATTAGGAACATCGGTATTTGCATGTAAATTACTCCGTTTCCGTTTGTGTTTTATTAGGAAAACTGTCTCGTGCAAAGAAATTTGTTAGAAACCAAAAATAGTATATAGCTGAAAAATAGGTGTCAGTTTTTCACTTGGGTGGCGAGTGCCTCCTCTTGTCTCTATATGTGCGAGCGCTCATGCATTATCGTTTTAGTCAAGCTTACCCGGTGTACCAGATAGTCAGGCGAATAGAATGCTGGACTATCAGCCGAGAGCTTGGAGTTATTTCCTCGCTGGAAATCGTTGTCTACATTTATATTGTCTACTCTATAAATATTGTCTGTAATAGACCATGCCCATGTCTATTTTCTTCACTGAAAATTTAATGCACTGATTACAAGATAACATCTTAATAAATCACAATTATTCAGACCTTTCCAAACTTCTCCAAAATTTCCTTTTCCAAGGACTCCAATGAACTGTAAGCTATTTCGATCGATTTCCCAAGCGTTTCGTAGTTGACGAGATAGATCTTTAGTGACGGGTGACATCTTCGGACAAGCTTTGGTGAGCACGCAGCATAGACCGTGAGCCTTTTCTGTAAAAGAAAAAATACCAATCACTTGCATGCACGAAACGTCCAAACCATTGTTTCGCAACAAGAAAATACCAACTCAGTTATTTACCAATTAAAGTATTTACAAATTTAAGTGAAACAGGCAAAGAACCAAAAGAAGAATTACTATTTACAATTAAACTCAGTATATAGGCCTACAGGCTTCCCTTGTTGACGCAATGATATTAGGCTATGGGAATTTTTATATAATTATCTTCTAAATACAAATGCAAAGGAGTAAAACGTTTTTTCCTAAGCCAATGGGGAGGGTGTTTATTGTACATTATGAACATGCTACATAATTAAGTTGCATTGTGAACAGGTTGGCTATGCTTCAGGGGAATAAAATGTTTTGTCATGGGAATAAAATGTTTTGTCGTTGTCATTGTCATTGTCAAAATCAGACCAATTAGCACAATATTGGGATCAGATGCGATGGCAACAGCAGCAGCACATCTACACGGCTGAGTGCTTGTCATACCCAGTCAGTGAGGCTGCCTTACCCGAATGATGCCTGACGAGGTCTTCGATAGATGTCGCCTTGCACTTTGACGTGACGTAACAGCCTCCGTTGCCTGAGTCACGGATGCGATAGTGCCGCACGATCTGCTGTCCATCGTTGTTTACGTCGACCACTGAAAGACTGTAGGTGCCTGCAACAGAAAACGACAATGTCATGGCAAGACTCTTCAGTAACACAGACGAACACGCTGCCTGGCGGAAGATGAATATTTTAATCAGTGGCGTAGCCAGGAATTTCTTATGGGGGGGTTGTGTTTATGGCCGGATGCTTGTGTTTTTCTTATACATGTATCATTGGACAAATAACCTTTAATAAACGGGTTTTTTTCCTAAGTCAATGGGGGGGGGGTAATCCCTAAACCCCCCCCTTTGGCTACGCCACTGACTTTAATAGAACCATAATCGTAATCTACAAAATTCTAGAGCGCCAGTCGAAAGTCAAGCGCAGAGCACCAGCTTATTCACGAGCGCTGTGTCTGGTCAGAAGGGTTGTCCAAAAGAGTTGTCCGAAGGAGTGATCGTAGTCCGGGAAAGTGCTCTCAGAAGCCCCATAGGCTATACATGTAGTGAAGTTAACGTAACGCACATGATTATCGTGTAAGCTTATAGATAGCTTATAATTACACTGTGTCCCGAAAAATTCCAAGGCTTTATGGTAAATATGAAAATAATTAGTAAACATTAATAGATTTTTAAAATTCCAAAAACAATTTAATCCTGAAATATTATGGAACTATAATTTATGTTCAAAATGCCCGCCATTGGCTTCAACACAAGCTTCGAGACGTACACGCCACTGACTAACAGCAGCATCGACGACCAGTTGATCAAGTTCATCCCAAGCATTAACAATCCGCTCGCGGAGTTCTTCGAGGTTTCTGACCTTTGTTTTGTATACTTTCTCCTGCATAACTCCCCAAATTTTATAATCAACAGGATTTAAGTCCGGACTGTTTGGAGGCCAAAGATATGGAGGTATGAAATCTGGAGTTTCCTTTGTCAGTAGCTCAACCGTTGCATGAGCTCGGTGAGCTGGAGCTCCATCTTGCTGAAATGTGTAATATTCTGAATATTGTCGTATATCAGGTAATAGTTTTTCCAGCAACAAAGAATCTCGATAGTAATTTCCATTTATTTTAACGCCTGGTTCTATGAAATGTACGTCTGTTTTACCCAGAGCAGATACACCAACTGAAACCATTACTGACTGGCTGAATGTTGGGCGAGTTCTAAGCAAACGATTAGCTGGGATGTTTTTCTTCCGAGTTCCGGTAGCAACGTACAGACGATCATTTTGACTGTTCTTTGGTGTGGCGATGGTAAACAACTTTTCGTCCGTAAACCAAATAAAATTTACCATGTGATCAGGATATCGATCTAACAAAGTCCTTGAACGCTCGATCCGTGCTTGCTTGTTGGCTTCGGTTAGTTCAGTCGCTCGTCTTTTTTTCAAACACTTCAGCTGAAGGTCATTTTTTACAATTTTGTGCACTGAAGTTTTTGAAATTCCAATCTCTCGAGCGATTTCTCTTAGCGTTAGATGTGACTGAGGTCGATCTTCTTGACTTAAAACGAGATCCTGAACTTTTTCGATATTTGCATTTCTCCGTGCGACTCTGGGTCTACCGCTACCCTTGCGACGCTTAGACAATCCGGTTCGATCAATTTTTCTTATAAGGTACTCTAGTCCGCCTAATGTCCAACCTTTATCCGGATATTCTTTCAGAAACTTATTTGCACTATAATTGTTGTTTTGGCGTAAAAATTTTATAACAATTTTGTCTTCCTCGCTGAACGCCATCTTTCTAGAAACTTTCTTTACAAAATATAAAATTCAAATACGTCACTGTGACGTAATTTTAAACGGGGGCCGTTAATAAATTACAACGAATTTAGTTGGTAATTATGTACGGATCAAAAAGGTTCTTAAATTTATTAATTGATTATTATTTACTATAGTTTTTTCATTCATATTTTAGAACCTTGGATTTTTTCGGGACACAGTGTACATAGAAAAATTATAGATAGGCCTAATGTACATCTAATTAGCGTCTGCAATGGGGCGCTATATACATGTAAATTCATGAATGAATCAAATAATATAATTAAATATATATATATATACACGCACACCTACGTGTACATGTACATACATATATATATATAATTATTTCTATATATAAACGTAGGCTATGCTTGCAGGCGAAGTTCTTTTATGCAGCGACCTCCACTAAAAAAGTAGGCCTATTATAAACACGATAATTAAGAGTGATGTTCTAGGCGTATTATACAAGCTATGAATAACGCGGTGGGCGGCAGTGTATTGTTCGTCATTGTAAACAACACGTCTGTGCTAATTCCTTATGGACATGTAATCAGAAACGTGACAGGAAAGAATATAGACGTCCTTCTTTAGCGTTGTCAGACTCCTCATTATAAAAGTCGGCGAAGTCAAGGAAAAATCTGACGAAAACATCGCGCATACATAGGCTACGCGACGGAATTAGGTCTATAATTATTATAACCTTTGGGTCTTCCTTTCATTACGACGACGACGTCGTTTGTGGAATCAGATTGGAAAAAGACACACCTGAACTAATTAGTCTGACGAATACGTGTGCTTGATGTCCAGCCAGTCGCGGGCGTGATGTAGCCTAATGTAATGTAGGTCTATAATTGTAGATCTTCGAAAAATTCATGCGTCTGCAACGGCCACGTCATTGCCAATAATTGTAAATTTTAGCGCTATCTTTATTAATATTGTAATTGAAATTGTGATTGCAATAATATTGTAGTTGTAATTGTGACATTGTATTTGGGATACTGCAATAATAGTCCTAGGCCTAATCATTGTAGTTGTGATTGTAATATTGTAATTGTTGCTACTGTAAGCTAATTGTAATCGTTATGTGAATTGCTTTTGTAGTTGTTGTAATTGTTAAGAGTAATTACTGCTTCGTCCTTAGTGTTATTGTGACTACAATTGTTATTGCAATTGACATTGTAATGTCAATTGCAATAACAATTGTAATTGTAATTATCCATGCTTAGTTATAATGCATAAATGTTACAATACAGTGTTAGAATAATATTGATAGTAATTGTAATTGCAATTATTGTTGTTGAAATTGCTATTGTGATTCCTATGGTGACTATAATTGCAATGTTGTAATTGAGATGCTGCAATTGTAATATATTGTAATTGTGATTGTAATAGTGTAACTGTTATTGTTTTTTATTTTATGGTTATGCTGCTGTTTCAATTGTAATCTGATTACAAATTTAAAACTTTAAGAATATAAAACTCTAATAATATAAAACTTTAAGAATATAAAACTCTAGGCTAATAATATAAAGCTGCAGCAACATAAAACGGCAAAAATATAAAACTGTTAACTTGTAATAATATAAAAATTTTAATAAAAAAACTGTTACAATATGAGACTGTAAAAACGTGAAACTGTAATACGGTAATATATAAAACTGTTACAATATAAAACTGTAATAATAAAAACTGCAATAGGTGGGGTCTAATATAAAACTGCAATGATTATAAAGCTTTTATTATGCACTAACTAAGAAGTTCTGACTGGTTGTACAATGTACACAGTGTACAATGTACACCAGTGTACAATGTAGGCCTACACAGTGTATAATGTACACCAGTGTACATAGAAAGAAGTAGACGATCAGAAACCTGGGGCGGTGTCCGATTCTCTGATAAGGAAAGTTCCATTCGCACTGTCTCCATCAGTCAGTATTTTCTCAGCGTCTTTTCGACCAATTTTCCCATGAAACCACCTGCAATAGACAAATATCATTCTTCCTATTCATTTATTTATTAATCTATTTCTATAGCGCCTCTTCAAGCTCGCTACTCAGAGGCGCTCCCGACTACGGCACGGACATTGCATCGGAATTTCACGCCGTAGCGCACGAGAAATTGCAAATGGAGGACTTGCCCAAAATCTCTACGCGGCGGCTTGAGGTGGATTCGAATCTGAAACCCTCCGGCTTCAAGGCACCGAACCCACCAATGCGCCACCGCCCCCCAAAAATGTGCAACATTGCATTGTTCAATGATGGGTAAGAACTACTAACCCTTTGGGTGTGACGTTTGTGGTGAGGTGGTTTATGACATACCCCAAATACATGTTTTTACTTGCACGGCACGATATCAAATGGACAACATTAATTAAATTTGAGCTAAACAATTCTCTTATGACCAGTTATCAGCTAAACTGACGATTATCACGAACAAATGATTGTTTTCAATCCTTATCGAAATGGCCAGTACGTGAACTAATTAATTACCATCCAACATAGGCAATTTGGAGTCTTCATTAGCAACATTATCGAATGCACCAATAGTCAATGTTTCAAGTGTAACATAGAATGTTTTGGTCATCATTTCAGAAACTGTAGCAGAAATAGAGACAAAAATAGAGAGAGACAGACAGACAGACAGACAGAGACAGAGAGAGACAGAGACGAGAAAGAGAGACAGAGAGAGAAGAGAGAGACAGACAGAAATAGATAGAGAAAGGGAGAGAGAGAGAGAGAGAGAAAGAGAAAAAGAAAGAGAAAAAGAGAGAGAGAAACAGAAAGAGAGAGAGAGTGAAGTTCGAAGCTGACTCAGTTGACTGAAGCAGTTGCGATTGAGGCGATTGCAATTATTCATGCTAAATTATATATCTGAGTTTTTTTTATATAATACTCACTCAAAAACGTTGAGGCTGTCCTCATATGCGATGTATGTATTCGGAACATATCCTTTCTCTCCAGTCGTCAATTTCACCACAAGCAACCAATCACCGTCTCTATAATAAGCGACATAAGATCTATAGCATACTTTAATGCACGGATATCACAATATAATGCACGGATATCATACTATGATGCACGGATATCATATTAGGCCTATTATAACGCATGGATATCATAATATAATGCACGGATATCATAATACAATGCATGAATATCCTAGACCTCCGGTCTGCGCGAAAGGACGTGTTTTGGTTCCATTCGCACGAAATGCAATTATGCAGAATCCGTGCACGATGCACGGGAGCTAGTAGTATATAATCATTGCTGGGCTCTTGCTGAAGCATTTTTATTCATCATCTCAAAACTGCATTTATTGCCGTGCTGGAGTCGGGAGCGCTTCTGACTAGTTCCATTGACGAGGCGCTAGAGAAATTTTCGAATGAATGACAACGGTAGAGCGACCCGTTGTGTCATAAAGGAAGATGCAGATCTAAATGGTGAAAGGAAAACTATTGCGTTCAGAGAGAGAGAGAGAGAGAGAGAGAGAGAGAGAGAGAGAGAGAGAGAGAGAGAGAGAGAGAGAGAGAGAGACAGACAGACAGACAGACAGACAGACAGACAGACAGACAGACAGACAGACAGACAGACAGACTGGTTTGAAGAAGGAAGGTTGACTATATATAAAACACAAATTTAATTGCAAATTTAATTGCATCTCTTTTCGTTAATAAGATTTTAAAAGTTTAAAAATTTAGTAGTAATGGTCCATCTTGCCCCCACTATGGGGCAAGATGGACCAGTCTAATAAATCATGCCCCACGCATTAGGCTTTCATCATAGCATGTTCTGATCACATGTAGAATACTATTTTATGCACAAATAAGATCGTCTATAA
>OX243824.1:26185116-26190116 GCA_945859605.1 Lumbricus rubellus | reverse complement strand
CTTAATTACTTAATCCTTCCCGTGCAGGTATGCACATCTGGCAATGAATATCCTCCACTCGTTTAGATAGACCAACATGCATTATAATGATAGCTTTAAAAAGATAGCAGCACCTGCTTTTCTTAAGAAACATGACATGCCTTTACGACGTATTTAGAATAGCCTGGAATGCGGAAGTTTCAGTCACATCACGGACCACCATGACACGGACTACTCTTACGGACAACCCTTTGACTCAACGCAGCACTCGTGAATAAGCTGTTGCCCCGCGCTTGGCTTTCAAGTAGCGCTTTAGAAATCTGGAGATTACGATTACGATTACGACATCAACTGCATATGCCAGCACCGCCATATTTACTCTTTAATGAATGCCTCTCATTATTCATAAGACGATCAAATAATGTGGAACTCACTCGTTTATGATTTCCATGACGTCTCCTTTGTTGAAGTTGAGGTCCGGTATTTCTGTAGATGACGGGTCTATCATCGATACGTAATCATACAGACCCCGGATGATTCGCTTTCCTGAAGTGTAGACATGCAAAGCCGATAGATTTATTAGTCCACAGTTCTTTCAACAATTCCTTTGCATGTTTACGCTACCGATTATTCTCTCAGCCTCGCCCTTCCTGTGGTCACGAGCTCCGTCCTCGGGCTCGTGGCTTCTCTTTTCCGGAAAAGGATAGCCTAATTGCAACTTTATCTTTAAAGTAGGCCTACTGTTCAAAAACATTTTCGTGGTCTCGAGATTTCTGAGATTACAAGTATTCTTAAAAGTTTTAAAAAATATTAATGCAGCAAATCAATATGGCTTAGCCTAACATAAAATTATTGTTGGTTTACATTAAGAAAAAACGACGTTTCAACTGAACACTGGCTTTGTTGCGCATTCGTGCGCATTATAATCCCCACAAACTGAGAAAAAACGCTCAATATTTGCTTGTGGCGATGGTGTGCATACAAGGTCTTCTACTATAAGTGCCAGAGTTGGATCATAGGTTTGTAGATTCGTCCATTATCCAGATCCACAGTGCAAACATCGAATCTTGTCCACTGTCGCTTCATAGGCAAAATATAACAACGCACCACTTTCTACTTTTCAAACACTACTTGCCTAAAATAATTTTTCTTGTAGATTTTCTCCACAATAGAACTTCTCTTTAAGCAAGATTTTTTCATCAATTCAAGTTATGTTTATGCAAGAATTTTTCCTCTCGATTCCCCTTCAACTTCGGAAAAACGTCATTGATAGAGCTTCTATTGAAGAAAAAACCTGGCTTCATTGATGCAGGAATGAAAGTCAGCTATAATTTGTAGGAACATTTTTTCGGCTCATATATTTTTAAAAGAATTGGTGTCATCAAACCGAATTCCAATTAATCCGACTTCTAATTAGGCAGAGGAGACTAGAGATAAGACAGTGTCAATAAAAACCAGAATGAGGAGGTAGATGGGGCCCAGGAGGCCGAAGGGGCCCAAAGGAAGAGGCGACCATTTTGAATATAGGCTATATCCAGAAATGTGATAGGCTATTCACACACGCACTTAGCATCATTGCGCGAGTTGAAAGACACCTTGTCATTGCAGAGTACATTAACCTGTCAGTAGGTGACAGCTTGACGCTTCTGTCACAGTTAGACTTACAACATGCAGCCAGAAGCAGCTGCTGTGTTATTGTATTATTGAAAGAGACAAAGACGGTTCGGAGAAGAAACAATGGAAGTCCAAAACACTACGTGAAGGAATTGGAGAACAAGAAGATATTGCATTGCGCTCAAAACCAATATTTCTGCATTGCTCGAATGGCAGGCGTTTGTCAAGTAAATCATATGGACCAAAGTTTAATACAGGTTGATGAAGACATAGACGTAAAGCCGTACGCCTTCAAACATATATAATTTTATATATCTTGACAGTTGGCTTGGATAGGTAATAGGTATACATAATAATTACTATAATGCATATTAAATAATGCATGTTAAAGCATCTGACATACATGTCTTTGTTTGTTTGCATGTGCACTTGTTATAGCGCCTCTTCAAGCTCTCTACTCAGAGGCGCTCCCGACTGCAGAGCGGACACTGCATCGGAGTTTCACGCCGAAGCGCTGAGCAATTACGAGTGCTGGACTTGCCCAAGGTCCTTACGCGGCGACTTGAGGTGTATTCGAACTTGCAACCCTTCGGCTGCAAGGCGACGAACATACCCACTCTACCACCGCGCCCCACCAAGCATCTGACATGCGTGTGTACAATTAATATTAATAAATTATGCTAAATGGTAGATATACCTTGCTGGATGGCTTCCTGTATGTCGCCTTGGGACACTGCGACTTCCGGGGGCGGAGGAGGAGGGGGAGCAGGGACAGGAGGAGCAGGAGAAGACCGCGACGAAGGAGTAGGGATGGACGGACGTTTAGAGGGACGTGCAGCTTTGACGTATCTCTCCGATGGTTCATTGTCACCAGGATCGCCACTGACCACTTTCTTCCGTCTTGTTTTCTTGTCTTCATTTCCTCTTACGGACGGTGGTAATCGATTTCTGGAGACTCTTTGTCCCATCGTCTATCACCTCATTGAAAAGGTTTCTGGGTTCAATGCTTTTCTTCAAATGAACACGTTGTACGACGTCTCCAATGGACGACTTTACAGTGAGATCCGAATAGAATCTGCAAGAACAGACGCATGCATTATGTGAATGTGAACTTGTTATAGCGCCCCTTCAAAATATCAGAAGCGCTCCCCACTACAGCGTGGACACTGAATCGGAGTTTCACTCCGAAGCGCTGAGCAATTGCGAGTGAAGCACTTGCTCAAGGTTCTTACGCGGCTTGAGGTGGATTCGAATATGCAACATTCTGGCTGGGGATCTCTTGTTATGGCCCACCCTGTATATGATGATGATGGTGCTCTGCCCGAAGGCAGGTTCATTGGCTCTACGCCCCTGGGGAATGAGATAAGTGAGGTGGTTTCCCGTTGTCTCCCTCACAGACAATGATGAGTAAGCAACTTGCCCAAGGTCGCTCCGCAAGCAGCTTGCGCCACCGCGTCCCATGTGTGCTAGCCCGAGATATCTAAATCTCTGAATGTCAACTCTCAGCCCGAGGTTTGAACCGCAGTCCGTTGTATCCAACAGACGAATGCCGCTCTCGCTTACCGGCGTAGCTAACTAGGCCAGTACCCTGTATATTTGTAAGTATAATTTGCATGTAGGCCAAAGTACACATACTTGTATGTATCGAGTGCAAGTACCGCTTTGCATTGCGATATGGGCACAATGGCGATGTACGTGGACAGAAGCGAAATGTGGATATAAGACGGCTGCAAAACAACGTCTGAAGAACTCTGGTTATTACTTCGATGATTGATTATATCAGTGGCAGTGGACTGAACATCTGGACCAAACCATCCGTCACTAAGAGCAGACGACAAGTAGGTTATAATTCTGTTCCATAGCTGCTGCACTTCAGCGTGACAGGTCTGATATACAAGATGCTTGTGTCTGATGATATACATGTGCCAGGAGATGATATCTCGATTCTGCAGAGGCACTTCAAGAAGTATCTTAATCTGAACTTCAACGTGGCATCGGAACGACAATGTCTTCTATATAGCCTACCTGGACTGGACAAAGTGGACATGCATGCACAATAGGCCTACATTGCACGTGAATGTATGCAATGACATAGCATTTGTGTTTGCAAGTATACGTAATTATGTGTCCGTGCATGTACGCTACGCTATGTATGCTAGGCCTATATGTACGCTATGTAGACCCTACGCCAAGTAGGCTACGCTATGCTACTGTGCAATATTACGTGAATGTGGTGCAGTTTCTCTCTATACATGTATTTTGATTTTATGATCTGTATTTCAACAGATTCGTATACAAAGAAAGTGCTTAAGCACTGTTGCAGCATTACATGAGTGAACTACTTTTCAATAGTGGTCACCAGAAGGAATGTAATACATATATGTAGCCTATGTATAATAATTCGTCTATGCATATTTTGTGTGTATGCACACATGTATGCATGAATGTACGTATACTATGCATGCATGCATGTGTAAATTGTGTATGTATACATATGTGTATGTTTGTATGTGTCCATGACTGCATGTATGTGTATGTGTGTAGCTTCTTTACTTCTACGAAGCATATTGCAAAATAACACCTCTGAAAAGTACTTCACACAGAACTGCATAAGACTTATTCAAATTCAAATTCAAATTCAAAACTCGTTTATTCAAAGAGATCAATGCAAAAAACACTCAAATAGATCAGACGAAATAATATAATAAAGCACATAAGAATTGAGTAGCTAAAATGTTAGTCTAAAGTGATAGAAAGTGATAGGCAGCCATGTGCAATCTAGAGTATAACGGACTTGTACACGATGTACAGGCATGCCATAACTAACGACAGGAATGTTGCTCGTGTAGGATAAGCAGCGACAGTGTAATACACATGTAACAATAATAATAATACTATAATGAAAAATGATTTTGGAAAGCGTCTAACTCTAAGGAATCAGTTTAATGCTTAGGAATATATGTCACAACTTACCGCCAAGTAGAAGAGGTTATCATTCGACAGTGTCAACTGCAGACTTGATTGTTGACGATTCTCAAAGAGGAAGTAACTGAAATTCAACACTGACAGGTGGTTATTTGCATACCGGTTTTTAAGGAAATATTGCTCTGCGGGCAATGAGCAGGAAAAATCGTGAATATGCGGTGTATAAATAGAGAGAGACAGAGACAGACAGACAGACAGACAGACAGTGACAGACAGACAGAAAGACAGACAGACAGACAAACAGACAGACAGACAGTGACAGAGAGAGACAGAGAGAAACAGATACATACAGGCAGAGACAGACACAGACAGACAAATAGACAGACATACTGACCGACAGACAGAGGCAGACAGACAGAGAGGGAGAGAGAGTGAATAAAAATTGTGTTCTTCCTGCTTTATGGGCACTGAAGCATATCGAA
>OX243824.1:26180116-26182616 GCA_945859605.1 Lumbricus rubellus | reverse complement strand
TCTATGATGGACTTTCTGTACTTGATTTTAGCCACTAGCACTGAATGTAGGTTACACCCATTTGCAGGACATCTTACATTTTGAGAAAAAAGGTGTGTTGTATTGTGTTTGAGCCTGATTCTCTTAATTTAAGATTCTCCTATAATGTGATTTACCATTATGTTACATGTACTTACTGTATGCACCTACTGTCTATAACGCAGGTCTTTCGTAGTTAATACAGGGTGAGAATTGCCGGGGTTTGGGGGATTCAACCCCCAATCTTTCTTAAAGCCCCATGTTAAAGTATGTTTTTACACCCAAATTCCAAGGGGATCATTGTTCAACATCCCCAGTTATTTTCCCCCCAATTCTTACACTGTATTAATCTAAGTATATTTTCTGCCTAAGCCTACTCTTTCAGCTAAAACTTGCGGAATCATGGACAACCATTTCTCCAGCTATACTCCAATGCAATTCTCTTTTGTAAGATAGTTTAGATTTTAGGGGGCCCGTGACACGTACTGCGCTGCTTAGGATTCAGATTTTTTCTTATTTGACCCCCCCCCCGCTTCCCCACTCCACAATCTATGGTCAAGATCAAAGTTACGGCGCTGGAATTCAACCATTTAAACACTTTCACACAATGATCAAACATAAAAAAAATTGTGAGCCAAATGAAGAATTCTGTTATGCCTTTCTCTTCAGTCAATCAATCAGTCAATCGATCGATCGATCGTTCAATCAAACAATCAATCAATCAATCAATCCGCCAATCAATTAATTAGTCAATCAACCAATCAATCAATCAATCATGCAATCTATCAATCAATAATCAATCAATCAGTCAGTCAATCAATAATCAATCAATCATTTCTCCGATCAAATAAATTCTTTACATTATTATCTATGTCAATCATTGACGACCACAAGAATTCCAGAGCCCCCAAAAGGCGGGAAATAGAATTAATAGCCTATGCCGGACATATTGACCGCATACAGAACGTCGTTCCGCATTCAAATGCTGTCTTAGTATAATACTCGGGTTTTTGTATGATTTTTCTGGCCGCCGGTTTATTTTTAGATAGGCCTATATAGCGGGAAAACCAGAAGCGCGTATACTATATTATAAGTCGTATACCCATGACGAAGGTGATTTTATTACTAACAAGCCTAGTATTATTATAAATAATCACATAAAAATAATATTATAAATCTGATGCTTTATGTGACTTTAGGCATAATCACATAGGCAAAGCACCCATTAGTCTGGAGTGGTACATCGGAAAAAATGTAAAATGATAATAATAATTTTTGTTATCATTAGTGCTTATTATTATTATTGATTTATTGTTATTATTATTTTTTTGCGCCCGAGGTATTTATGATCCCTCAGGCTTTAAAAACAATAAATACTACTTATTATTATTATTATTATTATTATTATTATTATTATTATTATTATTATTATTATTATTATTATTATTATTATTATTATTATTATTATTATTATTATTATTATTATAACAGGAATGTTAGATTTAGGTCTTGGTTTAGTTTTAACAGATCAATTTCAGTTTGCTTAGAGTGGCCGGTCCATAGCTCCAGGTAAACCAGACAAGGTGCCTTGGTAGGCAACGGCGTTGTAGCGCTGGATGGTGACTGAAATGCTCTGGAATAGAAAGCCTGCTTCACGTGAATCACCAGAGATCTTCGACAGCCGGCGTCCGATCTCGGACACAAAGGCGAGACCTTCATTGTTGATGGGGCCCATTGTTTCCACGGCTAAGGGGACGAAGAGGTATGTCCTTTGGAGATACAAATACTTTGACAATTTTCTTGTGGCGGCTTTCTCTGCTGCTCTTCCGGCTTCGGTCGCGTTCTCAAGGACGTACGAGGCGGCCAACGTGTCCACCACGGTCGCGTCCCAGATCAACGCCCTTCCGTTGCTCCAAGGGATTAGGGTCTGGCCATCCGGTCTTTTCCCGTCAGTCCTGGCGAGGCCCGACGGCTCCTTGATTGCCGGAGTACCAGCTCTATTTAAGCCTCGGTAGACAAGGTCGTTGATGGTGCTGTGTCTCGCCTGTCTACCGAATCCAAGGGAGCATGAAAGGCCATGCGAGCCCCTTGCCGAAACAGAGGCGCCACACACACACGTGTGCGGCTCACAGATGGCCGTTTATTATTATTATTACTATTATTATTATTATTATTATTATTATTATTATTATTATTATTATTATTATTATTATTATTATTATTATTATTATTATAACATAATATTTATTAAACTATCAATATCAACATCAAACAATTATTATTATTATTATTATTATTATTATTATTATTATTATTATTATTATTATTATTATTATTATTATTATTATTATCACTTTTTTGCGCCCCGAGGTATTAAGGATCCCTCATGGACTTAAATATTAATTAAGAACAGAATAAAAACATCTGGAACGGCACCTAGTCGTCGTTATTATTATTATTATTATTATTATTATAAAATCTA